>OY796657.1:85015664-86215664 GCA_963680705.1 Rhagium mordax | reverse complement strand
GAGGCAGGTTAGATATGTGTGTTATTCCCCTGATAAAGGAATTTTTTTTTATTAGATTAAAGGAATTTTTTTTTTAAATGCATCAGGCATGACATGGGTTCTATTGCGAGTTAGAAGCCGGAGGCGATAGCCGGAGGCAGGTTAGATAATAGATATGTGTGTTATTCCCCTGATAAAGGAGATCTCGTTTCTGCCGCGGCGTACCTGCTACAAATTCTTCTCGTTCCGCCGCGGCGGACCTCTAGTCACCGCCTATATTAAAATGATTAAATTACAACACGGATTTCGTGAGGTTAGGTTAGGTGTGCCAACATGGTTATGTTATATAATGATATAATAAAATGATTCAATTACAACGTCTTTATACGGATTTTCTGAGGTTAGGTTAGGTGTGCCAACATGGTTATGTTATATGATATAATAAAATGATTCAATTACAACGTCTTTATACGGATTTTCTGGGGTTAGGTTAGGTGTGCCAACATGGTTATGTTATATAATGATATATTAAAATGATTAAATTACAACGTCTTCATACGGATTTCGTGAGGGTTAGGTTAGAATGGTTCTTTCGAAATAAATTATTTTTGAAAAAACTGTGCCCCTGTGCATTATAGAATAATTTTAAGAACATGATTTGTGTAAAAAGTCGTATTTAAAGTGTATAAAGTGATAGAAATTTAAGTAAAAATTCACCAAAAATATTTTTTTTTTTTAAAACCATACGTCTCCGAAGAAAAAAAACTGCATATTCGTGTTCAGAAGACCTAATTTAGGGGAGTAGCCAAAATTTCAGCGAATTTTAAGCATCTTCTTGCTTTGCAAATAATTACCTTTTAATTTTTTTCACCCCTGTATATTATGGTTCATCCAACGATTTTTTTTTACTATTCTATAAGCCTTTTACCATCCACTGCTTTTTAGAAAATTTCAAAAATCGGCCGTACTTAAAGGTCACCGGCCATTGCCTTTAAACTTGTTGCTTTTTGATGTAAGGTAAGGAAGGTTAATTTTGTATAAAAGTTGGATTCAAGATCTTTACATTGTCTTTAAAATCTTATCATATTGCGTTTCCATATATTTAATTTTCATCAAAGTTATACAAAAAATTCAGGATCATCGGTATCATACTTTGAAAGTTGCACAAACTGCCATTAATAAGTGCAAAAAGGATGGTTCCATAATGAAATCCTATTGACATTAATTTTATATAGATAAAAAATAATGATGTTTGTTGCACATTTAATATTCTATGCTACGGCAAATTTGAAATTATGATAAACAAATATTAACCAAAACGAGAATTGGCAGTGCTATAATTAATTTTGAACAGTTCAATTAAATTCAATTTTTAGAAATTCAGTACCGGATTATAAAGTAAACTTCCTTCCACCACTTAAAATAGTATTTACTCAACTTAATTCCAATTGTTTGAAAACTTCTCCAATCATACTTTTAAAAGTAAAAAATATTATACAATTCGCAATTGTAATTCTAAAAATTTTTAAAGTTAAACTGTTGATAAACTATTTAAAAGATAAAAAACTCTATGATGCATATTTTTAAATGTCTGCGTCTGCTTTTCGTGCCACATATACATTGAATTAGTTGAAAGTCTGATGATTTAGAGGGTGAATGAAAAAGGATAAAATTATTTTGTTGCAAATGGAGCAAAGTAATTGTAAAGTATCCAAAGCATTTAATACGTTATGGCACAAGAGTCTTTCAGGTATCTTCTGTCAAATTACTTGGTGGCAAAATTCAATGGTTCGATTCCATCCTGGAGAAAATGAGAAAGTAATTTGTGATTTGCTTCAGACTTGGATGGAAGTTCCATCTTCTAAGTTTTCTTTTAACTAATGCAAATAACTAATTAACACTTGTGGATGAAGAAAGCAATTTGATTAGATTTTAATCTATGTAATATTCAGGTTAGTACTTTTCCAAGAAACCTGGTAAAAATGTACCAAACATCAAGTTTGTGTCCAGAAGAGTTTCGACGAATCTGCTTGAACTAATGATCGGGTATAATCTTTGCTTCTTAGTTTCTTCATAGAACCAAGTGCTTCACTTCACCATAACTACTATTGCTATGCAAAGCTCAAATTTGTGTTGGTTTGGATTATTGAATAATTTATTCTCACACTCATAAAGTCCCACTCTATGGGGAAAAAGAAACAGCGTTACAGCTAGTTCCAATGCCCAATGTATCTGATTTTGTGTATTCTCGTTCCTTCTGAAAGAAATACTGCTTTTAAATCTCATGACTTCCTTGATAAGTATTGTCCTACTTTAATAAATATCAGATTCTTCGTTATGTCTACAGTGAATTTTTCTACACACATCGTGAGCCAACGTACTGAATCAGAAAACCTCACTGAATATGTATTAACATGACTGATAGTATCATTGAATTTTGATCTCATAACTAAAGTACTATGATTGTGACTTTATTTCTCTATCAGATTTAATTGTCAAATATTGCCAAAATTTCAATTGAACTAGTTAATGGTATTTTGAAAATATTTTAAATTTAAAATTCATCCCTTAGAACAAATAAATATTTTTTACTGAATTTTACTTTAAAAATAATGCAAAAATTAAAATAGTAAATAGCCATACTTTTACTGTAACTGTTACGAAGAATTCAGGGTGCGCTTTCCTGATTTTATCGCAAACTTTAAAGCCATTATAGCAGTTACCCATGCGATGACGAATTGCCGAGATTCAAGTGTTATTGAAAGGGAAATATTCTGGATGAACAAATAAAAGAACAGAGTATTGATCGATGATGTTAGAGATATAATGGATGACGATCCGTTCCAATTTTTTAGCAACTACAAATAAATATACTCGTTTGAAGGTGTTTCCAAGAGAGTGAAACAGCAGCGCTCACCACAGGTGCCACAATCAATGTGTTTAAGAGAGAGAATTTGCGATATACTAAATCTAAAACGTGCATCCCATCACGACTCACTGTTTATGATTTATTTCTGTCTCCTAACTAGAAAACTGAATTTATCGAAACGATCCAAAAACTAAAAAAAACTGCGAGATGTACTTTCTAAAACAGTCGAGATAATGCACAATGTGTTCCAAAATTTGAAGAAACGAATGTCTCGGCCTGCTGAGGAGCAAACATTCGAGAAATTGTTATACATTATTTAATAAACCCATTGACTCATATTTTACTCATTTCTTTCTATATTTGTCTCCTAGCATCTTTAACTTTAACTATTAATAATAAAATTCTGTAACCAGAGAAACCAGAGGTCCTACTCTCGATTATATTTTTTGTTGATGTTTCAATACTTGCACAATCGATTGAAAAATGGCGGCCAGACCAACCCAAAGTTTAAAAAAATTTAAGTCAATTTAACCGAAAGTATCTAATCCTAATGCTGCATGGCTTTCATGAGGGCACTAGTGTTCAATTACGAGGCAAATGGGTACATGAAGAATCTAATTTTCTATTGAACGAGGAGGCAATTGGTAAGAAGGCAAAGAACGAATTCATTTCAGAATGTTCCAGAAAATGAACGGTTTGAAACACCAAGTAAAAGACAAAAAATTTTCACTTTGCTACTGAACAGAAGGAAATAATCAGGAAAGCGAGTGCAATAGGAAATTATTAATAAAAATCTAAATGTGGTGAAGCTTTTATAATAAGAGGCTCATTCATTTTCATCTCAAATTGTCTGTACCTCGCCTCATTAATTGTTGGACAGCTAGGGATCTTGTGTCCTCTTCTTCGTGATTGCAAGAGTAATCATCGGAAACAGCTCGGAAGGTATTATTATTTGAACTGGTAAACTGGTAAAATATATTTTTCATTTACATTGACGTTCTTATTTAAAAAAAAATAAGATATAGAAGGGTCCTGGTAGTGGTTTATAATAAATTTAACGAAATTTTCTTCGACTTCGTTGTAGGCTGTTTATAAAATTAGTGGGTTTGAATAAATATATCTGTGTATATGTATGTATTGTGTACTCATGTTATATGTACGTGTATTTATATGTACAAATTAGGTAAATTAGAATAAGTTATTACTATGTACTTATATTTTATATTATGATTCTTCCCTTTATCCCACGCACAAATATCTGTCGATATTTATTGTGGTGTATTATGTTTATTTAAATGTACACTTGTCTTCTTAAATTGTATTACTTTTCTTATACATTTAATAAACATTATTATTATTATATTATTAATTGGTCGGCACCGCATATCGCATAAACTTGTTGCTCTAGATGGTACACTCGCCGTTGCCTTTTTGCGTCTTTGATATTTAGGTTAAAATATTGATCGATTATGTTTCGCTTATATTGACCATCTGAAGAAATTTATGAGAAATTAGACCCAACGTTCGAGGCACCTCTCCAATAATGTCAAGTAAGAAGATGCCATCGATTATGGTCAAATCAATAGACTCAAGATTCTCTACTACGGTCTTTTTTCTAAATGATTCATCAATGCCCATTTGTCGGTTTTATTGAAAGTTTTATCTGAATGACTGAAAGGACATCAATATCAATTTTGGGTTGAGATGAGAAGGTCAATATCCTTGCGAATAGGTTTTTATTAATATTTTCCTTCTGTTCATTAGCAAATATGAACACTTTTTGTCTTTTAATTGGTGTTTCAAATCTTTAGTTTTCTGGAACATTTTGCTTTCTTACCAATTGCCTCCTCGTTCAATAGAAAATCTGATTCATGAAATGCAATGAGCTGTAATTTTGTTAAAAAATTAAAATTAGTTACTTCGGTTAAATGGACTTCAATTTTCTTTAACTTTGATCTGCTGGCCATTTTGCGACCGATTTCGAATGGCAGACCAGCTAAAATTTATTTAGGATGTAGTAATCTAACAAGTAAACTCTAAGAGAAAAATAGATCTTCCCGGTTAAATTGGACTGCCAGACCGCCGGATTTCTATTTCATACTAGCTCCGGTATACGTAACTAAATTAGATCTTTCCGGTTATATCAAATGGGAGCTGCCTCTTGGACTATTAGTTGCTAGTTATCAATATAAATGTAGTTTTTACCTAAATTCTTTATACATTTATTACCAGCACGTTGCAATTTAAATGTCAAGCAGTAGGTACATATATAAATCAGTCTCTCAATATATGATTTTACACTTACTTTATGCCCACGCATGTATAAACAAGTAACCAAAAACCTAAATTAAATTGCATTTTTGCTCTAAGTGATTCACTATTTCACTTCCTTAATGAATTCAAATTATCTTCAGATCACTTCAGATAATCACGTTTCTTTCAGCTTTCTCCTCTCTCTCCGTCCTCTCATACTTCATGCTCTTTCAACAACAAGCAAATTGATGTTTACACTTTGAGAACAGATATTAGTTTCACCTCATACAAAAGCAATAATAACTTCCCATGTTGTTTATGGTTTATTTAATTGCATATAAGTGCATGGAGTAATTAAAGGAAGTATGCTATGCTCTTAAAATGCAAATAACCGACCAAGAGAATACCACATATTTGCCAAACTTGTGATAATTAAAAACCATAGCCAGTGATGCATAATACCTCATTCCAATATGGATACTAAGTGGTTCAAGTACATTTAAAACCAATTTTGGTAAATAACAATATGCAATTATTTTTCTTTACTCTCTAATACCTTAATATACATGTAAATACTTTACAATTTTACATTATTGAAAAATCAGTTACAGTTTATCTCTTCAGTATTTAATACAGAAATTACAAAATTAACTGTACTTAATTTCTTATTGACCATTTCCATCCCCCAATTATTTGCTTGTGTCTTCCATAATCTTAAGTATATTTTTGACTTTGATTTTTATTGTTTTGTTCATTCTCTTGACAAGTTTAATAGGCTGGAGATGTATATTAATATTTTTGATATTTTTTAGTATTAATTTTTGAATAATGATTATGATTATTTTATTAGTGCTTTTCAATAATATTTTAACAGTCCGGCAACGTCACACAAATTTTTGTAACAAATGGATGGTTTCTATCATGACTAATTTATGTTTTGTGTTGTTTTAAACTAATATTTCTTTTCCTTCGAATGAATACATCCAGTGTGCTGGACATTAATTGTATTATGCGTTTATTATTTCAATTAACACTTATGTAATAATTAAAACATTTTACCTTGGAATTATTTTAAATAGTAGTAGGTATACCAAACACTAGAAATCAAACAAATAATGTAAAATGTGCAAAACATAACATTTATAATTAAAACGCAATAAATACATAGCATCTTAATTTGATCATGAATTATTCTGTAAAATTTTAATAAACTATATACTTACGATTTCAATTATTACTTTTTTTAAATAAGAACTTTTTAAATGTATTTATCAAACCTATCTATCAAGTTCCCAATTCATGTTCAGCTATGAAACTTTTAAAACGCAATTTTTCAGAAAATGATGTTTGGATTTTTTTTTTTTCGAAAATCTATTATCAACGTTTTTGGAATACTTCAAAATCCTAGTATCCCAAATTTTGTGTAATTATCAGTTCGCTAAACCTCCAACCGAGCCTCCAACTTACGAAAATGCAAACTATTATTTTAATTCCAACTTCAAGAAATCTTATACAGGGTGTCACAGAGTGCGCGGTATTTAGGTTAATAAAAGAGATTTTTTTACCATGTGCCTAGTTCCTCAAGTTCTACAAATAAAAACAATGCCGAATATACAGAGTGACCCATTTCTTCTGGGCTGGTGGTAACTTTGTTTTTTAATGGTAACCTATATTTTTTATAATTTTTTCGAAATGTACACGATAAAGTACTGTATGTATAACACTCAAATAAAATATTGATAGTTTTCAATTTTTTTATTTTTATGGTTACTCCATTATATCTGAAATTCTTAGACTACGCAAATCATCAGTAAAAATAATTTTAGGCTGGTTGTTGAGGAAGAATGGTTCTTTGAAATATTATGCCATAAACTGATCTCTGATATACAGGGTACAAACAAAATCATGCCAAACACGATAAAAATAGTAGATTCAAATAGAACACACTGTATATATTTAACTATTAGATGATGTACCCTTCCCTTTACCTAACGGTTTTATGGAAACATTGCTATTTGCTCTGGGATTCTTCGTCAGAAAATGTATAAACAGTGTGCTATCTAAAAATATATGCATTTCGTGTCACGTAACCTATTCATGCAATAATATATATTATTTTAAATCGGCATTAAAGTACCTCAAAATCGTCATTAAAGTGATAGAAATAGTCATTAAAGTAATCCATTATTGTACGATTTTTGTAGTTGGCGGAGGTGACAGATAAACGTAAACATTAATTTTTTTATTGCTTGTGATAATAATTGTGTTGTAATATACAGTTTTTTAAATTCAGAACTGTATTATCACTATTATAATTGCTAAAAATAATGGTTTTCCTACAAAAAATTATTCCGATTTGACATAAAAATAATTATGACATTTCCTAATGTCACTTAAAATTTTAAATAATTATGACATTTCTTAATGTCACTGAATATTATTTAAAAAACAGAGTTAATTAATCTTAATTTCACAGTTTCTGGATTTTAAAAAAATGTAATATGCACCCCGGCATTAAAGTTCCTTTTTATCACTCATGTGGTTTATTTGCCTCGATTTGCCTCGGCCCTATGGGCCTCTGCATCTAAACTCCACATTCATGATAAAATGATGAACTTTAATGCCTTGATGCATAAATAACTATTAATGACATTTAAAAAAATATATTTACAAATCCACAACTTTTTTCGTATCTCTAATAATACAAAAATAAAGTTAAACAATTTTTATGAAGAACCCCGTATGCACAAAGGCTCGTCATTTCAAACCTACATTTAAAATAATCGTCGAGATCACAATTTTTTGTTGCAGCGATAAAATTACGAAAAATGTTTCATCCTCTGCTGATAATTTTATAAACGGAGCCCATACCAGGCGAATATTTATCTGCTTAATTCTTTACATTTTTGTCTCGCATCTCAGCAATAGCCCCGTGGGAGTGTTTTATTGGGATACACTGGTAAGTGGACTTTTAATTAGTTAAACAGGTTTAACATCCAGGTTGTTGAGTTTGTGAAGATTTTTTTAAGTTCTGTTTGATCAGGAAATTATTGCCTCGATTATTGCGAGGCACAAAAAATTTCATAAATATTTTGTTCCTGTATTAAATTTCATATCACTTATAAACTATATACTTACGTATTCATATTGAATTTAACTGTCACTAAAAAATTATATCATAAACACATTTAAAAGATGAACTAACACGAAAATAAAATGTACGTACTTTATAATTTTTACAAAATTATGTTTCACAGAGGAGAAAATATAATGGGAGTTACTTTTAATTTAATTTTAATTCTTCATTTTCGACTGTTGATTTTGAGTCATTATTACTTTTTTTACAACGTTTTTAATTCAAATTAAAAAGGAATTTGGATCAATGTGTTGCATATAATATTTTTTATTTGTTTCAAAAATATTGGTTATAAATAATTGGTACGACCTTAACTGGATGTCTTTTTTTTTTTGCAATATCATATTTTGTGTGGATCAAAATCCAGTAATCTAGCTCGTCACTGGCATCCTTGATCTATCCACATGTTTTGATAGACATCGTCTTATTGGAGCTTAACCTGTAGAATTACTGTCCAAATGAATATCTCGTAGTCGCAAGTGTGGCGGTCTTTGAAACAAGAAGTTGTCATCAAGAGATGCATTTCTATGAAGCTTCTCTCTAGACGATGTACATTGTACACAGAGGTAGATGGGTCGAGGAGGTTCATATTCAATATCCAGCTAGATCTCCTGATTTTAATCGGGTGGATTATTTTTTTCGAATCAGTGAAAATATCAGTGCAAGTGAACAATTAATAGAAATAATAAATTACTGTTTGAGATTAGAAATAATCCTTAAGTTATTGGGAAAGTTGTAGGCAAGGAAAATGAATGGAGGTAGAAAGGGTTTCATTTTGAAAACAATTTATAGAATTTTTTATTTTTGTTTTTGGATTCTGAGTTACAGGCTTCGGTTACAGCATAAAAAAATTGATTCTCTTCATCTTTGGAAGGTCATAACTCCTTTAATATGCAGTATTGACAAAATGTTTATAGATAATTTTCGTTTTGTTTTGAGCCCCTCTACACGCTCTAAGAGTTTGGCCGCATAATTTTGGGTTTTGAGCCCCTCTACACGCTCTAAGAGTTTGGCCGCATAATTTTGGAACACCCTGTATATATATATCACAGAATTCTTCAATATGAAATGTTTTCATTCAAATAAGGGAAAATAAATTAATTTTATAAAATTACCAGTAGTTTTTCGATTTCGACGCAATTCAAGCGCTTAAAAAAATTCGAAAAAAATGTGAAAAAAAATAAATACACAGTTTGGATCATTATTACAATATGTATTTCTTAATTTAGTACCAGAATTTAAAAACTACGTATACAGGGTGATGCTTTTTATATGAGCACAAAGGGTATTTCTAATTCTGTCTTAAAGATTATTGTATTATTCATTTGAAAGAAAAAATATGATACAGTAAATTAAAAGTGATATATCATAAAGGACTTCAAGTTGCATAGTTCTCTTTTCTAATTATTACAATTTGAACTGGAATTTTCTATAACTTTTAAAGGTTAAGGAAAGTGGATCGACTGCATACATTTTTTTAAATAACGGACTTCTTCCAGCGTAGTTCCAAGCGGAATTTCTACTTCAACTTAATATTAAATCACCCAACTCGTCTTGTGAATCTGGTCTGAGCCTCTTAAAATTATTGAAGGTTTCCAAAATAATATTTTTGTCTCGTAAAATTATTCATTAAGGCATGTTTCATTAAACCAGTTCGAAATCTAGCCAATGCCATCTCAGTTTCGGATGTAACTATGAACACTATTGAAGTTCTTTTGTAGATTCAGATTATAGCCATACTTTTACCCTTCTTAAATCAAGACGCAGTTCAATTCGTGATTTGCTTATCATCAAAATTGGGTTTCATTGCGCATTAACACACTTTTACTCTTTTTTCTGCCAAACGCAAACGTTTACCAAAATTGCTTCTAGTACGAAAAGACGCGTTCTTGCTAAGCCTTATGCATAATCTCTCACAGCAGAACTGAATATTTCAATAAGTTGAATTTGTCCTATTTAATTTAATATCTCTGGTTTAGTGATCATCCAGCATTGTGAGTCATAAATGTTCTGAATACTCCTCTTGATAAGCCTAAATGTATCTACGACTCTTAGTATTTCATCCAAACTGTTGGAATTGGTCTGCGTGATTCAAAACTATAGTAAAAAGCAAGCATCTAATCGGTACTAACGGTGTTTAAAAATTAAACTCTATTTAGAAGAGATCAAAGAATAAAAACTGAGAATGTAATAAACAGGTAGGTAGGTACTAAATGAAAGGACTCAGTCCTTCTAACGAAAACGGAGGATTTTATAAAAAACTTGTGCAATTTTTAGAGGAATTGAACGTTAATCTAAAAAAAAGATTTGGTTATTATTATTATTTTTTTAAATACCTGAAGTAACGACGTTGATGATATGTAGAAGAGTTTCCGATTTATTTGTTGTGTAGAGTTCCTACCGCCTTAACCATCGCTTACTTCTGAAGCGAAGAAAAAGAGAATCACAACGAAATGGTCGAAAATTCAAGTTTTTAAAATAATCAGACGGAATAGAACCAGGGAACTCTTCTACAAGCTGATTAATAATATTTATATCTTTATCGTTATACTTCTTTTAAGCTTTATATTTCTTTGGTCAAGTACCTACATTAAGAATATAATTTTATACACTAATGTGTATATTAATTGCAAATTCTAATATAGGACAATTATATATCAAAAGAAACTTTATTTTATAGTAATAGAAAGGATGGAAGGAATTTGTTTAAAACGTAATAAAATATCACTAAAATTGATAACAAGTAATAAAAATAATGGTGTTTACCTATGGTGTTTAATTATGTAAAACATGGTATAAAAACATCGTACAGGAGTTATCTGACATGCAAAAAAAGCCTTAAATTACATATCTACATAAATGATAACGTACATCTGAAAAAAGAGTGAAACATGTCTTTAACCTCTTTAACATGTTCTTAATTGATTGATCATTTTTTCCTAAGCGTAAAAAACAAACCAGTTTTAAAAATTATTTAATTATGCATTGTGCCACATACCTTTCAATATTAACTGTGATATTTTATTGATAATTAATTATCTGCAGTTAATGTCTCGTCTTTTTTATATACTCTTTTTTGTATACAGGATGTTGTATCGTCATTCAACTGTCCATAACTTTTGAACTGATTGAGATATCAGACAAAGTTTTAAAAAAAGTTTTAGTGTTTGTGCATGGTTATACAGGGTATCGCACAAACATGGTACATCCCCCTTTTTCTATTTATTTTTCGAGGATACATTTCCGAAATTTGTAACATCGAATGTACTTAATAATTATTATTGCGTTTTATATGTAATTCCTTTCCACTTTCGATTTTTCAAGAAAGGATTTCGATTTTTTTATTTAAGTATCCCATGACTTTTACGAATTATTCCAATCGACGCATGCAATGCCAACAAAATCAAAGTCACATCGAAAATATTAAATTATGTGATTTATGACTAAACAAATATCTCCGAAATTATTTTTTTTACGAAACTTAATTTTTTCAAATGGAGTTATATTGTTACCAAGGCACCATTACATTCTATAATTAATAAGGAATATACCATATGTCTGACATTTTACTTAAATGCACGACTAACCCAATCAAAATTATAGTTAAGAGAATAGGAAAAAAATTACTTTATTCCAATTTAATTTTAATCACACATAAAGTACATAACAAAATACATTACAAAATACATTACAAAATACATTACAAAATAAGAACAATAAATTACAATTATTATGCCAAATATTGTTCATTGATGTCAGTGCATTTCTGCACTCGCATAGATTTTTTTAAATAAACAATAAATCTCACTATTCTAGAGTTATGGGCTCCATCTTACTGACTATTTCACTCACCTTAAAATTATCACATAATCTGACCAATCACAAACCAAAGACAGCTTGTATTACAGTGAAAACACCGACTGTCTTTCAATTCTAATTGGTCTATCAGCGTGGTGTTTTCAACGACGTAACCATGGATACGGATGGCGGTAACCATGGATACGGATGGCAAAGCAAAGTTTGACAGTTTAACAAAAATTAATTATAGAGACAGACGTCAAAATGAGTCGCTTCGGTGCTACTTCAAGTGAAGTTATCAACCAAAATATTTGCTCGTGAAATAGTCTAATAAAATACCACTCGTGATTGAATTTATCTTATAAGTCTGTCTTTTATTTCTAATCTCAACTGAGTTGCTTGAAAACACCACTCGTCCTACGGACTCGTGGTGTTTCCAAGCAACTCAGTTTCGTTAGAAATAAATCGACAGACTTATCGCGAAAATTCAATATCTTGTGGTATTACCACTGAAAATACATTTCCTAACCTAGACTCAAATGAAATTCCTCCAAAAAAACACCTTGAACTGATTTTGCAGGAAGTCTAAGTATTTGGCACCATTCAAGGATCCTCCAAACTAATATTACATCGGACCGATTATGCTATTACCGATTCCCAACCAAAACGTTTAATACAAAATGCTTTTGAAGACAACTATCAATAAATGTGATGTTCTTACGACCAGTAAGTTTTATTTTGTCGAAATTATTGCAAAATAAAAATATCACAAAAAATTCATTATTTTGTTGTAATGTTCAGTTACAATATTCAGTACTTCGTACATGATTATTTTCTTATACATGGTGGACGGTGGTGTATTTTATAGTTATTTTCCTAACAAGTGCGTAAAGTTGTACTTTTCCGCACGCGACGCGGAGTTCGGTCAAGCAGTCGAGTGCGGAAAAGACAGTTTCCGCATGTGTTAGGAACAATATTTTTCCTAGGAGCGTGATGAATACATTTTTTACTTAATTAAGAAACTAGACTCTACCTTAAAAAGATGCTACTGTTTGACTTGACGTTTGTTAATTGTTATGTGACTGAGAAACGTCAAAATGATACAGTCAAGACAATATGCTACGTGAGGAAAAATACGTTTTTCCGCACTAGTGCGGAAAAGTACAACTTTCGAAACTAAAATGCGTGCGGAAAAGTGACGCTCGTAGGAAAAATAATTTATAGCTATGTTTCCAAAAATTCTGCTTGAACTTATTTCCAATTCAAAACCAATTTGCCTCAAAAAATCACTATTGCAATTTCTACTCGAATCAAAACATTAATTTCCGTTTCTTCCTCAATAATAAAATCTTTGGGATCATTATTAGCCTTTTTCGAGACGATGAAAATAATTTCTAGCAGAGCAATGTCGGTGAGCGTATCATTCGGTTGAAATTTCACTCAATACAACGGTTTGGTGTATAAGTTAGAGCAGTTTATGACATTCTACATTCTCCTTATAAATTAACATGTCCATTGTCCAGTCCACATTCTTTTATAAATTTGCGGTATTTTTAACCAAATTAACAACAATTATGGGCAATTTTGAAAGATACAATGAAAACACTGATAAGCCAAGATAGTTTAATGAGTTCATTGTTTTCAAAGCCGTTCTTATTATTAAATATTCTAATTTATGTTGAACCGTAATTTCAATTGTATTTGTCCCAGATGTAGTGTGCATATAAGGTTTCTCATAATGGTAGTATTGAATGGTATTTTAGTACTAGTATGGCTTAAAGTGGAAAAATTGAGTTTATTTAGGGGACGTTACCCATAAATCGTATAATTTAGTAATAATTACATAATTTTTAGCATATTAGTAGGATATTAATATTATGGGTCATTTTATATAAATTATAAAGTCATAGTACACTTAAATTAAATACTAATAATGAAATAAAGAAAAAAGTTTGATGTTTGCTACGTATGTCATTGTGTTACGTGGTAGCAGTGTAGTACATTTTTAGTATTTTAATCCCTGATTATGATTCCCTGGTTAATTCTGCATAAAAAAGGTCCTCTTTACAACTACCCATATGGCAAGCCGTTTTCGAGTAAAAGCGGTCTAAACGAAATATTGCGTAAAATGTCAACTTGAAACATTAATATGTAGAAACAAAGGACACGGTCCCCTAGTTTCTCCGCCCCTGGATAAAGTTAATTTTGGCTCAAAATAGTTAACCAAGTTTCATAAAGTTGTCTCAAATTATTTCCGAGATTAGTAAAAACACCTAATCCTTAGAGGGCTGTAGCTCCCTTAGGAAGCATTTCCGGACACATGTTTATAGGAACTTTTCTTACTATTTTTGCATGGAGAATTAGCACCTAGAGGGGAAGGCGAGAGTTTCGGACACCCTGCATAATCTTGAAATGAAAAGAGTCATGACTGAAACTAAAATGAAATATAAAAAGGAAGAGAACTAGAAGAGAATTGTCGTTTTATAATCATTAGCAGATACGTGGTGTGAAAAAATTATAAATAATTACGTTATAATTTGTTGAGCAGTTTTTTAAAAGAATGATATTAACAAGTGTTTGAAATGATGCTACATGGACTTCCATGCCTATAAAGAATTATTTTGTTAAGTCCTTTCGTTGCTATAAAAATCAATTTCTTTTAATGGGAAGCCTACTTTTTTAGCAAATAAGGAAGGTATTGTTTTCTTCGTATTCGCTATGTATCTTCTGAATAGGAAAAATTATTCCTAATATATGTATATGAAGTTCTTTTAATAAGATATTTGGTAAACATATTATATAACTCCTCTGGAGAAGTTACACTAAGCGTGGCAGCAGTCAATCCAAAACTTCATTATATTTGATCAATGCAACCTAAAAAAAAAGATCTTTTACGTTTTTACATAATAAAATTATATCTAATTGTGAAATAATCTACATTGAGATCTCAAAGCAATTATATTAGGTATATCGATCTTACTAAATCCAAAAAACTGTTTTTAAACGTGTCTGTTTATAATTAACTTTAATTAGGTTTCATACAAGTATAATGATAAAAAAAAATCCAATTTGGTATATTTAGGTACCTATATTGTTGCTCCACTTCTGAAATTACAAATATAAAATCAGTCATCTAAAGATGTATTCCTTGAGGCTCATATATACTCCACGACAATTGAATGTCACTAAAAATTTTTTAGCTCTAAGTCAATAATTTCAATGGAACCCTGTATATTTTTACACAGTCGGATAGAGCTTAAAATTCCCTTTTTAGTGACATCACAAGTTACAATTTTTTTTCGAAATGGCGTTGTAGGAGGTATTATACCAAATTCAATATGGTAGAAATCTGACGTTACCAATGAAACCGATGTCAAACACTTTGTTAAAATAACAAACTAAATTGGTTTTCTTATTGGCTTTTAATCAAATTTACAAAACCTTTAATAATTAGTCACAAAATGGGATAAATTTTAGTTTTTGTTTAAGATGTCAACATTTTTCTTAAATTTTCTCGAAGATTTTAAATAGGAAGTGGTATTTAATAAATACTAGAATTAAAGTGTGTCTTATTGCCTACAGAAAAACGCCTAACATAAAGCCTTTCTGTTTTTTGTTTTAGAAAAAAATTGATAAAACATTGAGAGGAACATTTTCAATTATAACTAAAAATGAAGTATACATTGGATATTATTTCCTAGTAAATTAGCCAATAGTTTTTACTGTAAATTGGGTAGGAAAATGTTCTTATTTTCACATTTTCGGTTTCCCTTTCTTTACTTGAAAAGACCAACAATTACAAAAGTTAGGTATTTTGTATTTCACTTGGTTGATTCGAGGCAGTAAGATATGCAAGATAAGAAAGCTTTGGAAACAAATATGTACGTAGGGACGGCAGCATTTTAGTTCAATAAATATTATTGTTTAAATTATAAAATATTCTTTAAAGCTAAAACAAAAAACGAAAGTGCATTGTTTTAGTCATTTTTCTGTAAGTACTAACACACTTTAATAGTAGTATTTAACAAATACCATTTTTTATTTAAAATCTTCGATAAAATTCAAAAAAGATTTTAAACAAAAACTAAAATTTATCCCATTTTGAAAGTATTTAAAAGTTTTGCAAATTTGACTAAAAACCAATAAAAAATCCAATTTTATTTGTTATTTTAACAAGTTGTTCGACATCAGTTTCATTGGTAACGTCAGATTGCCACCATATTGAGTTTTGAATAATGCCTCTTGTGCCACCATTTCGAAAAAATTTTTTATTAAAAAGGGAATTTTAAGTTCCAACCAGCTGTGTAAAAAAAATATACAGGGTTCCATTTAAAATTCTTAGCTTTTAGCCACTTCCGAAAAAAACCGCAAGTGATTCAATTATTTTTTCATGGGAAATACGAACCTCAAGGAACTACAACCTAAATTTAAAATTTCTAACCTAAAAGATTGTATAATGAATTTATTGTCATCCGGTAGATCGGTCCATTTCAACTGTATGTAGAAATGGTCAGTTAAGACGAATGCAGCAGCGAAAGCGGTATATTTCCAATACTTTAAAAGTATAAACTATCTATCAAAAATGAAATGTAAAGCTTTGCGTTTGTGTTGAACTCTGTTGGTTAACGACATCGATGAATAATAAAAAGGAAATATATGAAACCTATACTTCCTTGATTACTAAGCCATACCTATAAGTAATTGCTTAATGATCCCCTGAGTAGCTTTTACTATGTGTACATTTATCATAAACTAATGATTATTTAACCATGCGTGTTTTATATACACACTATTCACAGCTATTATCAACCTATTATCAACTTCCTCAGTATTGGAACTTATATATACGTATTTATAAATATATTTAGAACATGAAAGGAGAAACATATTTGCAAGGGAAAATGTTTACTTACCAGTTACCAATATCGATTTGTATTATTACTTTGAAGAGACTTTTTTAATAATATCTCAGAAGCCTCTTGCACTAGTTTCCAGAGTTGAAACAGTTCAATGGCATATTTATGCGATGATAACTTGCGTTAAACTATTGATATGCAAATATGTAATATTGCTTAAGAAATATTGGTCAAACATATTTCTCCATTTGAAAAGATTTTCTTTTTGATTGAAGTATTTATTAGTTCACTCAAACTTTGAAATGCAGTAATTTATTTAGTAGTCTTTGACCTTAAAAAATTGTAAACGATAGATAAAGAAGAAAAGATTCGAACATTCGTTTCAGATGTTCATAAAGTGTCTTTGACTTAAACATCAAGTTTAAAGCAGACATGGTATTGACACTTGATTCATTTGTCATTCAATTGCTTTTTTAATCATGTAGTTGGAAAGACTTCTACATATTCTACTCTCTTTATCGATATATTTTATTACATTATTATTATTGCAAAATAATTTGAATTATCAAAAATAATAAAGAAAAGTAGGGAGGTATCTGCAACTGCTTAATGGTGTTAATTAGTACTCGTGAAAAATACATACACTGATAGAGCATCTTCGTCAGTAGGCTGCAGAAGAGGTGGTTGGATATAGGCCAGTTTTGTGGTGCAGCGCGCCAGTATTCTTTGCCGTGGCACAGTCGTGCAGATCATACCAAATACAGAGTCAGCGGACTGCTGCGGTAGACACATAATATCAAACCGAAGACAGTGTTCGTGGTCGCGTTCTTGAACTTGACAGTGATGATGGAAAGAGGAGGACTCCTGTGCACCACTGTGTTACAACTCTTGGCCCTTTTTTCAGCTATCGCACCAGGTATTTACGAAGGACACGATTTTGTACTATTTTACGGACAATGCAACACTTACATTTTTATTTATTTATTTTCTTTTAGCTTTATAAAATCACGACTGTATAAACACCCAAAGTATCGTGACAAAGCATATTTATAATTTTTTTTTTAAATAAAATCAAATGCGTTATTAAATTTTTTTAAAGTTAACGAAAATTATGCTAGAATAACAAAACTATGTTATCTTATAAAATATCCGTCATCAAATTTGTAATTTCACCCCATTGAGAAAAAATATTTTTGCGTCACATAGAATCTTGTCCGAGAGATTAATTTTATTTTAGATAATGATATAAAAGCAAACATTTTAGCATATGTACTATATATTCTAATTGTAGTTCTAAATATTTACATAATTATTTTATTAAAAATCTATGCGTCTGGTATTTTACAAGCTTTTTTAAACTGCAGAAACACATTCCTACGCTACTTATCTATTGAAGTTGACAAAATATTGTCCATATAATTTTGAATTATTCTAAGGCCACGGACTCAAAATTTGTTAATTTTTACACTTTAATCAAATTTCTTCTTTCAGACACGGGATGTTCTGAATTGTTGTTACATAGTTCAATGTTAGATTCTGGGGAACAAATAAAACTGATTTAACTCAGTTGCCTCAAATAAAAATTTAATTTAAATGTATTCTTTCACTCTATTTTCTTTGTTTGGAACTTTGTATGTTCCCAGAGAAATCAGTTCCAATTTACGTAGTGGTTCACATTATGCCATTTTCACAATTAAATAATTAGATTTGACCATGATATATTTTTGCAATATCTTCTTAATGAAACATTATATGGGTAAAATCAGTTCAATCATTTTAATTTGCTCTCTAGGATCTAACATTAAATGTGACATTAGTTTTATACCACCTAGTATTTATTTTCTTTAATTAGAAGAAATCAGTCTCCCATTGTGAATAAATTTTTTTGATTCTTATTTACTAATATCAATATTATTTAATTATTAATAGATAAATGTGAACAATTGAAGATAGATAGCTGAAATTAAATTTTTTAGTTTAATGACATATCGGAATTAATTCGTAGATATTTTTAATAGACATATATATTTACAGTTATTCAAAAATATAACCGCATTGAAATAAAACGAAAAATTTATATTAGCATGGGATAACGGAATGAAATTATGAAGCATTGGGAAAAAATGTATTTCTTGCAATTGTTGATACTACCATAGTATTTAGTAAATTTGGGGCCACAAAATATATTTGGAGATATTTATCAATATTATGATGGTTTACTTCAGTTCTACTCAATCACGTGAAATGTAGCTGAAATTTAATATTTCATATCTTTTGAAGTACTTAGTATAGCTTCTTTTCGAAAATTAACGCTAATAATGTGGAGTGATGGGTGTATAAGCGGTGGAATTTAATTTGGGTGTTTTTTCAAAATGCATTGGGTAGTGAACTAGACACCGCAGGGAAACTAATTGTATCCTATCAGATATCGTTAATTGATCCACTTGACAGGTTGAAATTATCTCTCTTATTTGTAGAGTTATCACTATTATTTCTTTCTTCTTTTTCAGTAAACTTTTTTCTTCGCTGTGGAACAAAATTTGTTTATTTGCATTTTTACCTAAATAATAACACAGCCTGGACCATTTTGATAACGTATTAATAAATTATTAGACTCTCCGTATACTCGAGAAAGAATGTCTAAAAATTACAAATTTACTAAAAATAGAAAAATTAGGTATTAAATCGTGTGACCATGCAAATATATTAATACAATATTCTAGATTTTCAAAAACAACAAGTAATTTTGAATTTAGAGATACAATTCAAATAAGCATACATATGTAGCAAAATCAACTATACTTATACCTACGTAATTTTATTGAAATGCGTTCCAAAAGAAAAAATCGTATACTCACAAATCCATCTTTCAAGTGGATCTTGTTAACTAATAACACAGTAGATGCAGTTTTTCTGCGGTTTTTTCGGAAGTATATGAGTTATGAAAAAAACAAAACAATAACCAATAAGTTACACCTAATATTTTGAAAGATATCAGTTATTAAACTCCAGCTATGGGTGATGCACTTAATGTGGGGAGAAGTGGATATCATTGAAGTTTTGCCAATCTTAGACAGATGTTAAATTTGTCGAACCTTTTAAGATTTGGCATTGAAATTATCAAAATTCATTCCACAGAAAATAAATTCTATGAAAGAAAATCATTTTCCTTTTCATTAGTACCATTCTCCGATACGTCAAAAAACAAATCACTTTCTTATCACAAACTCCTTTTCTTTTAAAAAATAGTACTGTAATGATCGATAAATATATTTTTTCTCTCTGAGTTCATTGGTACTCATCATATAATATGCCATTTGTTTTTAATTTGCTTCAACTCAATTTAATACCAAAAATTTTTGTTGAACATAAGAATTTACAATACAATATTATGAAACAAAAGAATGAAATGATATTTGCAAACAATTAATTGTCAATACCATTGATTTAAATTTCCTCATTCCAAATTAACTAAAAATTTTGATTTCGATTTTTCCCGATTAAGTTGAATTGAAATTAGAAAACAAGTCGCAAAGATATGATTCAGTCTATTTCAATAAAAGTTTTTGGTGATTTATTCATTGAATAAAAACAAAAATTATATTTTTTCCTTGAGACTTCCCTAGAACGATTTTAGAATCTCAAGCACTCTAGATGGTTAAACCTTTACGAAATTCTAATGGTAAACAAAGAAATTTTTTCCTAAGTTTCATAAAATACATATATTTCTTTTAAAAATAATTGTTAATGCCATTTCCGTTTAAATCGAATGTCATATTAATCAATACTTCCAAAAATGTATTTTAATTGTAATTTATGATCCAAATCTCATTAAATTTAGAATATAAAGAGACGAGCCACTATGTTGTGTCACCCTGTATAAGAAACGAATCTAGTTTTATATCTAGCGAAATGTCCATTCTACTAACGGAACCGTATTTCTGCGCTAAATTTGATGCATTTGATGTAATCTTAAGTAAAATATCTAAAACAGATATACCTACTTGAGAAAGTGGCACATCATTGGAAACGTGACCGTTCAACTTACCAGTCGTTGGTGTTTATATTTTAAAAACATGCAGTTTCAAGAACATATATTTTTTTAAAGGTTTTCGTTGAAATCATTTTCTTGTGTCCCTGAAAATTTAAAGTTATAAAAATTTAAGTATCAGTGACTCCTAAAATTAAGCATCGGAGTTTCCAGTGATGTGCCACTTTTTATGGATATCTAGAATTAAAGCTTCACTTTATATTTGCTCTTGTGACAAACATAAATCAATACTCAGTTATTTCGTAAACGGTTGGTCGGCTACGAATTGTTTATGAAGAAAAGTTCATGCGTATATGTACAAAAATTGAACTATTTCTCATGGACACCTTGAGAGTGGTTTACAGATTTCTTATTGCAGGATATATTTTGAAGTCTACCATAATACTTAAAATAGCCTTTTCCTTTTTTGAATTTGGAGTAGCAGTGGATTGTAACAAATGTGGATCGACTTAAGATATCTGGACCAAATTTAAAACTTAATTTAATCAATCCTGTGCAAGCTTGCAGTCTAAAGCGAATCATTAAAATACACTGTCAAAAATATTTATTATATTCTTTGTTACGATTATGTAAAATAAACGTTACAAATCAAAAACATTGAACAAGGGTATGCCGACACGTAACGGAATTTACATTGTCCTAACTTTGTGATGCATCTAGTACCAGAAATAATTATACTTTAACGCGCTGCAAATTAATTAGATACAGGGTGGTTGTTTATATTTTGATCTCTACCTACAGTGTTTAATATAATAGATACGATAAAAGTTTAAATATACAGACGTTTTAGGTTTCCTTGCGTGTTATTTTTTGGTTATATCAAAAGAAACAAATGAGCATCGGAAAGTTAAGAAAATATAACTTATGTTTTTTGTAAATGGAGATATTTGGCTTAGCCGTTTTGGAAATATTTACGTTTAAAAAGTAGTAAATCAAAATTAATAATAAAACTATAGGTATGCTGGGCAAAGACAGTATTTATTAGTTTTAATATTAAACTTTTTAACAAAAACTATAAAAATGTAACTTAATAATAATTTTACAAATTCTTGATGTATCCACCATGGTTAATTATGCAGTTTACTCTTTAATTTTCTAGTGATGTCATTAAGTATAAAACATGGATGGCACCGATTTAGCACAAATATTTTTTTTCCAATTTTTTCGTAATATCAATATTTAAATAATTTAAATAATTTAAATTATTTAAATTATTCGTAACTCCAATAACACTGTGCCGTCCTGATGCCAAATAAGATTGTTATATTGGTACACGGGAAGATCTTCAAGAGAGATGTCGTTCTCCACTGAGGTTTCCTTAAAAAAAAATACGCCCGATTACACTATTTCGTATTAAACCGCATCAAACATTTAATAATTTATAACCTTGTATGTTATGGGGATTAACGGAGTCCAAGAAATGTTTATTTTTTCGAATAAACGTTTCGGCTGTAGTTCGTCTATTATTTTTTTTGTCTGGATCTTCCTCAATATGTCCAGCCACCTTTTGACGAAAACGTAGCCTCTGCATTTTATGCTATTCTATTAACTTTTGCATAGGCATAAATTTGTAAGGGTGGCAATATTGCTTTTTTAAATTTGGTTAAAATTTTGATTTTAGATATATTAAAGAATTGTACAGCATCAAGCGATGATGTCTGTAGGTTTTCTAAAATATCAAAACAAATACCAACCAATGCAATCAAATCATTTTATAACTATACAGACCCCTAAATGATAATATAAAATATTTAACTATTCTGTTTTCCTTTTTATCCAATTGCTGATCCTAAATTTTCGAATATTTTTATGGTACTCGTCTCCCAGGAAAAATGTTATAAAGTTTTTGTTGAACTATACAGGGTGGTCCAGATTTTAATACATTAATTTTGAGAGGCGATAGAGAATCGCAAAATAAGGGGACTTTTCTTAATAGACATACTTCGAAAAATGCATCATCAACCAACTATTTCATGTTTTTCTACCTCTGAATATACCCCATTTTGTTAAATATGATAACTAAAAATAAATATTAACAATGCAGGCACAAACAATTAATTGTAATGTCAATGAAATCAATCACTGTTTTCCCAGCATACTAGTTTTATTTTTAATTTTAATTTACTACTTTTTAAATCTAAATATTTCCAAAACGGCTGAATCGAATATCAATAATGCTAATACTTCTGGAATCAGAAAAAAAAGGTCTTTCATTCTAGGCTATCATATACAGGGTGTTCCATTTAAAAAACAAAAGTTGTAGTATTTTCTCAACTTTTCGAAAAAGTTACGAAAAACCATTAACTCCAAAGATAGAAAATTGTCGAAAAATTGTTGTTTTCACAAAAATCATTATAACTCAAAAATGGCTCAATGGCAATAAATTCCACAAAATTATGCTTTTTCCAGATAATCCACTTTCTTGCAAACTCGTGTACGCTTAGCACGATAATCATCAATTTATTTATAAGAGCTCACAGGGTGTTCCATTTAAAAAACAAAAGTTGTAGTATTTTCTCAACTTTTCGAAAAAGTTACGAAAAACCATTAACTCCAAAGATAGAAAATTGTCGAAAAATTGTTGTTTTCACAAAAATCATTATAACTCAAAAATGGCTCAATGGCAATAAATTCCACAAAATTATGCTTTTTCCAGATAATCCACTTTCTTGCAAACTCGTGTACGCTTAGCACGATAATCATCAATTTATTTATAAGAGCTCACAGGGTGTTCCATTTAAAAAACAAAAGTTGTAGTATTTTCTCAACTTTTCGAAAAAGTTACGAAAAACCATTAACTCCAAAGATAGAAAATTGTCGAAAAATTGTTGTTTTCACAAAAATCATTATAACTCAAAAATGGCTCAATGGCAATAAATTCCACAAAATTATGCTTTTTCCAGATAATCCACTTTCTTGCAAACTCGTGTACGCTTAGCACGATAATCATCAATTTATTTATAAGAGCTCAAAAATATTTTATTAGGAATATGCTATTTCGATTTTAGAACAAGCAACATAAGTTGAAATGCAAGAAACTCAATGATGAAGGGGAATAAAATCAAGATTTAAAAGCCTGATCTATTTGAAACTAAAATTTTCATAATCAGTACGATCGAAAAATAAATCGAAAACAGCTTATTTAACAATTTGTCAGTTAACAACTGTCAAACAAAATTATATATCGCGAACCACAAGGTCGATTCTATTCAGTTAAAAAGATAATGAAATCTAATAAAATGGTTTTGATATATGTGGTTATAATTATCACATAAATTTTAATAAACCATAAATCCCAAATTTTAAAATGTACCTACATGTTAAAACTTGTCAAAGTGTACACCTTGCTTTCGAGGGCAAGCTTGTTGTACCTCAATAAAATACGCAGTTTTTGAGAAAGAGATGTATCAGTCAATCATAATAATGAAAGTTCCATAAAATATACATATATTTTAATAGTTGTTTGCGCTACCTAAATTTCATTTGGATAAGTAAACGTATAAATAGAACATAAAGACGACCCACCGTGTTGTGACGCCCTTTATAACATACGAATGTCTTACATGTAGCGAAATGCCCTTTCTACTAAACAGAACCATATCTCTTCGCTAAATTTGATGTATTTTACGGTATGTGATCTTAAATGTATCAGTCCGTCATAATAATGGATGATACTTAAATTTACATATTTTTAAGTAATTATTCTGAAGAAAAATTGTGAATAAAAACTCACTCTCGTAATTTTGTAACCCAACCGGAAAATAATAACTACAATATTTAATAGATAGATCCAATATTTTTTTATTAAATTTTTGATATGTTTAACTACTTGAGTTTTGTACAAATCGTGAAAGAAACATCACATAAAAATCACACAAACGTGTATGCGAATTACGGTAACCTACGGAATATTGTTAAGGACTTGGCCGCAATTTTTAAATACCCAATTTATGAATACCCTATATAAATGCGAGAGATAAAACGGGCCCATTAAAATTCCATGGACCATGCCTAATTCATAAAAATGTAGAGGACAGTAAAGTTTTTAATAAAAATTACCGAGTTAATGATTCGTTTCATTTTATTGCATTAGCCTGAGAACTTATCCAAGTGTTATAATTTTGCAAAAAGCCAAGGAATGTTTAAATTAGGTAGAGCATAAACCATAGCGATATCATAAATCTATTAGCAACTGTAAACTAAAGACACGTTTCCTGTCGTGAATTTTAATTTTTATATCAATGATCTCGATCGTATCGTGGCCATTTTCATTTCCCTATTTTTGTTCATCGAGCCGCTAAATCCGCCATAAAATTGTGCATTATCAACACAATAAAACTGATTATAATTACTTCTGAGATTCAACATTCGCAAGGTCAAGACTTGAACATGTTCTACTTGTTCCAAATGGTAACCAATTATTAGAAATTATCTACTTACAAAAAAAAAATTACATTCAACTACAAATTTAGGTATCTAGCTAGGTGTTATGACTGATAATTTCACATTCAATTTATATGCACTTTACATTCCCTTTCTCCGTGGAATGGTTTGATGACATAGATTAACAATAATTAGAAAATTTGCGCACCAGTAGTTGTGGTTGATTATTTTTTATTCTCATTCATTAAACATGGTAACTTTCATATCGCTAGAACAACAGTTTAAGGATATCCTGATCGCATATATCGAAAACTTGGTCCGTGCCAATTAATTCATAAAATAAATTATGTGGAAAACACTTATTATTTTAAATAAATTTTCTTAAGTCTATTATTTTCATCATGCAATTGTCATCAATATGTGTGATAATAAGTTCATTTGTACTAATGATATATCGCCGTAGAAGTACAGAACGTGTAAATGTTAAGCAAACAATGGAAAACTATAAAATTTAGTTATAGTCCAATTTCAGTTGTTTACATATCGAATCAACGGTGTGATAAATAACAATGCCTCCTTTAGTCCTTTATTTACAAAATATTATCTTTTCCAAAAGTTGTAGGAAACTAAAACACCAAAATTTGACATAATATGTTATTTTTGAAAATTTGAAACCTTCATCAATTTCTCAATAGTTTTTTATGAAGGTACCATAAGCTAAAACTTATAATTTAGAATATATTTCAGATTATTAAAACATAATTTAAGTTGCCAATATCTTAATTAAAGCAATGTTTTTATATAGAAGAAATTTTGACATTTACAGAAATCTTCGAAGCGCATTATCTTGTTTGTTTTGAATACCCAATATTTTTTGTGCTTATTTATTCCCAATAACTTTTGTTAAATATATGTACCCCACACCTTTTCTAAAGAGTTTAGGGGAAATTTACAGATATTTAGGCTTTCACATTTTTTGAAAAAGTATTATGCATTTTAATCACAATACCCATGAAAAAAAAACAAAGTTAGATAAGTAGTAAAATCCAAAATAATATTTGTTATTTAGATTATTTTTAAACCGGTATCCCTGACAAAATGGGATACTTTTATCTCATAAATATTATAATGTAAGAGTAAGAATAGGAAAAAGATTATTTTCTTTTCACTTAATTGAAACAAACCGAACAGAATACAGGAGAAAATGCAGAAAAGTTCTTCTAAATGATCGAAATGTTGTTCTGATTTGTATTAGGCATTTCTTGAGGAACTAACTAACAATTATGAAATATTTAGTTATTTATGCTTATTTTTAAAGTATACCCGCAGAAAGAAATCACACGACGAGAGCGAATAACCTCGCGGGTCGTGGAATAGCAATCTATTTTTCAGGATGAACTTGGTAAGGTATACGCACTGAGATATAGCGCTAGAATGCCGCACAGTGGCAAAAGCCCCTTCTGTGCCACCCGTTTCAACTTTTAACTCGTCAATTTGGAGTTCAGGGATTATATTTTATATATTTTAAATCTTCTTTTTTTACTTACCAGAAATATGTGTGTCTTTGTTTTTCAGCCCTAGTTTTCCCAATTTTCAATTAAATGAAATATTTTTTCAAAGAAACGCTTCTTTAGGTATACCTTAAAATTAGACCGTGTCGTACTTTTTTTGATTAGAGATAATTTTATTTTAAAAAGCTTCGTTTTTCAATTACATCTATCTGGTTAAATTATTGATTTTCGAACATTTGTCTCGGAATTTTTATTTAAAGATTTCTCTCAAATTTTTCACGCATTAAATTTTTCCTTTCACTTCTTGACTAGCAATTCTTACAAATGATCTGTTATGCTAGATTTCTTATTTCCACTGAAGTTTTCCGGAATTTTTTGTAAAAAGTTACATTTGTTTCGAATAAAACGTTTTTATATGAATTTAATTTAGACTGTGGCGGGTATTTCTTAGTAATTCTTAGTAGATTGTATATGCAAACATATTTTAAATGTCTGCACTAATCCAATTCATTTGAGAAAAAAATATTTATTAAATTTTTTTATGAAATATTTTAACTGTCTCAAATAATCCAATTTATTTGCGAGAAAGATTTTTTTATGTTTTAAGCTGTTTGAATAGTTTGCATTCGAACTGCAAAATTTGACAATATAGATGGGGTGAATCCTTGGTTAAAAGCTTTTGATGTTTGCCTTTCTGTTTTAGTGACTATGATATCAATAACAATTCATAGTTTTATTTTGCATATTATTTTCGAAAGAAATAGTTCAAGTAAAAGTTTTGTATTTTTTTCTGTAGAATACAAATCTGAAAAATAGAGGTTCCTATTAAAAGAACTATGAACTCCGTAAGAATCCCAAGAAACCAAAAAAAATCCAAAATAAGGGGTTTCTACTATAAGACCTATGAAACCCGTAAAACCTCATGAAATCTCATAAAAATCCAAAACCCATTGCTTCATCAATTGATACCCTTCGGCCTCTACAATTTTTGTTGTGATCATTTATTTCGAAAATGCTTTTCTGGGAAGATATTGCCCTCTTTATTTTAAAAAACACGAACACACAAAAATCTGAAAATGCAGATTTGCAGATAATTATAAAACGAAGATTTAAAAAAATATACAGTAAGGTCAAGTAGTAAGCAACAAATTCAATATCTTCAAAATGTCCAAGTTTTGGAAGAATCGATTGGACAAGTTGATATTGATATTATATTAGGCCTATTTTAGAAACATTTATTCTACAAGGTGTCTCAAAAAAGATGGGCAGTGATCAACTTTGATTTTTCAAATGGCAACCCCAATTTTTTATGCCATTTATTACTTCGTAGTAAAAATGTATTATTGGGAAACACTAAAAATGCAGAAATTGAACCATAAATCGATCTTGTAAATTATTTAATGTTCAAATCTGATAGTTAACATTAGTTAACTTTAACTATTAGATCAATTCACTAGTAGTAGATTAGCCCAAACAACATATAAATATAATGAAAAATAATGTAATTATAAAATGAATAAAAATAATCCAAAATGGAACGATTTGTTTTTAATTTAACACAATGGCGAAGAAATAGTAATAAAAGTAATGGTGGCAATTTAAATTTTTTTTTAATATTTATAGAATAAGTTTCAGGCTTCTGAAAAACTTATGAAAAAATATTAAAAATTGTAATGTTAAAAAATAATTAAGGCGTTTCATTTATAAAAATTACGTTCATAATGACCCACTTTAATGAATAACCCTATATAGTTTAAACTTATTTTAAAATGTTAATCTTCTAGGCTTATATAACTTTCATATAATAGCTATTTATGTAACCAGTTACGAAAGACTTTATTTTGTGTAACGAGTGGATGTTTGCGGACGAGCGAAGCGAATTCCCGCAAAAACACACGAGTTACACAAAATGATCTTTCGTAAAGTGTTACATACAGGATTTTTTTCTAATTTTAAACATCTAAAAATAAAATTTTTTAAATAAAATGTTTTAAAATCATAAAAAATTAAGTATTCATGTATTCATACCCAGCAAACACCGCTTCGAAACTATTAAGGAACATTAACGCTACTTATATTTCGTGTTACACTTTTGTTTCAGTCACAAAAATGCGTGTTTTTGGTGACAAATTGCTTATTTGTCCGCAACATTGCATCGTTAATAAACTGCAACTATTACTTTACACAATTGCGAAACAAAATATTCGTAACAAATGCCAATTTACATTTGTAATAAATTCGTTTTTACCAAAATCTAACTCCGAAAATATCTTGAAACATTTAGGCTTTTACAGTTTCATTCACCAAGTTATTTGTAAATACAAAACTTATATAAATACTTCGCAACCGTTATGCAAATTTAGTTTAAGTACAGATACACAACAGTTGCACGTTATTAGAAACCTTAAGGTTGCTCATTAATTTCAGAAAAGTTGCTTATCATAAGCAATATAAATTTTACGATTTACTTTCAAATCAGTTTCTTTTTTGTTTTATACTTATTATGCAAATAGTCCAAATAAAGTCAGGTTTGATATATGTGCACAAATCCACCTCCCACCCTGATCCCTCACCTACCCATTCCCGATCATTGGAGTCTTTTTGTTTTTTAAATGCATGTAGCAGCATTTTACAGACGCTAAAAAATATGACAGACCCTATCAATACATGCTGTCCATCTTTGCCGAACCACTTATTACCTATTCACTGTTGAATAACTCGAAAACCAAAAAGTGTTTTTTTGGTTCTCGCGAGTTAACAGTGAATAAATAATTTGTTCGGCAAAGATGGACATGTACTGATAGTATAGAGCCAGTTATATTTTTAAAGCGACTGTAAAATGCTATACTAAATACATTTAAAAACAAAAAAGACTCAATGATCGAGTGCGCAGGTGAGCGATCGGGGGCTGGGGGTGGATATATGCACGTATAGCAAACCTGGCTTCGTTTGTTATTGGACGAGTAATTTTCTTTTCCGAAGACAGCAGTCACATTTTGCCAGTAGTGGGGCTCGTTACTTTTTCAGGACCCATCTTTAAAATCACTTTTTGCAATATTTAACAAAATTCACTTTCTCAATCTCTCATCTTTACAGACCATAAATCCATTTAAGACAAACTCTTTTCTATATCTAGGTGAAATTAATCCTTGATCCTTAATATTCACTGTTAGTGTATTTGGAGGAATCCTTTAAAATATAGGAAAAAGATAAAATATTGACAAATAGATGTTCAAAACAATTTATTGTCCATTGTACAATAAAATAATTAATTCATTTTCTCTGTTTTCTTCAATCTCTGGCTGGCCGCTCTAAACCAGTCCTTACAGGCACCTTCAAAATTGGCATCAACTGTCATAAATGGAAGGCATTTCCTGCATGAATCTACAAATAAAAATCAGTTCTTAATCAAACTAGCAATGTACAGAGTGAACCCCAATTTATTTATTTCCTTAAGGTGAGTACGCTAACCCCACCCTATATCTAGTTTAAAATAAAAATAAGAAGAGGAGGCGGGGGATTGTCAAGAATTTGACACGGGTTTATTTTTGTCATGAAATGAGAAAAACATTTCAATTATGAAACCTGTGTATATGTAACTCTAGGCCACTCAATAAAATAAATGAAGTTAAACAATTACATATATTATTATTCCTGAGAGAAAGAAGCTTGTTGCAAAGGGATGGTAAATCCATATAAAAAAAATGAAAGAAATACACGCGGTAGTTTTTGAGAAAAAGAAATAAAATACGTCAACATTTTGAATTTAACTGACCTATCTCATTTCAAGGGAAAATAGGATAGGTCAGGCACAGCCCACTCTACTACTAGCCATGCTGAGAATTGTGGCAACACCGCATCTTGCTTACAGAGAAGTCCGGTTAGTTGAATATGCACTCCGCAGGAGAACCCATCTACAGAAACAAAATGTTTTATATCTACTCGGTTTTATAAATTTACCTTCGCTTTTTGGCTGTTTCTGCTCTATAACAAATAATATAATGTGTTATTATAATTTATATTAAGAGGCAAACATTTAAGTTTGCCTAAAATCGTCACTGCGTTTTATCGAGGGATCTAGTTTGTCAGTGACAATTTATATTTTTACAAAAGTTGGCTGAAGTTATAAACAATAATTTATTATACTTACTTATCACCATTAAATAATAACAATCAAATAGTAATAATTATTAATACATACTTACATACACAAGTTGAACATGGACGTGAATTAAAATCTATTTAAAAGTATTGAGTTTTCTCTTTTTGGAGGAAGATGCATTAGAATTACTTGCAGCACTGTGTCTGTTATCATTTCTATTTTTGACATAATCATTTAATAATATATTGGAAAATACTGAACAAAGCATAAATAATAAATCTTTATACTCTCTGCCACAATGGCAAGTTTGAAAAAATTCTACATAAAAATTGTCTGAACGAAGACTAAGTATTGTGAGTTTGCCTAAAATCATTTTTTGATTATCGGTTTTCAGAAAAGCGCTTTCTACAGAAGGGTTATTAATAATGGATTCCAGAATTGCATACATATGAAAAAATACCACACTAACACTACATGTTGGGACTGATAGACCGCCTCGCTGCAAGTAATCAAAATATTCGTTACCAACAAATTGTCCCTTTTCTTGTGCAATTATCGACAGGCAAATATCACAATTCAGCTTCTTTGAAACTGCATGAGATCCGTATCCCGAAACATATGTTTTTGCAGATTCATCGACGTCACACTCGGATAAATAGTTTGAATCTAATATTTGAAGGAATTCATCAACATTAATTGAGGGATCTTCGTACTTAAGACCATTTGTGTCAGAACAATTTTGAAACTTTGATTGAATTTCTGTGAAAGAAAAGGACTTATTTTTTTTAAAAATATGTTTCACACGAATTTTTTTTTCTGCATTTAACACTTCATCGAAGGACACATTATAATTACACCCACATAATAATCTATAATTCCCAAACCTTTTTTCTAACTTTTCTGTGGTGAACTTTCCAGGAAGAAAATACGAAATCTCGAAATTTGCAAATGAATACTGAATTAAATCTAAAATCACAATTGTACTCTGGCGCAGCGCGTTGTGAGTTTCATTAGTCAAATTGCCGTTCATTTCAAGGTTTTTCCATTGGTCCAACCAATCCAGAAATTTCCTCAAAAATTCTATTTTAGTGTCGTTGATACTCGTGATAGGTGTGCACCAATCGTTTCTTAATATTATACCCTTGTAGAGACTTGTATTATTGACAATATCCCACCAATTTCGAATAATTTGTAAGAATTCTGCCGTCTCATGATAGCCGAAATCTTTCATGGCAGCAATAGTAGAATGATGAAATACATTATCGACCAAATAAACTTTTTGCCTTTCGAGATTGGATGGATACAATGACTTATGATTTAATTTGTAAGCCTTTTTTATAACATGTGATTTCTCATTTTCATACACGTCTCTGATTTGCTGAAATTTCGCGTACCTAACCGCACCGGTTTCATAATCAGGATAAGTGAATGTATTATCGATATTTTTTAAATTGAGCCAATTTCCCCTAATATTTTTGAAAATGTGTACAAAATCATATGTCAAGAAAATTTTTTTATTTGGCAAGCATGGATTGGGAAAACTAGTTGAATTTCCCGATAATTTGTTAAACATAGATCGATTTATTCGGTGATTGTCAGTGATAATGCACAAAATTTCAAAACCACACTTTTGGATCAATGTTACAACTTGCTCAGTAATAGGCACCATCTCAATGCCAGTTATATTTAGAACTGGCAATAACTTCACAATTTCACAAAAATTACCGAAAGCAGAACATATCATATAAGCAAGAACAGTTTTAGCGAGGTCATTCTTATTGGAAGCCAATCCAACAATATTTTTTGATCTGTAATCCATTCTAGCCGTAATATATATCTCATCTATGAGTAAAACAACAACTCTTTCTCTAGCTGACAACCCACTAGAAATATTTAACAAATAATGTTCATTATTATCGTTGTTACCGGGTGACACGTCCATTTTGGAAGAAAGGTGCTGAAGATACCTTTTACAGGGTAAAATGAAATAATTTCGCATGAGATCATAGGTACTGGGAGACTGTGAATAAAACATAAATGACATGATTATGGTAACCGAAGAATACTTACTTTTTTTACTGACCATTTGTTTTAATTGATCAATTATTATTTCAAGATTTTTAGCATACAGGAATTCATTATCATGACATGCTAAATCTAATGCTTTATTCATATTTTTCAAACCATTTTCGAGATAAAAATCCAAAGATATATTGTCAACATTTTCATTGCTGTCATTCCTTATTTTGTACCTAGACAATAAATTTTCCAGCTGAGACCATCTACTTAATTGCATATCAAAGGGAAGAACCCATTTTAGGTCATTGAATGAAAGTTGATTGCCCCCCAAGTAAACTTTAATATTTAATTCGCTATCAATTATAATTTGATTTTTTAGAGATAAAATGGAATCATCAAAATCCAGTGTATAAAAGTAAAATTTAGACCCACCTAACTTGGTATTCCAACAATTAGACAATGAAATATAGTTCTGGTGAGAAATAGTCAGATGTTCAAAGCTCTCAATCATATCAGAATTTTCAAAATTCTTGGTCAAATTTTCGTGATTCTCAATAATTTTTTTGCGTCTTTCCTCTGGATTTTTTCTAGAAACTGGCATATGTTTTGTTAAATATGAAGGTAAATTTGGAAATATTGAGGGTACTGCATTTTTATTTAATTTAGGCCGTATCAAAATGTTTTGGATTGTTCCATCAGGTTGTAACCATTTGTCGTACCTCACAATATCAGTTTCTAAAAAATGCATACTACAAACCGCGGAATACTGTGTAGGAGACCAGTTTTTTCTGGGTACAGCCAATATCCATTTTTTTCGCAGTGCCTCATCTTTTGGAAAACGAAATATCGACTTATACTTCGTAGTCGAGCTTGTCGTGCCGGTTTCATCCCTCAAGGATGTATCATAATTTGACTTGCAGCCGGGAACGACGCATCTGGAGGGCATTTTACACAATGTTTTTCACTTACCTGATATAATATGTATCATGTATCCTATAGAATGAATCTCTACAAACCTCACTCACTCCTTTACACTTATATACACACAAAATACAGCCTTAGTTGTTCTGGAGGGAAAACACACAGGTAAAACTGCAAGCACAAATTAAATATTCACTGTTTTCTTACACAAATTGTGAAATAATCCAAATATGTCACAAACCACTCTTTACACAAATAACATAACTACGATATATTACACAATGCAATAATCGTTTGAATACTGTGGAAATACACAAAAACGACGTGAAATTATCTAAACGTGTTAGTTACTTCACACATAAAGTCAAACTAGTCGCACAAGACCGACCGACCGGCCGTATGCATGGTTGCCATATTTCTCTCAGCATGGCTAGTAGTAGAGTGGGCTGTGGGTCAGGTTGAATTTGTTTTTTACATTCGTTCATTAGCTTTTACCGGACCACTATAAATGCTGTGAAGTCATATTTTTTATACCAGTGTTTACACATTTTAAACGCGTCAACTTTATTAGCGGCCTTTTTGTGAAGTTTTTTTGGATAATTTATCCTTCGAAGTACATAAGAAACAGACAGACAATATACTTTGTCGATAATTTAACTATCTGGTGTTTTTTTATATCTTTGGCACAGGAAGAATATAGTGGACGGCCGACGGAATGTCTTTGATCTATTAGCGCTCACAGCTGTGACCTATACGTTTATATCGGAAGTGTTGAATGTTGCGAAACTTAAAAAAGTTCCCCAGGAGCAATGTTGCATTTTACCTCCTTTTAGATATTTTTATAAAATGAAAATATTGGACGTTTCTTTAAATTCTCTTTTTCAGATTTTTAAAATTTATTACATAGCAACACTAGCAAATAAAGTACGAATAACAATGACTTTTAAATAAATAAACCTAAAATTTAATTATACTTTAAAAGTGGTTAAATTGCTTACTTTAAAATCAATTACCCTGAAAACGGTTACTCGTAGCGACATTTAGAAGGTATATCTTTTTGACATAAAAATAACGGGAAAGCAGGAATTTTTATTAAAAAAAAATAATAAAAAATCCCCCAAAAACATAACGTATGAACGATACGCAGAGGTGCCCCCTACAAATAACAGCAAAACTATAATTACTGAGATTTGAATCCCTCGATTTGAATCACCAAATTTTGTTAAAATATTTAAATTTTTAAAGATAGGTATTATTTAATAAAAAACGAAAACATTTTGTCCAATTACAAACCGAAGTGAAATATTGAAAAAGACAATCGGTAAGATAAATGGCTACTTGAAGAGCAAGACGATCCATAAAATTCAGTTTCATATGTTACAAATTGTGGGAAATCAGATAAAATCAGAAGTGAAATAAAATATTCAACGCCCGCTATCTCAGAAACAAAAATCTTTAGAACATATGTTCATATAAACTGTTCTTCACTTCAAATCACCTGAAGAATTACTTCTTTAAATATTTTGTTATTTAGGAAGCATCCTGTATATCAAAACTATTTTATTCATTACGGCAAACCAGTAGTTTATAAAGAAATTAAGAATCATGTTTTTAGTCACTTTAACGTTAAAATTGCTATGTTAATCCCTGAACTTCATTCCCTTTTGATTGAAACAATTTAAAAGAAAAACATGCGTTTCTTGCTCATCGGAGAATCACTTCAAAAATAAATACAAAATAATATATTCCTAAGCAAAAAAAAAGAACACTCAACGATTCAATTTTGCAAATAAATACGTAGGTACTGTGCAAGTAAAGTAGATATAATAATCTAAGTGTAGAATATTATAGTTAGTAGCAAAGTTTTGTACATATTCTTTATTATTATTTATAGTTATCCATTTAAATAAGCACAAAATTTTAAGAAAAGCGTTTGTTTTATTCGATTTATAGGTAATAGTAAAAAGATCCGCTACCCACGCTGTTAATGTGCCCACGCCATGTTAGGTATTGTCCAGGAAATTAACGCTTTTTACAATACATACAATTAAAACTTATCTAATTTTAAATCTATTAGTACTTATTACTTACCTAATACTCTAAACGTGTATATATTGTGCAATTGTTTTTCACAATAGTATTTTTTGCACAAATACCAGACACTTGTTTACACCACACGTGTAAGTACACATTACTACACATTCAGACTAACTTTTGTTGAGGCCGGAAACAGTTCTTCGCGCTGGCGCGGCGCAGCTTCCCAAGATTCTATTGGTCGTTTGAATTTTATCTCTCTCTCAGAAATAATTCTAGCCTATAGAAACGACGCATTTGTTTGAACATGTATAGCGAAAATGTAACGTATTACTAATTATGTAAATTTTTCAACGCTTCACAACTGAAAATGAATTGTTTCAATAATTCCGTAATTGTTTCTGTTTATAGCTACTGAAGGAATACCGCATCAACAATTGCGTAATATTCTTAAATTTTAACAATTGAAAGTATGGCGTTTTGTAAGTTACGAAATATTTACGTTTGTGGAATTAAGAATAACATTTGTTAGGTAACAGTTTCGAATTTTTCCAAACCCACCAAAGATGTTTTGTATTATATTAAACAATTTCAAAACAAATCTTTCAGGTACAGATATATTGCCATAATTACGAATCTGTTTCACACTTTGAAATATGCTTCTAGAGTTACTTATTTGTGACTTAACGTTACGAAACAGTCACACTCTGCGTTTGCTGGGTAGTTACCTTTGTTTCTGTTATTACGCATTTAATTTTAATGTCAAAAGTGACAAATGACAAATGTTATTAATTTAGTGCAGATAATATCATGGCAAACTCAACAAATAAAACTTCTTTAGGAGTTAATTTGACAAATTTCACAAATTGTATAGTTAATATTTATAATTAAAAAATAACAATTCCTATAAACTTGTATTATGCTTTGAATATACGTTGTTTCTATTTCTTCTTAAGAGTTCTTTGTTGTTCTTAACTGGTGATGTAACGAACTTTTGCTCACCAGTTAGGAAAAGTTTTTCCTAACTGGTGATGAAAAGTAGAACGTTTTGACACTTACATCAGTTTCGAAAAGTGTCATTTTATATGTCAAAATTAGAAAAAATGAATTTTTTGTACTGTCGATAATAAACGAGGCATAGACCTTTCCGCAGCGCGCTGACTCACCCTGTATAAGAAACCCTAGAGATAATGTAGTCAGTTGTAACGTGAAGCTAATTGCATTAACCATTCACATCAAAGAAACTAACGTTTATTCGATGACTAGAAGAATTTTGAGAATTTCTGCACGTTCCGATCTGTGATCATTTGCAAATCATTATTATTAATTTATCGGTTGCCATAGGGTACCAATCGTGTCTATAAGAGATATAGTTAGTCAGCCTAAGGTATTTTGGTTTTAACCAGATATCAAATCGGTCGTTGCTATTTAGTAAAAACAAGAATATAAGATTAAGTATATATAAGTATCTATTTAAGTACTACAAAGAAATATAATACGCAAAATAACTAATTAATAATTCAAAAGGCATCCATAAAATTTACAATACCGGTTTACAACTTTACATTGGCATATTGAAGGTATTGGTAAATGATCTAGGACCTAATCAAAATAATCTTTCTTATACAAATCTTATGAGTGTTAGTCATTATAATTAATGGTTTTCATTTTTCACACCCTTTGCACAAAAATGTTCATATTCCATGACACAAAATTAACGCTCCATATTATAAACTTATTTTTTACTAAATATAATAAGTCGCATGTAAATAATGACTCTAGGCTACAAGATCTTACAAAACAATTCATAAAACTAATAAAAGATTAAAAATCCTGAAATCTGTACGTACAGAGAATGTTGTTACAAATTTAATGATTACAACTTTGATATTGTCTAAAAGACACTTATTGCATTCTTTTATAATTCTTTGTTTCATTTTTTTAATTTTTATCGCCTGCTATATACCCCTCAATATTTTGATATATTTTTTTATAATTCGGATACTTCTTAAATTAATTGAATTTTTTCAAATTAAAATATTGAATGATATTATGTTTCGTAAAAGTCCCAACAAGGGAACAAAATCAATTTTGATATTGGCAATGAAACAATTATTATGCATGGCAAAGGAGACCAAAATAGAGAGAAAGTAAATCTGTCTTGGTATTTATCCTAAAGCTTCTATGCCAAACTAATAGATCTGTTAAGAAAAGGATTTCAAAACACAATAGACGATTTAATAATAGAAAAGAAAACTTGCATATACATTAACGAATAATGACCCTATAGTCTTAATAAGAATTTTGAAATACTAGAGATAATTAAGATTAATATTACGAAAAGCTTAAAATTCAGACTTAATTGTAAATTGCTTGATTTTGATTTTACTATAACTATAACTATACCTATTTAATGTTTTTTTATGAAAAATGTTTGCTAATTGATAGACTTTAGTTTTTTCTTTCTGTTCTTATTTGGGATTTAGTTTAATTCATACAGGGTGTCCCAACCAAAAAATAGACACCCTGAATAGATTTGGAGGTAAAAATGTTCTGAAAAATTGGTGAAACACGTCGACCTCGTTTCCAAACGGGGCATATTTTAATGTAATACTTATAATTATCATCATCCATCTACCCAACACAGCCACCCATTCAAAAAATTCAAATGGCAAGGGGGTCGAGTGATACATCGTTTGAAAGGTCTTTCAACTCTCTACATAACTGTGTTTTTTTTAAACTTTTATTGATTCGTTCCTGAGAAATAACTGTTTCATTATTGTGGGTCGGGAAATTAAAATAAAAGAAGCAGTTTAAATTATCATAATATGTAGATATTGTTCAAAATAACCCCCCTCCCCCCGGAGTTCCATACAGTAGTATAATCTGATTTAGAATTCTGTTTTTCTGGGTTTTGTTGCAAAGACCTTCGATTTTAAATATCCCCACAGAAAGAAACCCAAGGGAGTTAAATCGGGTGACCTGGTGGGCCACTCCACAGGACCTCTTCTTCCAATCCATCGCTCACTAAAAAAACACTTCGCCCGCTAAAATATTATCTTCTTTTTCTTCTTCGAGGACTTGGGTAATCATTGGCAGTCTAGCAGTCAGCAGATCGAGGTAACTTTCGCCATTTAAACTGTCAGAAATGAAAAACGCCCCGAAATGTGATTCCCTAAGATGCCAGTCCAAACATTTAGTTTCTGAGGCTTTTGGGTATGAGTTTCCACTAACAAATATGGATTGATTTTACTCCAATACCTACAATTGTGCTTTACCTCTCCATTTAAATGAAATAATGATTCTTCAGAAATACACGTATTGTAAAGTAGACTGGCATTATCTTTCATTGTTCATTAAAAATCTCACAGAATTGAAGCCGACGATCGGGATTATTCTCATTTAATTCGTGTGCCAATTTAAATTTATATGGATGAAATTTGTGGGTCTCAGCTACTCTCCTTATTGATTAGGTATTATCCATCTGCAAGTGATCTAGAACAGCCACTTCGACTACTTCATTCCTAATCGGTTACTGAGGTTCATGCTTTTTAGTTCGCACAGAATCTGTTTTCATTAATGTTTCCATCAATTGTAAAACATACTGAAACCAACATTTACATCCATAGCTCTAGCACAATTATCATTTTTTAAACAAATACTGACAATTTCAATTCTCTCCTGAAGGGTATAAATCATTTTGAGAATGCTAAAATGTATCTCGATTTAAAAACTTTCAAGGGCCGTCAAATACTTATGAATCTTTTATTATTCTAAAACCAAACGGCAAGGAAAGTGTTTTTGTCGAAAAAATTCGTGCAAAAAAATGTAGTTTTTTTTATAAATTCCAATATCCAGTGCCGTGTATTTTAGATAATTTAAATGATTTCGATTGTGTGCAATCATCAAAAAATAAAATAATTTTACTTCGGAGCGAATCGATAAAAGTAAAAAAAAATACAGTTATGTAGAGAATTGGACCTTTCAAAATATGTATCACTCGACTATTTGCAATTTGAATTTGTTGAGATATGGCTGTGTAGGGTAGAGTATAAGTATAACATTAAAATATGCCCCCCTTGGAAACCAGATAGACTTATTTCATCAATTTCTGAGGAAATGTTTACCTCCAAAATTATTCGGGGTGTTTACCTTTGGTTGGGATACCCTGAATATTAAATAATAATGTTTGTACTAAATTTCTTCATAGAGTTGCATTAACAGTTTCATACACGAAATGGAATATCTTGAACATCAAGATAAATTAATATGTAGACACTCAAGACGATTACTAACAGTTAGTTAAGTACCTTTTTAAGCAATTTTTTTTTTATCGATTGGACATTAAATGTATTTCCGTTGATATTTGATTCTCACGATCATAGCACGTCAAATATAAGCATGTGCTTTTAATATTATAGGTATAAGCAAGCAAATAAGAATTTATGTTGGCTAATTTAATGAGAAAATAACCGAATAAAGCTGGGCCAGTTACCACGGCCGAAAGGAAATGGGTTTTAAAAAATGGATACTGGAGACTGCTGTTGTTACCGTTAACTTAGTTTAACCTTATCACAAATACTGGCTTGTTCAGGCATTTTACAATCACTTCTATATAACTTTATTATATTTAATAAAAATATGAACCATGTTTAAATTTATTTAATATGTTCTTTAAAATAATATTGTTACGATAATAGGAATGGAAGCAGCGTAGACCAATCGGAATAGATTATCGACTTATTATGATAAATACCGTATCGTTGACCAAAATTCAAAGGAAAACGAAGATGAATGTAGAACCTCCAGAAATAAATTTCTAATAAAAAAAAATAGTTGCTTAATTAACAGAGGAGTCAGCTGTGTAAGCGAAGTAGCTTTAACTGCTAGGTTACATATTATGTGATTTTACGAAATTAATTCGTTATTTTGTTTATTTATTATAATGCTAAAGTTAATAATATATGACAAGTAAATATTAAACCGTTTGGAAATATATATCCTATTCATGGCATTAATGTTAAACCGACAACAGATTTCCGTTAGCGTTGCGCATCAGGTAAAGTATTCGGTTCAAAATTTTTCAGAAGCTATGAAGGTGTTTTCTGATATTAATGTAAACATAATAAAATTGGAATATTGAATGCATCCCTACAACAAGGTTTGGTATTGTATTATGTATTATCATCAAATATAAGTGAAATTATTTTCTAAACTTCTTCCACCAAACTCTGTGTACAAAATGGTATTAAATCAACCACAAACTTTACATAGAACAACCACAACTTCCGACCACACATACCTACCACTTCAGTGCCTCATGCCTCATAAAGAGAATGTCTGTGGTCTGCTTTGATATAAGAAATTTGTGAATATTCGGGATAACGCACTAATAGAGAATTAGGCCTGCAGAAATAGAAAAAACGGTGTAACTAATTCGTTTCAGATAGCCGTAGGTAAAAACAGGTGTATTTAGTTATAAGGAATATACCTCTGCGATTCCTCCCAAATCAAATAAACAGAACATTGTTTAAAAGTCATTTTTATGTGAAAAAATCATGAAATTCGGATTTTTTTAAAAATTACAGTAAGACTGCAGTAGATTAATTTTTTTGAATGTTTCTGTTTACTAGGTAATTCCAAACCGGTTAATTTAAGCCCCGGTTAATTTCATTTCATTGATTATTTATTTAAATAATTGCCGAAAACCATCGAAATTTTCGAAAATTTCAAGCATTTTTTACTCTGAAAGGAAAAATGCTAGATTCTTGAAATATGTATAATGTATAATTTTGACCGTCAAAATGGCGTTAACAACATTGCTACTTTTCGGAGCAGCGTTTTTTGCAAATAACTTTACAACAAATGAACGCATCTGCACAAATCTTTCATATTTGAGTTGCTGGTATTTTTATACAAATTTATAAAAAAAAATTGTTGCTCTGGGACATGTAGGAGCCGAGATAATTTTTTAAATTGTTTAATGCGCCAAACGTTTATTTATTAATATTTGTGGCCAAAATTGAAACTGGTTGTTAATAAGATCTTGAATTTTGTGAATTCATCAAGTACTATTGAGGTCAAAATATAATTTTTAATAATTAGTGATTTTAGAGCGTCTTCAATAATGTTTGGCTCAAGGGACAGGTGAATTATTTATCAAACGAGTTTCAAATTGGGGTAGCGAGAAAAATTCGTCATATCTCCGTTATTTTCCGGCCAATTTCGACGTTTTTTTTTTTTAATTTGGGGTAGCTCACGAAAATAATAACAATGGGGACATTTGCAATATCCAAATAATAAGCAAATAATTGTTATAAACAATTTTTTTTTTTTTTATTTTTTCTTTTTTGGGCGTATGCAACTTATAATGTGCTAATGTATTAAATATAAATTTATAAAGATTATATAATGGTAACAATGTATGCACAAACTATTTCTCCATCAAACAATATACGATGTTACAGCATTGTTACCATTATATAATCTTTATAAATTTATATTTAATACATTAGCACATTATAAGTTGCATAAGCCCAAAAAAGAAAAAATTAAAATAAATAAATAAATAAATTGTTTATAACAATTATATGTTTATTATTTGGATATTGCAAATGTGCCCATTGTTATTATTTTCGTGAGCTACCCCAAATTAAAAAAAAAAACGTCGAAATTAGCCGGAAAATAACGGAGATATGACGAATTTTTCTCGCTACCCCAATTTGAAACTCGTTTGATCAAAACTTTACCTGTCCCTTGAGCCAAACAAATTGAAGACACTCTAAAATCACTAATTATTAAAAATTATATTTTGACCTCAAAAAGGGCCCGTTTTCAATAGGACTTGATGAATTCACAAAATTCAAGATCTTATTAACAACCAGTTTCAATTTTGGCCATAAATATTAATAAATAAACGTTTGGCGCATTAAACAATTTAAAAAATTATCTCGGCTCCTACATGTCCCAGAGCAACAATTTTTTTTTATAAATTTGTATAAAAATACCAGCAACTCAAATATGAAAGATTTGTGCAGATGCGTTCATTTGTTGTAAAGTTATATGCAAAAAACGCTGCTCCGAAAAGTAGCAATGTTGTTAACGCCATTTTGACGGTCAAAATTATTGAAAATCGATACGCCCATAACAGATTCGTAAAATTGACGTCTTGACGAAAAAAATGAGCTGTGGTTGAATTATTTTTGGTAACGTTAATAGGTCAATTTTTCATTAAACATTTGGGCCGTTTTTAATAAACAAATAGAATTTCTCGAAAACTAATAAACATTTTGAAACGAAATTTTTTTTGTAAGTTGAGGGTAATGAGACACATATTCCACCAAAGTTTCAAGAGTCTAGCATTTTTCCTTTCAGAGTAAAAAATGCTTGAAATTTTCGAAAATTTCGATGGTTTTCGGCAATTATTTAAATAAATAATCAATGAAATGAAATCAACCGGGGCTTAAATTAACCGGTTTGGAATTACCTAGTAAACAGAAACATTCAAAAAAATTAATCTACTGCAGTCTTACTGTAATTTTTAAAAAAATCCGAATTTCATGATTTTTTCACATAAAAGTGACTTTTAAACAATGTTCTGTTTATTTGATTTGGGAGGAATCGCAGAGGTATATTCCTTATAACTAAATACACGTGTTTTTACCTACGGCTATCTGAAACGAATTAGTTACAGATTCCCGTTCACATCGTCTAATTCTACAGGCCTAAATAGTGTATTTTAGCAGCCGTAATCTCTGAACCTATTAATGATTAGAATTCTAGTAAATGTAAATAAACACATTAACAATTTTTTAAATATTTTAAAGTTCTGTAACTGTTTACTAAAATCTATTTATACAATATTATAATTAACAGGTTGTTAATAAAAATATACCACCTGGCGTTTTATGCTAATCACACTATATAGAGTTGTTAAATAGTCATGATTTCTTCCTCGTTTATATAATTTTAAGTTATTTGAATATTAATGTCAGATTATCGCCATAAATTCATGAAGAGATTTTGTCAATATGTCAGTAATCGAACAATCGAAGTTTGTACAAGATCAAACTGTTTTAATTGTATCTATTGCCTGTACCATTGAATTTATATGAATATAAATTTATTTGGAGAAATATACAGGCAACTCAAAAGTTGTTCGATCATAGGGAATACCAGGCGAATTTACAATTTATAATGGATGGTATACTAAATGCGTTACGTTGACAACGGCTTAATGCAATCCCGCGCCTGCATCAAACTAATAAACTAGAAAAGGATCTAAAAGGGCGAGCTTATCATCGAGATAATTCTTGAGATAATAATTTTTGAGACAGCCGAAACTGTTAAGTGGTAGATTAAGGGCAGTCAAAGCAACAAATTCAAGTCTCATTTACTGATGCATTATCAACAGGCCTTCACAGTGTTATTGAAGATAATATTATTAACAATTATGAACGACACGGTTGTGTTGATTATAAGTACTATAAGATATCAATTCATATCAATGAACCCTGCTAAGATAAGAGAAATGTTTAAATATTTTTAAAACCACCAATTAATTGTTTACGCAATATATTCCATTTCGAAGGACTATACTTTCTCAATTAGTTTTACTATAGTCTATAGTACTAAAACAATTTAATACAAAACAGACCCTGTGGCTATATTATAATTTTATTTATCATGCAAACGATGTTAGTCTTTTTTTAAACCCATCTTTGATTTTGTATCGTGCTTTATTACTAGAGAGCTAAAAAAATGAACCAAAACGTTATTATTTCATTTTCCAATGAATTTTAAAAATAAATTTTATTTTATATAAATCATTTAAAGATTAATTTCTATAAAATTTCAGGTCATTACAATGGGCTCATTTAGGAATTTTTTTTAAACTCATATTTCAAAAGTACCTACACCTTGTAATTAGTAAATGTGCAAAATATTACATTTTTTTTCAACTGCTTCTCCCTCAAAATAAATAATGAAAAGAGCGCTGTGTAATGAATAGAGCGCTGTGACGTCACACCACTCGCATCGGTCGGCCGCTCGCTTGTTTCCTATAGTTTCATACCGGCGGCAGTTACTACATACACGGCGGAAGTGGTAATTTCGTTCATCTTTTAAGTGCTTCGTCCTTGGTACAGCGAAATCTAAATATAGTTCATTTCATATTTCTAAAGCAGAGAAAAAATGCCGCATTTACAAAGCAGAAAGGCGGCCTCTTTAACGTTCAAAGAAGCCGCCGCACGTGCTTCTTTGTCCGGAATTTTTTTATCTGCGGTACAAATATGAATTCGACTTTACCATATATCCGCATAACTCATAGAACCAGTGGAGTCGGGTGGTGTGACGTCATAGCCGTTTCAAATATGTTACGAATTTGAAATCAAATATTAGGGTTAATATTAACACTAGCGATCTAATTTTTTCACTATATACTTAGAGGATGAAATACTTACGGAAAATGCTAAAATAAATTAAAAATCAAATATCACTAAATGAGCCCATTCTGCTAAAGTGTAAATAAAGTAGATTTTTCAACACTGGATATTTATGACATTAGAACTGGGTAAGTGCAAATTATGCTGGATTTTTCTATGACCGAAAAACTTCTGCGTTGTATGTGCACATACAGGGTGTTCCATTAATATGAAATAGTTTGATTACGTCTAAACGGTTAGAGACAGACGAAAAATGAAAATACTTTGTTTCTTTTATTTAATTTGATGAGCTGCATCTCGTAAAAATATGTTCAAGTATACAGGGTGTCCCATAAAAGAGCTACCGACATCAACTTTGTTTTTTTAAGTAGCACCCGCCAACTTTCTCATCATTTTAGAATTCTGCATAAAATTTGGAATCGGCTGACACCTCACAGTCGATCCTTGGCTCTAACCGTTGGCCCGCCATTTTAACTTCTATGCAAAAAATGTCACTTGCCAGGGGTACTTTAAAAGTTAATTACTCAGAAACTGTAAGAGATAGCAAGTTGCGGTTTTCTCAGATTTTTAGAGAAAGGAATGGGCTTTCTTCTTGTTGGTCTAAAATTTCATTATCTGCTCAGGTGTATTTTCTGCGAATTTTCAAATTTGAAGTATTTCAGGCGACCAGTCTGAAAATTCCGCAACTTACTATCTCTTCCCGTTTCTGAGTACATAATTAATTTTTAAAATACTCATTTCAAGGGACATTTTTGGCATAAAAGTTAAAATGGAGAGTTAGAGTTATGAATCGAAAATCGGGGATGCTATTTAAAAAATAACAAAGTTGACGTCGGTAACGCTTTTATGGAACACCTTGTATACTTGCAAATATTTTTACGAGATGCAGCTTAAAAAATTAAGGACTTTCATTTTTCGCCTATCTCTAACCGTTTAGACGTAATCAAACTATTTCATACTAATGTGACACCTTGTATATTACGTGTAATATCTTTTTATGCAGAATTATTACAAAATTCATGCATATGGGTGGATCGGTTTTGATAACCAATAGAACTCTTGAAATTAATGGTGTTTGATACAAAATTAACCACTATCTACAATTAATACAAATTAAATTTTTTTAGTTTCTTTAATTAATAATTGTTGAACATTGTCAACTTTCAATATACTGCAATTATTTAATATGCCAAAAGCAATATTCCAATCTGGAATTATCGTACTTGATGCGATTCTTTTTTCCATGCCATAGGTCCTTTTATTACCATACTTTTTCTGTCACTATACCACTGATTACTTATTGGTAGTAAATTAACTGAAACTGCTGCCATTTTACCAAACATATTTTACTCTAGTTTTGATTTTCTGGTTCTTTTTGCAGTCATGGACCGAAGTTCTGTTTTTCGCACATACTGTCGCGGAAAATAAGCAAAAATATTAAATTGGGCGTATTCCATCACATTACAAATCTAAAAAAATACATTTTTTGCGAAACTGCTTTTAATTGTTAAATTTTCACTTTCTTTATAAATGAATTGAAAATTTAACAAGTAAAAAACCATTTTGCAAAAAATTTGTTTATTTAGAAATGAATTTTCAGAAAGTAGGTAACCTCTTCATCAATCAACTAAGTATTTAAAAGAAAACAAGTATTTTGCTAATGACGGATTTAATAAATTAGTAATTGATTCTGAACATGGAAGGGAGGCAAAAATACAAACAAATAAAACTAATATTCTCTAGTTCATCAGCGGCAGCTAACAACCTTCTTCTCGTGTGTTGAATACTCTGAACATAAGGGGATCTCTCTCTTTCTTCTTTTTCTTCTACAGTTAACAGATTTGTAGTGAAAAGTAGTCAAATCTAAACGAATCCTCCAGATGTCGCCAAATTCGAGCAGCTTTAGTTAACATTTAATATTGTTTTTATATTGGCATTTCCTGAAACTTCTGAAAGAGACGTTTCAGGAAATTAGGTTAATGAAATTGAATCAATAGACTATTTTATCCCTTGAAGGACGATGTATGTAATTATTTTTCAATATTTTCCTAAATGTAGCTTCTATGTATAAAAACATATTTGTTTGCCCTATTATGTTATATGTACATTGTACAATTTCCAAAAGATCCATAAAATAATACGCAAAATTTATATACTTAGTTAATTTTATTTATGTTGTATTATAAGTGTGTTTCCTTTCCTGTATATTGTACAATTTCTAAGTATTATTCTAACAATACTGCTAATTAAAACTGAGCAGTGTGACCAATTCGCAATTGAAAATCATTGTAAATATGATTGACACAACTAATTGATATACTGCAGTTAGAACAAGTTTAACGGTTAGGTATCTTATTTGCAACATCTTAGTAACCACTCTCTATGGTCTATATAATCTTAAATATGTATTACTAATAGGCGGATATTAAATATCAGAATTGACTTACAATTAGTTATGGAATGCATGTAATAAATATAGTGCTTAAGACTCACTCTCTTGTTATTGAATGTAATCATTACTGTTGTTAAAGGGGTTAAAGGTTTGTCGGTTAGATCTTATAACTCATAACGAAACTCATTTTATTATTTAAATATACTTAAAGCAGGGAGTGGTGATAATAATTACAAAGTTTTTCTCAGTAGCGTACCCAGACCTACGTTCTGAGGGGGACCAAGAATGGACAGAATAGGCAATAAGTAGTTTAGTGAGCAGAAGCACTCAGAAAGATACAGTGGATCTAAATATATAAAAATATACAGGGTGTTCCATTTAAAAAAGAAACATGTTCTTTTATTCCCCTCGTATACTTTTGAAGGCGGAAAAAGGTGGAAGCCTATATAAAATCTACAAAAAATATATTTTTTTGAAAAATTTAAATCGAGAATATTAGGCCGAAATAAAGGAAACACCCTGTACTATATACCTTTTACGATACCTACTTACTTTATCATTAGTTATAGCGTTGACTAAGGTTATAGTTAATATTTTCAACGGAATGAGTTTAAAATGCAGCAAATAGCAAACGAAAATCCAATACTAACAAAATAAATCGGGTACAATTTATTCTGTAATACACTCAAATGCTCTTGGCAAACTAAAACGTGCTACAGTACAATAATAGACATATTAGTATGGAAAAATATGTATATCAATGCAGTTAAACCCGTTAAAATCCTGTTTTAAAAACGTGAGCACTGTATGACAAGTAATTTAAATTTTAATGGAAATAGTAGTGTACTATTTATACTTTCAACATATCGTACTACTGTTATCCTTATTTTTTACAGTAATGTTCTCCTAAATTTAGGTTTTTAAATATTTTATGCATTTTTTACAATTTCATCGCTATAGGTGTTCGACGTCGGTGAATGTTTGAAGTTTAAAATATGAAATATCTTATTTATAACGATCGTAAGGTCGTAAATTGTAAAATTTAATTGGATAAAAATATCAAAATTGGATTGCTGGAAAGTGAGGGGTTATCTATCGTTTCATGTGTTTCTTCCTATTATTTCAATACCTATATAAAATAAAAATATTTTAGGACGGAATTTTTGCGTCAACGCATGTAGACATATTGTGGAAGAGAATAATTATTTATTTAATAAATTGTTTTGGTTTATGTTTATGTTTTCAAATGGATCAAAGTTGCTTAATTTTCATTTCTATTTTCATTAAAGAAAGTGCAGCAAAAATCGCTCATCAAAATAGCCAACAGGGGTAGATTAAAATATACCAATAGTAAAAAGATATATTTGCACCTAAATTTTAACTCAGTTTAACTAATATCCATCATATATATTTAAATTATACCTTTTTGATCCTTAAGTAATTATGGATGTTAATAGCTATTAACATATCTAGGAATGTTATGACTATCATAACTGCCGCAGATGTCGGTTTAAAATTCGAGCTCGTAGAGCGAGGATTTTAAGACATCTAAGGCTGTTATGATAGTCATAACATCCGTGATTTGTTCAATAGTTTATCGGTTTCAGAAAATAAAGACATTATTAATAGATATTACCTTTTGATATTTTCTTATTAATAACGTTTTCATTTTATTAGTTGGTCAAGTCTGTATGGGTTGATTTGTCGCCATGGTTATACTTAGTTATATTTTGTTTGTTTTTATTTATCTTTTTTCATATTAAATAAATGTTTACATTTTTAATGTCACAACGGCTACATAAAAATGGACCTTGGATTGCCTGAAAATACATTTCAGTTGGATTTCAATATTTAATTATTATTGTTTGGAGTTTTCTGTCTGTTTGTATTAATAAATAGCCCTAGCTTCATTATTTATTATTTCATCTGTTGACAGTTATTGACAGATCTGTATTGTAATATTACCGTACAAGCAATAAATATAACTGTACAACTTTAGTTATGAGTTATTTACCAGCCTACTTTTGCGTATGTAAACAAAGGATTAATATCCTGAAACCGATAACTTATAATAACTCTAAAAAAACTAATGTATTGCCAGCACGAGTCATTTGAAGCAACAAGGAATTAGAAGCATTGCGCCCAAATTTGGACTGTACATATTTGATTTCTATTTTTATTGAGGCATTTTCGTTTCAATGAAAAATAACTTTCAGTCTAAAGTGTAAATCTCAAAAGTGATCTATAAAGAAGATGCCTCGTTTTATAAATATATTTGTTTTAAATTAGTGGCATAAGAAGCGACTTATTTATAAGGAAATTAGCTTGTCAATTGGGGGTGGGGTTCTGCTAGCTTAAAAAAATAATGTAAAATCTTAAAGACTTAATTTACCAAATTTTGAGGAAAATTTTCTTTCTACTGATATCTAAACTGATCAACAAAATAAACGTTACAAGGCCAAATTTGCCCTAACTTTGGAACTGAATAAATTTGGAGTACTGTCAGCGAATTAGTTTCTGTTTGCAGCATTCGCTATTCCAATCCTTTGTCTATCAGTTCTTGTTTTTGTTAAAATTAGGTATTTTACATACAGTTTCTACAGGGTGCTAAGTGAAGCAGTGCAAAATTTTCGAAATTTCGCCATGGTCCCATTTGAATTTTTTTTTGTATTTTAACACTAAAGGCATAAAGACGGACTTGATTTTTCGAAACGGTTTTCAAATTTTTCACTTATTTGCTTTATTTACAGGGTAATCTTAAAATATCCACTTTTTGATTTTGCATTGATAACTTTTTCACTCATGAATCGATTCTCAAAATCTAGGGCTCATGTTGAAGCTAAAACTTCAGGTAAGAAGATGCGAGGATGATAAACGAGTCAAGATACGATGTGAAAATGCAGGGTTGCATTAATAGTGACCCAAATCTGAATTACCCTTGAAATCTGGTATTATGAGAGACCGAATTAAAATCAACTTGCATTCAAATAAACCGTTAATTCTGAACATTTCAAGATGTTCGTTGCTTGCATGAGTTAAAAATCGTTGATGGGGGAACCCAAATGGCAAATGGCAACTGCATGTTTTCGAAAATGAGAATTATTCTCTTGCTCACCTGAACATTCTTCAGGTAACGACAATCAGAATATTCGCACTGGCTTATTATCTGTCGCTGGTTGCCACTTTTGTTGATTAATCTTTAATTGGTGAAAAATTGTCGTTGGTTAGAATTAAAAATTGGTTAAGAAATTTTGGCGGTAAATATTTCTTTGCATGACGTCTGAGACTTCCATTTAAAGTTTTGATATCCACACGCAGGCGTGTTTTGTACTTTCTTATTTCGGCATCACTAAACACATACTTACCATGATAGCTATAAATCCACTTAACAATAATTGAACGGGCTATATAGGCGCGGAGGCTCAGTTGAAAGAAAATGCCAAAGGTTGATAATAGTTATTTTTGTATCAAGGGTGCGAAATGCTACCTACTTTGGTGATCGAGAACGAAAGTTTTTTGACGATTCGCAGCCGAGTCAAAAAATCGTTCTAGATTACCAAAGAATTTCGCACACGAATTGCAAACAATATTTTTTCTACAACGACTATTACAATATTTGATGCAAATTAATTTAAAAAGAAATAGTAGCAGATGTCTCAGGTAACGATGGAAACCAGTATATTTGTCAACAAACATTTTTCACTGACGTTTTCGATATTATGAGTTTTTTAAAGTAAAATCATACATAAGATAATAATGGAGAGTCTCGAAAGTGAAGATGATTTATTCTATACTCCACCAGAAATATCAGATGCAGCCAACTTCGTTACATTGAATCTTCTACGGGAAAAATCCAGACGGCAGTATGAACATTGAATAATAGGTATGTGATGTGCAAAATATTTTGCAACCCAGTGTGCAAAATATTTTGCGCACGAGGTCATGGTAACGCAAAAAAAATAATGTCAATGAAAAAATGTCTCATTTTAGACACTGACGTTAATGCGCAATCATAGCCTTTTTTGACAATTGTAGAAAAAAATGATTTATTCTTTCAACAAGAAAGCTATCTTTTATTGCTTCTTACTAAATTTTCATATATTTAACCTTATTCAATAAAAAAAAATAAAATACAGTACCATACAAAAGTTTTCACCATTATTTTTGATAACTGTGTTTGTTTATAAATGCTTAGCAGGCTTCTCCCAATTTTCTGGGTATATTACTGTTACAGAAGAAATATATGCTGTACTTATGAAGCCTATAACAAATAAAATAAAAATACGAAAAGACGTTATGACATTAGTTCGTCATTATCAGTGTCGTCGTCAGGCAACATATCTTCTGAGTTGCTACATAATCCCTAGCAATATCCCCATACATGGCAGAACACTTTAACCTTGCTGATGAGCACTCACAACGTTTTGTACATCTTGATTGGCAACTACAGGATATGAGCTTCAGTAAATTGCTAGGGGCTGGATCTAAACGTGTCAAAACTGGGTTCAAAGTCCCATGGCTTAACTGCCAACCCCAGGCAATCGGCTCTAAATTATTATCCAACCACTGCTAGACTTGGAGGTATTTGCCATATGAGTGATTGGCACCTGAAGTACTTGTAGGAGGCATTGCACTGCCAAGTTAAATGTGGAATGTAATTATTCATATTCATATAATCAAACGATTGAAGGAAACATATCTATACTCATCGAGTGTCTGGGGCTTTCTTGCCCCATAAAAGGCAAATAGAAATTTCTCCCCTGCAACTGCAATCTCATCTTGGGATACAGCCCCTAGCAATTTATTGAAGCTCATATCCTGTGGTCGCAAATCGGGATCCACAAAACGTTGTGAGTGCTCATCAGCAAGGTTAAAGTGTTCTGCCATGTGGCAATATACTTAAAAAAAGTTTTTGTTTTATTTGAAACCTATATATCAACAAACATTTTATAGTGTATTCTGTATTTTGTACAAAATTGGGATTTTTGAAAATTCAGTAACATTCTGCAGCTCATATTCACATTCAAAAACCATTCGATTTAGAGAAAGAAATGTTAATATCGTTTTATTAGTGCCTACATTTTTTTTTGAAACTTTTATTCCTATCTGCAACAATAAAGGCATTATATACAAAAATCTGAAAATTAACAGCTATTTTTCGATATGGCGGGCGTAGCACAGCTTCGATTTTAGAGGACTTTTAGTATATTCAATAAGATGGTAACTGCAATATCTCCACCAAATTCCTTGCTTGTACTAATTTTTTCAAGATTCGTATACTATTAGGCTTATTTTTCTTGCACTATTAATACCCTTTTATAACATACCGAGTCAGAAATATGAATTTCTTATACGGAAGTACGCCGTAATTTTACACCAGCTTTTTAATATGAATGCACCATCTGTTTAATAGATATACATCTAAATTAATATCAATTATTTCATCTGTTTAATGGGAGTTAGATAGCATAACCAGAAACAAAGTAATCATGAGCGAGCACAATTAATTGCTTCGGATATATTACAGTATAATAAACGGAGAATGGAATATCTCATGAAACCAATGCGAATAGCAATCAATTTATCATTAGAATGTATTAAGACTATTTGTGCACATATGCAATGAATGAAATAATGGAAAATACCAGAGTTGTTATCAACAACCATTCTTTAATTATCAAGGAAGGAGAAAAGTTTATTTGAATTGAATATTCACGCCACCCAACCAGGACACAGAACCATTGCCTCCATCCATTGACGAGAGGTACTAGCGACTATAAAAATAATCGGGGGCTACTGAGTTAGTTATGTTGATTTTTTTCTAATAAGTCTTTCTATTTGTTTCAGGTAAGCAAATAATGGTCTGCAAACCACAGCTATTAATTATTGGCAGTTTAGAAGTAAACAGTGGCTTTGGATATCAATAAAATTGTAAGTGTCATTTCAAAATAGAATTAATAGTTAGCCTAATATTTGTGGCACAAAACGGCACAAACGTCATATAGAAATGTTTCATCATGAGTACCGCAATGTTCCATACTCAGGCTATTATATTTCATATTATGTATTACCGCTACTAACTGCCGTCAGTCGTAAATTAATACTGTATTATATATTTAATATTTAAAAGAGTGTTGGCAGGTATCGGTAATTTTAAGTAATATTAAAATTTAGATCCCTCTGTTTAAATATGAAATAAATAGGGGATAATATGAAACAAATTCAACCGTTTTTGAGAAAATTAAACAAATCGGCAACAGCGCTTCTCTCTCTGAAACTTCTGTGTTTGTCAAACATATCGTAATACTCCCACACAGAAAACATTTTTCATGTTGAAATATATCACATCATATAAAATTCTACATTAAACAAGAAATGTAGAGGCGACATCATATGCACTATCACTAACTACATCAGCATAACGAATTTTCGGACTGGTTTCAGTTGATTTGCTGTTGGAATGTCCTTACTCGTAAAGTGAGTATACAAATTGGTTAATAAAAATATTTTTTTTTATTCTTGGGTTTTGATGATCAATATCCTAAGTAATTTATTTCACTAACTATTAATTAAATTTAACCAGTTATTTTTTTGTCATTATATTTGAGTTCTTTACAGTACCTAGAGATTGGCAAATCTTTTCACTAAGAACTGGCTAAGTTTAAGATTTATATCACTCTTCAGTGTAGGTTCATTTATGCTAATACATTCCCTAACATCCGAAATAAATTCAAAAAAGGACAAATTGCAGACAACCTATCAAACGACCGTGGTTGTCCGAAGTAACCTTCACCCTGATTTTACCCATAATGTATTACGTAACATCTTAATGAAAAGCCTTATTCTACTTTAGTCAGGATGATAGTTTGGGAAACTTGGAAACAATATAGCGTTATTTTAGAAGTTTTAGTAAGTTGCTAATATTCCTGGATTATTAATATTTGGCATACACCGTTACTTCAAAGCTTAAGATATACGTTCCTAATTGCTATCGATGTTAACAAAATGTACTCAGAAACTTTGTAGTAAGTTTAACAGCTTCTCCATATAGTGTGGAAACAAACTTGTGATGGAATAAGGTAATTTTTTTAAACTTCCCTTGAATAGAATTTAAACTGCAATTTTTATTTTTCTCTCACTTCCCTACTCTCAACGGTCGCTTAATTATCAGGCATTATAACGTCAAAAACTTTTTTCATAATAATTAGATAACTCGCGTAATAATCGAAATATGACTAGATTGGAATGCTTTTGATTTTTGGAGACGAAAATTGACACTGTTTTTAAATCATGCAGATTTTATGTTTTACGTTTATACTCGTGACGTTTAGGATTATGCTGACAGAAAATAAACTAAAAGGGAAAGGCCTGATGATCTCGCAGGTCAGTCCAAGGCTTATCTCCTTCTAATCCATCTATCTGGAAAACTCTCATCCGAGCATATACTTGACATGTGTTGGCGCTCCATCGCGGTGGTCTCACATGGAGTTGCTTAACTCAAGAATTTATTCGGCTTGGATATAAATTTAATAATGTTGGTACTATTTAGTTCAATTTGGATATTATTCAAATAACTTTCCCCATTTATGCCATCAAATAGAATCAGACCTATGATGAAATGTAAATCATATATCCAGTGTGTGAATTTTCTTTAGTTGAGTCCACAGAATATGAAACGATTTCTACTAATGTCTACTAAACATCTATATATATCTACCTAAAAATCTTGAATTGCCATTCTTTTATAACATTAATGTTGTTTGTTTTTAAGGGTACATCTTCTCATGTTTTAGTAACTTAACAGAAACATACATCACGCATTCAACCCCTATAATTAAATTTTGACTAAATTATTTGTTTTTCAGTTTTGCCTAATATTCTTGTAAAATTAAATTAAATTTTGGTACCTACTTTCTTGATATCACTCAATTAAATAATAGAAATAATGCCAATGACAGACTTGTAAACCTGGTCTTTATAAATATGAACTATGAGGGGGGAAAAGCTCTGGATGTTTTAGTTAATGAAGATGCTCATCGCCCTTTTCTTGCTGTCTTATGTTATATTAATGAAAACACTTTAAATAAACAAAGAATTGATACTATTTATTATAACTTTCGAAAAGCCAACTTTTACAATCTGTATCCAGAGTGTGCTTGAAGTTGATTGGAATTTTCTTGATAATTTTACTGATGTAAATATGGCCTCAAAATGGTTTTTATTCTAAAGTTGAAATCTTAGACATTTATGGAACTAAAACTAAACGACATCGTAGAGTTTATCCTCCTTGGTTCAATTCTGATACTATCAAATCCATTCAGCTAAAATCCAAAACTTAGAAAAATGACAATGACCAAACTGCTCTAGGTGATCTTAAATTCCTAAGGCAAAAAATAAAACTTGATATGACACTCGAATATAAAAATTATTGTAAGAAATTGGAGAAAAATATTAAAATAAATCCAAACAAATTTTGGCAGTTTCAGTACTCCAAACAAGTTACTTTATGAAGGCTTAGAAATTACTTTCTTCTATATGATTGTACGAGTATTTTCGCAAAACCATTAACTGTTATATTTAACTTGTCTATCAGCTCTAATATTTACCCTGCTGTTTGGAAATTTTCTAAAATAATGCCAATATTTAGAAAGGGGGATAGTTGAATACTACAAAATTATCGTACGATTACAATATTAAATAATTTCTCCAAAGCGCTTGAAATTGAATTGCATGAGTTTATTTTTAGTTAGGTGAAAAATGAGATTTCCTAGTACCAGCACGTATTTATGAGAGGAAGATCAACTTCAAATCTATTCTGTATAACTCAATATATCGCAGATTTTCTTGATCGCAGTTTACAAGTTGAAGTTATACAGTGTTTTCCCGGATTGAGTTCACAATAGGAAAAACTTTTTTATTTTCGATTGTTCGACAAAAAGGCTCTTATAAAAACTCCTGCTTACTTTGGAAATAGCATTCCTTCTATGAGTGTTAATATTTTCTGGACCGGGTGACCAGAGAAGTCCATAATCTGGAAAGAACTTTTTTATTTTCGATTTTTCGACAAAAAGTTTCTCTTAAGAAAAACTCCTGCTTCCTACTTTAAAAATAGCATTTCTGCTAAGAATGTTCATATTTTCTATATAGGGTGACCGAAAAAATTCATAATCTGAAAAAAACTTTTTTTAATTTCGATTTATTGATAAAAATACTCGTTCAAGAATAAACTTTTATTTTCATTTAAAAGCAGAATATTAATTAAAAGTGGGTTGAAATGATAAATTATACCCAACTTTTTGTTTAGTTTGGTAATTTTTTCAAAACCCTGTGTGTTTAATGGACACTCATTTAGTTCAATTGTTTGAATACTGCAACTTTTCATTTTATGAATAGAGTAACCTACGTCTAATTTATGTAATTGCAATGGCGAATCCACATTGGTTGTAAATCATATTTATTTTGTTAAATTGAAGGAATTTAATGGCTTCATCAAATTCTCAACTGATGTGCCGCCTTTTAATTAGCATAATAAACATTTAATTATAATATTTTAATTGATGCGGTCAATTGATGTTTTGCTATAAGAATTTCAAGCATTTTGCCTCACATTAAATTTTGTTCAGTTTACGCTATTTTTCTAGCATTATCAGAAAAGTAAAGTTCTACGACTATCTTATAAAAAAGGTAAAGTTCTACGACCTACACTGAGATTTAGAGAAAAAGTTACTTATTATCGAAGACAACGTCGAGTCACGAAATGTAACGTGTAAGAAACAAAACTAATGAGTTCCAAATTTTATTCTAGAAATGTCTTTTAATATCGACATACAACAAATGTATTCCATTTAGGTTTCCACGCTGTATTTATTCTATCGTCTAGGCTACACATTCATACCACATAAAGCAGGTATACAATAATTTACATTAATCAACTGAACGTATGTCAAAATTAAGTATACCTCTCTTTAAGTATATAGCCTACCGAATATTTTCGCCGGCAAATTCAAAAATAATGTTTCATTTCAAACATATATTCGCAAATTCTAAATTGCTAAGTATCATTTTATTATAGGGCGGTGAAGTTTCTCAGAATTCCATCTATATTACTGCGATACAAAAGCATCAGCGATTTGTTTTGTTTTATTTTGGGTGTAAATAATTGATCCATTCTTATCATTACCGTAATGACTCAACAAATTAGATACCATTTTAATGGATATAAAAAATTAAAAGCCACTCTCGCACTGTGTTCCCTACTTTAATGTCGAAAAAACTGATGGATTAAATTATTTTTGCAGAAAAAAATCATGCACCTAATTAGGGTAATCCGTTATTCACAATAAAAGGTTGTAAAACGAGAAACCGTTATATTTCTAAGGCGAATTTATTAGTTCATTTATGTAAAGGCATTGTTAAGCAATGAATAAAACAAAACGGTCGTCCAAGGAACGTAGGAAACCTGATCCAATTTTACATCATAACGACATTAAAATAGTTTACCGTTGTAGGCCTCTGACACGTATTTATATAATCCTCGAAACATAAAGCTTGAAAAGTGACAGCTGCATTATCCGGTGCAGTTAAGAATATGTTTTAATTTGCTATATTACTAATTAAATATTTCCCAGATTCGTATTAAGCTAAAGCAGATATACACGGTGGTGTATTTTTCGATGCCCACCATTGGTATCTCGGAAACTATAAGATATAGAGGATCGGTTAAATCAGACAAAAGTTGCGCTATTTTCTACTTTACAATTTCCTGCCAAGGAATGCTGATTATCTTGATTCGTTCGCGGTTTATCCTGAAAAAATTAAAAATCGTGATTTCAAAACAAAATTAATATCTTTTCTACCATTTATGCGAATTTAATGAAATTTGGCAAGGTTATATTTTTGACCGCTGCCAATTGAATGGTGTTGATAAAAATTTTCTAAGCCTTCTAGATTTTGAGCAACGATAGTCAACTTTTTTTTCTTATGGCTGCCATATTGGATTTTTACACCATTAGTTAGAGAAAATAATTCTCTTTTCACCTATGTCATCAAAATGGACTGATTTCTTTAAAACAGGTTTATATTCGAATTAATGTAAAAATACTTTATAAAATCCAGTATGCTTTGGAAAAATAATTGCAAGCAATATTGTAATCCAAGCGCTATTATTAAATTGTACACTCGTAAAAAAATTACAGAAAAATGCCAGGTTATTTAAACTCCTATTAACGCAACCAAACACGATTTAAATCATACACTGGGGCCAAACATAACCACCATGAACAGGACAATGAAATATTTCGCAGGCGTATGATAAATCTATGTTTTGAGGTACATTCACTGAGACTAGGCCTGACCACCATGAACAGGACAATGAAAGACTCAGCCGGTGAATGTGTTATATGACATGTAATGCAAACAATGATATTACGAGCTCTGGTTTGATTAAGTCGTTCAACAAAACTTCGGTACTTACAAATGACCCAAACATGGATTATCTATGCTTATTTGAAGGCAGCACGGATGAATTGCGGCGGACTACGTTGTGTTCTTACCAAGATGCTTTCGGTAAAAATAGTAGCGGTTACTGCGATGCCGGTGAGAACTCGACATATGATGTTCAGGTTATTCAGGTTTCAGGTTCGACTGAACGCGTGACTCGGACTAGAGACGTTACTTTCAGTCCGAGCGTGTTACATAATTTGCAACAATTACTCGGCGCTTCTGTAAATGGAAATAATCTGTTTGCAATTTTTAGGCTATATTGCGAATAGAACCGGATTGAAACGGACAAGGATTAATATTTTAACAAGTTTTACTTTGTTACAATCGGTAACAGACGTGTTTCTACGTTATTTCCAATGTGTACTCCGTCCCGCACAACCTTGGCTTTGAATTTAAAAAGTGTCTAATTTATGTGTGCGTTTTATAGAAAAAAAAATGCAACGATATAAAAATGCAATACATTGATTACTTACGAAGAAACTGATGTACAATACTTGTACCGTACCTACTTTAATTTTTATTCTTTAATAATACAGTAAATTCGCTTTTGAACCAAAGCAGTTTGTGAGTGAATAGGAGATAGCAGTAAAGCGAGAGCACTACACATGCGTGACTGCATGTCGATCTCAGAATGTTAGCGCTCTCGCTTTATTCTCTCCTATTCACTCACAAAGTGCTTTGGTTGAAAAGTGAATTTACTGTATTATTTGTGGCATTGAGTAAAAAATAATAAAGAGGCGCAACTGTCAAGGTTTCGAGATTCTAGTATTGTAGTATTTTTTAGCCAATACGTTCATGTTTGTCATCAATTTTTAGTGTTACGGAAAGACATTTGTAATGTGGTTGTATAGCCCTTAAAATTGAAGACAATCATGAAGCTATTGGTAAAAAAATACAACACTAAAATCTCGAAAGCTTGACAGTTGCGCCTCTTTATTATTTTTTGCCAATGCTGTGGTCCATTAAAAAAATGTCTCTGTGTGTTAATAATTTTGTTTCTAACTTTCCAATAATATAAATGATATATCATATTTGCCATATTTATAAATATATGTCTACTTTGACTTTCGGCATTGATTAAGGAATGAATAAGATACGCGACTTCAATGGTAAAGTGCGAGGCCTTTTTTGGCAGCGAGATCTCGGCAAGTTGCGGGCATTCCTGTGATTTACGTCGTATGCTTTTGACAAACCTGTGTCGTGTCTGGTTTTAGTTTTATATCATTAATAATCTAGTGGTAATAAAAATTTAATGTCCAGATTAATTTTAGTTTAAAATTATTAACGTAGTATGTTCTCTCTGCCAGCTATTTCTCAACGTTTGTTTGACTTTTAACCGTCACATAATTTTAAACTAAAATCAATCTGAACATTCAATTTTTGTTTTCACTAGATTATAAATTATATAAAACCAGACACGACACAGGTTTATTAAAAGCATACTACGTGAATCACAGGAATGCTTGCAACTTACCGGGATTCTCGCTGCCAAAATTAGCCTCGCACTTTACATTGAAGTCGCGTATCTTATTCATTCCTTAATCAATGCTTTCGGACAAAATTACGGAATACGGATACATTAGAAAAATTATAACACCACATTAACGCGATGATAAGTAATCTGACTGCCAAATATTTCAAATGTGATCGACTTATTAAATTTTTTAAGCGGTGCTTTTAAATCCTTTTTAGGTAGTTCTTATATTTTTATTATATCAAACACCCACCATGAATATTAATACAAATACCACAAAAAAATATAATTCCTTGGCTTTATTCGGATTACCCAGATAAAAATCAAGTCACAATGTGGGCTGAAGAAATAGAGCCATACGTATGTCGTCTCATATCTGGCGGAGTACCGCCAAGAATATTTTAACCTCTGTTTATGTCGTCCGCTCATGTACAGACACAGAGATGGACTTAATTAATTTAATTTAATAAAAAGAGGAGCAACATGAACAACTTTTTGTAGAACTAGCACTATGTAAATAAGTCAGCCTCTATTTACGTTAGCCAGAAATATTTATACGATACAGACGGAAAAATTACTTTGATTTAGTAGAGAAATTATTACAGTGAAATGTAGGATCTTATAACCAGCACTTGTCATGCATAATCTCGTTATTACTTTATGGTGAGTGGGAAAGACCTGATAAAATTATATGACTTCATAAAATTTTAAATAAGAAATAAATGTTGAGAAAATATAAATTCATTGTGTTTTTATTTTATTTTAATTCCGTAAATACTTAGCTTACCTATAGAAGCACAATTCACAATGACCATTATTCTCTGGCATATTATGCATAATTTAATTATACAGAGTGACCACGAACGTAGGACCTCTCTCATTTTATTTTTTAAAGATACAATTTTATAATTCAGGGTAATTTGCGCAAAATACGACCCTTGATGATGTTCCAGTATTTCAAAATTTTGTCTTTAAAAATTAAAAATAAAATGAGGACACCTTATGAGAAACATTGGCCATAGTAATGAAGACTGGGATTCCTAAAGTTTCCAGCACCCGAGGCCCAAAGGTCCATTAAACCGTACTAAATTGCAAACAACTTCTATAAAAATATCATTAAAAATATTGAATAGAAGTGAATTTACATCCTCCCATTTCATTGCTACCAAAATCGGTGATAGTCGCGCACCAACTAGCTGTGGTCGATATGCCTAAATTGGAAATATACGAAAATATTTTACAACCGCTTAGGTTACTATTTGACCTAATTTGGAGATTTTATTCGTTCATTTTAGTCGTTTTATTAGAACTTTTATTTATTTTAGAGAAATAAAAATTAATGTTTATTGTACCCACTAGAAGGCATTGTTTTTGTTTACATTTAAAACTCCATTTTTCTTTTTTACGGTTCAAAAGTATTCCTTTTCATTTCTTCTAACAAGAAATAGCCAACACTTATAATTTTTTCCATGCGCAAGTGATTTAGAAGAAGGAGGAAAAACCACTAAGAAGAAGAAGCCGAAGAAAAAGAAGAAGAGAAGAAGAAGAAGAAGAAGAAGAAGAAGAAGAAGAAGAAGAAGAAGAAGAAGAAGAAGAAGAAGAAGAAGAAGAAGAAGAAGAAGAAGAAGAAGAAGAAGAAGAAGAAGAAGAAGAAGAAGTGGAGGTGCCAAATATGCATGTTCTATTACTGTCATTTATTAAACTATATTCAAAAGTATGTGTTGCAACATGTCATTGAGTAAAAATTTATAAAGAGGTTCAACTGTCAAGGTTTCGAGATTTTAGTGTTGTATTTCTTTGCCAATAACTTCATGATTTTTATCAATTTTTAGTGCTACGGGAAGGTATTTGTAATGTGAGTGTAGTGTATAGCCCTTAAAATTGAATTCAATCATGAAGTTATTGATAAAAAAATACAACACTAAAATCTCGAAACCTTGACAGTTGCGCCTCTTTATTATTTTTTACACAATGAACGTGTGTATTACATATTAATCATAATCAAGATCTAGTTCTGTTCGCAACTTCAATAATTTTAAAGAAATATTTTTGCTAAAAAATTTCCGGACGCCGCGCCGTTATAATGAAAAAGTCGGAATGCCGAGGAATGTGTCACTTTTAATATTATTGCACCCAAGATCTGATCTATTGTTAAAACTGACACATCAAAATCTGATCTACCTTTAGAGCCAAACGAGTTTGATTTACGTTAGAATCTTAAAAAGCATCACAATCAAACTGGAGCCATTCGAATTCCTTCAACATTTATGTTGCGTTATTAAAATTAAAAATTTTCTGTATAAATAGTCACATTTAACTTTAAACAAAAATTTAATTATCATTCAATGAGATGTAAAACGCGAATATTAAATATTACACTTTCATATTGTTTTACATAAATAATACATAACACCACAGTCAATATGACTCCTTTTATTTCTGAAGGTTCTCAAAAAGACTTGTTTGAGAGAGGCCTACGCACTCAAAAACAAGACACACATACAGTTTGCCAAGACTAGCATGAGCCGTGAATTGCGCAAACGAGGGAAAGAAAGGGTCAGTGTTGAAAAAGGATGCAATACAATGTGACATACGAAAGTACAATCTGTGCCATAAGTTTTTGTGCCTGAATATCGAGTATATCAAGTATGGTTTAATTATTAAAAAAATGAATAATTATTTTATGAGATTAAAATTATACAATCTCATTGTAATATGGGTAATAAAATTTAAATGTTTTAAAACTTATTTCATTCTATTTACTGAACATGAATTTTTTATATTGTGAATATAAGTATGATTTAATTGCACATTAAGGAAATAAATAATTATTTTACGGTTAATATGAGATTAAAATTATACAATCTCATTGTAATATGGGAATGGGTAATAAAATTTAAATTTTTAAAACTTATTTGCTCAATTCTATTTAATGGACATTTTATTATTATTAGGAAATGGCTTAAAAATAAATAAGTAGACATATATATAATTGGACGTTGCTCTTCTCGATAAGTTCTCATTTTTCTTAAAAACTCAATTCTTAGATGTCTAATATCAGGCTTTTCCATAAGAATTTTTCTGTTATTCTTCATTTTCTTCCAACGGAATCCAATTTTTCTTATTTCCTTTCTAAGAGATTCTGTACTCCATTGGTAGTCATAATCTTGGCACATTTTTTATAAATGCGCCATAGGGTGGGAACTTGTTTTTCTATCACGTGGAAATCGTCTATCGTTCTTCGTAATAAACATTGATCGAAGTTATCCATACTTATTTTGCTCTTCACATTTTCGCGCTTTTTATTTGGCGTTGAAAACGATGTATTTACTCCATCTTTAATACTTTTAGCTTCTTGCTTTATACGTTTTATTGTACTTAAACTGACACCAGTTGCGGCTACAACACGTTCTTGTACTTGAAAAAGTTTTAAAATGTAAAAATAACTAATGGCCAAATAAACAAATTGAATAAATTTATTTATTTTCACAACAGTTAATGGCGACGTTCTGCTGAAACTATATTTTACACTAAATAGTAAATGTCAATAACCAACAGAGAAGTAAATAACGAATATGTATTTAAATAAATACCTTCGTTTAAACAATGATTGGGTTTTTAGCGGCAGCTTCTTTCTGCATAAATTCCAAAATTGAATTTACAATTTCTCGGGCTTGTCCTCCCAGTACTTTGTTTTCAACTCGGCTTCGAAACGGCATATTTGAACAAGTTAAAAACGTAAAAACACAAATAACACTTGAAAATCACACCACAAACTTTTTCACAGACTGTGCCGAACCGAACTCCACGAGAGCGTTAGGTAAAATGAGCTCTCCCCCACTCCAGAATCTCAAGTTTCGTGCGCATCCGATGTTCACAGCTGAAGCTAGTTTTGGCAACCTGTACACACACCCAATATCCGAGTATGTTAGGACTCACTTCTTCGTCCAAAATAATGCCAGTTCCACGGCCAGAAATCGAACCCAACGCTCTTTGGTTAGAGCATTGAGTAAAAAATAATAAAGAGTTGCAACTGTCAAGGTTTCGAGATTTTAGTATTGTATTTCTTTGCCAATAACTTCATGATTGTCATCAATTTTTTGTGCTACGGGAAGGTATGTGTAATGTGGCTGTATAGCCCTTAAAATTGAAAATAATCATGAAGCTATTGGTGAAAAAATACAACACTAAAATCTCGAAACCTTGACAGTTGCGCCTCTTTATTATTTTTACTCAATGGTTAGAGTCAAGTGTTTTTATATCTCAACTAGGCAGTCACATAAACATGTATTATATAAATAGTGAACTTAGTGATGAGATTTAAGTGGTTCATTCCCTACGACTGAATTCTCTGAATTTGTATTAAATTATTAAAATAGAATCGTTATTTTTTGTGCTTCCATGGCCATTACTCAAATCAATGCTTATTTTCATTTTCGTGGCAAAGGAGAATTAAACATTTCAAAGTGTTATATTGTTATGTAGGTACTACTTACGTACGTTCTAGGGCATAATCTATTTTAAAGTGGAGTAACTTCAGGTAGACTGAGCCTTATAAATCTGTACGTATTGTGTATGTGCATGTGTATGTGTGTGCTTTCCAAATGAAAACTTTATTATTATTATTACTATTCCTCTACGACAATTTTGTTTCATGAGGTATCAAATCCACTTACCAGAAGTTTGTAGTCTCACTTAATGCCTGAGAAGAAACTGCGACTCCTCCTGGCTTGATTGATAGTGTCAATCGGGATTTTGTGTTAATGTTTTCGATTTTTTATAGACCACAGAAAGATTACCTATTGCAACATTAATTTTACTAGCCCGTAAAATATAAAAATTTCAAGAAGCGACGCCCTTTTGTGGGTAAGCACCTTAAAATGTTCCCAGAAAATTAAAAATTCTTCCTCAGTACCGATATAAAATCATAATCCGTAACCTAGTCCTACACTGCGTATAAACATGGGACACTAGTCAACATCCATATCATAATCTGCATAATGTATGACTGGTATACGTATTTGGATTGATGCATTGTAGTTCATTTAACTTTATGGAATTGACACAATGGTCTGCTATGCTGCTATAAATTGTTACAGTATTATTATGAATCATGACTTTAGGAGCGTCAACTACTGAGAAAAATACTATCTATAACTCTACAACAGTGTGTTGCCAGGAAATAGGACAAAATATGTTGATAGTTAATTATGTGGTTGATAGATTTTATCCATCTACTTTGAAGTTAATGGGTATATAAAATATGAAATTTTCAACATTTCCTACTTAGGAAGTAACTGTATTTTATTATAGAGGCGTCCTGTGTGTAGAAGTATTTAATTAATTATATCATAGCAGGTAAAATATGTTCCGATTCGTAGAATAATGTTTAGGCAATATATAGGTAATTACTGTCTCATATTAATAAAACAATTCTATATAGTCCGTAATAGATGCTTTGACCAAAATTTTGTTGTCTTAGAGGCAACAATAATTAATGTAATAACTATAATCAAAAATGTATTACAATCAACTGTGGATTTCTTCATTAAACTTAATGACTAGCCGGGCACTTACCGACGTTAATTTAAAAATAGAAATAATAACAGTAATAAATATTATTATTACATAGATAGGTACACCTAAACCAAACCTATTAAATATGTTTAACTAACGAACACCATATAATTTGTACTTACAGGAATATTATAATTATTGACTATAAATTGAAAATTTGCGTTTTATATGTAATGTATAGTTAATTTGTTTCCTGAAATGGCAGCTAATTTTATTGTGTGGTGACTTTTTTCTGTACGACCTCATAGCCCAATATAAATGGGAAATTCATTGCCTCGATTAGCAACAAGCCATAAACTGGATATTATATTTTTGTATCTTCAATAACCACATTATACTTTAGTTTGCCCTAATTTCATTCCTTGGTTAACCAGAAAGTTTAGGAGTTATTTCTTTAATCAAATCTATTATCGATTCACACACCTTACAGTCGTATCAATTAAGCAAAAATGTTACGTCAGCTCAACATTTGATATACTTTACTTTATGATATTCGATTATATTATTGCTTGATGGTGGCGTCGAGAAATGAAGCCGAGATAATTAACAATAACTCATTTCTAGTATCGTTTCCTTATATACGTTAATCATTTTACAGTAAGCACCATTAATGAAAATACTTGTGTCACATTTAGTGTTACCTTCCACTGCAATATATCATTCTTTGTGGCTATATACATGACATCATTATATCTCATTAAACCCACTAGTACATAGTAATTCACTAGAATAAACGTCTAAGACCCGAAGATATAAATGCAGGAAATCAGAGAGTCATTTTTATTTTGATATATCTTCCTAATACACATATATTCTGGGTGGCAATTTGTTATTTCCACTAACTGTTTAGGTTATCTATTGTTCTACTAGTATAGGTTGTACTGTAAATCAGGTTTCCATTAATGTAAGTTAGCTCCCACGTATGAATCTGCCAGATGTTGAGATTAATATATTATTGCTACCTAATAACATGACAAATCTTTTGACAAAAAATTGCTCCATGTCTTTACAACAGTTATACAACATCATCGATCAACTTAAAAAAAGCTGTAAATCAATGCTATGCGTTCTTTTAGAAGTAATACATTTTTACAAGTCGCAAAGGTCTTATATTTTTTTCAAGAATGGGCGATAATTAAGATTTGTTAACAGCTTTCCAAAGTAAATTGATTGAAATTATGGCATCTGCCATATTCTCAATTTTAATTATATCGTAATTTATTTCCAAATAAACTGATGTATGTTGTTTTGCACCATATTTTATCCGTTCAAATATACATTCACTGTGCACTCTTTAAATACAATGATGTCTTTATTCTATTAACATAAGATATGCTCATGCTGATAACTAGACAGTTTTTAATAATAATAATAACTCAAGCCCTACTTCTGACGATTTTTGAAAACCCATTCTATACGGTATACTTGCATATTATACTAATTAAGAACCTCTGCGAGTGGAACAAATTTTATCCGTTACCAGTTTTTTTGTACAAAGCGAATGAAGGTAAGCAATCGGTTGTTATAGCATACACAAAAAGTGTGTAAGCATCATTGGGTAATGATCTCTGAGATGCATGCACATAAAAAGTTGCTACAACGTAAAGAAGTTCTTCATTGACAAGGACGTCCAGAGTCAACATTTCACTGGTTAAAGCGTTAGGTATAATAGCCTCTGGTGCTGCAAGAGTTTATCGATCCGCTTCAATCTGTTGCTTTATTTTCACCAAATTTATTTCCTAAAGCAAAGTTAGTGTCAATTGTTTTTTTAAAATCTTTAATGTGTTTTTTTCCTTTATACTCCTAAAAATTAATATTTTTCAGATTAAAACTGACGTTTCATAATTTTGTATGATTCTCAAGAAACTCTTGAACAACACGAAGAATACCGAACAGAATGGATATTGAGATATAATTTTTAATAAAAAGTCATAAAGATTAGTTTTTATTTTAAAAATTTCAGTATCAAAAAAATATTACAGCTCCATCAACTGTATTATATTTCCTTGGTCAACAAAAATGTCTTATTTAATAAGTGTTTAATATCGTAAAATACGGAGTGATTTCTGGTACATTCATTTAAAATTGGTGTATCCTGAAATAAATATAAACTTTAAATTATGATCGTTTATACAAATAAAAACGTTTTACAAAACGCAATTTTGAACCAGTGGCAGCTGGTGAAATTTATTATTATTATTATTATTATTTTTTTTTTTTTTTTTTTTTTTTTTTTCGGTTGCCCGATGCTGGACAGTCTCTCCATGGCCTCCGACACCACACGGAGAAAGCGCCAGCGAATAATCTACAGCCACTCCCCACATCCCGCGGGGTTAGTGACTGTAGATTCCAGACTCGTGTGCCCTAAGTAGACGGAGGGAACCCAGGATGACCGCTTTCTGCATTTGACCAGCCAACCACTCTGCCGATTTTTGGCAGGCAGGCATGGTCTTCAATGCGGAGAGCAGCGTGGGCTTCATACCTCCGAGTACACCGATTATCAGGACGACCATCTTGACAGAGTAGCCTGGGTATAGCACTTGGAGCTCGTACCGGAGATCTCTATATTTGGTCCGTTTCTCCTCCTCCTTCAAGGCGATGTTTGTCTCAGCAGGCGCTGAGAACTCGATGACATACATCACCTTGGTCTAATGATCGAGGAGGACTATGTCAGGCTTATTGGCTCGAATTAGCCTGACGGTCGGGAACGAGTAGTTCCAGTAAATCCGGCATTTCTCGTTCTCGACAACGGACTCGATATCTCCGGGAATGTAAGGCAGCACTGGTGTTTGGTCTATCTCGTACGAGTGCCGTAGATGGTAGTATAGCACTCGTAAAGCCGCGTTATGTCGGTGGATGTAGACCGAAGTCGCATATATCGGACATGCAGATAATAAATGCATGAGCGACTCCGGCGCCTGACGGCAGGTCCTGCAGTTGATATCAGGGACCTCTACACCCATCACACGACTCCGATAGACCAAGGTGTTAATAACACCATCTTGACAGGCCACAATGAATCCCTCGGTCTCCGACTTCAGCCCTGCTGACCTTAAAAATGCGAAGGTCAGCTTTGTCGATAAACCCAGTGCTTCTATGTTGTTATAGAAAACACCGTGCAGGGGTTTATCGACGTGCTGCCTGAACAGAATGCTCTGTTCGGCAGCTTTAATGCGGGCTGTCAGACGATTCGGCGGAAGCTCAGTAACTGACTCTACATCAGCACCTCGCCGGCCTCCTCGTCTGTAGTCGAACACGAGACCGAGTTCATCTGCGGCCCTCTGTGCTGCCCTAAACAATAAAGCGCCAACTCCCACAGTTTCATGATTTCTCACTAACTGTAGGAGTGGGTCCGAGCTCCTGATGACATTACATGCAATACTCAGTGCCACTCTGCCATGCATGCACTCCAGACTCAAGAGTCCTCGGCCCCCCCGTTGACGTGGGAGGTACACACGAGGAACGGACGACCTAGGATGAATACTCCTATGAATATTCATCATCTTGCGGGTATCCCTGTCCAATTGGCGCAGCTCATCTACTCGCCATTTAACTACTCCGAAGGAGTAGAACAGAATCGGAACGGCAAGCATATTAGTGGCAGACACCTTGTTCTTCCCCGAAAGTTCAGAAGACCAAATCTTTCGGAGTCGGTGTCTGTACTTGCCACGGAGAGAATCCTTTATTAGGTTCACATCCTGGATGTGGCGTTGCTCCACACCCAGGTATGTGTAGGTCTCTCCGGCATCCAAATGTCGTAGGATGCTTCCGTCTGCGAGCTGCGCATCTTCGTGGAATTCCCCGCATCGTCCTCTCTTGAGGTGGACGACTGCGCATTTGTCCAACCCAAACTCCATTCCAATTGCCCGCGTGTATTCCTCGACCACCCTGAGAGCATTTTGAAGTTCTCGCTCTCCGGAGGTATAGAGTTTAAGGTCATCCATATAAAATAGATGGGTGACCTTATGCCTCCGGTTGCTGGGTGGCCCACACTGATACCCGCGGGTTTGGCGGAGTCCAACAGATAGCGGCAGCAGTGAGATGCAGAAGAGGAGCGGACTCAAAGAGTCACCCTGAAACACTCCTCTCTTAAATGTCACCAACTCTGTCGAAACTCGCTCGGCACCGGATGTTATGGTGAAGCGAGTTCTCCAAAGCGGCAACAGTTGTTCGATGCATCTCACTAGTGGTGCTGGTACCGCAAGACATCCGAGCGAGTGTAACAAAAGCTCGTGGGATGTTGTATCAAATGCCTTGCGATAATCAATCCAGGCCATTGACAGATTCCGCTTGTACTGCACAGAATCCTGTGTAATACAGCGGTCTATCAGCAGGTTTTCCTTGCAACCTGCCAGGCCCTTCTTGGCACCACGCTGTTCGTTTATCTGTTGGTAGACCGGATCAACAGACCTCAACATCCTGGTATACAAGATACGAGTAAATAACTTGTAGCAGGAGTTGAGGCAGGTAATCGGCCTATAATTTTTTGGGTCAGACAGATCCCCCTTTTTGGGGATTAGCACAGTTCGCCCCTCGACAAACCAGTCCGGAATTTGCTGCCCCTCGTTCAACCATGAGTTGAAAACTCGGGCCAGATGGCGGTGGGTGGAAGGAAACTTCTTCCACCACCAATTGTTTATACCATCTGGACCCGGGGCAGCGAAGTTCTTGGTTCCAACAAGTGCTTGTTGAACCTCTTCCGTACTGATTGCCGGGCACACTTCGTCTGGCTCTTCTAAGACTCTACGACAGAGAGCCTCGAAGTGTGCTATAGCTGGAGTGTCATTATCGAATGGACTCGCGACTTCGTAGATTCCTTTCCAGAAGGCTTCGACATTATCAACAGTTGGCGGATTTTCGACAACACGCTGTGGCTCTTGGAACAGGCGAGACGGGTTTGTTTGAAACAATTTGTTTTGTTCCAAACTCCGCATTCGCCTGACCAAAGTTTTCTTAATAGCCATAAGCACTCGAATCCTATCTAGACAGTGCTGCTTGATGGTCTGCAGCACTGTGCGATTTAGAGTGTGGTGTTGGCGTCTGAGTCCGGCTGCCACTCGCCGGACCTTCGGTGTAAATGCCCTACCTGTGGTTACATAATCCACCACACTCTGGATTCGAGAAGCGTGTTGCCTTGCTGATCGAATTTTCGCTTCGATCTTCTGTACGCGCCGCTTAGCTTTCTCGACCCTATCAACTGCGCTTGCCAGGCGCTGTTGTGGAACGAGTTGCTTGGCGGCAGCGTACACCACGCTGTTGATCTGCCAGATGTTGGCATCTTCTGGAAGCTCCTCACTAATCAACGAATCCATTCGTGCCAGGTCTTGTGGCTTTGGGTTAACCCTGGTGTTAAGGTTAACCCTCGTCCTTAAAGTGAAATCGGTGTACTCAGGAGGATGTTCCTCGTCAGCTGGTATTTGCCGCGGTGGAAGTGCGGCAGGCACTTCCTCACGCTGACGAGGTGCCCTTACATAACCTGTTCTGCGCAGGAAGGATACTTGATCTCTCAGATGTTGTTGAGAGAAGGCGCGATACTCCGGGTGCATATCGCACCACAACCGGTGTAATCGCGCCATGTACCCCCTGCGCTCAGGCTCGCTGCTCTCATGGCAGTTGAGCAGGTCATCCCGTAGTTCTTCCGTCCACCTAAAGCGTCCTTGTATAATTGCTGGGTCGTCATTGTGAAGACCGTCCGGTAAGGCCCCTCCCACCTGTCTTTGACCCCCAACCGAATGGGGTCGATTGTGAGGGGCCTGTCCTCTGTCACGATCTAGAACCAGAGGGTCTGGGATTACAGGGTGGTTAGCCCTGAAATCCCACGTCCGACATTTGTCAGAGAGGGTTGCCCCTCCCTGTCCAGGGTGCACCGCGAGGAGGTTGCCGGTCCGCATTTCGCACCCCTTATTATTATTATTATTATTATTTTTTTTTTTTTTTTTTTTTTTTTTTTTTTTTTCCGTTTCCGGAAGAAAGTGCTGGACAGTCTCCCTGTGGCCTCCGACACCACACAGAGAGAGCGCCAGCGAATAATCTACAGCAACTCCCCACATCCCGCAGGGTTAGTCACTGTAGATTCCAGACTCGTGTGCCCTAAGTAGACGAAGGGATCCCAGGATGACCGCTTTCTGCATTTGACCAGCCAACCATTCTGCCGATGTTTGGCAGGCAGGCATGGTCTTCAATGCGGAGAGCAGCGTGGGCTTCATACCTCCGAGTACACCGATTATCAGGACGACCATTTTGACAGAGTAGCCTGGGTATAGCACTTGGAGCTCGTTCCGGAGATCTCTGTATTTAGTCCGTTTCTCCTCCTCCTTCAAGGCGATGTTTGCCTCAGCAGGTGCTGAGAACTCGATGACATACATCACCTTGGTCTGATGGTCGAGGAGGACTATGTCAGGCTTATTGGCGTGAATTCGCCTGACGGTCGGGAACGAGTAGTTCCAGTAAATCCGGCATTTCTCGTTCTCGACAACGGACTCGATATCTCCGGGGACGTAAGGCAGCACTGGTGTTTGGTCTATCTGGTACGAGTGCCGTAGATGGTAGTATAGCACTCGTAAAGCCGCGTTATGTCGTTGGATGTAGACCGAAGTCGCATAAATCGGGCATGCAGATAATAAATGCATGAGCGACTCCGGCGCCTGACGGCAGGTCCTGCAGTTGATATCAGGTACCTCTACACCCATCACGCGACTGCGATAGACCAATGTGTTAATAACACCATCTTGGCAGGCCACAATGTATCCCTCGGTCTCCGACTTCAGCCCCGCTGACCTTAAAAATGCGAAGGTCAGCTCTGTCGATAAACCCAGTGCTTCTATGTTGTTATAGAAAACACCGTGCAGGGGTTTATCGACGTGCTGCCTGAACAGATTTCTCTGTTCGGCAGCTTTGATGTGGGCTGTCAGACGATTAGGCGGAAGCTCAGTGACTGAGTCACCTCGCCGGCCTTCTCGCCTGTAGTCGAACACGAGACCGAGTTCATCTGCGGCCCTCTGTGCTGCCCTAAACAATAAAGCGCCAACTCCCACAGCTTCATGATCTCTCACTAACTATAGGAGTGGGTCCGAGCTCCTGATGACATTACATGCCATACTCAGTGCCACTCTGCCATGCATGCACTCCAGACTCAAGAGTCCTCGGCCCCCCCGTTGACGTGGGAGGTATACACGAGGAACGGACGATCTAGGATGAATACTCCTATGAATATTCATCATCTTGCGGGTATTCCTGTCCAATTGACGCAGCTCATCTACTCCCCATTTGACTACGCCAAAGGAGTAGAGCAGAATCGGAACGGCAAGCATATTAGTGGCAGACACCTTGTTCTTCCCCGAAAGTTCTGATGACCAGATCTTTCGGAGTCGGTGTCTGTACTTGCCACGGAGAGAATCCTTTATTTGGTTCACATCCTGGATGTGGCGTTGTTCCACACCCAGGTATGTGTAGGTCTCCCCGGCATCCAAATGTCGTAGGATGCTTCCGTCTGCGAGCTGCGCATCTTCGTGGAATTCCCCGCATCGTCCTCTCTTGAGGTGGACGACTGCGCATTTGTCCAACCCAAACTCCATTCCAATTGCCCGCGTGTATTCCTCGACCACCCTGAGAGCATTTTGAAGTTCTCGCTCTCCGGAGGTATACAGTTTAAGGTCATCCATATAAAATAGATGGGTGACCTTATGCCTCCGGTTGCTGGGTGGCCCACACTGATACCCGCGGGTTTGGCGGAGTCCAACAGATAGCGGCAGCAGTGAGATGCAGAAGAGGAGCGGACTCAAAGAGTCACCCTGAAACACTCCTCTCTTAAATGTCACCAACTCTGTCGAAACTCGCTCGGCACCGGATGTTATGGTGAAGCGAGTTCTCCAAAGCGGCAACAGTTGTTCGATGCATCTCGCTAGTGGTGCTGGTACCGCAAGACATCCGAGCAAGTGTAACAAAAGCTCGTGGGATGTTGTATCAAATGCCTTGCGATAATCAATCCAGGCCATTGACAGATTCCGCTTGTACTGCACAGAATCCTGTGTAATACAGCGGTCTATCAGCAGGTTTTCCTTGCAACCTGCCAGGCCCTTCTTGGCACCACGCTGTTCGTTTATCTGTTGGTAGACCGGATCAACAGACCTCAACATCCTGGTATACAAGATACGAGTAAATAACTTGTAGCAGGAATTGAGGCAGGTAATCGGCCTATAATTTTTTGGGTCAGACAGATCCCCCTTTTTGGGGATTAGCACAGTTCGCCCCTCGACAAACCAGTCCGGAATTTGCTGCCCCTCGTTCAACCATGAGTTGAAAACTCGGGCCAGATGGCGGTGGGTGGAAGGAAACTTCTTCCACCACCAGTTGTTTATACCATCTGGACCCGGGGCGGCGAAGTTCTTGGTTCCAACAAGTGCTTGTTGAACCTCTTCCGTACTGATTACCGGGCACACTTCGTCTGGCTCTTCTAAGACTCTACGACAGAGAGCCTCGAAGTGTGCTATAGCTGGAGTGTCATTATCGAATGGACTCGCGACTTCGTAGATTCCTTTCCAGAAGGCTTCGACATTATCAACAGTTGGCGGATTTTCGACAACACGCTGTGGCTCTTGGAACAGGCGAGACGGGTTTGTTTGAAACAATTTGTTTTGTTCCAAACTCCGCATTCGCCTGACCAAAGTTTTCTTAATAGCCATAAGCACTCGAATCCTATCTAGACAGTGCTGCTTGATGGTCTGCAGCACTGTGCGATTTAGAGTGTGGTGTTGGCGTCTCAGTCCGGCTGCCACTCGCCGGACCTTCGGTGTAAATGGTCTACCTGCGACTATATAATCCACCACACTCTGGATTCGAGAAGCGTGTTGCCTTGCGGATCGAATTTTAGCTTCGATCTTCTGTACGCGCCGCTTAGCTTTCTCGACCCTATCAACTGCGCTTGCCAGGCGCTGTTGTGGGACGAGTTGCTTGGCGGCATCGTACACCGCGCTGTTGATCTGCCAGATGTTGGCATCTTCTGGAAGCTCCTCACTGATCAACGAGTCCATTCGTGCCAGGTCTTGTGGCTTAGGGTTAACCCTGGTGTTAAGGTTAACCCTCGTCCTTAAATCGGCATCGGTGTATTCAGGAGGATGTTCCTCGTCAGCTGGTATTTGCCGCGGTGGAAGTGCAGCAGGCACTTCCTCAGGCTGACGAGGTGCCCTTACATAACCTGTTCTGCGCAGGAAGGATACTTGATCTCTCAGATGTTGTTGAGAGAAGGCGCGATACTCCGGGTGCATATCGCACCACAACCGGTGTAATCGCGCCATGTACCCCCTGCGCCCAGGCTCGCTGCTCTCGTAGCAGGTCAGCAAGTCATCCCTTAGTTCCCTCGTCCACTTAAAGCGTCCATGTTCATCGCGTATGTCATCATCAATGAGACCGTCCGGTAAGGCCCCTCCCTCCTGTCTCTGACCCCCATCCGACTGGGGTCGATCGTGAGGGGCCTGTCCTCTGTCTCGGTCGAAAACCAGAGGAAAATAGTCCCCAGGATGGTTAGCCCTGAGGACCCACGTCCTCAGGGCTAACCATTATTATTATTTTTTTTTTTTTATTTGTAAAAGCCAGTCACCCTTCTCTGTGGCTCCGACACTCACAGATGGGAGCTGGTAGTACCGGCAACCACTCCCCACGCCCGTGGGGTAAGTGACTACTGGGTCCGAGAATCGTGTGCCCTGAGCAGACGTAACGAACCGAGGATGACTGCCTTCTGCATTCTGCCGGCTAAGATCTCTGCCGAGTTGCGGCATGCCGGTATGATCTTCAGTTCTGAAAGCAGCGTGTGTCTAATTCCACCGAGGGCTCCTATAATCAGCACCACTATCTTAACCGTATGGTCTGGATAGAGTGTGCGGAGTTCGAAGAGCAAATCTCGATACTTTGTCCGTTTTTCCTCCTCCTTCAAGACAATGTTGTTCTCCGCAGGAGCCGAGAACTCTATGACATACATTGTCTTGAATTGGTGGTCGAGGAGGACTATGTCAGGCTTGTTGGCTTGAATTTGCCTGACGGTGGGAAACGAGTAGTTCCAATAAATTAGACACTTCTCATTTCCCACAACGGACTCAATATCCCCCGGAGCGTAAGGCAGCACTGGTGTCTCGTCTATCTTATACGAGTGCCTTAAATGATATTATTATTATTATTTTTTTTTTTTTTTTTTTTTTTTTTTTTTTTTTCCGTTTCCGGAAGAAATTGCTGGACAGTCTCCCTGTGGCCTCCGACACCACACAGAGAGAGCGCCAGCGAATAATCTACAGCAACTCCCCACATCCCGCAGGGTTAGTCACTGTAGATTCCAGACTCATGTGCCCTAAGTAGACGAAGGGATCCCAGGATGACCGCTTTCTGCATTTGACCAGCCAACCATTCTGCCGATGTTTGGCAGGCAGGCATGGTCTTCAATGCGGAGAGCAGCGTGGGCTTCATACCTCCGAGTACACCGATTATCAGGACGACCATTTTGACAGAGTAGCCTGGGTATAGCACTTGGAGCTCGTACCGGAGATCTCTGTATTTAGTCCGTTTCTCCTCCTCCTTCAAGGCGATGTTTGTCTCAGCAGGTGCTGAGAACTCGATGACATACATCACCTTGGTCTGATGGTCGAGGAGGACTATGTCAGGCTTATTGGCGTGAATTCGCCTGACGGTCGGGAACGAGTAGTTCCAGTAAATCCGGCATTTCTCGTTCTCGACAACGGACTCGATATCTCCGGGGACGTAAGGCAGCACTGGTGTTTGGTCTATCTGGTACGAGTGCCGTAGATGGTAGTATAGCACTCGTAACGCCGCGTTATGTCGTTGGATGTAGACCGAAGTCGCATAAATCGGGCATGCAGATAATAAATGCATGAGCGACTCCGGCGCCTGACGGCAGGTCCTGCAGTTGATATCAGGTACCTCTACAGCCATCACGCGACTGCGATAGACCAATGTGTTAATAACACCATCTTGGCAGGCCACAATGTATCCCTCGGTCTCCGACTTCAGCCCCGCTGACCTTAAAAATGCGAAGGTCAGCTCTGTCGATAAACCCAGTGCTTCTATGTTGTTATAGAAAACACCGTGCAGGGGTTTATCGACGTGCTGCCTGAACAGATTTCTCTGTTCGGCAGCTTTGATGTGGGCTGTCAGACGATTAGGCGGAAGCTCAGTGACTGAGTCACCTCGCCGGCCTTCTCGCCTGTGGTCGAACACGAGACCGAGTTCATCTGCGGCCCTCTGTGCTGCCCTAAACAATAAAGCGCCAACTCCCACAGTTTCATGATCTCTCACTAACTGTAGGAGTGGGTCCGAGCTCCTGATGACATTACATGCCATACTCAGTGCCACTCTGCCATGCATGCACTCCAGACTCAAGAGTCCTCGGCCCCCCCGTTGACGTGGGAGGTACACACGAGGAACGGACGATCTAGGATGAATACTCCTATGAATATTCATCATCTTGCGGGTATTCCTGTCCAATTGACGCAGCTCATCTACTCCCCATTTGACTACGCCAAAGGAGTAGAGCAGAATCGGAACGGCAAGCATATTAGTGGCAGACACCTTGTTCTTCCCCGAAAGTTCTGATGACCAGATCTTTCGGAGTCGGTGTCTGTACTTGCCACGGAGAGAATCCTTTATTTGGTTCACATCCTGGATGTGGCGTTGTTCCACACCCAGGTATGTGTAGGTCTCTCCGGCATCCAAATGTCGTAGGATGCTTCCGTCTGCGAGCTGCGCATCTTCGTGGAATTCCCCGCATCGTCCTCTCTTGAGGTGGACGACTGCGCATTTGTCCAACCCAAACTCCTTTCCAATTGCCCGCGTGTATTCCTCGACCACCCTGAGAGCATTTTGAAGTTCTCGCTCTCCGGAGGTATACAGTTTAAGGTCATCCATATAAAATAGATGGGTGACCTTATGCCTCCGGTTGCTGGGTGGCCCACACTGATACCCGCGGGTTTGGCGGAGTCCAACAGATAGCGGCAGCAGTGAGATGCAGAAGAGGAGCGGACTCAAAGAGTCACCCTGAAACACTCCTCTCTTAAATGTCACCAACTCTTAAATGTCACCGGATGTTATGGTGAAGCGAGTTCTCCAAAGCGGCAACAGTTGTTCGATGCATCTCGCTAGTGGTGCTGGTACCGCAAGACATCCGAGCAAGTGTAACAAAAGCTCGTGGGATGTTGTATCAAATGCCTTGCGATAATCAATCCAGGCCATTGACAGATTCCGCTTGTACTGCACAGAATCCTGTGTAATACAGCGGTCTATCAGCAGGTTTTCCTTGCAACCTGCCAGGCCCTTCTTGGCACCACGCTGTTCGTTTATCTGTTGGTAGACCGGATCAACAGACCTCAACATCCTGGTATACAAGATACGAGTAAATAACTTGTAGCAGGAGTTGAGGCAGGTAATCGGTCTATAATTTTTTGGGTCAGACAGATCCCCCTTTTTGGGGATTAGCACAGTTCGCCCCTCGACAAACCAGTCCGGAATAATAATAATAATATTATTATTATTATTATTATTATTATTATTATTATTATTATTATTATTATTATTAACCATATCTTCGCATTTTAGCCATAATTTGAGGTATCACTATCAAAACCAAATGAAGAAGTTTTGCAAAAAAAAAATTGTTATTGAGATTTACAAAAAAAATTTGAAATAGGGTAGGCAATCCAAGATATTTGAAATGCTTAATATACTAAGATATTGTGTAACGAAGTGATTTTTTCCGTTAAGGATTTTCTGTTGCTCAAAATGTTTCCGTCTTACCGCCACGTTTTGCAACCAGAATCCGTCGTAGTCTAAAATTCCATTCTGAAACATGCGCCGTTTTACGCGTATGAAGTCAGCTGGTTTGCCAGCTCACATTAATTAAAAAAAAAAAAAATTGTACATAGTAACAATTATTATTACCTACCACTTATTGTTTTTTATATCTCTTTATGCTCAAATAAAGATTTGTATACCTACTGTGTAAAAATTATCAAGTTTTCATTTATTCTGTGTACAACTAATTAGACCTGTATCGTAAATTATCCAGTGCGCTAAATACCGACAATCATCCACCAGACCCCTGAACAAGACCGTTTCTTCACTGTAGCTACTCTAGCCTTTCGCGAAGCAGCCCAGAATGAAAGTGCTGTTCCTTGCACTCTAAAATAAGGAACTGACGGCCGAGATTCTGTTTAAAAAGTGTTAAAAGGCTGGCGGGACTGTTTGTTGCAAACAGCCAAAGAGCGTCACAATTGAAATGAAGCTATTATTTGTAAAAAATTTGTAGGTTATTTTTTTCAATAATAGGAGGACAATTGATCGACAGATTTCGAATTTCACTCATTAAGAAATTTTGTATCTTTTTTTAATATTGTACCTAATTTAAAAAATCTAAAGTCAATCAAAAATAAAGTTATAAAATAACATTTTTCAAAGGATGTAACTTTAATCAAAATCAAAATTTCTTAAAGGAATTTGAAATTTGTCAATCAATTGCACTCCTTATTTTGAAGAGAAATAGCATTAATTTTTTTTTACAATGTCTCAAAAATACTTGGTTGATTACTGCATGGAAAATTTATACTTTCAAAAAGGCTGGGTCCTATTGTAAGGAATCTTACATACTTCTCTTCTTATATTGAGCATTAAATTAAACAACTGTTAATACCCAAATATTTGGGTTCGCAGTCCAAGATATTTGAAATACTGAATATACTAAGATATTGATTGTAAAAAAATTGTAGATCATTTTGAAGAGAAATAGAAATTTTTTTTTTTACAAATATCTTTAAAAATACTTGAGTGGGCAGTCCTTTTCAATTTTTTTTTTAATTACAATGGTTTTCTACAAAACTCTATATGGTCTTAATAGTGATGACTCAAAGCGACTCAATAGTAAAATATAGCCACTGTTTTGAACGTATATTTTTATTTTCTTATACCTAATGCCCCAAAATATGACGATCTCAATATAATAATAAATGTAGTAATAATAATAATAAAAGGTCTTTATTGAATTATTTTTTGCAATAAAAAGAATACAGAGGGACGAAGTTTAGCTGCATGTGCTATTCCACCACTTAACCCCAAAATTACGATATAATTATACAATGCTTATTATATTCAGAAATTGTCCTAAACATTTCAATTTAGAATCTCGTTAACTTGTATTTGTCAGTTTCAATAATCTAATATGCTACGTTTTTCATATACTTAACAAACAGTTATATTCTCCGAGGGCAGTTGTATTTTTTATAGAATTATTACACATTCTACTCTAGAAGTTTTTGCAAATATCCTTAATTTTTGAAGTAGTTATTATAAGAACATACAGTGTTGTTTCACGTTAGATACTTTAACCAAAAATAGGACTCCATCATATCTTGATAAGTAGGTCATGAATGTCATGATACCATATGTACACTATTTTTATATTTGTAGAAATTACTTCAGGACTTTTTTTGCATGTTCCTTAACTTATTATTTTTTCAAAATCAATAGGATTCTTTCACTTTACACTTTTACAAACTAGAAAAACAGAACGTCATTTTGAAAATTGTTCAGAATTTGATGACCACAAAATTGTTTCAAAATAGTTGCTCTGTACTATTGATATTAATAATAATAATAATAATAATAATATCACTTTATTTTCATATACATTACATAGGGGTAGGTACATAGAAAATACGTCAGAGATTACATATATTATGCTTGCAAATAGATTTTGCGAAGAAAAAACTATTTTGCGGATCTATGGTACTATTGGAACTTATTTTAGAACACGTACCTAATGTTTCTTTCACCAAATATCACCAGGAATGACCAAATGATATTTATTCAATTTTTCCCTGACCCATGACTAACATTTGGTTCGATGCTTTCACATTACCAAATTGTGAATTATTACTCATTGACTTTACCTATCCATATTATACCTTATACCAATTAATTGAAACGTAATTTTAATATTTAGCCAAATGCGAAATTCGAAACGCGCAGACATATTTTATTGAACACCGCATCCATGCAATTATAATAATAATATGTTAAATTGCTCAAATTTCTCTGCATCTGCACATTCATCGTAACCCAGATCGATGTAATTTTTTTTGATACACTCACAACAAATGTTAGGTCTGAAATAATAGTCATTACCGCTTAGCCACTTAACATATTTTTAAATGATGCTCAAATACATTTTTTCAAATCCGTTATACACTTAGAATTAACATTTACTTCATGAATAAATGTTTCGTCTTGTACGTTTCAAATATGATTAACAGCAATATAATTAGCGGGCATTTATATAGCGGATTTAAAACAAAACCAATTTGGTATATAAATACGTACCATTCACATCGAGAAGTAGCTATATTGAATATAGTTAGTTGGTCACAGTCCATAGAACTCGAGTTCGACAGCCTCTTCCACATTACTACCTACCACAACATAAAAAAAATATTTATTTAATTCTTAAGTACAATATTGTATCTTAATATCCTTATAACCACTATTCGATCAAATACGAGTTTTTTTATTAAATTTTGTATTTAACAAGGTCAAGTTTCTGACAATGATTTATTATAACTGGACCGAATACTTAAGCAACTTTAAGTATACTGTAAACATATATTGAAAACCGGCGACAGCTACTAACTAAAATAGTAAAATGTTATACCAGCAAGACTTTTTTTTACAATTTTTATAAGCCTAATATTGTTTTAACCACTTCCATACACGTGAATAATTTTGGAACGTTATAAAAAACTAATATTGATTATGATTTGTTGTGTTGTTATACATGTTTTCAAACACATCTATTTAAAGTATAAAAATCTAACCATAGAGGTAGAGTTTTTGAAAATAAAAAATAATAATAGTTATACAGGGTGTGTATAATTGTTATTTTTGAAATTTTGTAACTATAAATTATTATTGAAAACAACTTTTAAATTTTTCATAACTGTTTCTAAACAAATGTTTTGAAATAAGAAGACAGTTAATTGAATACATTATATACAGATTGTCACCTTATGGGCTGGGTTTGAAAGTGGAGAGTAGGAATAAGGTCACAAGCAATGGTGCGCCTATTAAAATGTTCGAAGACCAACTACTACATATTTTCATTTGTCGAAAATGAAATGGAATAAATATTAATTTATAAATCCATTTTATTATTATTATTATTTTATACTACGAATTAACTTTTCCCAGAGGGCACGGTGTAAGACAATTAGGTGATGAAACGCCTCAATTAGAGTGTCTCCAAACTGTTAACGCAAGAGACGCGAAATCGTAAGACAAAGAGAGAGAGTACGTGGCCGCGAGGGCCGCGCGGGCTGCGCCCCGCATCGTCCCTAGTTAATTTCCACTTCATTTTACCAGGTCGAAAAATATACCATTCGATGCAGAAAAATATGTAGAACACGATTGTTGAAAAATTATGTGTCTAAATTGTCGGCTACTGTGCAAAAAAAAATAAAAACCATAAATGAAATTGGACGCCGGCACATTTGACTCGAAACGATGTTAAAACCGTTCGAGTTATGAAAAAAATTAACATAAACAATTTTATAGAGAACTAAATTTCCTATAAAAAAGTCAGTGGTGGCATTAGTCTATCTTTAATAGTTTTGGTGTGAGGGCGCCTCAAATTCGCGCGCTGATCTTTTGTTAAATTAAACTTATATCGTTTTCCAGCGCACAACTTTCAGCCCTCAGTAGGGACCCTCACGCCAAAAATATTCAGGATAGACATATGCTGTCACTGACTTTTTTATAGGAAATTCAGTTCTCTATAAAATTGTTTATGTTAATTTTTTTCATAACTCGAACGGTTTTAGCAGCGTTTCGAGTTAAACGTGCCGGCGTCCAATTTCATTTATGGTTTTTATTTTTTTTTTTGCACAGTAGCCGACAATTTAGACACATAATTTTTCAACAATCGTGTTGTACATATTTTTCTGCATCGAATGGTATATTTTTCGACCTGGTAAAATGAAGTGGAAATTAACTAGGGACGATGCGGGGCGCAGCCCGCGCGGCCCTCGCGGCCACGTACTCTCTCTCTTTGTCTTACGATTTCGCGTCTCTTGCGTTAACAGTTTGGCGACACTCTAACCATACGATACATTGAGGCGTTTCATCACCTAATTGTCTTACACCGTGCCAGAGGGACAAAAATTCGATAATTTTTTAACATTGTTCTTTGTTATTCAAAAAGATTATACGTAGATAGTGTTCAACGTCAATTGGTACCATAAGTTTCAATAATATCAAAAATAAAATTAAAAAATATCATGTAGCTTAATTAAATAAAAAAAGTCTATTCATACTATATCTGAAGCAACTAAACATACTAAAATGAAGCTAAATAGGGCATTAGATGTTTAGAACATTGAATGAAACAAAGGACTACGCACGCTATTTACTTTCACATTCTCCTAAGACAGGAATTTATGAGCTTAGTAAATAAATATGCGCAAAACCTTTCTTCATTTGTTTCCTGCTCTCGTTAAATGATGTACTTGTATTTTCGTATTTCCACTTTTAATATACAGAAAGCAATATGTAAGTATGTAGAAAGGAATGAGCTGAGTAAACGTGGAAAACAGGAATTCCTGCCATTCCGTTGCCACAAACACATTTCTATACAAACTAGTTTGTATTTCATTTCTACTCTTTATTTCATGCAGACTTTTATTATTCTTATTTTACGGCATTTCCAATAGTACGTTATTTGCTGTTTTATTATCTTTATGATTCTAGTTGGTAAATGCAGTTAAATTAGTAGGTATAGAATGTTAAACTTGTAATACGCACTTGTTAGGATAATGAAATCCCGATATCTAAAATACCTTAGTCCAATAATCTACTTTTGTTTTATTCTATTCTAAATAGTACATAGTTTGTTCTGAAAAATATGATTTTAAATTAAAGAAACACTTTATGTAAGATCAATTTTTTATATTATTTAAAAAAACGTTGTACGTAACACGTCCCAAAAGTGCTTTTACTGGACTCGAAGGCTTCCAGAACGCGCCTGCGGCTCGCCCTGGATTTCTCAACTCGTCCAGTAAAATACCACTTTTGGGAGTTGTTACGTAAACTACTATTATTGAAAAAATTCAAATTTTTCAGAAAAAATCTAAATGATGTTTCGAAAGTATCTGAAAAATTAAGGTTCTTGAAACCTCTTATTATACAGGGTGAGTCAATAGTGCGTATTTCTTCTGTATCTCCTGTCTCGTTAGAGATAGAGGCTTGGTTCAAAAATTTAATTAAATTGTGAGAAAAAGTAGTATATATTTTTTTAAAATTATTATCAATTATACATAATAAATAGGGCGATTCGTTAAAGTGTTAGATGAAAGAATATATATATTTTTAAATGGAATGAACGAATTTTTTTATTATGTTTGGAGACCACTATGATGGCCTATTTAGCAGTAAAATATTTTTAAAATTTGGTGGATGGTTAATGAATTAAAAAATACTTTTATGGAAAATTGACGTTTGCAGGTATCATTTTGGAGAGTAATTTTTTTCCCTGACATTGTAGTAGTTTATGCCATACTTTAACTATTAGCTGATGTAGAAAATTTTTCTTTCATACAAGGTGTTCATAAGCGCACTGCTAACTTATAAATATTCAAACTACCAAAACTCAACTTTTTCAAATGGAACATCCTGTATATTTTTGTAAAAAATTGTGTAATTTCTATTTCTCTGCAACTTTAATATGATATATCCTATACCTAAATCGAATAGTTTTCAAGATGTGGCTCTTCATGCGTAAATAGGTATGTTTTATTCAGAAAAGTCAAGGCAACTTTTAAATTATTCAATAGAAACAAAGACATTTTTAACATCATTTAATTTTGGTTAATTTCAATTTTTTTGCAAACCTAATTTTCACTAAAAAAAAGAAAAATGATGCCTGCAAACGTCAATTTTCCATAAAAATATTTTTTATTTCATTAACTAATTAATAAAAAAATTGGGTCATTCCATTTAACATATACAGGGTGTTCTGAATTATTTTCAACGCCCTGTATCTTGAAAACGGAAAAAGATACGCCCATGATTCATAGAAACAAATTGTAATATTTTTTGAAATTCTATCAGCCCCTGAATTTATGCTAGTGTTTTTCAAAACAACCTGTATATATTCTTTTATCTACCACTTTAACGGATCGCCCTGTATAATTGATAATAATTTTAAATAATGTACTTTTTCTCACAATTTAATTAAATTTTTAAACCATATGCCTCTATCTCTAACGAGACAGGAGAAACACTATTGACTCACCCTGTATATACAATTTTGAAATGTAAGCTTCATAATCCATTTTGAAGTCGTGGAAGCACTCTTTCCAATGGCACATAAGCGGGTTAAATAAAGACATTTTTATTTATTATTTATTTATTTATTTATAAGTGAAAGAAATTTTTTTAGTTATTTCGAAATGACACCATTTTGCCTTATCTAAATTATTAAAGTTTGAGTTACGTCATAATTTGCTGTGACTAGTAAGGAGAGATAGTAATATGAATTTAATAATTGAAAAGTATTAAAAAATAACGGTTTTAAGAATAAAAGAACTCCCTTATAAACTTTGTTAATTTTAATTAAAAAAATAAATATACTACTCTTTGACCCTACCACAACATAATAATTTTAATTAAAAAATATAAATACTAGGGTCAAAGAAGAGTGGTGAAGTAAGAAATTATTCATTCACACATCGTTTGCACCCAAAGTAGGTGACTAAAAATAAACTCACGAACCCGCTCTGCAAGCTTGGTGTTTTAATGCCAATTTAATACCATTCTGGAAATCTAGAAATCTCTCTATGATTGGTAAATTTTCAAAAAATATTACTCCAAGCAAATAAGCACAATGCTTAGAATCTTTCACCGAGATTTTTTGGATCTAGCAACAATTTGCTTAATGGATCAAATTTGCGACAACGAAAATAGATAAAAATAAGAACCACATGCTTCTTCAACCCTTCTTGAAACCTCTTGATGTTATTCTCATTTCCTAATCGTTTTACTTCACACTGCAAATTGTCATATTTTTGTTAGCATTTTATAGAGGAATTCGTGCGTAGAACTTTTTTGACGCAGCCAAATACTCAATCTGCCCGTTTTGAAAATGTTATTTTAATTTCTTTTAAATTTTGGGGGGAATTTCTCTTTAGCCAATAATACAAAATGTGGATGACGTGCCGGACATATTTTTTTAACCCCACAGCCGTCACAGAAAAGAGTCTTAGGCTTTGTGATATCTTTTAGATTTAGGTTGTCCAAATAATGCAAAAGGGTGGAGCCAATTCCACCGAGCCTCTGCCTGCCATGGCCTTATATTATGTGAAGAACGTGGGAAACCTTGATTTAATGTCAACACAACAGAATATACAGTAATAGACTTATTGATCATAGAAGACATCGTTAATCGAGTGCGCAATTAATAGAGGTTGGACCTGTTGCAGGACGAAACAGAATGACAACGAATTTTTTGGAATTTCCTTGGTTAATTAATAGAAGGCCTTAGCTCCCAGTATGTGATCTCGTCGTTTAACATAAATTTACTCCTTTTTCTTGGACTATTTTCTACTCTAATTTTGTCTATTAATCTCGTGCAAAATGCACAGCAAGCAGTCAGAAGTGGAGGATGAAGAGCAAAGATTGAATTTTCTCCTAAAAATTGTCTTTCATCGATAAGCTACAGGCATAATTTTTATATTTTTCGTTAAATATTCTGTGCTTTTTGGATATGCTTAAATTGGCCAGCTTGTTCTTAAAATGATTATAGTGGTTTTTCTAACTTTCAATTTTCTTGATATAGTCACCTCCGCGTTTTTCCTTTACCTTATTGGCATTTTAATGCAGCCGATTTTTAAGATATGCCTAAAGCAGTCAAGATAAACTTATTACAGACTCTAATAGGGTTCTCTCTGCTTTGCCTTTTAAGGTGCTACATTACATTAATAAAACGTTTTTTTAATCCTCATTTTCGGGGAGTTTCCTTTCAATGGAATCAACCGAAATCATGTGACACAGTTTATGTCTTAAGTAATTTTATCATTTATTATATAAAATTTTGCTTTTATGTGATTGGATGTTCAACCATAAGAAGAGCTTTTGCAGCATGCCGACAAGGTCTTTTAAAGTATTTTAATTCAGGATCTTTATCATCGTATTTGGAATTGGGAATAAATGATTAAAGGTACTTAAAATAAATGAGATTAGTTTATTGTTACCTCCTCTGGCGACGTTGCTTTCCTGCAATTTTCTTTCTGTCGCCATCATTGGCATCACCTACTGTCACACCTCCTTCTGTCTTATTCATTCATCAAGTAGATTTATTACATATCTGCTTTTGAAGAAACTAATAGGCGACATTCGACGCAATTGACCTTAGTAATATAAATTCCTATCCAACTCAATAAAAAGGCTCCTCATTTATTTATTAGGTGTCTTCCTTCGTGACGTATCCCATTTATATCAAACATGTCTTCGAACCATTCCTTCGAACTTTGGCACGTTAAGTATAAGTCTAATAATTTTATTTTAAAAGATAGGTATGTTAGTTAAACAACTTCAACATAATCAAGCAATTACGAAGTGTAATGTAATCTTCTATTTTATAAACAAGAATAGCAGAAAAAATACTTGCCTTTCTTCAGCAATAAATTACGCATTAAACGCATCTAAAGTGCCAAGCTGTAGCACATTAATTATTGTAGAAATTCTCGTTACAAATAATAAATATGAACTAATTATGTCGGTGAGTTACATGTTGAAATTTATACCCGTTTTTAATTGAAACGACATTTAATAAAAAATAAGATTTATAGGCAATTGTAAAAAAACATAAACACTTACATCGTTACTAGTTTCCAAATGGAAATCACTACAGGAAAGTAATTAATCTGTTAAATAGTTTCTTGATCGGTGATTACAAAGAATAATTTACTACAGTGCTTTTTTCAATATAAAAACGTTTTCTCAGAATATAGAATAGAATAGAATAGAATAAATTTTATTAACCATAAATCTTGTTACATGAACAATATCGGCTTTGTCATAATAACAATATATAAAATAAAGAAGTGTATAAAATAAAAACTATGAAGTGTATAAAACAAACAAGGCTATGAAAAACATACAATACAATATTTAAAATAAGTCAATATAAATAAAAAAAAAACAACATACAACATAAGAAGACCAAATACACATTATAACTTAACAAATGAATTTACACACGCAACTGAATAATATAAGGCCATAGTTCGTCACCCCTCCAGAAATTCAGTACGCTATAGATCAGTTACTTATTTCTAAATGTTTTAAAAGAGGTTAAAGATTTGAGTTCTAATGGCAGTTTATTATTATGCACATTACCGCGTTTTTCGCTTTGAAATGAAAATTCGGCAATGCTAATTTACAATTAATTTAGTTACGCCATTTTGTGAATTGGAATTTTGTGTAAGACTTATTTGTTTAACAAGGCAAGAAGTAAAAATTAACAATCTAAACTGTCGTTTAATAGCTGAGGCCATGAATTTAGACAATAAGTTTTTCACCAAATTACATGAATAGTTTGATTTTATGGGCAATCTACACTTTTCTGCCTAGCCAGTAAAGTTAACGCTTTAGTGCCTGCCATGTATCCATAAAATCAATCTTTTCACAGAAGCCCATAAAAAATTAATGATGAATGCATTTGGAAACAAACACCATTAGTTTTCTGAAATCTAAGACATACCCAAAAAGTAGGTATTTATGATTTCCAATATCTCACGTGATTAAAATATTTTAAAAGAAACATTTTTAATTAAAGAGGCATCAGCGGGAGTAATTGCTGCCCTTTCCACTTGCTAGTATTTTGGCAACAAACCTACAGTTTCGTGTTTTTTCCGCAATTGCTCGTCTTTTTGGTCCTGGAACGTGAAAGAAATTACCAATGTCCGTTTTAATTAAAAATAATTTAACTGCAAAACATATGTAACGGACAGCAAATCTTAGTATTTATATTAATGTACCTAATTGTCAATTAGCAGTAGTTGCACACATTTTTTAAGAAGAATAAGAGTCACTTTGGAAAAATGTATCCCATTGTTATTGTGAGATATTTAGCGACAGAAAAGTTAAGATTATATTCTCTCTAAATTTCACATATCCCTAAGAACCAGAAATACTTAATATTCAGGCTCTCAGTTAGGTAGCATATAGCATGTGATATTTATATTCACGGTATAATTGACGTCATTAACTCTATCTTCACCAAATCCGGTTTATTTAAGCAAAACATACCAGTTTGGTCTGAGAAATTTTGTAATTAAATTTAAATACTTTTTGCAGATCAAACTTTCACACAATTATTATGAAACATAAACGTACGAGATCAGTGCTATGACCTACCCAATTTGTCCTTGACATAAACATGAGTTATTGGTCAATGATTTAGTAACGACTATAATAATTATTTTACCGTATACTTTATTTTATAATTTGAGGTACTTATCTAAATAGTATAGGTATGTAATTGTTTTATATTATAAAAACAAAAATATGTGACAATTAATTTTCTTTTTTATAAAATAAGCCGACTATTATAATAATAATATAATAATAATAATACACCACATGTAATTACGACCCCCTTTATCCCAGAAGGCTGAGCCTTGTGCGGGAGGGGGCTACACATTTAAAGACAAGGGACACACATCCAATATCCGTGTATAATGGAAAAATCCCTCTCACAGTATTTTCCATTGCCACGACCGGGATTCGAACCCGGGACTTTTGGGTGAGAGGCAGGTACTCTACCATCTCGACCATCAGTCATATTCTCGACCATCAGTCATATTATGTCAAATTATTCCTTCCCTTTATCCTCCTAGAGGGTAAAGCTTGCTAATTTTGAAAACACACACGTGCATGTAGTTGCTAAACCGTAGAACGTATGGAAACATTTTCTAAATAAAATTTGTAATGTTTCACCTCTGCTGCAATCTAAAATTATTTTCAAGTATACAGAGTGTCTCAAAAAATACTGGTACTAAAATGATTTTTTCTTAAATGGAACATTCTGTGTGTTTATGTGGTAAATGAAGCCTCTATATGTTCGGTATTCAAACCTAAAATTTTTTGTGAATCGTTGCCAAGTTATAATTTTTTAAGTAAATTTTTGTCAAAAACATACTTTTTCAAAGCTGTTATATCTCCGCCAGTTTTTGTCAACTTTTCTTAAAAATTTATATGTAACCCAACCTTGCCCTAATTTATCCGAAACTACTTTCATTATTTGGTTTTGTTGTACAGGGTGTCCAAAATATTTATTTAAACATACCTATTTTCAATACAGATTTTATTGATTTTATAAGTACGACAACCTGTATATTTTTATACCATTGGAAACCTTGAAGTATGTTCTTTCCAAAAATATTTTGTTTGCTCTATACTATATCTGAGACACATTTTGAGATATTAAGGTTTTTCCATAACTTTGCACAGAAAACTTGAAAGATTCTAGGCGGCTCAAGAAATGGAATGGAAATTGTTACTCGGTGTATACAGCGTGTCCCACTTTTAATGGCCCCCCCTTCACAACTCAGTTATTAGTTATCCAATTTTAACCAAATTTTGATCGGTGTCAATGACCTTTTTAAATTAAACAAAATTTATTTTTGTCAGTGGCGTGCATTTTTATTAAAAAAAAAGGAGGCGCTTTTTCGAGAAGTCATATTAGGCATTCTTTTACAGAAAAACTAATACAATATTATTAATCGGCATGCTTTAGAACCCCCATGCCGAAAATTTCACAACATTTTGATTAAGGGTTTCCGAATAACGGGCCCATCAAAAATACATTTTTTCAGTCGTAAATAATTGACAGCTTGAAAACGGTTTGCGTTTTGGAAAAAAATCATTTCTCATTTTCATTTTAAATTGATTTACTGTATCTCCTCATGCCTTCATAAGTTTCAAATGCTGCAAGCAAAAATTTTTCATTGGACGATAAAAAAATATTTTAACAGGTCCTGTATTATTTGGGCATTAAGTGATAAAAAATGATCTTATATAAAAATAAATCAATTTTATACCAAAAGAAAAAAGGTTGCTCTGACATTAAATTAAACTATTTTTCGAAAAATAAACCGTTGTCAAGTTACGACTGTGGCATTTGAAACTTTTGAGCACATAATTTAATAGAGTAAATCAATTTAAATTGAAAATGACGAATGACTTTTTTTCGAAACACAAACCGTTTTCAAGTTATCAGTTATTTACGACTGAAAAAATGTATTTTCACTGGGCCCGTTATTCGGAAACCCTTAATCAAAATGTTGTAAAATTTTGAACATGGGGGTTCCAAAGCATGCTGATTAATAATATCGCATTAGTTTTTCTGTAAAAAATGCCTAATATGACTTCTCGAAATAGCGCCCCCTTTTTTCTTAATAAAAATGCATGTCACTGACAAAAATAAGTTTTGTTGAATTCAAAAAGATCAAACCAAAGGCTGTTGATAGTAACCCAAATTTGGTCGAAATCGGATAACTAATAACTGAGTTGTGAAGGAGGGGGCCATTAAAAGTGGGACACGCTGTATATTAATTCATTTTGTATTCAAAATTATTTTTGATATTTGTCAAATTATCAAACATTGTTAGAAAAAATTAGCAAAAAAGGCGGAGATATAACAGTTTTAAAAAAATATGTTTTTGACCAAGAATTTCTCTAAAAAATCATAACTTGGCAATTCGATTCACAAATAATTTAGATCTGAATACAGAACTCAAAGAGGTTTCATTTAATATATAGAAACATATGGTGTTTCTTTTAAGTAAAAAGTCGTTTTTAGTTTCGTCTTTTGAGATACCCTGTAGTGTATACTTAAAAATAATTCTGAATTGTAACAGATATGAAACATTACAAACTTTATTTAAAAACAAACAACAAAAGTAAAGATTGCATTAAGAACCTCTTTTTCGTAGGGAAATGAGTTATTTCCTCCATTATATAAATTCATCTTCCATCTTACCAATACGTCCCATATTGAATTTAGAATTTTTTTAATTTAGCCTCGACTAAATATGTACATACTGAACTGAAACCCACAACCAGTCAGCTTAAAAGCTTTAAAGCCCTGGTGTTATTACTCTTCTGAATTTATACCGCCGACAGTAAGAATGATAAACTTGAATAATCAAAAAGATAAATTCCATTTAATATATTCGGGAGTGATTGGACACAATTTAATTTTAGACGCGAGTTTTGCGTGCAAAAGTAACTTTTAAAAATCAAAATGATGTATCTCAGCTAATTTTGAAAATAAGTCTTGAGGAATTGTTGGAATAATAAAATCATTTGCTACTCTTTAAATTGTAAGTTTTTTTATTAAAAAATTGGCAATTAATTTTAAATGTAAGAATTTTCGTGTTACTTGAATCTAAGTAGGTACCTATATATTTATTATAAATATTTCAACTCGAAAAACCATGTGATAATTTACGTAAAATGGTTGTTCATTTTTACCTTTAAATTATTTTTATAGAAACCATCTCCTACGTTAAACTATTAAAACTATGATATTTTCATGTAATTTTTCACTTTATTTTTAAATTCTTTAGCTCTATCCTTTTACGAAAACCCCGTATGTGTGCTAGAAGTTCAGTCAAACCAGAATTATAATGTGATACGCTCGTCACGCAAAAACCCATTTCTACAAAACAATAAATCCAGCATAATGGAATATCTGTGTCTACAATCGATTAGAGTGAAAAGGTATTTATATTAGAATTCTACAGACTGCTACTTGGTAACTGTCCATTTATCTGCAAAAGTACTGCTAACTATTGAATAGAAAAAGTGACCCAAATAAATTCAAAAGAAACGTCCCACAAATAATAAGTTTAATTTCTATAAAACAACTCTATCTGGGTGACGCCTGATACGCCAATTTGTTGCTAAGGTTTCACTGAAACTATTTCATGAATTAATAATGTATTATTCCACCACCCATTCTAATCCGAGTCAAAGGTGAATTATTCAGTTAATAAGGCTGAGGCTTAAAATAAAATCGTAATTTATCTCGCACACGACTTATTGGAAAGTGCTGTACAACCTCGTGCGGATATAAATAAGCCGGCTCTAGCTGCCGCAATCTGTTACATATCAGCCATATGCATTGCACTGCGAATGCGGCGTTCAATGGGCAGTAAACGACCTCACGACCTCGAAGTCTAAACTGAAATTACACAAAAAAAAATAGTAAATAACCATACCAGATTGTGTACCGTACGAGAAACTGTGGGCGAGGCATTTCCTTGTATACAGTGGAAATCGTAAAAGCGCCTTAACTATTGTTTTCAGGACATCATCGTTAACATACATTTGTATCAATTTTTGCTTTAAAATATGGCTTTCTTTTCACACGTTTGTTCCATTTGCTTTTAAAATTGGTTAGTTGCGCAAAATTTGGTTTTATTAACATAGTTAACACATTGATGAAAATAACAAGGAGATGTTACTGATATCTACGGAAAAATTAATTCTGTCACTTATTTCCTAAAGGATAATGCCACAAACTTTAGACTTTAATTTTTTTTATATTGGGGTTATGGGCATTAAATATTTTCCGACATTTTATACATATTTTGGATTAACCTGATAAAAATTGGATTCAAATCGGATAAGTTTTAAACGAGATATTCGAAAACTACGATTTAAGTATATTAGACTTTTAAGGAAAAATATTCAGGAAGTGGGAAGGAGTCCCACCTCCATTAAAGAAATCTTCCAGTTTATTTTTGTTTCTTCATATTACATCTAATTAACCATATACCAATTCTAAAAATTACTAACAAGTTGAGTTGCTCTGATTTTATATCGCATTCTTTGGATTTTCTTTTGCAACTTTGCAACTGTAACAAATCATGGAAGCATTTTTGGATAACGTCTTTGGTCAATTATGAATCCCCAATTAAGCATATGAAAACTAGATGAAACGTAGAAATCCCTAGGGACCAAATAGTTTCCTCGATTTTTGCTTCCTAAGAAAGTTGTAATTTTTTAAAAAGTGACGATTTTTTCGGATTGCGGCGATTTTTCAGATACGCACCCCTTTGAAACGCGACACAGCTCTTCCGTTTGGATTCGGAGGATCCGCTCCCGGACCAAGAGCGAAGGGAAAGAAAAACGCTGAGCCGTTTTTTTATTTTTTCGCCCATCTCCGATATTAGCCGAGATATGAATTTTTTCAATAGGTCGATTTTGCCGAAAAATGGTACTTTTCCGGGCGCCTTCGCTCCTTTGCCTGGAGGATTTTTTCGACAGGACTTTCAGGGCAGCTAGAACCGACCTTCCTCTCGGGTCCCTGAAAATTTCGTCGCTTAATATCTATCCGCGGCCGTCAAACGACCAACACGCGACGAAATTTTCAAAAGTCTAAGCGCCGTCCTCCAGTGGTTTACACCACCCGCCCAACCGCGGTTTACGCTCACGTGACGCGCCCTACAATGGGGTTATTTCACAATTTATATTTATGTTAAATTTACAATCAGGAACACTTAAAAATACTGTATATTTGGAAAAAAAGTCTTTTTTTTGCGCCTACGTATTTTTAAACTCGGTTTGTAATTTGAAAATATTAAGTTCCCGCCAACAGTCGTGACGTAAATGTTTACGCATGCGCAGTATAGAGTAGATGAAATATCTCAAGAACACTAACCTCACATTTTTCACGCTCTTAAACTCGACACTGAAATAGTCCATATTTTTCGCAAAGAATTCCTGAATCATAACGTAGTTCACTTCAGGTAAATTTTCACTGCTAGCTTTAACGAAATTAGGCTCCATAATAGTAAAAAATGATGAACTAACACAAACTAAAGCAAACTGTCAAAAGTGTCAAATGACTCTAGACTCTTAACAAAAACAAATCTTCCTAGATTTAGTTCTAAACCGTGACGTCAGAAGTTAATAAAATTTGAAATTATTGACGATACTTTTTATTGATTTATGAATAATTAACAAATAATAAAGACATGGTATTTACCAATACATTATTCTTGCATATTCTACTATCCAAATTGATAGGTATTTTTAAGTTTTTCTTTAACATGAAATAACCCCATTCCGATCCCAGGGGGAACCGATCACATTTTGGGACTCGGGGCGACCGCAGCACCCCGAAACCGTTTTCAGTTTCTCGATAGCACCCTTCCTTCACTTTGGCATTTAAACGTCACTTTTGACAGTTTTTCGTAAAATCGACGAAAAATTTCAATGTTCGATAGCGGGTGGGTCTGGAGAGGGCGTGACCATTCCCAAACGTCACTTAGACATTTGTTTGACAGCTGGCAGCGAAAAAGTTTTAAAAATTAAAAAAAAATATCAAAACATTTGTTTTACTCCAATTCGCCCCTAATCACTAAACTAATGGGGTCGGACAGCCAGCTTTATCTCCTTGATCGATTCAACTTCTACACATCCTCAACGGTGAGGATAGTTCTGCAGGAGCTTTCTAGCTTTCAGCTTTATCTCCTTGATCGATTGAACTTCTACACATTCTCAACGGTGAGGACATCTCCGCAGGAGCTGTCAGCCTTATCTCCTTAATCGATTCAACTTCTACACATCCTCGAACGGTGAGGACAGCTCCACAGGAGCTGTCAGCCTTATCCCCTTGATCGATTCAACTTCTATACATCCTCGAACGGTGAGAACAGCCGCAGGAGCTGTCAGCTTTAGTTTTTTTATTTTTTCAATTTTTTTGCTCCTAAAATCCTAAATTTTTCCCACTCCCCTGCCCCCGCGACCCAATGCCGGACTCTACTTTTTCCCGAAATTTCAAAAACGTTTTTGAACTAAAAACCCCGAGATAAAACTACTGATATAGAGGATCCAGCGTCGCGCAGACCTAGATCGGGCGTTTTGTCATATTTTTGTAATATAAGTTTAGCAGTATTTTTTTTACCACCCCGTACAATTATTTTTGTTCATATTTATATTTACATGAAACTATAATATTCTAGCAGAAGAAATCTCTTTGCAATTTGACTAATTAAATTCTGTCTAATATTATTTACTAAATATTCGTTTTTGAAATATCTGCATCTGTCAAAAAAATTAGAAATAAGTAAGGAAATATTGCCGAAACCGTAAGTATTTGGTATAAAGGTATGTTACACATAATCGCACTAGAATTTAGTGTAGAAACTAAAAATACAAAAACGTATAGGGTGTTCTATTTAAAATACCGAAATTGTCTGCTACTTCCGATATAAACGGAAGTGGCGGAAAAATGACAATATTTTAGTTAGATAGAGAACCATGGAAAACCTACGAATAAAAATTACATACCTGTACTATAAATAGTTTCGGAAATACAGATAGTTTAAAATCGTGCTGATACACCCTGTATAATACATTTTGTATTACGATTATAGGAGGAATTTATAGTGTTGTGAGTGAGATTGTTCGATCAAGTACCAGTCCAGGCTATTTGTGTAATAAAGAAGTTGGTGAAATATTAGTTGGTTTTCTTCATTTATCCGTAATAAATAAAGTGCTGCACAAATCTACCGTGTCACTGCTACACCTGAATCATGACCATCTCCATTGCGCTACCGAGCCATTCATATGGTGCAAGGGTGTAAAGCACCCCGCATAATATTTTTTTTATAACTTGTTGGTTATAACAGAAAAGAATGGACTAAGTATCGACGAAAAATTTCTAAATGGCCGATATTTTTAAATGCATGATGGCGACCGCGTTTAACAACAGTCCTTTTTTTGGTTTAATTCTTTTTGGGGAAAAAATTTCGAAACCATACATTCAGTACAAACACAAAAGCAATAAACTGTACTTTCCTCCGGTCCATCGCATCGGATCATACAAAACGTCTTTTTGTCATTCATAAATTGCACTTTTTTCTTTGGTCCATACTTTTTTGTTTGTTTGCCGATTTTAATGACCTTGGCGTCGTTGCGTACAGAAAAGAACGGACTATCGATGAAAAATTTTGAAATGGCCGATTTTTTTGTAGATCCTGATAGTACTTTTCAATTGTTTTTCTCTTTAGTTGGGAAGGGACGGTAACTTATTTTTTTAAATTTTTACTAGAAAGTTAAATAGGTACTTCATTCTTTGTTTATTGTTTTACACGAACAGAGCGAGATTAGGTCTTCAGGATCTACCAAAGGAAGGGCTATTTTTAAACACGGCCATCATCTTGGAATATCGATAGTGAATTATTTTCTGTAAGCAACGACACCAAGCTCATCGGTAAATAAACAAAAAAGTTATTGGGCAAAGACAAAAGTGCAATTTACTTACCTACTACAGCTTAACAATGGTAAAAGGACGCTTCGTATGATTACGTATAGCTCCGCTCCCGATGGACCGATTTTTTTCGTCAAGGTCTTAAAATGTAGAAAAAGGTCCATTTTATTGCTTTCTTGTATTGGATATGTCATTGCGACATTTTTTCTTCAAAAAGAATTGGCCCAAAGAAAGGACTATTTTCAAACGCGGCCGCCATCTTACATTTAAAAAATCTGCCATTTTGAAATGTTTCGTCTATCTTTTCTGTAAGAAACGCCACCTAGCTCATTAAAAAGTTATGAGCAAACGTCAAAAATAGAATGTTTTGGCTCAACCTGTAACAGCGCCATAGACAACTTTGAGTTCTAAAAATTTTTTTGAGTTCAAGAGTGTGCTTCATTATTTTATCTATTTTGAAGTAACTAATATCTAAAATGCACAAAAGGTTTGTATGCACTATTCTATTTATCGCTCAATATAAACCAAATGTACCCAAAGAAAATTCCTCAAACTGTAGAGTGGCTCACTTTAACAGGCACACTGTATATCTAGTCTTGTACAAAATCTGAAAAAAAAAAACAATAAACAAATACGATACTGGAAATTGTAAACATTAAAGAAACTTTATCATTTTAATTACCACACAGAGTCAAAAATTCTCAAACTGCCTTTTTTTAAATAAAACTGTGGATCATATTATGTCCGATCGACTCGATCTAGAGTGGTCTAGAGTGTAACAATGTCAGTTGGTGTGTATCCGTGTTTTCTTAAATGGTCATGTTGCCAAAATCCTAAAAATTGTCGATAAATTCGAATAACAAAATATCGACAAATTTCCTTTGTCTTCTGAAACACGCTGAATCTTAGTTTAATATTTCAAAATGATAAATCAATTGCTAATAAGTGATTACTCTACCGATTCCACAAAAGCTTATTTGGATGACGCAAGCGGTTGCATGCAAAAATATCAATATCAACTTTATAGATATTGCGTAGACTATAATAAAAAATAACCAACACGCCTTTACCACCTTTGCAGAAAAGTATTTGCAGCAGCAACTTCCGCCTGTAGCTTTAGCTTATTTGTGTCTGGGAATACAACGCATACTGAAGAAATATCATACACATATCTTAACGACGTTTATATTCAATATTCACAAATAAACGATATTCTCACTTCAAAGTACCTATATCGTATAAAATAATGGCAACATCAGGCGGTCGTAGCGATACAATTTAAAATTTTATACACTACTCGATAAGGCTTTTCTAGATCATTCGAAGAAAGACAAGCATCTTTGAATAAATTCAACGACAACGACAGGCAATTTAAATAGATCATGATATGGTGATAAATCTTCCGCTGGCAACAAACATAGACAATGCTGAATTTCTATAGATTGAGCTATCAGTGCATTGCCTTAAATGGTTGCTGTAAGTGCGGTATTAAAGTAACAAAACGGAATATTTATTTAATGAAGATACTTATAAATAAAACGTCTACATTCACTGGTAAACGTTCATTTTAAACCTATAATAATAGTAGAATACTGACCCATTCACCTACTTTGAACAGTCACAAGTACTTTTTAGTACCTGTACATAAGTCTGCAACGTTAATTTTGTTTTCTCTTAATGTTTGTAAATTGGTATTCATTATTTGTATGCCAGAAGCGTATTATTCTATGCCAAAGCCTATTGCACTCGTAATTGTTAGATGCATGATTAGACTCATCGCCGCAAAGACGTAGGTGAAGATTATTGTAGGTAAGTTATATGCATTGACCTCGAATGGCACGTGTACAAAATAAATAACGTATATTACCAGCAAACTAGAAATGTGTGAGAGTTCTAACGAATTAATTAGCGACCGTTACTTGAGAATATCGGGTATATTTTTAAGTTCATATTTGTGTAAAATGATCATTCCAATAAATTGTAACGCTGGCTGTCCTAGTTTTATCGGATACATCGCTGGAGATTTTTCTCAAGCAATTTACACTTAACGCTTTGGCATATAACGGAGAATATTTTATGTCTATTCACAGAGGTTTGGAGCGCTATTAAACTAAACAATAGTTAATCTACAAATTTAACTTGCGCAAAATTTAAATTTCATGGTATTTGTAAAATACAATGACGCACGGTTTGTTATGTAAGACTACTGGAACCATTTATTTCAGTTTCAATCACTCGGAAACAGCGGAGGAAGCTAAATAGATTTTGATGTTGATTAATTAGAGTCCAAATACAAATATTTTAAAATGACGCAAAGTTAGGTTTATAATTAATTTATAATTAATGATGTTAAGATATTATGGTACCTATAACCATATACTGTTGATCAGAAAATTATACTTTTATCATGAGCGATTGGTTAAATTTGACAATGAAATTGTTTTAACTAGGCAATTTTCCGCTAGCACCCTCCTTTAACCCCTATCTAAGGTTGCAACTGCACTTTTCCTTATAATTTAAAATTCTCCTTTATCCTTTTGTATTTAGACGCGCGCTGAATCCGAGTTTGACAAAATAAATGTTTTGACTAGTTAATTTTTTGGCGATTAGTTTAAATTTTTTTCCTATATTATTGAACTCCCTTGTTTATTATTATGAGATCAGCCTGGGAACCCAAGAGGAACCAAGAGATTCCTTCTAAGAGAGAAGATCGTTTAGAAACAAGAGAGTTCGATATCAAAGGAAAAAAAATTAAATTCAATGCCAAAAATACGACCCGTCAAAAATTTTTTTTTATCAAATTCGGATTCATGAATTAAAATTTTGTTATTGAACTCTCTTGTTTATTATTATGAGATCTGCCTGGGAACCCAAGAGAAACCAAGAGATTCCTTCTAAGAGAGAAGGTCATTTAGAAACAAGAGAGTTCGATATCAAAGGAAAAAAAAATTTATTCATTGCCAAAAAATTGACTCGAAAAATTTTTTTTATCAGATTCGGATTCAGTGCGTCCAAAATACATGGGGGTAACGGGGAATCTTAAATTATTAGGAAAAGTGCAATTTCAACTTCAAATAGGGGTTAAAAGGGGTACTAGAGGAAAATTTACTAGTTAAAAGAATTTTGTATTGCCAAATTCGGTTCAGCGTTCAAAATACATAAGGATAGTGGGACCCGTTCTTTGGGTCTAAACATTTTGTTTTATGTGGCTGTGATATCAGTACTAGCATGTTCGAACAAAACTTCGACTTGACAAATGCTACCCGCCACATATAAGAGACTAATTGGTAGAAAATCTTTCAGGTATCTACTAAAGATTTTCTTTCTTTTCTTATTTGGGATTTACTACCATACTTCTAAACATTTCCCAGACAATCTAAAATAATCTGGATATTTAAAAAAAAAAATAACCTTCACGCCTGTGACTTTGCGTCAAAGGAACGGTTAAAAGTTGTTTTTTTGACATAAAATACAAATAAACTAAAATAAAAACAATAATGTTTCGCAGACGTTTCGGAAACTAATCTGTTTCCTTTTTCAATGCTTAGAATTTTTTGGTTTGTGTAATTCGTGAAATTACACAATTTTAATGTTTATATCATAACCATATACATACTAACTACGTTCACTGAAAAGTTGATCAGATTAGATGTTCCAGTTTGGAGTGGTGAAGAAGACGAGGGTGCTATTATCTCAGATGCAGATTCAGATAACGAGGTTGTCTTTAGAACTGGTATAGATAACTAAATTTGAAGGTGAAAAAACAAATTCCACAGAAGAGAGAGCTGGAACTGAGGAAAAAACACAAGACCACGGAAAAATGAAATAAATTATAATGAAGAAGTGTAAGAATATGAAATCGGAGAGGAAGACTAACAGAAGTTATATTTATGCATTGCAAAACCATCCCAATTTGCCAACTGCAACTTCAGACATTCTCATATTTTCTTTTCCTTACATAATAATAAATTGCTTGAGGAAATTCCCGAGAGTTCGTATGTACTAGGAATAATATAAACTCATTTTTAGAAAATATAAGTCGATTTCATTATCTTCAATTACGAACTTACTTATGTAAAGCAACATGTCTGAATAAAATAATTTGGAACGTTATGGCCAAGGACCCACCGCGATGGTATTGCATCTCTACTAAATAATTAGCAAACCTTAACAAAGACAGTACCTTAACCAAAGGTATATTTGGTTCAAGTATCAGTTGTTGCTAAGGCGGTGGGTCAAATTTTTTGTACGTCTTAGTAATCATTAACAACTGCCTCCGTTGCATTAGAATCGTTTATAAGCCATTGCATATTATCATATAATATGGCAAGTAAATACAATGTTATTGACTTTAAGTACTTTAAACATTATAGAAACTACAATACAATGTAAATAAGAAAGTAAATAAAGGCAATCGAGAACGAAATAATCGTCTGTTTCAGCGCCGTAATCAGTCGGTGCCATTGAACTGCGTTAAGAGGTAGACAACTCCTATAGTCTGTTCTGTATCGAGTCCAGTACGTTTATTAACCAAACGTTTGTGAATTATAATATTGACACTTTTTTTCAATTTGTAACTGTAAATATTACAAATCACACTTGCAAAAGTACAGTTTTAATAAGTATTTCATAAACCTTAGTAATATTGGCCAAATGCGAAACGACACAATATTTTACTTATTTTTCCATACACCACAAGTTTTTTTGAAAAAAAATAATTTATGCGAAAGTTTATACAATTTTTGTTCGTGCATGATTAAAAGGAATAAGCTTACCAACATTGGCCTCTTCAGATGCTTTTTACCCCTACTGTCCTTCACTTCGCGCACACAAGTAAATCTTGTAATTTCATTGTGTTTAGTATCGAATTCACTACGAGGAGGATATAACCTATTCTTATTACATAACCTACTTGGGTGCGGCAGGAATAATATTCGTTGCCATTTCTCAGACAAGATTTTAAGAAAGTAAGAAACCATTATAATACACAAAGGTCTTAACTCAGATTGCTCATTGAAACTACACACACCCCGATGGAAGTATAACTACTAAACGACTTCATAGCACCAGTCTTTGAACAAAGCTGTCCTCTGAAGAAACGAGAATTTGGTGGAATCACGAAATATCTTCCAAGAAAATGGTGATTGGAGGGCTATTAAACCAGGCAAAAATACTAGTGGATGAGAGGAATACAAACTACCCCTCTAAAATAAGTATGCGCCATTAGAGTTATAAAAACTAAATCATGATGGAAACTATGCATGGAAATAGAGAATACTCCCGAGGTTGCTGGACTCTAAGGGATCTTACAAAAAGTAATTAAAAAAAAATAAAATCATTGCAATCAAATCCTGAGAAGGAGATTCTCGAACGACTTCTAGCGACACAGTTCCCAGTGTGGCCACTCCACAAAACAGTAGTAGCTTAACTGGAGCCATACTAATAAGAACATTAACGGAGAACTGGAAACTAACAGAATGATCAATATAACAATGCTTGAATAGATAAACAATTTATTCGAACCAGGCTTGGATAGGTTATTTCCAGTCAAATTAAAATGGTGAATGAACATACTACTTAGAGCTAATTTGCATTTCTAATATGTTCCAACTAGTTGGTGGGACGAATCGTGCCATTCATATCAATACCAGAGCATGATATATAAGTTCTCAGACTTCGACTCATCAACTTAACATCTAAGAAGGAACTGATTGATAGACATATCAGGAACAATATTATGAGCGCTTTCAGACAGATAAATCATGGAAATTTCAGAACATTACATTGAAAGTGGCAGAAGACTTGGTAGATAAATGGTCATCCAGAAAGAGCTATTCATAAATTCAGGCGAGAGAGATCACTGTTGTGTCATTTACAATAACAAGGGAACCTGAAGAAATTCCATCCTTAGCAAATACTTTTCGAGCAACGATAACAACTCCTATCGCAACAGCAGCCAGTACTAGTCCGTCTATCTCCACTTCGCCTAGTGGTAGAGAATGAAGCACTGATTTAGGCTGATGCAGCTTGAAAATAATCTAATATAGGACCATTCCAAATAAGAAAGAACCGACTTATCGATATGCACTCTGATAAAAACTGTTCAAAACTTAACAACTTTCCAAAAATCGTCGAGTTAAAAAATACATAATCGAAAGAGGGAAGGAGAAAACAAAAAGTTGCGAAGACATGGAGCTAATATCGTGCTTAGATTTTGAAGGACTTTGAGAGATTATTCTTCTTTAGTAAACTGACATATTTTCTTTAAATATTGTACCATGGTCTAAACGATACCAATTAAAAACTGGACTGTCACCTTTTATGCATCCAATTACTTCGACAAGTAGCGATAAAATTCTAGATTATCTTCTTTTATATGATTATTTGCTTCTAAATTGCCATTAAGGTGACTCGATTTTGGATGAGAAACCTGGCAACAAAAATGAATCAAATCTGATAAATCGAGGTAAAAAAATATCTCACATAGCGGCATCACTAGTTATGTCCTATCATTCAAATAAATTTCTTGCGCTGTGAATATAATGTTCTAAAAATAATTCTGTACGAAACCCAGCAACAAAAAATAGGTTTCGTGCTGAAGATAATTTGATATCATTGTGTCGTGGTTAGGAATCCTATTTAAGCGTACATTTCAAAATTAAATGACATAATGCATTCATGTACTTTCAAGAAACGGTACTTCCTACAAAAACGCCAACGAGACGGAAAACTGTCATTTTATTGTTTTTATTGGAAGATTGCGGTACTGCCTTGAATAATCACCTAAGGCTGACTTCTGCCGGCAGGCGAGCATTCATGATGATGACAATACTCTTTAACAGAATTCTTTAAGTAAATTACATGTAATCGATGAAGCAATTCGAGCGTAAAGCAAACTGCACAAGCATAGGCGTGCTTTGCTGCAAATTTTCAGCACGATACTTCCGAGTAGTAATTCAGCTATCCATTATAATATTCAAACAAAATCTCATTCAAGAATGCCCGCTATTTTATATACACGGCTCTTAATGTTCTCTTAAAAAATTACCATCAAACGAAATAAAAAAATTTATTATGTAAACAAAATCATCAAGTAAAAAAAAATCAAAGTAAATTGGAATTTTTTATTTTTCTAATAATAAGCAAATATAATCAGTGATTACTTCTTGATATTTTTTTATTCTCAGGGACCGGCATTGAAACAGTAGATATAAGCCAAAAACAGTATGGAAATCTTACTTAATAAGCATTAAAACTAATAGAATTCTACTTTTTGAACAGATCTCAGTGTACGTTTTATAAAGATAATCTTAGTACCAGTATAATACGGTGTTCCGCACAGTAATATTCTAGGGACGCTGCTATTTTTAATGCATATTAATCGTTTACTGCCAGTTATAAGCTTTTGCAGTTTATTGATATGCTGGCAGTGAAGTTAGTTACTGACTTGGAAAGTATAGGGCAAGGATGACTGCCTTGGCCTTTCTTGACGACACTGATCTTTGATCTACTGCATAGCACTTTTGTATGTAATAATTTATAAATATATTATTATTATTATTATTATTTAAATCTTTTTTCTCCATTTGTCAAATGCCGTTTGGTTCTTAACGCCTTCTATTTAATATTATTTTTTTTTATAGAATGACTTTTGGTATGTTTTATATCTGTAAATAAATATTAGATTAAATAATGATAAGCATATTTATATATTTGATTTATTGTTCATCGAACAGCAAGAAATGAATATAATACAACAATGATGTTATTGTTTCTTTATGAATTTATTATTTAAATTTGGTCCACTTGCCGAAAATATTTCTCTTTTTGTGACAATCATAAATGATAGATTATTTTTTTGTACATTCTCTGAATGTAAATGCATTTAAGTTGATTTTATTATGGGCCAAATTTTCAAATCAAAACGAAATTTTTTGTAGTAGGTATATTATTATAAATAAGAATAATTACAAGCCAACATGTAGGTGCTTTAAGTAGCAATCAATAGTAATAAATTTCAAAAATATAATTTAATAAAGAATCAATATAACCTGGTTATATTGGTTCCATGGTGCATAATAATTGCAGATAACCAATACGAGCATAGATATGAAAGTTTTCCTAGACAGAAAATATAGTAGTTGTTTAATCATATAAACATCTAAATGTTAGAATCTATTTGATCTTTATCTCCAATTTTAAATAGACCTAGATTAATTGAGTTAGTTTCTATACACTATTGCCATATAGGATGGGGGCCAGCTGCACCGTTTATTTGCTGAAATGATAAATACCCTAACAGTTTAAAGTATTTTGATGATATTGCTGTCAAGCTTTCTTCGTTTCGTAACAGATACACAACCCCAGATCATAGGTTTTGCCAATAGGTTGGATCATATATGGCATAAATATTTGCTATTATTTGATATAAGGATGAAGCCCGTTTCTGTTTTATCCCTTTAGTGGTTTAAATGTCATCGTTTTAGCTATGCTTTTATTTCTGGTCTCGATAAACATTTGCTATTGAATCACAGCTGATGCATGTATAGTTCCATATCAAATAGTAGACCAGTACTGAATTGAAATTCCGTGAAGGAAAAATTAAATAAAAAATAAAAACTTGAATGAAGAATAAAGTGATGCATTTTATTAGTGCGTTTGTTGTTATTGTTGAAACATTTAATTATTTTACAGATTGATAAAGTGGTATAGGGTGTTTTATTTAAGCGTCAACTATTTGGGTAAAAGAATTTTACAAAAATTAATTATGCATGCATCCATCCAAGAAATTTGTGGAAATAATATTATGGCAATACATTGACTCTACAAGGTGGTGGTGATCTGGGGGTATTGTAAATGGTAATTTTGTACCCTTTTTCTTTTTGTTGTTTTCCAACACATTTAGTAATTATAAACGGTTCTGTCATTTCCTTGTCTTTTATCTTATATTCTATCTTTTTGCCGTAATTACATTAATAAAATGTTCAACTATATTCCTTACAAAATAAAAGTTGTCCCTTGAACGGTAAATTAGGAAAAACAATTTAATTAAAACTGAGGGATAATTCAACTTTAAAAACTTTATGAGAAAACGATTATAAATTCCTATATAAAGTTTAACATTCTGTCGCGTCCTGAAAATGTAATTTTATTTCCTTTATTTAAGGAAATAATTACACAACACACAACAAAAGTTGCCTTTAATATATGTATGAAATTACTAATAATATATTTATTATCATTATTACTATAATATTTTAATTTACAACTTAGCAAATTGCTTTATTTTTTTGTTTAAAGAATGTAAATTAGTACGGGAAGTGCACGGTAATTTTACACATTGTGAGCATAAACTCGTGATAATGCGAGTAAATCACTCAGGTAGGATTTTAAATACATTCAAATAAAAATTGTTTTTTATAATTCTAATTCTGAAACAAGTCACTTTTGTTAAATACTTTCTATAATTTTTTATCACCATTTAAAAGAGCACATTGTTTTCCACACATAAAGCACAAGAAGATAACATTTCTTTTTTAAATAAAAATGAGTTTTTAATTGAAAATTTATTTAAATGCAATAAAATCAATTCAAAGTTCATTCAATTCTAAAAAATGTACTGAAGGTTCATTGTTGTGTGTTCACACCACCAAAGAAAAATATATAGTATATATATAAATCTGCTCTAATGTGAAAAGAAGTTTTGGTTAGCACGAAAAACCCAAAGAAGGTTATGAAAAAACTGCACAGCTCTTTTCTCTTTGTTTATATTCGGCTTTGTTTATATTCGTTTGAGCGATTCTTCACCACCACAAGTTTATTCTCAATAATGAAATCTTTTTTTGGATAAGGTCAGACTATGCAAATTTTATCAAATTTTGACAGTACTTTTCTAGTGATGCTGACGTCTGTGTTTATAATAAGGCTCTTATACAGGGTGTCCCAGAAATAAGTGCACAAAAGGAAACCACATATTCCCGAGGTCAAAATAATAGATTGGACCAAACTTACCTCTATATCAAAATGCTTCCTAAGGAAGCTACAGGCCCCTGAAGACGGTTTTTATTTATTATCTCCGAAACTGTTCAAGTTAAAGTAATGAAATTTTGCACACCCACTAAACTTTCTAAGCCTAACAAAATGAGGTGAATATCATCTCAAAATTTTTAACAAGGGTGGATCAAGCTGTAGGGGTGGGGGTAAAAATTACCGCAACATTTTTATTTGTAAATTTTATTGAGTTTTGACTTCAAATTATGAATTATCAGAGTTTTTCACAAAGGAAATGCCCTCTTGTGCAACTTCGATCGGAGGCTCCGTTTTCGATATAAATTCATTTTAATATTCAAATGCATGCTCTAAAATGATTAGATAAGTGGACTATTTTTTTCCTTTTCGCGTCGAAACAAAATTTAAGCATTTTGAGCAGTTGTTAAAATAAATAAGAAAATCTTGATTTGATCTGGCTCTTAAATTTTGTTTAGACGAGAAAAGGAAAAAATTTGTCCACTTACTCCACTTATCTAATCATTTTAGGGCATGCATTTGAATATTAAAATGAATTTATCTCGAAAACGGTGCCTCCGATCGAAGTTGCACAAAAAGGCATTTCCTTTGTGAAAAACTCTGACAATTCATAATTTGAAGTCAAAACTCAAAAAAATTTACAAATAAAGAAGTTGCGGTAATTTTTACCCCCCACCCCTACAGCTTGACCCACCCTTGGTAAAAATTTTGAGATTATATTCACCTCATTTTATTAGGCTTAGAAAGTTTAGTGAGTGTGCAAAATTTTATTACTTTAACTTGAACAGTTTCGGAGATAATAAATAAAAACCGTCTTCAGGGGCCCACATTTAGGGGCCTGTAGCTCCCTTAGGAAGCATTTTGGTATAGAGGTAAGTTTGGTCCAATCGATTTATTTTGACCTCGGGAATATGTGGTTTCTTTTTGTGCACTTATTTCTGGGACACCCTGTATAATCAATACTCTTCGGCTTCGTTCCTCTAAATCCTCAGCAGTTACTGTGCTAATAAATTTAAGAATCACATCATTCATGACTCGCTAGCTCGTTCCCAGTTGACAGTTTCTCATCATATACATGACAAAATTTAGTAAAACGAGAAAAGTACTCTCTTCTTCGACAAATCGGCAGATTAATTATATCCTCCAACATATGCAGCAATTTTTAAATATACATATTACATATACAGTAATGCCAAGGATGTCACATTTTAGTTCGAGGCTCTTCGGTTGAACTCAGCGATAGCATCATCGGCTACGAGGAATTAAATACATGAAGCAGATGCTTGGAAACCCAAATAATTGTCTTTCTTGCGTTTTATTTCCCAAACTACAATTAGCGAAGCTGTAATGGGCAGCAATTATTATATAAATAGAAATTTGCATTAACCCCACTCGATTACCAGATTCATATATCAATATTTGTTCTTTAAATATTTTCTTCGACTTTGACAGCAGATGTTACACTCCACATTTTTGTGTGGTAACCTGTAGTGATTTTACCGTTACATTCTGCTGTGTCAGAATATAACTGCACTTAATTAGCAAGAAAACCAAATTTTATACGATTTTTCCTTTTAAGCAGCTCTTAATATGCTTTATATACGTGTCGCACTTAAGAGTGAAACACCCTTATAACTTTTTCATTTTTATCCGATTTAAACCAAATTTCACTCAGAGATAGAGTACATTAGGATCAACTTATGGCCCAAAAGGCATTTGCCTCTTAGTTATGCAAAGCCACCTACGATATCAAAATAAACGGGGAAAATCAAAAAAACATATTAGGCATTATTTTATCAAAAATTTTATTAATGAAAGTTATTCAGAATTGTTCAAAAACCTTAAGTCCAAAATTTAATCAAAACAAAAAATATTAATATTATGTTTGAAAAAATTTTTTAAGTCTGAAAATATAATTTTAATGGGTTATTGTATTGTAATATTTTATTTTTTATAAAAACACACTAAAGAAATACTCTGCAGCTAAATACGAATGATAATAATTGATATTGTAAAATTATATTTTCGGACTTAAAATTTATTAAATCAAAATATCAATATTTTTTTATTTTGATGAGATTTTGGATTTAAGGTTTTTATAGACAATTCTGAACAACTTTCATTAATAAAATTTTCCGATACAAAAATGCCTAATATGCTTTTTTGATTTTTTGCGTTTATTTTAGTATCGCAGGTGGCTTTGCATTAGTAGGGGACGATTGGTTTTTTGGCCATAAGTTAATCCTAATGGGATCTATCATTGAGTAAAATTTGATTCAAATCGGATAAAAATTAAAAAAGTTATAAGGGTGTTTCACTCTTAAGTGCGACACACTGTATAGTGTTGCCAAATATGTATCACTAGGTGCAGTTTGGTAACGTTTACCGCCTGCACTAAACGATAATTTAATGCACGTTTAAGCGAGACTTTTGTTATTTTTAAATATATTTATAACATGTTAGTTAATTTACATAATAACGCATAATCCTCAGGTAAGATAGTGCCAATAATAAATTGATATCGCCTCAGTAATTATTATGTAAATATGCATACTTCTGCCATGTTTTAAGTGATGCTGCAGCAATTTTTAAGGACGGAAGGACGGGACGGTAATTGAAGACTTTAATTCAATTAAAGTAGAGAATGATGCATTAATAGTTCGATTAAGTTTCCCTTTTTGAGGCTTAATTGAGTCATAAAGAGAATGTATATACGCTTATATAAATATGAAGTTGTTGAATGTCTTATTCCTTGAATATTTATGATACAATTACCTAACAAGCGACTTTTCAGTTTAGATATAATAACTAGAACTATATTATTAGTGGAGGGAAATTAGAATTTAAAAGTGATGTAATCGGGAAGTTGAATATTTTTTTGTTTTTTGTTTTATACATGCAAATGCGTCGAAAAAATTAGCACAATTGAGCTGAGGTTTCGTGAGAAAAGCGCATAAAAGTGCATTTTTGATGCATTTCGAGTGCAGCGCTATCTACACTACTTTTTAAATATCTCTGGCTCTATTGTCATAGAAAAATAAATAAAAAAACTAAAGTACTCTTAAATGAATAGGCTATCGAACTGTTAGGGTACAGTTACATTAAAAGTACATCCTAACCTCAAAAAATTCAAGTTTCTCAGTTTTTTTTTTATAATAATGCAATAATTGGGGTAAAAATCTTCAGATCACTACGAAAATTGGAGAAAATATGTATTTTCATTCTATAAACACGTGATTAAATTTTTTTTAAAAATTATTATTATTTTTACGGCCACAATTCTATTGAACATTAAAAAGCTTGCCTTTTTTTTCCTTAAAGTGTAGGTCTTTTTATGTACTCTTTTGTGAACATATGTCAGAATCTGTTTATCAAGTTAAAATGTCGTTTTTTTTTTAATTAAAGAAAAAAACAATTAAATTTCACACTTTTTTGACATTTTTTCATATACACCGTATTTTTTATGCCAGATTTTCAAAGTTTTGTATAAAATGAAATGCAATTAAATTATGAAGATTATATAATAGTTAAAATACTTATTTGGAAAGGAAAAATGTTTAAGCGCAACTTTGTTTGACGCTATTGAATTGGCATTAAGAGAACTTTCGTAAGGTGTATTATTATATTTACTTTTTATATGTATCGTAAAAAAGTAGGTAAATATAATAATACACCTTAAAAATACTCTTTTAATGAATTTTAATATTTTATTTTATACAAAGCTTATATGAAAATCTGGCATAAAAGTTAAGAAAAAATGTCAAATAAGTTGAATTAAATTTTTTTTTAATTAAAAAACGACATTTTAACATGATAAACAGATTCTGGCATATGTTCACAAAAAGGTACATAAAAGACCTACACTTTAAAAAAAATGTTTGGCCTACGACCATTTCTCATTAAATGACGGGCGTTTTAATATTTTTCGAAAATGTTCAATTGTGGCCTTAAAAATGAAAAATTTATTTTGAAAATTTAATCATTTATTTATGAAAATACATATTTCCTTCAATTTTTATAAAGATCTGAAGATCTTTACCCCACTTATTGCATTATTAGTAAAAAAAAATAAATTGAGAAACTTGGATTTTTTGAGGTTATGATGTACTTTTAATGTAACTGTACCCCAACCTATTCATTCATTCATTTACGAGTATTTTAGTTTTATTCATGAAGCCTCAGCTCGATTTCGCTAATTTTTTCGGTTTTCGACTCATTTGAATGTATAAAACAAAAAACAAAAGTAAATTCAGCTTCTCGATTACATCACTTTTCATCAATTATTTTGACTAATTTCCCTCCACTATATGTAGGTAAGTATATAAAGAAAATTTGTAGTTGTGAATAAACGGACGACATTGAGATTTTTACCATCTTCGTCCATCGTCTGTAAATCTGTCTATGTGACAGCCTAAAAATATCCTGATATATTGTAACGAAATTTGGTACATGTACAATTCGTAGCTCATCACATGCTATGTTCATAATTAAGAAACATTGGTCACACACTCTCAAAGAAATGGTGAATTTTATAACTTTCCTGTCTTAGCTCTTTGAAATGAACAATCGTCTCTCACAATTTTTCAAAATTTCAATTGCATCATGATGGTTAATGGTTATAATAATAATTTAAACATCTTTGATCTTCTAATAATGTTCCTTCGTTGTGTAGCTCATTCTTCTAATAACCCTATTTGTCAAACAGGCAAAAAAAGTTAGATAGAAATTAAGTTGTCTTATTTTCCGATAACTGAAGAAGATAATTAGTAAACCAACGGTCCAACATAAAAAATATATCTAAATATCAAAACTGTAAATTGTGAACAATTTTGTATAATCCCTTCTTGACTTGATCAGATTCTTATAGGTATATGTTTAGAGAATATGACGTTACCGTGCCTCTGTGTGTGGCATTATATCGTTCTACTTATCCAGATACATCAGTAAAAAGTGGTAATCCAGCCAGATAACACGACAAAACTTAATAGCAAAGCCCGTGATGTTCACTCATAATAACTATAATGATAATGGAACATGCGAATCTCGCAGTCGGCCGCTTCCTGTTTTGTTTAATTCGATATTTACCTATAGATTTACGACCATTAAAATATTGTACGGATTTATTATATGAATAAAAGTCTTAATTACCACAAGCTGCTGGCTGGTCATGTTAAAGTATTAGGTATATGGCTTATATATAACTAGTAGTAAACTTTCTTAGGCATTAAATATGCCAAAATATTAGCTTTCATCATTAATGATCATGATCTAGTGATTATAGTGTGTAATCTAACTGTAGAAAATAATTTATTTGTTTATTATAGCATTCTTTTTATTAATTATTGTCTTTCTTATATTTAACTGTACAATTGTGTAGGTATATATACTGAACATATATAAACTATATTAACAGTTATGCAGCATGTAAGATTAAGACTATACTTTTTATTATTTCATTGTTTCTACTCTATATTCGATCAAGATGAGTTATTTTTGAACGTTTGGAAAATAATATGAGTCATTGAAATTGAAATACAAAACAAAACTTGACAACAAAATATTGAAGGAAACGGTGTTTGCGGCACCCACATATACAGCGTGTCCCACTTTTAATGATTCCTCCTTCACAACTCGGTCATTAGTTAGTTACCCGATTTCAACCAAATTTGGATTGGTATCAATGAGTTATCCGATTTTAACCAAATTTGTATCAGTATCAATGACCTTTGGGCTGATCTTTTTGAATTAAACAAAACTTATTATCGTCAGTAGCGTGCATTTTTATTAAGAAAAAGGGATCGCTTTTTCGAGAAGTTATAGGCGTTTTTTTTTTTAATTTCACAACAATTTCATTAATGGTTTTCGAATAACGGGCCCAGTAACAATAAATTTTGGGGCATTTGAATCTTTTGAAGACGTGGTGTGATAGAGTAAATCAGTTTAACTTGAAAATAAGAAATTACTTTTTTTCGAAACACAAACCGTTTATGAATTATTTATGTCTGAAAAAATGTATTTTACTAGATCCGTTATTCGAAAACCCTGAATCAAAATGTACAATTTTAAACCATGCTGATTAATGATATTGCGGTAGTTCCTAACATAACTTCTCGAAAAAGTGATCTCTTTTTTCTTAATAAAAATGCACACCACAGACAAAAATAAATTTTGTTTCATTTAAAAAGATCATTGATACTGACACAAATATCGTTAAAATAAAACAACTAATACTTAACTGAATTGTGAAGGGAGGCCATTAAAAGTGGGACACTCTGTATAGGACCATAATTTTTTGAAAAATTTTATGGTCCTATATCATGAAAGTAAAACGTTCTTATACTCTGTCTGTCCAAAAGATAGAAATACACTCCGCCCCAAAAATGTCCGCTAAATTTGAATGGAATTTCTCTATTGGTCGTATTTATAGAACCCAAATTACAATGCAACTTCTAGATTTGACTGAAAGGCCACCTCTACAAGAACTTGCGTCACACATTAAACTTTTACGTATTTTGCAACAGACCAATCAGCGATCAGCTTATGTTATGGATTGTCGCGAAACGCATTAAACGTACGAAAAACGCGAATAAATGGGGAGCCGGCCTGCACTGTCAACTGTCATGCACAGGTTATGAAAAATCGAAATAAGATGGCTGAAGGGGGTGCAATTTCTCCACCGACGAGAAAGCGAAAAGCAAGACATTTTTCAGTGGAGAATAAGAAAAACGTGCTGAATATCTTCAAGGCCTACGATAAGGAGAATCCGGAGAAGCCAAAAATGGAATGCGCGAAGTTCACTGCAACGGCAGCAGGTGTGAGTGTTGCAAGTGTTTACAATATTCTTCATGAATACAAAGAAACACACCAACTCCAATCACCAAAAGTGTACCACCGAAAGAATCATACGATAGATATTAATAAATAAATATGTACAGTGGTGGAAACCGAAAAGTAAACGACTCAGATTTGGCTATTTTTGAGTAGTATACTTACATTGTGGTCATTGGAGTTTATCCAGTAGAGTAACCTATATATGTGAAACTGTTACAGTAAATCACAAACTAAACTTTTTTGACTGAAATAACCACATACGTTCTCTTAAGTATGTGGAAATTACTCGCAAAAGCACCTAACCTAAAAACGAATACAAACGTAAACAAACCAGCAATTGGCGCGGCTGGTCGTTACGTCTAGACGGCAGGAAATCACAGAACTTAAAATAGAGGTCTGTGCAGGAAATAGACAAAGTATCGTGAGTTTGCGCAGTGCGGACTTAATAAAGAAACGTCGTTTAAATTTTCGCGGGAATAAGTATTATTTTTAAAAGTCCAAAATTGCAAATGTATAATAGAAACTTTAATGGGAATAAACATTATAAAAATATAACATCGCTGCAGTATACAATGTAACACGTATAATAAACAAATTTGTTGAAGCTATCACAGCATTCATTAATTCCATCGTGTAAAACTGACTATTGCGTGGACCATTCTGCGCTGCCATAAAATTAATGGGGCGGAGTCGAGCTCTATGTTTTGAACAGATCGAGTATAGACACATATTTACATTAATTAAATCAAGGAATCGTTTGCTGCATTCTAGGTACTTAGACAACATTTAGACCCTATTACCTTTTTTATTACAGATATTTCCACTGTTCTTCCTTGTTCTATATTGCCAAGATTATTTTATGTTAAAAGATTCTATATGTATGTACAGGGTGTCAACTCTAATTTTGCCCCCCCTATTTCCTTATTTGTGAAGATATTTAAAAATTTTAAAATGTAGCCTTAGCAGACATTTTCCAAATTCTTCAAATATAATATTCAAAATTACCTAGCGCCAATACATACAGGGTGGTGAAAAAAGTTGTTTTTTTTAAATGGAATACCCTGTATATTTCTCGACAGGTTTGTAGTACACTTTGAGCTGATTTCAAAAATGTATAACTCCCTTGAGTTTAGATCAAAATCGGTCGAGATATTCAAGGATAAACATGAGAAATATTTGTTTTCACACTTTCGAGGTGGCTTGGCATTCTGACTTAATTGTTGATTTTTAGCTGTCAAAATAATTGACTGTGAATGTTATTGTGAATATAATTTTTACATTGTTCATATTATATATGTATAATGTTTTGTTGTATTTAACTTGTATATAATTAATGGACAAAATGGGATATTCTGTTGAAGAAAGATGTGCAATGGTCGAAATTTATCTTTTGTGTGATTAAAATCAAGCTGCAGCATATAGGGAATTTGTTAGATGACTCGGGTCCCTGCAAAACATACTTTCAAAAATTGGTAAGTATAATAAATTTCGAGTAAATCATGGTGGTTTTTGTTTTGTATTTTGTTAAATTATGTGAAGTTTATTTTTCTGTTAATTGTTATTTTTATATTTTCTTAAAAATCTTTTCTTTGTTAATAAAATACATGTTTGATCTTAGAGAGATCTTTAAGTATTTGATATTTATTGCTAAGGAACATTGTTTTGACAGCTAAAAGTCAACAATTAAGTCAGAATGCCAAGCCACCTCGAAAGTGTGAAAACAAATATTCCTCATGTTTACCTTGAATATCTCGACCGATTTTGATCTAAACTCAAGGGAGTTATACATTTTTGAAATCAGCTCAAAGAGTACTACAAACCTGTCAAGAAATATACAGGGTATTTCATTTTAAAAAAATCAACTCTCTTTTCACCACCCTGTATGTATTGGCGCTAGGTAATTTTGAATAATATATTTGAAAAATTCCGTAAATGTCTGATAAGGCTACATTTTAAAATTTTAAAATATCTTCACAAATAAGGAAATAGGGGGGGGGGGGGGCAAAATTAGAGTTGACACCCTATACTTACATATAAATCTTTTTAATCTGTTTCAGACCATAAAATAATATTTTTATTGAAATAAATAATAAAATAATATTTTTATTGAAATATAATATTGTTTCAGAGGTAGCAGCTGTAAGGGATTCTTCTTGTCCTAGGATATGCACCCAAAAGGCTTACGGAGATCCTGTATGTGGAAGTGATGGTATTATTTATCCCAACATATGTGAACTAAAAAAGAAAACTTGTGGAAAAGGTAAAATAGTACTAAAATTGTTGTTTTATTCGAAGTAACACATAAAATGGCGAAGGTTCCGGTACAAATGCTTGCGAGTTAAATCAGTCCCCCCAGTACTACGAGAAATTTCATCTATAAAACACAAAATTTCACTTCACATTATTCCGTTGTGTTTAATCATGAAGCAGCATCTAATTAACGTTTGCTTTATAATATAATAATAATAATAATAATAATATCTTTATTAGCCATAATTATACATAGTAGTCATAATCAAAACATAGAATATATATTTTATAATGTAATGATAGCCAACTGGCGATGTTCACTTAAGACAATAAGTGCTATTCCACTTGGCCACGATATACTTTATACCTGATACAGTGTGATCCATTTTGAATGGAAATACCCCTGTAAGAAGTGTTTCTATTATCCGATTTTAGCGGGACTTTTTATTATAAGATAGACCATCAAAGACTCCAGTTTATGACAAATATTTAGAGAATAATTTCAATTTTCAAGCCCTACTATAATTTTTTTTCAATGTTTAAAATGGACAAATTTGATTAGCGACTTTTTTATTAAAAATCTAACTATACAAAAATGGGTCACACTGTATATACACTGAGTATGGTTAAAATAATTAGTAACAAGTAATATTACTTAATAAATAATAGTTAATAATTACTACAACAAAAAGGCGTTGAGAAAAAGAACTATACAAAGCAAACATTGTTTCTTATATACGTTGTATAATTTATGGGAGAGAAAAAAAAAATAAAAGAGAAAAATTAATTGTAAAAATAACACACCATTGGTTTAAAAACTCGAAGTAAAATATTATTTTTTAGGAATAACTTTATCACCTGACCCTAACTTCTGCCTGAGATCTACAGGATCAAAATGCGAACACAAATGTGGTGGAGAACAGGATCAAGTCTGTGGTACAGATGGTAGGACTTACCAGAACAGGTGTATGCTACAGGTAGAAATATGCAGGTAATATTACTGTTACCCACAAGAAATATGCATTAATGTAACTTTTAAAATTTCATTCAGATTAGGAATCGCACTCTCACATTTAGGTTCTTGCAATAATATTAGCGCCCACAGAGAAAACTGCCCGGTGGATTGCAAGCAGGCGCCACAGGATGGCCCTATTTGTGGAAGTGACGGGAACGTTTACAAGAACACTTGTCAGATGAAATTACTAACTTGTGGGTGAGTATAAATATACTAAACTATTATTAATTTATTATGTCAATAATATCTATAATAAAAACAAGTAATACATTTATTTATTTATAGACAAGGGGTTGTAAGAACAAACAAAAAATATTGTCAAACTACTCGCCACTGTAGGGAATCCTGCTGGAGGAATGCGAAACCGGCATGTGGATCTGATGGAAAAATTTATGCCAATGTTTGTAGAATGAAATCTAAGAATTGTGGGTAAGTTAAACAAAAAAAAGAAGGAAATTCTCTTAAAATATAATAAGTAGTAGTAGTAGAAGAAAGATGTGCAATGGTCGAAATGTATCTCTTGTGCAATAGAAATCAAGCTGCATGTGGGTAGGGAATTTGTTAAAGGATTCCCCAGACTTCGGGTCCCTGCAAAACACACTTTCAAAAATGTGTAGATATAATAATCTTCTAGCAAATCATGGTGGTTTTTGTTTCGTATTTTGTTAAATTATGTGAAGTATATTTTTCTGTTAATTGTTATTTTTTTATTTTTTAATAAATCTTTTCTTTGTTAATAAAATACATGTTTGATCTTAGAGAGATATTTAGGTATTTGATATTTATTGATAAGGAACATTATTTTGACAGTTAAAAGTCAACAATCAAGTCAGCTTGCTAATTCGTAGCTGAATGAACGCGCAGTTTTAAAATTTTAAAATATCTTCACAAATAAGGAAATAGAGAGGGGAGGGGGGAATTATAGTTGACACCCTGTATATATTTACAAGTTTTTATTTATATTTCAGAAAACACGTGTTTGAGGTTCCAATGGCGTATTGCGTTGGTCAAGAAAGAACGTCACATAGTATCGGATGTCCAGCTGGATGTTTAAATGAAGTTGAAAAGCCAACATGTGGTTCAGATGGTTTTATTTATAGAAGTGAATGTGAAATGAAACTACTAAACTGTGGGTAAGTTATGGAGACGGAAAAGGTCTACTTATACTCTCGTAAATATTTTACACAAACAACAAAGTTATTGATTTCATTACCTAGGGCTTGCAAAAGTCCTACCTTCTTTAGCTGTTTAGTTTAGAGAATGTAGTTATCTTACTCTAGAATACTTCCATTTTCCTGGCACTCTCGTCTTTTCTATAACGCAGTTGGTTTAAAAATGTGTTGCTCCTAGAAATATTTACAGAGAAAACTGATAGCATTACCATTGTCAGATACAATTAACCTACTCAAACACTTGCACTTAATTATGAAAATATAGAGGGTTTTACAAATGTCAGGTTTATCAATTTATATCCTAATGGTTCTGATACAAAATTATGTAAAACCTTCTCGTACACATTGTGCTATTATAGCGCAGCATAATTCCAATTTACTAGTGCAAGAAAAATAAACCTAAAAGTATACGAATCCTGAAAAAATTAGCACAAGCAAGAAATTTGGTGGAGATGTTCCACTTGCTCATCTTATTGAATATACTAAAAGCCCCCTAAAATCGAAGCTGTGCTTTGTTATTGCCTACATTTTTTATTTGAAACTTTTTTCCCTACCTGCAACGGTAAATAATTTATATAAAAAATCTGAAAATTAATCGCCATTTTTTAATATGGCGGGGATAGCACAGCTTCGATTTTAGGGAACTTTTGGTATATTTATTAGGATGGTAAGTGCGCTAATTTTTTCGAGGGCAAAATTTATTTTTTCTACTACCGTCTATATAAGTGAACTTTGTACCCCTAGCAACACGCGTGATAACGAAAGTAAACATTCGAGTTACCTGGTTGCTAGCTACGAAAGTTAAACTTTCGCAGCCAGGACAGAAAAGTAAAAAAAAACTTCCGATCTTTCAAGGAAGTACGCCAACATTACATTTTCGCCGATTTCCGCATCATTTTTGTCGGCACACCATTTTAAAAACACAATCGATATTGGCAGCTTCTTATATCCCATTTTCATCGCATTAACATATTTGTTTATTTCAATTTGACACTACCACAAATTAAAATGTTTGACATAAACCTCGATGACAGATAGCAATTGCTACGTTGCCATGGAAACAATTTTCATAGACAGCCTCCTAAGTCCTAAACTATAAAATTTATTAAAAACGTCATATTATAATTTCATGAAATAAATAGTTTTAAATTATGAAATACCATAATATCTCTCGGTAGTAGAAAAAATATAATACATTACACGATGCGAAAGCTCTTTCAGGTGCTCGGTGTTTTTTTGAAAGCTCTCGGCTTCGCCTCGACCTTTCAAAAATCACCTCGCACCTAAAAGTTAACTTTCGCATCTAGTAATGTAAATAACTATTTCCAACATATTAGGAAAAATTTTGAGGAAAGTCGAAATTAAACCAATGTGTAAAAGTCTTCAATAATAATTGTCTGTATTGAACAACATTCAGCGGCATACCTGTATTATCAAACGATTTCTGAAGAAATACTTGTCAGTACAAATCAGCATGAAACTGTTGTAGAATAAGAATACTAATGAAAAAAGTACAATAAGGTATCAAAAGAATTTAAAAAATACTAATAATAGTCGATCTTCCTCTGACTCTGACATAACGACATACCTACCTACTTTCAGAATGATATTAACAAGGAACGCAATTGAAGATGCATTTCCAAAAAACCTAGAGTTGTTTTTCATAATTAAGAATGAAACAATGAAGAAAAGTACTCCTTGTCAAAATCTAAAAAAAGTAAACGCCAGGAAGGAATTTAAAATTATATACAGAATGCTTTAGTTCTTATTTCTTGACCCTTAGTAAGTCGAGAAAAAAGTTGTTTTAGACAAAATTGCTGCACATTTTCTGACATATATTGGCTGGATAGGTAACTGGTAATTTACTTGAGTTCAGATATTTGCAGAAAACTAATACACTCTTACATGCTCCATTGGATATAGCTCCCTCAGAAATTGACTGTACTGGCTAAACTTTTTATTTTTTATTTAAATTTTGTTTGTATTTCTTGACTTAATTTTTAATGTCAGTAATTCAAAAGTCATTTAAATTAAATTTTTAAGAGAATACGGTTATAACTAAGGTTACCCTTAGTTATAACCGTATGTTTTAAAATAAATTGGTAAATCCTCCCACCCCAAAGAAACGCCTCTGTTTATTTTAGCACAACAAAAGGTTAAATTTTATCAACGGTACTCGCAAATATATCAGAATAAGTATAGCAGTTTCTTAGATATTTGCAAAAAATTAATTCTCTCATGTTATTGGAGTGCAGCGCCATTAAGCGGAGAACACATACGCGCGATTGCGACCACGATCGCGATGGCGGTGGCGGCTGAATCCCGCACATATTTGTTTGCAGCGATCACCGCTATCGCCATCGCGATCGTGGTCGAGATCGCGCGTATGTGTTCTCCGCTTTAGATTGCGGCTGAGGGTTTGTGGTAGATAATCTATCATAAATAGCTTTTTCTTTAATCTTCTAAAGTTAAAATATTAAAAAATAAAACATTGTATCTGGAAAATTTTCACAACGTGGTTCAAAGAAATTTAATAAACTTAAATTATAAAATATTTTTCCCTGTATAGATAGATAGATAGATAGATAGATAGATAGAAGTTTATTTATAAAATATTCAGTTATGGTATCTAATATGCTCGTATGCGTTTCCATATATTAAAAAATCAAAATCATATGTTTAAACATTTAAAAATGATAAGGTACTGCGATTTTCCTCGGTCATTATTTTCTCAAGTTTCTAGGATAAATGAACTTAAATCATATAGTAGTTCAATAGATTTCAGTATAACAATACCAGTACTTACAGTATTTTCTTATACAGGTCCAGCAGACGTATCACCAAGGTGGATTTCGAAAAATGCCGAAACAAACTGACCAAATGCTTAAAAGTTAAGTGCTCAACTGACTTCGATCCCGTCTGTGGGACAGACGCCAGGACCTACACCAATCAATGTCAATTAAACTTGGCTACTTGTCTTAAGGGAGTACAGTTTGCTCATGTTGGAAATTGCACCAAGCTAAAAGAACAGGAGCCGTGTCCTTCTAACTGTGAAAATGAAACCGATGACGAACCAGTGTGCGGATCGGATGGCAATGTCTACAGGTAAATGCAAAACATGAGAACTGATGACGGTCAACAAAAGCAGAAACGCGAAAAGATGGTTTTTGTTTTCAATTATTTTGAAACGCGCATTGCTACTAACTTGTTTGATGGGAATTATGTTCAATTATGGGTTAGATTAAGGGTTGATTAGTTACAATTTTATTATTTTATAAAAATGTTAATTGTACATCTATGTTTCTGATAAAATCCTGTACATAGTTTCCAAACAGGTATATATTGTAGATGTTAACGGTAATAATTATCTCAGAGTTTACTGCCTTAAAGAATGTTAAAAATGTACTTTTTTCATCAATTTCTTAGCCTGTCTGTAATTGTAACTTGAAAATTCTTCGAGCAGCTGTACTGAAAGCGATTTCAAATAACCATCCTTGAAAACATGTTTTTTCCTAACTCGACCTATTACCACCATTTGACCTTATACAATATATTCCACTTATAAGTGCTGTGATAACACTCCAAAAACTATTATGGTTTTGAATGAAGAAAACGTATGTATTTAATGTGTGTATAAAGGCGTGTGAATTGCATTAAATCAAATACCGGTACTGCCTCTATTGTTTATTGTCCTTACATGATAATTAAACAATTAAATACATATTGTAATTGATTTATTGTGTTGATTAGCTTCCAGTCGAAACACAGTTAAAAATAAAGTTTGTTCGCGTCTTCCGTATCCTATTTTTTAAGTATTCATTAATTAGGTATTCTGTCTAGCTAGGTGGTAGAACATTGTTGAGACATAATAAATCAAATTTATCACGGATGCGTCTTTCTAATTAAAACAATTAAAATGTAATTTATTTTGAAAGGAAAATTATTACTCTCTCTTTTAATTTCCTTGTTGATATATAGTTGTTCTGAACCATGCCGTTTTGATAGTTTGACAGAGTAATTTCATTTGTCTACCGTTATTATACACACTGCACAGTTCCGATTTTGAGAAGCATTATAAATTATGGCAAATAAAATAACGGGGAAACGGTACCTAATGAATTGCCAATTAACCAACTATTCCTAATATCGACGAACAAGCCCATTTGCTTAAAACCTATTCATAATATTCCTAATATTTAAATTTTTCAATGAAATATAACATAAATTATTGCTCACATTTTGAACTAGGCAGTTTTGTTGTTTCTTCGATTTAGGGCATAGTTTACTTGTTTACCTCACTTTTGAACTCTAATTTTTCAGATCCAACTGTTATATGCGAAAAGACACTTGCGGTCAACTAGTTATCCAAGTTCCACTTCACCATTGCAGAACCACAGCCTTGTGTAACGAGAAATGTACAGAAGAAAGAAATTTCGTTTGCGGGTCTGACAATAAAATTTATAGATCTGAATGTGAAATGAAACGAGATAATTGTGGGTAAGTAGCAATCTGGAACAACAGTAATGTTCTAAATTAGCCCTTGCATTTTGGGACAACAAAAGATGGTAACCAAGAACGTTGTTTAGGGTCGGGAGAGGTTTGCATTAGGAGCACCAAAAATGACTAACTAATTAGATAAGACCTGAGGTGAATGTTGTCCCACTTTTTAATATTTTTAGTATCAACAGTTTAGAACGTTAAAGATATATTATCTGGGAAAAATTGCATTTTGGATATACAAAAGCGAGTAGAAATAGAAAATAGAAAAGTGGAACAATCTGCTTCATAGCCCAGTTACCCTCATACAGCAGTGATTGGTTTTCACGAGTATCTTAGATTAGAAAAATAATTTACAGTACCCTTTTAAATAACATAGTTTATTTTGAAAAAATAGATGTAGGTATACTAAATTTTTGTTCACGTTTAAAAAATAACAAAGGTAAATTAAATCGTTGCTTCACCTGTCCTAGGTGTTCATAGAAGTGTTTTTAGTTTAGTTTAGTTATTTAGTTGGATCAGGGGCATCAGGGCTAAAGACCTCGGGAAGGCATAAAGTTTGACAGCGGTCTCGGTTAGATGGAGGAAGAGTTTCAGGGAAGTGGTTTTCAGGTCCTGCGATCCTAACTTTTTTAGATGTGGATGTGAGAGAATAAAAAATCGGTGAATAAATTTTTAGAAAAAACAATTTTTTGAAGAGCAAAGATGTAAAAACAAATATTTCTTTGGCAATTTTTTTTATACTCTTTTAGTGAAGAAAAGTTTCGAATCACCTCATAAAATATTTTTCCTTCACCACTGTAAAAAAGTAAAAAGAAAAACAGATAAATTTATATCCGTCCTGCCTGAAAAAGTTTTGTTTCAACCCTTTAGGAAAAAAATGCATGCATTTTTGAATGTTTTTATTTTTTGACCCCTCTGGAAAAAAATTTTTCGACAACTTTGAATAATAAAAAATTTCGAGGGTTACAGTTTCAAAGCTAAATTTTATAATTTTTCTCAAAAGGCGAATTGTAATGTAAAATAATATCAAATGTCTCCTAATTAGTTAATAATAGGTATTTAAAGTTGGGTAAAATTACTCTTCTTGAAAAGGCCCCCTTTAATTAAACAATTCGTTGAGTAGTACAGCTTCTTTTTTAACGGCGAGTCGAGCAACATTTTTAATTTTTTTTTAATTTCATGTTTTCTGGTTTTCAAATCAAAGTTATTCCTCGTTTTGTTATTTAAGAAAACGCAGAAGCCAAATCAACGCAGCGAAAAAAATTCACTAAAAAATCGAAATTTAACCATGAAACTGAGCGTCGTGAAATTGTTTTCAAAGGGGTCGAAAAGAATGGTCAAAAAAATTGTGTCTAAAAGTTATTTGTGGCATCTTTCTGTAAATAAGAACAGAAAAAAAAATTGTGTTTTAGACTAACAGGACGTCGTGACATTTTCTTTTGGACCCCTCTGAGCCCTTTATAACTAATTTTTCTGTCAAATTTCAAATGGTTTTCCTTATGTTCTACTGTCAGTTCGATCGTGATTGCATCTGATTTAGCTTTATAATGAACCATAACATTAGTATAAAATGTTACTCCAACATGTCGGTGTGGTGGATTCTGTGGACCACTCAAAAAGCAGCAATTCTCAAATCAACCCACCAACCAATCAAAATAAGTACGTTGCTGAGATCGACTACATCTAAATGTCGAATTTTGAAACATGCGGCATGCCACGAACGAATTTTGCCTTACATGTTCCGCTAATTTTACTAAAGCCGGCACTGTGTTATCTTCCAAGTTATAAACATTATTTTTATTTTTGAAATAATGTAAATTTTTAAGGATATTTATTGCTAACACTTTTAAATTATTTACCTACATATTTATATATTTTTACAGGAAACATATATACGTTGTGCCAATGAAACGGTGTATATCCGGTTTTCAGTTTAAAGGATGTCAAAAAATCTGCCCCACATACTATGACCCCGTTTGTGGAACAGACAACATGACATACAGTAATACTTGTTTCTTGGAAATAGAAAACTGCAGATCCAGATCGCTTGTCACGATGAAGCACATGGGAACTTGTGCGGAACCAGTAAACGAAATTCCTAAAAACTATCTGTATTGATTTGGACTTGTCTCTCATTACGATTTTAAATTTGTTCCTTCATGGATTACTAATTTATTGGAAGAGCGCAAGCAGATTTTTTGTTGTTACAGCTGGTACACTTACCTACTTTATAATAAATTATCGTCAATTTTGTTTAAGTGTATTTTTATCTAAAGAAAACTTGTTTGGAGTTTCAGTTAAATAATTGTTCTAATTGGTAAATCAGTTAAAGTAATCGGATGATTTATTTTAAGCTTTAAAATATGACTATTTTACTATTTATTACACGCATTGATGTAACACTTGACTAAATATTTATGTAGATGTAGAAAACATTTTAAATTATATTTTCTAATTTAAATTGTAATCCATTGATTAGATTAGAAACAAAACGAATATTTGTAACATTCTATGTATTTTCTCTTCTGAAGTGAGCAACGTACTTTCGGAGTTCATTGAAAATTGTGCCAATTTGCCCAATTTAGCATTATATTTAGTTTTATCATCCATAAGAATATTATAGGATATTATTTATTTCAAGCATTAAACTAGATGAGCTGTGTTTTTATTTATAAGTATTATTTTTATATAAACGAATTATGTATTATTTATAACTAATAAATTATTTTCGAAGATGTGTTTTTTTATTAGTTTTTTTTACTATTTTCACATTGAATTACTTTTTCATTTTTTTTGATAAATGGTTAAAATTGATATACGGGGTTCTCGTTGGATTCTAAGCACTTTTTCTTAATGACATTTTACGATATCCTATCAATTTGACCCATTTTGCGGTACGACAGTCAACTATATTTTACATTCCCGCCAAACCGGTGATCACATGACATCTGTCAAAATGTATTTTTTTTATTGTCGGACGTGTAGAAACAATAAGCCCCCAGTAGTTTTTTTTTAAATATCAATAATAAAATTTTTTCCCATATTGTATGTAGCTGTATACAGAACCGTCTAAACCGCTATTACAAAACTGGGCATAAAGCAACAAAGAGAAATATACAGGGTGGGGCAATAGTGCGTCGGACCTCGATATCTCGAGTTCTACGATAGCTAGAATTTTTTTTATAAATTGCAAGTAAAGTAGATAAAAAAGTATATACGAGAGTATATAACTGGGAATTATTTTCGAACATACAGGGCAAGCCAAGACGAAATTACAGGAACAAGTGCCTTTTTTCAAAATGGAATGCTATATTTTTTTAAGCCTCTTTCTAAGCTCTATTCATTCCTATATTAGCATTGAATATCTCCCAACCACTTAGATGTAAGTAATTAATGAATTTTTTTGTTGAAATAATGCAATCTGCAGATGGATATTAAAAAAATCACCACAGTCACAATTATGGGTTTTAAGAAAAACTTCCGTGAATACCAATTACGAGACATCTAATTAATTTTTTGAATCATTTTCATTTCCTAAAACTGTACAGGGTGGCCAAAAATTATTTTTCAATTAAGAACTCTTTAAATTGAATTTTCTCAATTTTTTCAAATGGAACACCTTGTATATTTTTCAACGATGTGATATAGAAATGAAAAACGCACATTTTTTTAAGTACATAAAGTAAGTAATGTAAAAATATATAGGGTGTTCCATTTAAAAAAAACATACTTTTTTCTGCTCCTCGTATACGGTTGAAGTAGGAAAAAAAGTAATAGCATAATCAAAATCTACGGAAAATTCTGTGTTAGACCGGTTTTTGAAAAATTTAAATCGGTGGTAATTGACCTAAATAAGGGGGGGTATAGTTTTATAGGAAACACCCTGTACACATTAAATTAATATGTTCCTTCTTTGAGAAAAAACGATAAAAATATACTGCATATTTTTATGTCAAAGAAGGAACATTAGTTTTATGCATAACATAGAACTTGCAGAACTATCTAATGTTTGAAATTTTAGGTTGTTTTCAAAAAATTTCAAAAATCGGACGATCCGTAATACAGAAAATTACTTTGTTCTAAAGTATTGAAATAAACATTGGTGATGGTGAAAAAGTTAAAAAATACCGAAAAAAATAGCTTTTGCGGCGATGGCGGAAATGTAATTTTTGGGGTATATTGGCCCCCATGTCTCGAAAAGTACTGCAGAGCGGGAATTTTTGACTTGAAATTCGTGTTCTACTGACAAAAATAGGTAAGTACTGAAAAAAAAATTCCGATAATCGGAGTTTCCGCTATCTCAACAATTACCCAAAATTCAATTAATATGATTCTGATACTGCAAACAAAGTTGTTTTGGAATAATTTTAATAGCTGTGATCCAAATTTTGGTTGAAATTATTTATTTTATTTACTTTGATATAATAAGAAGTTTTCTAATATCATTAAAATTTCTCATTTATGACTGTTACGCTAACAATGTTTGACTCTACCGAGTCTACCGATAATTTTCCACAAATTCATGGCATATTACATGTAGTTTTGTAACCGAGTATAATCTACCACTAATTACCACTCCATAACACAGTATATAATTTGAATTGAAAAGTCCTATTGCTCCAATCAATTCAGAAGAAGAAGAAGCAAGGAATTTGACAATTTTGATGTTTGTCGAAAACGTAACCTAACTTATAAGATAATTCACCTTTAATTTCAAATTGTTTTTAATATGTTTCGAAATTCACTTAGTGCCCTATTAAAGAACCTTTGTATCACAGAAAATAGCGTATATAACAACGTTCGTACAATATATAATAGTCCTGCATTGTATAGAGATGTAGTAGATAGGAGAGAAATGTTAAGGTCTGTGCCAGCCACTGATGAGGGTACCGTAGGTGAAAAAGCGATTGATGTAGATTCTGTTATTCGCCAGTAAGTATTACGTTTTTAGCCAGGGAAATCGTAAACTTTCTTTATATTTTTTTGTAGCCACAGTGATACATTTCCTACTGCAGATACACCAAATAAACTTTTTAATGGAGTCCCTTTTAAGGATTTACCTATTTTTAATATTCGAGTGTCACTAAATAATACAATTATAAGCTTTACAGATGCGAAAGGTAACTCTTAGGTGATAGTTCTTTAATGAGACGTTTTTTAATGCTGATGATCGATTATTAGCCATTTTGTTGTTTTTATTAAATTTAAATGTTATATTTAAAATAAGGCATTATGCATATATTATATAACATTATACCTATATACAAGGAGGTAAAACACCCATAATTCAACAGTTAAGTCTTATTTATATTAAAATAAGAATTAATTGCGCTATAATTTTTTTGACCTGCGAACATGAGTCGCTGAATAATTACAGAAATATTTGTTTTTATATTTGCTATCTCAACAATGTTTACAATAGTGAACAGTACAACGTGAGTTTTAAATATTTTTTTTAAACTGTAGGTATCTAAAAAGTCGAATATTCCTTATAATGAATATTAAAAACAGTCCATTTTAGGTGTACCAAAGGTAATTAGATCTTGTGGGATTGAAGGATTTAAAAATACAAGAAAAGGAACAAATATTGCAGCTCAAGCAACAGCAATAAATATTGGAACGGTAAATATGTTTGTTTAAATGCATATTTTATAACGTACCTACTTAAGTTTAAAGAAAATATGTATCCATTAGTCAGTGTCCTTGTCGAGGTCTCTGTCTAACGATTATGATCTGGGAGCACTTTGAAATTTGAAATTTGGCAGATTATTAAATTTGCGAATGTCAAAGTTATGCAAATTAATTATGATACGATAGTAAATACGGATATGGCAATAAAATTTTCTCAAATTTCAAAATAAACTTCAAATTTATACCACAAGTTTTATATTATAAAAGCAAAAGTATTGCTCCAATACTCCGTTTCAGGTTTAATTAAATGATATTTTTAAAACGGTTTTGGGTTTGGTTTACCTACACGTGTTTACCTTAATACTAATAAGTCGTTAATAGCGATTTCCTATAGACTTCCTTTTAAAAATGCACTAATTGACTATATTAAAAATTTATGTTTTCTGGTCTGCAAGTTGACGCTTTAATATCTGTAGAAGTAAAATGAAAAAAAAAATTAAAAAATAACTCAATTTTCAGAGTAATAGGTATAGACTCGGGTATAGATATAAGGGGTGATCCAAATTGTTCTTCAGGATTTGAATTGTATATGTATGAATGTTTGGGGTTTACATTTTTACAGTTGGTATCGAAACATATTGCAAATATAACTCGGTTTTAAAGAGCACCGAAGATTACACTGATTTTTGTAAAAAAAACTTATATTCAGCAATGAACCTTGTTTTCATTTAAATGGCTTTGTAAACTGTTAGAATTGTTGCATCTGAAGTAGTAAATATTCACGTTATTCAAGGAAAACCGAGAGGAAAACCAATGCACTCACAGAAATGCATTGTTTGAGGGTGAAGCCGGCAAGGCTGTTACTGTCAATGGTGTACCCTATTAAGAGACTAAATGACTTTTTTCAATGAAATCCAACAGTTTATTGAACTTATTAAATGACTTGTGGTTCAACGGGATGGAGCCATATGTCACACAGCACATGAAAGTCACTTTACTTCAAATCAAATTTTCTGGTCGTGTTATCTCTCAAAGGAGTGACATCAATTATTAACCACCGAGGTCTTGCGATTTAGCCCCATTAGAGTTTTTTCTCTGGAGCTATTTGAAAGAAAAGATTTATATCAACAGACCTGCTACGATTCCAGCGCCAAAAGAGAACATCAGACGTGCAATTGGTGATATAGAGCCGTGTTTATGCTAAATACTAAAAGAATGGTATCATGTCAGCATAGAGGGCATTTGCCTCACATCATATTTCATACTTATCTGCTAAGTCTGTACTACTGATAATAAAAGAAAGAAGAGAAAGAAATTTCTAATATTTGGTTTTTTATTCAGAAAACAAACCCTAAAGTTTAATTTGAATCACCTTTTCATAACATTTTTCAAATGAGAATCCTAATATATGATTTTGCTCGAGCTAGCTAGAATACTTAATTACTACCCAATGAACACAAGAAAATCACCGTGAAGTACTTAAGAGGTAACTTTGTGGAAATCAATGTCCCTTGTGATGTCTTGCACAACTTGCATAAGATGCTTCATAATCAGCGAAATGTCCGCCCCGTTGAACATTACAGACAAAGCTTAAAGGAATCGTTTTGTGAACATTGGTCAACCTCTTACAAAACTTTTGTAAGAGTTAAATGACAGAATTCTTATTTAAATCGCAATTACATCTATATAAAACACCACTGTGTAACTTTAAGAGTATCTCTGATTGTAATGTTAATAGGCCTTGCAATGTGATTGTGCTTTAAGCCTTTTAATGATTGCTGATAATACATTGCATCTTTGCAGTTTTTAAACATCGCTATTGGATGTTAATAGGCCATTGTTTGTGAAAATCTATAGCACTTTTTGAATGACGTAAAAAAGATGTTTACTTTAAATTACTTACCGTAGTCTCTAACAAATATACATTGAGGACCTTTTTAGGCCCTTAATATAGGATGGAACAGCTGCTAAGTGATGGCACGGCATAATACCTGTACAGTGTGTTCCCGGATGGAGTTGACAAGAGAAAACCAACCTTTATTATCGATTTTTCATTCTTCATAAAAATCTTAATTTGATGTTATTAAATTAAGAAAACATGAAAATTTATCAAGCGATAAGTCTACCATTATTTACTTCTTTAGGCAAAATGTTTATCAAACAAAATTGTTTATAATTCAAAATAGAGTCTAAAAATAAATTTTTTAAGCCTAAATTTAGAATTTTGTTTTCATTGTATTTATCTTTATGAAAATTCAAATAAAAAATTCTACACAATGAGACTGAAACAATGAGATTTGTCAATTCAATATTATCGACAAATTCTCTTTTTTAATTTGAATTTTCATAAATTCTACTTAAAAGATATAATAACGATAAAAACATAAAATCCAAATTTAGGCTTCAAAATTTGTATTTAGGCTTTATTTTGCATTATAAACAACTTTGTTCAATAAACATTTTGTTTAATTAAAAAAATAAATAATGGTACCACTTCCTCTTGAGGCATTTTCATGTTTTCTTAATTTATTACTAGGTACTACTACTACTAATTTTTAAATGGTAAACACATTCTTTCAGACAAAACATTTTTTATAAATAATCACTATTCATCGTGAAACCAATAATAAAGATTTTTATTCTCTTGTCAACTCCATCCGCGGACACACCTGTATGTCATGAGGGATTTTATATCGTCTTACATGTTAGAAAAGTTTTGCTTTCCACAAAAACAGGATCTCAGCATCAAAAGTACAATGAGATGTACAGGGTATTAAAAAAAAAAACAACAAAAAAGGATAAAATATGCTATAAAATAGATTTTAAAAAGAAACAAATTGTTTCAATAGTTGGTAATTAGAAAATTTAGAAAATACTACCAAATTAACTTTCTAGAAACTTTTCTATTTGGCATTTATCGCTGTAAAATATAAAAATAGTTTCTTCCAAAGTTTTTTCTTAGCATTTGGATACCCTGTTTAATTGTATTTTCTAATGTTAATTCTATTTTTGTGGAAACCACAATTCCTCGAGAGAATTTTTGTAAAATGTAAATATTTCTCTGGATAGTAGTTAATTCAAAGGACTAACTAAATATAAATAGAGGTGGTATACATAACTAAATTAAAACTTATTTTCACTTATTTTAATTTGCTAAAAATAAAATAAAGTTTTTGGTATCTGCAATTTTTCTACCTGTTGCCATTTTATAGCCGCTTTACACTTTTTATTGCTGGCAATAAAATTACTCTTGTGCGTTTGCCACTACTACGTCTTTTGATCATATGTGGCAATGTTTCCTGCATTGCAGAAATTATAACTGGATCTAATTTTAATTGTATTGTTGTGGCTTGAGGTTTTTTGAAACATTATTGGTTTAAAGTTAGGGAAAATATTCAGGAGAATAAGGGCAAAATTGAAACTGGCGTAATTCAAAAACAAGATTTATTTTCGATTCATCCACATACATCGTTTCCTACAGGAAAAAAAAACCATTATTAATGAATATATTTTATAACATTGAATATTACGTAAAACGATGAAAAAAAAATTATTTTAACGAAAGTGACATACTTATAATAGGCAGACTTCAAATAACCAAGGCTCAAAATATAAAATGCACTTTTAGATGTTAAATACAGTACATCTGTGACCTCGAAAGCAAAATGTCGTATGTGCATTACAGTTCTATTACAAATAATTAGATGAATATTAAAAACATGCACAGATTTCAACTTTCCAAATTTGCATAATATACTTACTTTGATTTGCCCTATTATACATTTAAGGCTATGACTACCTATGTGAACAGTGAACATATGTATACCTAATACCTATCTAATTATTATTCCTAATTTCCTCCCGCTCTCTCCTTTGTTTGGAATGCCTTAGCCACTCTTTAACAAAAATTTCAAAATCACATATTGAGTAACGCCAGTGGAGTCTTGAACAGCAGCTGAAATTAACTACATTATGGTATATAATTATAATAAATAATGTGTAACTACATATATAATAATTAGGTACCTATATTTTTGTAGCAATAGTATCTTGATAGGACAATATTATTATTGTAAATTCAAGTCTGATTTCTATGCTCCTTACACATAAGTCAGTGGCTTAATAAACAAGTAAATTATTATCACATGAAAATCAGACGATCGGTCAAGAAAAGCATCCGCTTTAAAAGTAGTGATTATCTGTTTTCATTAAAAAACTTTTGTTTTACTTGATTCGCAAATCTTTATTACATTAAAATTCTTACACAAGGATGAAAATAATGAATAAAAAAGAGTGAGAATATTTTGATAACCTAATGAGTAGGTATTTTATACTATACTTATTTTAGTATTTTAGAGCGAAAATATAGACATGGAAGTTGTAGACGCCATTTTCTCTAGAAACCCTTCTTTTCCGAGGTGCAAATAAATACATATCGAGATTGGATGTAATCTAAATTTATAACTTATCTTAGGTATAATAAATAAATAAAAACTTACTTACCTATATATAACATGAAGATAATAGTGATTAAAACACGATATTACCGGTATAACCCCTTTTCTGGGATATAAATATAACACAACAGTAACGCGTGACGGCTGAATAGAAACTAAAAAGGGCGAGGTTGAATTTTCTCATCTAAAATAAAGCCTTATGTTATGTCTTATATAAGGATTTATGTAATTACCCATATGACGACAAAATGGGTAAATTATATAGATCTACACAAATCTATTCAACACTACCGCCAACCGTTGCCTTTAAAAATACATTACAGTTAAACCAAAATGTACGTAACGCTGTGAGTTCCATAAGATCAACAACTGGCAAAATTACACAAATTGCAATCAAAGATCAGCGCATTGTAATAAAAATATATATCCTTCTATACATTTTGTTATTGCATCCAATGTAACCACTCTTTTTCATTACACTGGTAATATTAAAAGAACATCCGCTTTTTTAAGTATATGCAGCCTCCATACGATGTAACAAATCTAATGTAACATTTTAGATATAATTTGAACATTGCAAAACCTCCTATACAGTTCTGTGTTCATTGGGTACCATTGCATATAAGAAATTAACAATAAGTAAACAATATTGTACACTTGCTATACAAGAAAATGTGGTTCTCTAAACATACATATAGAGGAGGTTTCAAATGTTATACATATACATATGATTGAGAATTTTTTATTACATTAATAACTTGAATAAATATATTATCTTTTTAGAGAGTACTTGAAAGAGGAGTGAAAACTATTAGGGTACGTGTTCGAGGCCTAGGACCGGGTCGCATGGTATGAATATATGTATATTTCATTTTGTGTTAGTGAATTAAAGATGCAGTATGTTTACTAACCTATTATTTTTAGTCTGCCATCAAAGGGTTGCAAATGGCTGGACTAGATATTGTATCTATTACTGACAATACAAGAGTGTCCTGGAATCCACCTAGACCAAGAAAGCAGAGAAAATTGTAAAATTGATTTAGTGTCTGTTATTTTTAATTTGTTTAAATAAATATATTTAATCGTACTCTATACACAAACTTATTTGTTATTTATATAAAGTGTTTCGTATGTGTTTCTAAATTTGTAATCTCTCTACCTACTCAGTAGCTGCTTCCATATCAGTGATATGAAAATTTTAAGAATAATTTAGTAAAAACCGAGAAAACCATTTCAAACTATTGAAACATGCGAAAGTTGGTAGGTACCTATTCTTTTTTGGATAGCCGGTATACCATACCTAGGGTACGTTCAGCTATACCTTTTCTACTTTTTCACCTGTGTAACCTGTTGGGCAAATAAATTGATTATTATTATTATATAGATTCTTTTAATGTAATAATAATTCACCAACGTAATACTAATAAAGTGCAATAAAATTCTAAAACATATAAGAGTTAATGAAAATTAACATTCGGCCGTAATTAAAATTTACCTTTGGGATAATCATATGGTACACATCTATATTAACAACTATAAGTACTCCTATATACAACCAGAAAATTAATCTAGGCATAGGAAGTAGCAATTCCACAAGTAAAGTAACCGTATCATATAGGAAGTATAGTAATTGTATACGTAAGTAAAGTAGTTGTATTTTGCTTAACTATCTATGCATTGTGCAATTAATGAGCTGTATATGCTCTGCAAATATTTCAAACAAACACATATAATTCATACGTTTTCCTTTAATTTAATGGAATTCACCCGCAAACAGACGCAACGCTGTAATATTGCTGGCAGCGAGCAATAGATGGCGCTTCCGCAGCAGGATTGTAGAGAGATGGGGTCATGCGTACAATTGCCGGTCTTCGATCAACGAAGTAAAGCAGCACGTTTGTCGAAACCGGTATTTGGATGGGTGACCGTATCTCATTACATTACCAAGGACAGTGCAGCGGGCTAGATCGCCCTTGAGTGGCACAAGGCGACTATAGCTATTGCCTATATATCTCTCCTGGGTTCGAATCCCAGCTCCAGCAGATGGCAATGTCGGAGGGAATGGGTGTATGTGGTGTGTCCTGGTTAAGTGTTAGAATAGCCATTTAACTTCGCCAGGACGTTAATATAAATAAGACCATAAATATTTAAAAAAAAATTAGGGCTGGGAATTTTTATCGATATATCGAATATAACGGTATTTGCGATTGGAATTATCGATATATTATATCAACATATCCGATATATCGATAAATATCGGCATATCAATATATATCGATAAATATCGACATCGATAACTATCGATATACCTATCGATAACCATCGATATATCGGATTTATCGACATATTTTCAGTTATCGATATCGATAACAAATTTTCAATATATCGCCCACCCCTAAGCAGGATTATTGACTGTGATAGAGACGCGCATATAAAAATGACTATTCTATTGTCTTGAATCTCAGAATTTTGACGAGTGTCGTATGTAAATAAATTACAGTAGTAATACGTTGACTGAATTATTATTCAATCATAGGTAGAACCAAAAAAAATTGATGACTTAATTAAAGGGTCTACAAAGAGTTAATAGAATTAATCAGTGATTGTTCATCCACCTTATTTCCTGTTTAACAGATCTTGATGGATATGATATGAATATAAATATTCCTTAAAAATTCTACTTACTTATATCGTTATAAATCGAGAGATTAGGCAAGGTCACTTGGATCATTTTAATCCAGATCGTTTAGATCGAAAGGAAACTTGCTACAACTCACGTCATTCGTCCCATAGGCCCATAATATAAACTAACCTAACTTTTTAATGGAGAGGAGCGTATCAATATTATTGTGAAATTATTTAATATGCATATGCATAAAAAACTATTTATTTTCTATTAAGAATCATATTATTATAATACGTTTTTGTAAAAATGACTTCGATTATTAAATTACAAGCACTCTCAGGGGCAATGGATGAATCGCCTCCTTGCTATATTCTGCAAGTTGATGATGTTAGAATATTATTAGATTGCGGTTGGGATGAAAAATTTAATATGGAATTTATAAAAGAAATCAAAAGGTAAATTTGTAATTATCAGAGGTCTCAGTTATCAATTTTATATTTTAGGCATATACATACTATTGATGCGGTGCTACTTTCTTACCCCGATGGTGTCCATTTAGGTGCCTTACCTTATTTGGTTGGTAAATTGGGTTTAAACTGTCCTATTTACTCTACAATACCAGTATATAAAATGGGGCAAATGTTTATGTATGACTTATATCAGTCGCAATATAATATGAAAGAATTTTGTATTTTTTCTTTGGATGATGTTGATGCCACTTTTGAGAAGATTATCCAACTTAAATATAACCAAAGCGTGCCTTTAAAAGGTAAATTTTACGTTTATATTCTGGTAGTTTTTGGTTCAACTATATTTTTTTAATTTAGGAAAGGGATATGGTTTAACAGTAACTCCTTTACCTGCTGGCCATATGATTGGTGGGACGATTTGGAAAATTATGAAAGTCGGAGAAGAGGATATTATTTATGCAAACGATTTTAATCATAAAAAAGAAAGGCATTTAAATGGTTGTGAACTGGAAAAGCTGCAACGACCGTCCTTACTTATTACTGATGCTTTTAATGCAACATATCAACAGGCAAGACGGAGGGCTAGAGATGAAAAATTAATGAGTAAGTATTTTTGATTCAATGATGATGTCAATTCAGTGAGATATATTAAAATACGCATGTCAATATATAGTAACCGGCAGCCAAGTACGTACACGTACGAACTTATGAGTAACTAGGTAATTCATATTCACAGGTGCAACAGATAGAGTGGACAACAATTTAAAGAGTGGGGACGGGAGCGCTGGCTTCAATTTGCATACGCTGCAAGTCGGTTGCTTATTTATTTCGCATGTAAATCCGGGCCTAAGTACGTACTTGGCTGCCTCTTACTATATAACCTCTCCCTTAACCTTTATTTATTTAACTTCCCACCGAGCTTCCCACCTAAATTTGAAATTGATCCGTTTTTTACTTCCTGAGATACGAGAGGGTATATTCATGAAAAGTGAATCACCCTGTACAGGGTTATTGGTTATAAATGCCCTTCTTAACTTTGTTATTTTTTGAGATTAAAAAAAATTTTTGAAACACTTAGTTTTAGGGCATTCTATGAATTTTTTTTCAACCATATATAATAGTATACAGGGTGCCTTATAAAATCGGCACAAAGCAATCTTATGTTTTTTTTAATGGAACACCCTGTGTATTTTTGCATAGTATGAAAGTCCTCGTTTTCCTGATTTCAAAAATGTAGGTATAATATGTTGACGTTTACTCTATGCATAATTATTATTGGTTAGATCAATATTTCAGTTTTGCAATAAACAGAAACAGTACGAAATTTTTATTAATAACAAGATAACATACCAAAGATTAAAAAATTATTGTAATAAATTTTCAACATGAACCCCAATTTTCATCAATACATTTTCTATAACCTTTTGTTTTTGAAAATCATGGCTTCATTCAATTTTTATGTAAATAGAAGCCGCTGTATATCGAAAATGGCCACAGTAAATGTCAACATATTATACATTTTTGAAATCAGGAAAACAGGGTGTTCGATTTAAAAAAACATAAATTTGGTTTGTCCGGCTTTTATGAGGCACCCTGTATATTATTGAATATGGTAGTAAGAAAATTTATAGAATGCCCTAAAACTTTTGTTTAAAATTTTTTTCTTATCTCAAAAAATAACGAAGTTAAGAGGGGGTTCCATTTATAACCAATAACCCTGTACTATGTTAATCCCAAATCGCGGTATTCCGAATAGATTTCATTTCATGATAAGTCGTAATAATGTTGCATTTTTTCGGATCACCGAGGTTAATCCGAAAAAAGCGTATGCAAGCCGGTCTCCTGTTTGTAAGGCAAACGGCGAGAACCGATTTTTTTCAAACATGCGTAAACAAAATAAAATATATACTAAAATTTACATTTTCATATGTGTGTACAATATGTATTTTTGTTAGGAAAAGTATATTAATTGGAATAAAAGTTGTTTTAATTATATATATGTATATTTTCAAAGCTTTGCCATAATCCGACAAATCGGTAATCCAAATCCTCTATGGTCTGAAACTATTCGGATTACTGAGTTTGTACTGTATGTATCAAAAATTAAAATTTACTCTTCTTTTTATTTTAGCGAATATTTTACAAACACTGAGAAATAACGGTAACGTTTTAATAGCAGTTGACACAGCAGGGAGAGTCCTGGAATTAGCACATATGTTGGACCAGCTGTGGAGAAACAAAGAATCTGGGCTATTAGCCTACTCCCTAGCTTTATTAAATAATGTTAGTTATAATGTGGTTGAGTTTGCAAAATCACAGATAGAATGGATGAGCGACAAACTAATGAGAAGCTTTGAGGGCGCAAGGAATAATCCATTTCAATTTAAGCACCTTCAGTTGTGTCATAGTCTATCGGAACTTAATAAAGTTTCAAGTCCTAAGGTGGTGCTTGCAAGTTCTCCCGATATGGAAAGTGGATTTTCTAGGGAACTCTTCCTACAGTGGTGTTCCAATCCCAACAATAGTCTTATTATTACTACAAGGTAGGTGGTAGGTTAGACCTAATTCAAAAACTGTATCAAAATCTTTGAATTTTATATGAAAATGTGTTTGGCAGGAATTAAAAAATGGAAAGGAAGAATTTAATAAAAAAAGTATCATTCTCAACATTGGCTTTCTGTCAGTGCCAAATGTATTTTTATATTTATACAATGGTGGAACCAGACACAATGCAGGGGAATGGTGCACCAAAAACTGATTTAATTATATTATTAAGAACTTATTAGGAATTTTAATATATTTTATTGAGATATCGACAACGGTCGGAGTGCGTAATGATCAGCAGGCTCCGGTGTTCATCGCATACTTTCTTATTGTTATGCCCTTGTATGCCATATTCAGTGTAATTTTTTCACCAAAAAATCCAAAGTTATATAAATAACCAAGAAAATAAAGATTCGACCCTAATATTTATGTTAGTTTTGTTATAACGAAAAAATAGTGCATATTTGTATTATTTAACATTATTTTCATTTTAAGGACCTCCCCAGGAACTCTAGCTAGAGATTTAGTTGACAATGGAGGAGGGAGAACAATTGATTTAACTATTGAAAGACGAGTAAAACTAGAAGGTAGTGAACTTGAAGAATATGAAAAAAGACAGAAGGAAAGAAGTAGGGATGATAGTGTGAAAGAGTAAATATCCTTATTTTAACATTATAATAAATTTTTGTTATCTTTGTAAATTTTAACCGTTTTCAAGTGATGGGATCGTTTTTATGTTTTATGATGTAAATATTTTATTTTCACTAATTAGGTAAATTATATAATTTTAGTGATGCGGAATCTGACTCAGATGATGATATTGAAATGTCTGTGATCTCTAAAGGCAGACATGATATAGTTATTAAACAGGAAGGAAAAATATCTGGGGGTTTCTTTAAAGTTACAAAAAAAATGTACCCGATGTATCCATTCCACGAGGAAAAGATAAAATGTGATGAATATGGAGAAATTATTAAACCTGAAGATTACAAACTGGTCGAAGTTGCAGCTGAAGCAGAGGATAATAAAGAAAATATTGTTGTGAAAAAAGAAGAGGAAGAAATAAGTATGTTTTTGATAAAAATTAATTTTATTATTTTTTATATACATATGTATTTAAAAATATTTTAAATACTTAGTTACTTAATATTTTAATAAATATACCATTTTTTTGCAGCTGAAATTCCAGAATTCCCCACAAAATGCATAGTTTTGAATCGAACAGTACAAGTAAACTGTCAAGTGCAATATATAGATTTTGAGGGAAGATCAGATGGTGAATCGTTGATGAAAATATTATCCCAGTTAAGACCCAGAAGAGTGATAGTGGTCCATGGAACCCCAGAAAGTACATCTGTAATTGAGAAGCATTGTTTAGATAACATGCAAGCCAGAGTTTTTACTCCCAGTAAAGGAGAAATCGTGGATGCTACCAGTGAAACACACATTTATCAAGTAAGAAAACAAATAAATTCATTATTATTTTCAATCAAATGGTACATAATGATACCTTTGGAAAGTACAATTAATGAGGAATCCACTCATGCCCTCTTTGCCTGTGAGACCAATAGAACCAAAATTATAAGAAGAAAAATCATATTTATTAACGAACAGCAAGTAAGAAGCTACGAAAACAAATAAAAGGACATGGAAAATCATAATAGATGTTCAAAATGTTGACGATGTACGTCAATGCACTTCTGAACTCATTTCACTGTATTTTTACTGAATGACAGCGGTTAATCGGTAGAACGTTATTCTTTGTATAGCTTGTTTTATGCGTGCTACCAGATCTTTTCAGGTTGTAGGAGTTGTTGTATACACAACATTTTTTAAATAATAATAATAATAATAATAATATGTTTATTTTATAAAGAATCAATACCTACATGAGTGGTGTTAGATTAACAATAAATAAACAAATACTTCATGAAATACCGATTAAGGTACTTGTACATGAGTGACATTAACTATTAATTAGTATTAATTTTAGATCTTACATTAAGTACATAAATTAAACTAATATATACAATTAAAAACAATTAAAATACAATAAAAAAAAATAAGAATAAATAAAATAAACACTCAAACAGATTTATACACACTCAAACTACACACACTGAAACTATTTGTGTAAAGGCAAGATATTAACTATAATTATTACTGTGATATTCTTAAAATGTATTTTTTTTTTAATTTTTAATAATTATTAATTGGTAATTTAACTGTTTTTTATATCGAGTATTTGACCCCAAATAAAAAAGTTCATGGGGGTAAATCAGGTGACCATCTGTTGTAATCCAGTTTGCTCCAAATTTGTTGCGAAGGTATTCCGTTCTTATCCTAGTGTTATGAGGAGGTGCACCATCTTGCTGGAAAAACATTTCTTGTCTTAAAGCCAACGGAATATCATCCAAAAATTAAATCTCATTTTATAGAAACTGTAAATATCTAATACCAGTCAAAGATCCTTTAAAAAAGTTATTGGGATCATTATTAGGCTCTCTTCTAAATTGATTTTCAAGAAGCAAACAATGTTTAGAGGGGCATATTTGATTAGGGTATCATTAGGACGTATCAGTGTTTAGCCGCAACTGTATTTTTCAGGCATAAATTAGTAGCATGCCCACTTTTTCATCCCTTGAATTATTTGCGACATGTTCTATCAGATTTGATAATACAATTTTTCTAACGTTGCTATGGTTGATTAGAATTGATCAGGTGGGATCGTGGCACTCTAGAATGAAAAATAAAATGAACTCTAAATAGTTATTTGTGTATTAAGGCCGTAAAATTGATCTTTCTCCGTCGCCAAGCAAACTTCGGATAAGGCCGAGAAAGATCATTTGGCCGAGGTGCATACAACATTTTTTAGGCAACTGTCTCAAAAAGTAAAATAATTAATACATGAGGACGTGAAGTAAAAGCGGCCGAAAAATAAGATTGACAATCGAGTAGTAAGTAAATGCGGTTGTGAAGTAAAAGCGGTCAAAAAATAAGATTGACTTTACTAACGCTAATGGATTCGTGAAACTTCACTTTTTGTTTTGTTTTGACAGTTGCCTAAAAAATTATTTTCCCAATAGGAAATGTCACTTATGTGGGTGGCATTGTTGGATTCAGAAATAAATTATGCAGAATATAAAAATGTAATAATATACAGAGGGTGTTCCATTTAGAAATCGAAAGCTATTATCATTTTTGGTGAAATCGGAAAGGAAAACAAATTCATTATGTCAAAAAGTGTAGTTAAGTATGCTGATTTTGAAAAATTAATCTCAAAGAAAAAAAGGGGTGTACTAAGGCTGTTACACACGGTAGAGTATTCAGATGATTACTTACATGACCCCTTTTCTATAAGTAATGTATTTAGATTATTCAGATTACATCAGGAAATTAAGTAATCACAATGTAATCTTTCATTTTATTTGTTAATCAACAATGGTTAGAAATTGTGAGTAATTAAAGTAAAGTAATTTCACTAATTTCACATTATTGAAGATTACCTAGTAAGTAATAAAGATTACTGTGTAACTAATGAGTAATGATGATTACCAAGTCGTTAAAAATTAAAATCACATGTATATTTAAATTTAATACATATAATAAAATAAGGCATCAAAAATCATCTAAATTTATAATCCTTATCATTATCATATTATTTGCTTTACTTTGCCTTACCACCTGATCAATTAATTAAAGGACTGTAGCAACCTTCAGAAGCACATTAAAGAAAAGGCTTTTGTCATTATTTTACTTGCTCCTAAGTTCTGATTATGAAACGCATTGTATATAGGGCGGTAAGGCATGGCACTGAGTAAACCAAATATATATAACAAGAAAAAAATTGTCCATATATTACGTTAAAATAATATTAGAGTTATTGGATATTACTAAAAAGGAAAAGAATCTGTGGCATTGCCAGCATGTCATTCAGTCAATCACAACTATACTTTAAATCACGAGAGATGACTGTTACGTCACAAATAAATTTCTAATCTTCAACGTATGCTGTTCAAGCGTTCTTTGTTAGCAAAATTGTAAAACGAGAGAGACAGGGAAAAAAAGTCCATTATATGTGATTGTTAATATCTCCGACTGATGTTGTTGATGTGAAAACCTAACCTCCTTGAAGAAAAAGAAAGAGAGAGCCCGATTTCGTATGTCTCAGTAACAAGCGAGAATTAGACAACTCATCGAACGCTTTTGACTACCGCCGTTGTCACATGTTTCATAGTTTTTTGTTTCTGCATGTCAGCCAGTTGTCAAATTTGAATTTGTTTATTTTTGAGTTTGATTTTTACCGTTTTCCTTATTCCATTGATTTTTGCACATTAAAAACAGTTCGTTATAGAATTAACGATAGTTAATGTTAATCTTCAAAACATCTGCATTTTGCCAAATTATATATATTATATATATATAAAAAAACCTCGATAAGAATATAAAATTAGTTCAAGTTTAAAGACAGGCGAGATTGTTAAATTATTCTGACATTTAATTAACACACAAATTGTAGGTTATGTTTTGTTTTGACGTTTAAAGTTTGTTTACATCCGGATGTCATTTCAACAAGCATGAACATGACCAACGTCCTGATTTGATTCACACTAATTTTAATGATGACGTAACGGTCTTCTTTCGTAATTTGGACTATATGTCATTCTACTCTTTAATAACAAATTAAATATGTTTATATTTAGTAACCTGTAAATAAAATGCATATTAAGTAGAACTAGGATTTATCAATTTTAAAACTATTGCTACTATTCTTTATTTCAGGTTCGTCTTACTGATGCGTTGGTTTCCCAGTTAAATTTTCAAAAAGCAAGAGATGCAGAGGTTGCCTGGATAAATGCTCAAATAATCATAAGAGAAAGCCAGGCTGATGCGAAACGAATGAACGTTGATAATGAACCAATGGAAGGTATATAAAATATTTACTATTTATTTGGAGACAATATTTTCAAAGTTTTGTATTATCACAAAATTTCTAAATATTTATTACTTGCAATTATCTAAAAATGTGGAACAGAATTGGAGATTATTTATTTTATTTTTACCATTAATCTGAATTAATGGTGAAAATACAGTAAATAATAATAGTCATTCATGTATCAAGGGTGTAAACGTAAAGCGTTTTATGCTTGCGGAATTAAGATAATAACATGAGGCTTTAGCCGAGGACTATTATGCCAAGGGCCATAAACGCTTATTACACCCATGATACATACAAAGTTTTGTACACAATCGGTATAAGTAACTGTTTCTCGAGTGTTTTTGCCAATAGTTTGAAGGTTGTCTTCAATTTTTCAGTGTTATGCGGCCAAATTACAAATATCTTCATAACACTAAAACTTGATGACAATCCTGAAGCTATTATTATTAGCAAGTAAATACAATATTAAAATCTCGAAACCTACTCGGTTACCCCTCTTTATTATTATTCCTTTACTCAACAATTCTAACTCAAATATTTTATTTCCCAATTTGCAGTGGATGAGGAAGATCAGAAAATTTTAACTCTAGAACCTTTCAATATTAATGCTCCCCATGACCCCGTCTTCATCAATGAAATCAAATTATCTGATTTTAAACAAGTTCTGGCCAGAAGTAATATAAACTCAGAATTTTCAGGAGGTGTTTTATGGTGTAGCAATGGATCGATAGCGATACGAAAGGTAATTATAATTTTTATATCAATAATTTTATTAATTTTAATTATTTTTATAACTTTTTTTAATAGTGATGTATACGAGATTCAAATTTTATGCTTTAGATTTGTTTCTTCTCGAGGATGACAGTTATCCAAAAGAAATGATATAATTTTCAGATATTAGCCCGTCATAACTTTACTAAAAATTATAACTTCTTAAAGACGAAACTTTAATACATTTTTAAAAGTTTAACACGTTGACGACCGCTGTCGATTAACCAAAATCGGTCTCCATGACCGGCATAATTTTCCTCAGGTTTTGGTTTGGAACCTAAATAAATTTTATTTTTGTAATAATTTGGATTGATTTACTTATTTTTGTGCGCTGCAATTAATATTTTTGTGTGTGTACCATGTAGATACCACACTGTCCCAAGGGTAGATTTTACCTATTTGGACCGTATGGTACTATTACTCTAAAAATATTTTTATTTGTCTAAATAAAATAGTATTTGTCTAAATAATATATTTATTTTATTGTCTTCTTATCATAGAATCGTTGAAACAATTTTTTTTATATTTGGAGATATTGTTGTATTGTTGATATCTGCCAAAATTTGACTTATAATCTCAAAAAATATGCATGGTATTTCTACCCCGCTAATATTAGTGGGCCACCAGGCCCGCTATCTAACGTATCCTATGTATTTAGCATTATAACGTGCGTTCTGAATTAGCCACGGACATGAATATAAAAGAAAGGTGCGTGTAACTTAAAGTTACCACATGGTCCAAGGGGACATTAAAGGTGTGTTAACTTCCGTTAACACGCGGTCGTCAACGTGTTAAAATTTTCAAGAAAGAAAACAAATAATTCAATAGCATCACCTGAATAATACGGCGAGGCAAATAAGGGAACTACTTGAGAATAAATTTTGTCTGTAGAATTACTTTTCGTTACGTTTAGATAAAACAATGCCATATTTTTATTTAATAAATCGAAAATAACATTACGTAAAAAAAATTTATTTTTTCATAAACATGAAACTGTAGTATAACATACTGTGTGGATGACAGCTACATCTGGGCATAACATTAATTCCTTTAAATACCGGAAAATATATAAAGTCTTCCTTTTAATGAATTAATTCGTTTTTTTTTTTTTTTGTTTCATCATTTTAATTAACAAAGAATCTACGAACTACAGTTTGCTAATTTAATTTAATTTATCTTAAAAAATTACCATTGGTCCAAAGATCCAGAGATAACTTGGGACATATTAGGCTTTTAAATCTTTATAATGGATTATTTAGGTTACTTGCACCATAACAGAAAATATTGCTATTTATCCTCAAATTTGAGCAACTCTCTTTTTAAATACTTGACCGTCGACTGTCTTGTTTGATAAAAAGTACCTATTGTTAGATTAGATATTTTAATTTTGAAAATTAAAAAATTCGTATTTCTGTTTTATAAACAAGCTATTATCTATTTATAATATTCATGAATTTATTTTAGGTGGAAAGTGGACGAATTATACTAGAAGGATGTATATCAGAAGACTATTATCGAGTTAAAGAACTTTTATATGAACAGTATGCTATTTTATAATTTTTACAAACTATTTTGTGAGTAAATACTAGTTGTTTAGTTTCATAATTTAAGAAAAAATGTTTCAAGATTCGTAACTTTTATCAAATATTTAAAAATTGTGAATCTTTGTTATTAAAAAAATCACAGAGAGTTCCTTGTGACAAATTATACTATTAGTGTACAATTTATATAATGAATCATTCATTTCATCATTAGTTTCCTATAAGCTGTATATTATAGCGTTAAATATTTTTATGTGAATTATTTTAATAAAATTTTAAGAAAATGTGGCGACTTATACATTATACCCTTAATAGCTCAATGTAGTTACATCAAAGCAATAAATATACAAATATACATGGCAAGTATATTACAGAACATAATAAACTAATTAATTACGAGATGAATAAAATTATTAACGTAGAAGAGACATGCACAGTAGTAGGTATATTATTTCTTTATTAGTATTATTTATATTATAAAATTTATTTATATAATTTCTATCGTCTGAAGGTATTTGGGAAATTTTTAACATATATGATAAATGTACTGGTAGTTATATTAGTTGTTACTGACAAAATTGTTTCTACTTATATGTTTAGGATTTAAGCACATAGATTTTGCGATTAGTGTTCACCATTAATAGCTTCGTTGTTAGTATATGATTGAAGATTAAATAGGCATTAATGAAAAGTGTGTAAAATCATGATATTGTCTATTTTAGCTTTTAGCCCATGAATTATTATACTAAGACAACATCATGTTTTTACATACATTTTTGTTTTGAATAACTGGAGAATGGAAAGTCTAAATATATAGCCTTATGTGTTTTTCAAATCAGAAAACTGTAAGAATTTTGAAGATATGATAATATATAGGGTATTCCATTAAAAAAACCCTTGGTTTATTGATTTTCGCCATTTTGCGATTGTCATTTGTTTGTTTTATTGGCAGATTATTAAGAATCAGGAAGAATACTGCAATTTTTTGTATATAAAATTTGTCTGCATTTCTTCAAATAGACTCTGTGGCTAATTATAAGGAAAAACCCTGCATATATTTTGCACATACATACTGGACAAGTTACATTAAGTTCTGTTTTTATTTAAAAATGGAACATTTATTTTTTAAATTTGAGATTTTATATTTTTTTAGTTATAGTAATGGTATAATGTATTAAATATTGTGTAATTTAATAACACAAGTTTATGTCTCCTAAAGTGTATAAACTTTTGAGAGATTTTCTTTATTATTATTAAGCAATTTATCTTTGTTATATATTTGCAATATATTGTAATATTTTATATGCTTTTTAATGTGCAATTACAATATTAATATGGTTTAGTAGGGCATCTATAATCCAAACAGTGCAGATTATAGATATCATTTAGATATTATTTATGAATTATTCTATAATCCTAATGTTTTAGTAACGGCGTCTCTCAGCCTCCTGTTCGAATTATGTACGCAGTACTGTACTTGTGTAATAAAAATTATACCTAACTCAAATATCTTGTGAGATAGCACCATCGATATCACCTTTCCATCATTTTTTCAGGAAAATATTAACTATTATATTATTCATACAAATCGTAATAAACCCCATGCGAAACAAGCAAAACTGTCAACGTTTGGTACCGAACTACACTACGTCATGGAAGACGTAATTGTTAAAGTTTAAACTATACAGGATCTATAATGTAGTTATTTATGAGCAAAGTGGACTTTTTTTAGCATTTACCTAGGTCATGAGAAATCAAATATTTCACATAATTTTATGTTTTTGTCAACTCATAGAATACTGATTTAGAAAAATATCACCTTATTACTCTAAATCTACACTTTCAACTGTTGTAGTATATGTGTTATTTTATATTTTATAATTATTATAGATTACATAGAGATTTTCGGTATCAAATAAGTTATATACGTCTAAATTCAACTATATAATTATAATAATTTTTTGTAGCATTGGGCTATAATATATAAATTGAAATTAGTATATGTAGTTAAGTTGAATATACAGAGTCTTTTCTTCTTGTACAGAGAGATTAGAAAAACACTTTTATCATGCTAAATGAATTCAAAATTTTTTATTCGGTAGCTCATATCTCAACCACCTTTGAACCCACTATAACGAAATTTTGCACAAAGGGGTTTTTAAAGGTGCTGATTAAGAATATCCTACTAGATATTTTCTAAAAAAAATCGCTAATATAAATTCTCGGAAAATCCACCCTTATACTACGTTAGCCTATATAAAGGTACACCAATGATAATTATCAAATTTTATTAACGTCATTAAATTATAATTGGGAGCAGTGAACAACCACCCAAATTTCAAAAAAATCACATCAGTTTTTGAGATATAGGAGTTAGCTCCCATGAAACTTAAGCGACACTGGTATATACACTGTCTCAGGTTTTACTCGGGAAAATTTAATGGATGATAGATCTTGCAAAAATATAAAGAAAAGTTCATATGAACTTGTATGTTTTAGAGCTTCGTTTTCGAGATTCGAGGGTTAAAAGTTAATTTAAAAAAAGCTTATTATTTCCTCAAATATCTTACAAAACTAATATACTTGACCGATTTTGATAAAACTTAGCACATTGATTACAATAAGTAAAGAAGCTTTAATTTGAGATGTAATTAGATTTAATTTAACTGTTTCAGGAGCGGCGCTGGGGCATCCTAATCTAGATATTTTAAAGCAAAATTTGAGCACGTCACTGATGCTTTTTCCTCTATTGAATTTTTTTCTTACTGTTTACTTATTTGCGAGAAAAAAAAATAAAATTGTTTATTCGCCCGCTCCTGAAAAAAATAAATAAATAATTCAAGAAACAAATAAATTGTATTTTGAATTACTCAATCTATAAGCATAAATTAAGGTCCTTATTAATTATTACCTACTAAAAACGTGAAAAGTTTTTTCAGAATAAGGTTTTTTTAAATTAACTGTAACACCCTGTATCGCGAAAACGAAACTTTAAACATACGTTGTTTAAATTTAAAAGTTAACATTATTAATACCTATATATTTTATCTGATACAATCTGAAAAAATCAACGTGCCGTGCCACATTGTATCCACTCGAATCTAAATTCTAAACTTAGCTCTCGAGCTAGCTAGAGTAAGATAGAACCAATCAGTGACGTTTTGTCCCTACCTCTTCGACCATATGCTTCATTCATCAGTTATCTTTTGAACAACTGAACATCTCGTTCGCCGTCCTTTTTTACTTGTATACAGTTTAACAATTTGACGTTAAAGTGTGCTTGTGTCGCGTGTGTTTTTCGATTGTTTTTCAGTGAATATTCGTGAAAAACGTGATACAAACAGTGAGAATTTTAAGGAAATTACGATAATACTGGTTTTCGGCGAATGAAACGTAAGTTCACACAAAGTTTATAGAGGTTAAGTTAGTTTTAAATTGTTTACTGTTTACTATTTGTTTTCTAACCAAAACAAACTTAACTTCCGAGTGCAAGTAACTTAAGTAGATCATTTCGAAATTAGGTAGGTACGTATTTAGAAAATTATGAATGAATATTATTTAATGCATTACGGAATTATTGTTTACTCGAGTTGTATTTTAGTATCAGTCAGCACGGTGTAAAATTTTTGCTAGTTCGGATAAAATGTTACACTATAAACATATTATTATACATTATACCCTCATTCTCGTTATAATAAATGAATTTTATAAGCTCGTTAATAGGTATACCTATATCTCTATATGTTATACAATAATTTTGTTTCAGTTTTGTTATCTTTGCAGTGGTAGGTCTAGTTATATTAATAAGTAGATGTAGATTAGAAATCAGAAAATGAGTTTCAACATTTATCTTAATGTATCTACTACTACTACTACAATTTTAATATAGGTAGGTATCTATTATTTGTATACGTTAGATATACCTACCTACCTATGTTTGAAAAATGTTTAAAGTAATAATTCATCTCGTAATTGACGTAATTCATGGTTATAATTTGTTTCCTGAAATTATAAAGTGTTTATACCTAGGGTAGGTATATCATTTGGCCTTTGAATAAATGCCAAGAAATATCCAGCTACTTTCTTGTTGATCAGTATTTTCTTTGAGTAGGTATCTAGGTATAGGTATACGTATCGGTTCCTAATATTTTTAATAACCATAAGTGTACTACTTTTTACCATTTCTTGTTTTTCGGTTAGGTACTAATAACGTAATAATATGCGTTATACAGGGTGAAACTTTAAGCGTTGAAATGATTTGTTTTTGAGGTTCCCAATTTTTAATAAAATAATAATAGTAATAATAAATATCTTTATCTCGGTCTTTATTATAATAAGAATAAATGTGAAATCTGAATTTAATTTTGAAATATATTTGTAAATAGGTAAATATAGTAAATATAGAAAATACTCCACAACAATAAATTAGACAACTTCAAAAATCTATAGAAGCAAAACTATAGGTAGATATAAGGTTATGTTCTCCATTCAAAACCTCGTTCAAAACAGATTACAGCGCTGTCAGTCCTATGGAATTGTCGGAATTGACATTAATGGTAATACAAGAGATAAGATTAATGCCATATACCCCAAAAAAGAAACATGATGCAGCTACGGACACGTGTTTCGGAGTTATTGCTCCTCGTCAGCGTAGCGTAGCTAAATAAAGAATATAAGATCTAAAGCAATAACTAATAAAGGTTAGAAAGCACAGTACACAGTACTCAAATTCGTGCTTTCGTGCATCATGGACCACGATTGCAGCCTCAAATGACAGCACTCGGCACATTGAGCTCTATGCGTACTGCTCTATTTCTACCTAGGCAAATACAAACAAAAGAGTGACGTTTAATAGGGTTAAATAATACAAGAGATAAGATTAATGCCATATACCCCAAAAAAGAAACATGATGCAGCTACGGACACGTGTTTCGGAGTTATTGCTCCTCGTCAGCGTAGCGTAGCTAAATAAAGAATATAAGATCTAAAGCAATAACTAATAAAGGTTAGAAAGCACAGTACACAGTACTCAAATTCGTGCTTTCGTGCATCATGGACCACGATTGCAGCCTCAAATGACAGCACTCGGCACATTGAGCTCTATGCGTACTGCTCTATTTCTACCTAGGCAAATACAAACAAAAGAGTGACGTTTAATAGGGTTAAATAATACAAGAGATAAGATTAATGCCATATACCCCAAAAAAGAAACATGATGCAGCTACGGACACGTGTTTCGGAGTTATTGCTCCTCGTCAGCGTAGCGTAGCTAAATAAAGAATATAAGATCTAAAGCAATAACTAATAAAGGTTAGAAAGCACAGTACACAGTACTCAAATTCGTGCTTTCGTGCATCATGGACCACGATTGCAGCCTCAAATGACAGCACTCGGCACATTGAGCTCTATGCGTACTGCTCTATTTCTACCTAGGCAAATACAAACAAAAGAGTGACGTTTAATAGGGTTAAATAATACAAGAGATAAGATTAATGCCATATACCCCAAAAAAGAAACATGATGCAGCTACGGACACGTGTTTCGGAGTTATTGCTCCTCGTCAGCGTAGCGTAGCTAAATAAAGAATATAAGATCTAAAGCAATAACTAATAAAGGTTAGAAAGCACAGTACACAGTACTCAAATTCGTGCTTTCGTGCATCATGGACCACGATTGCAGCCTCAAATGACAGCACTCGGCACATTGAGCTCTATGCGTACTGCTCTATTTCTACCTAGGCAAATACAAACAAAAGAGTGACGTTTAATAGGGTTAAATAATACAAGAGATAAGATTAATGCCATATACCCCAAAATGGTATTCTCGATGGTGGTAATTTACTCGGTAATTTATCTTGAATCTTGAATCCGTTAAGTAAGTAGTTATCGCTTATTTTTTTAAATTCGCATCCAAGTCTCGATATGAGTTTTCATCTACTAACCGTACAATCAGTAGAATGAGTAGTGGACTGAGTGGATTTTTAATTTTGACTGAGAAAAACATTTTTGATATCTAATGAAATATCCTCGAGGAAATATCGTTCTAGGGTTTGGTATTCGAAGTATTAACAGCGAGATTAACAGTATACTTAATACCGAGCTTAATACATCCGAGGGTATATCTTAAACGAGATCTTAAATTAAAAATAAAATTAAAACATTGAAATTCGAGCTGAAATTGAAAAAAATTGGTGATAAATCAATATTTTCAACTATTCGTTTATTTTGCATCTTCTTTTAGTACCCTCGAAGTACTTACGATTAAATTATTCAACTCAAGTTATTGACGGATTTCAATATACCGGGTGTTAACGAAATTATCAAGGACGCAGACTATGGAGGATGTATTTCACAATCTTTTGGTAGCATCCCATCCATACCGGGTGTCAACTAAATTATTAGACAAGTGATAGCACCCAGAACTCTCTACATAGATATAAAATTTAGATTTGGAGGACATAATATACAGGGGAAAATGCAGATTTTTTCTATATTTGTCATATTACCGTTTCACCGGAAATGACCTCAACTATGAAATTTTAAATGCAACACCTCGTGCAACACCCTGTATATTTTTACATTTTTGTATTCTAGAGATGATTTAATATCGACTGCACTTGTTTGAGAAATGTTTCAGGCACTTGATTTTTTTAGACCTATTTTTGTCTGGAGTCTGGAAATAAATTAATGATTTAAGCACATTTGAAGAGTTGTAAACCCTAAAATAGTGGAAGAAATCTGACGATTCAATATTTCTTGGAACATCTAGACCCAGGACATTGATGATAACACATTCACGGCAGTCTAGATGCAGAAATAAAAATAGGTCTAAAAAAATCCAGTGGACTAAACTCGAGACTAAACTCGGGGCTAAAACATATCTCAAACAAGTGCAGTCGCACCTTAAAATCGTCTCTAGAATGCAAAAATGTAAAAATATACAGGGTGTTGCATTTAAAATTTTATAGTTGAGGTCATTTCCGGCGGAACTGAAAATTACAGAAATGTGACAAATAGATAGATCGAAAAATTTGCATTTTCCCCTGTAATATTAAATATTATATCCTCCAAATCTCATTTTTATATTTAGACGAGTATTTAGAAAGTTCCGGGTGTTATGGCTTGTCTAATAATTTCATTGACACTCGGTATAAGAATTGTCAAGTAAAATTCTTTTTTGAATAGCATGCTCCCGAGCATGCTCCATGAGATTACGACCTCGCAACTACTCTCTTTCTTACTCTGATAAAATTTGAATCATATTACTTGGCGTATGGTTGAAGTCGGGTTGAAGTGATCTACGCAATATGTTTGTCTGGTGCCTCTCTCGTAGGCAATCAGTTGGTATGGCTGCCAATTTCAAGATGTTCCATTGGTAACTTCAATTGTAACTTTTTCCTTCACATTTTCATTATTAATGATGGAGAACATCTCTGCTTGTTTCGTGCTAATCAGTTTAGTCCTCGGTTTAGTCCAAAACAGGTTATTACGGAACTGTTGGGTTACAACTCGGGTTACAATTAGTATGACAGTGTCACAGTACTGCCACCGAGACTGCCACTGTCGAAACACTATTTACCTAATAATATGTATAATATAAAGGAAAAATGCCGGGCAAAGTAATAAGAGGGGAGTGCCGACAGTTGATTTTAAATCTTTTGGATTATTTTGCTCAGAAAAAGGGAAATAACCGAGGAAATAACGGGCCCTTAGTAAATATAGAAAAGCGGATCCAATTAAATTACTGGAGGAAGTGTTTCGAGAATATTTGCTGAAGGTAAAATCGGTTTGCCTCTACAAACGTCAGGGAAGAAACGGAAAAAAAAACGGAAACGAAGAACTGAAGAGGATATAAATAATTAATATTTCCAACGCTAGTTTAGGTCGACTATTAAAAATTATTGAATTCAAATACAAACTGGAAAATGTTCGTCGGTACCTCTGTGAGCTTCCTCAAGTTGTCCACCAACGAATAAAGTTTTTAAGGAAATATTGCAAACATTTAAAAAGTGAAAGCCCTCTTCAATGTCTTTATTTGGACAAAACGTGGGTTTTTCAAAAGGAACTTTTAAAAGAACGTGGCAAGATAAAAATACAAAAAGTTATAGAAAGGGACATGAAGGCACTGGCAAAAGATCTATTCTTCTTCGCACTGGATTTGGCACAATAAAACGATTTTGTGGTAAATGGTAGCCTGGTATCGAGCCTGGTATTTTCGTCAACTTCCAAGAGTGCTGACTGCCACGATTCAACGCATAAATAAAGAACCGTTTGAGAAAATAATTTTAGAAAAATTATTACCAAACTTTTAATAATAGGTAAGTATGCAATTGCAAAAAAAAACTTACCACTTCTTGGACCAAAACTCAAATGCAAGAGTGGTTCAATTAAAAAAACATACAGTATAGTAATGCTGCTTTGTGGGTGGAATTATTAGAAATTTGCAATAAACATCGTCCAAGTGAACGAAGATATGTAGATGAAATGCTTAACGCATTTGGTCATCAAGTTTTGCTCGACTCAAACGATTTCTCTGCATGTTTAAAAACAACAATAGAAAGCAAAGCAAGGGTCTAATTGAAACCTAATGGTATTTTAACATTTAGAACTGGTTGAAAAATTTCCTAGATATAGTTAAGCGTCGTGTTAGACAGACCTAAGAAATCGTTATTTTTGTAGAACACTACTAAATTTTTGTATAAGAATGCACGGATCAAATATGCTCATTTGAAAAAATCAGAAATGGAATGGTATTTTCCTCGGTATTTTCATATCTACTAAATAAATTTAGGAATTTGAGTAACTTCCAGAAATATCTAATGAGATACCTCGGTGATACCTTAGTGCAAAAATGTTTAAAAAGTAATTCAATTTTTAGGAAAGTGTGAGACAAAACTGATTTTGTTAAAACTTATAATCGATTCGATGATGTTGTTGGAAGCGTATCAATTAGATAGGTTAAATCGTTTCGCTAGAGGCGCATGGACAGACAGACAAATAGACAAGTAGTTAGATATAGATATAGATGAAGTGGCCGATGGACATTCGAAGAATCTCAAACCGAAACCTTTACATAATATATTCTTGACATTTGATAAAGTACAACATTGAAGTCGAAATTAAACCATCACAACTAAGTGTTAGTGTTTAGTTCTGGTGTTCATTTTTCATATTAACGACTTGCTCCTCAACATTAAATTCTGTGTACAGTTTTACAGACGACAATACTTAGTACCAAATACAAACTCAAAAACAATCTGGTTATCAAACAAAAGAAGGAAATTGGCGGATGGACTTATAACCGTTGGCAAACACATAACAGGAGAAGAAAACATGAAAGGATCGAGCTACCACGGCAAATACTGCAACTTAATCTTTCATCTCAAGAGAAAGTGAAGAGACAAAAATTAGTAATAAAGTTCTGTTTTCACCTCGAATTTCATTGATATTTATAATCTGATATTGCCGAAAAAGAGTAAAAGAAAGTCGTATGCCTACACCCCAATTTTGCCTTGTGAGATTGAAGATTTACTTAATAGTTAACCTCGTAGTTAACTTTAAGTAATGATGATCCTTCGGTCTCTACGGGAAGCGAATTGATCACTTACTTTCTCGTAAAAGCCTTCTACCTAATTGTTTTTTAAAACATACCTATTTATAACTTTCAAATCTATTGATAGCCAAAAGGAGATGTGCACCTCCTTACCTGTAGATAACCATTCCAGGTGTATTAAAAATTAAAAATCTTAGTTGCCTGCAACAAATAAACTTTTTCTAGTGGGACCAGATATTTGTCTTACATAAATAAAACAATGAAATTAAATAAAAGATAATATTACTAATAAAATTCAACTCCGTCATGGTTTATTTATGGTTTTATGAGGATCTATTACTGATAAATAAATTGTGGGTAAATAAATCATTCAATAAATGTCGACACTCTAAGGATCTTGCTATTATGCTAAGTGGTCAAACGGTTCATCTACACAAATTAGGGGTTCGTAATGTAATCCGAAAGTGCATGCCTAAGTGTAGTTAGTAATACGCTCGGCAATAAGTTTTTACTAGAGTCTAGGAAAATTGGCGTCAGGCAAATGAATACCTCTAAATACCAAGGCAAAGTGATACAGTAGAAGAGCGGTTGATTTTTACCTCTGTAACTGACATTGTTATAAATCGTAAACCGTTTTGTTTAAATTAGAGGTAATTGATTGATATATTTCAAATTTCTATTTATTAATTTTGAATTTTTTATAAAGTTATAACTTTTTGAAATTTTATTGTTCAATGTGGGATTTAAAAAACTTAAAAAAGGTATACCTTTTTAAAAAATCTAAATTTCTTGACAAAATTTAATTCTGGTGATCAATTTCCTCCATAATTTTTTCCCACAAAAGTTATTCATTTTTAATCTTTAACTTTCCTTATGTTTTTTTCTATTCGGTTTATTGATATTTGCTCAATCAAGCAAAAAGAAAAGGAATTTTTTGAAGACAAATTCCAGTATCAAATTCTCATTTGAAAATCCTCCTAATCTAAATCAATAATTACCGACTTTTTAATTGGTTTTCATACAGCCCTCGGTGCAACTCATACCAAGAAAGGAACGAAAACGGATTGAAATAATTGTACTCCCATTCCCTTGTACTGCACACTTTAAAGTAAGTATAAAGGTGTAATAGTAGATATTGAATTAATTTAGTGAAGAATTTGCCATATTTCGATCCGGCTAGTATCTTACACGAACAGCAATACTGGTTCCCGAAACACAGGATATCAGTTTACATATTAACCATATTATCGAGCATATTATGGATAGATGTGATCGAGAGATTTGGAAAATCCCAAGCAACAATTATTATTTCTCACGGATATTTGATAAATTATCAAATATCCATGTCTTCTTAAACAGCTTACTTGCTTGTAGCTGGCCAGTGCTTGTTCAAGTGCTTGAAACTACCGAAAATTGTGCGATATTCTAAGATTCATGCAATAGTTATATTAACATATATATGTATACATGTCGGGCTTTGTCTACAGTGCTATGACTAGGGTGACTAAGCTAACATACGATTCACTCGTATAATCCCTATCAAGAAGCATTTTACATCATGCTTTGAGATTTCCTATACCAAGTTCTGGATTTTCCGAATCCACACGTCTATATCTATCTATACCTTTTGTTGTAACTCCTGATCTATTAGAGATAGACGTACAATGACAATATGAAAATGACCAGAATTTGATGTGATTGCGAATAATTGAATGAATTAGCACATGCCAGTTAAAATAAGGCCACGTGGCTACACTACGTCTGGCGTCGTCAGTATATTATATGAACTGTCAACCGACCGTATTTTGGAGATTAGGGGATTTTGATTTTATATCTAGCCGTTTAATTTTATTCTGACTGCCCATCTCTGAAATAAGGATATTGTCCAATATGGGCATTCATCCGCTTAATCGTCACGTAATTCCAGAAGACAAGTATGATCCAGAAGCTTTGAAAAAAGAAATCAACCAGTGAGGCAAATCCAGTTGACGTCGCCCAGGATAATAACATTGAAAATGACCACGCTGGACCCTCGACTAGACCTGTTGAATCGAAATTGAGTTTTGAGGAGTTACTATTAAATACTATGAAGCAAACTCAAAGAGATATATGTTTAACAAAGAGGACAAAGAAGCCGCAGGTGCAGCGAAGCGAGTGCAGAAGTAAAACCTCGCAAGAAATTTGAGAGACTTGCAAAAGAAAAAATGGAAAAGAAAAAGGGAAAAGCAAGGGGAAAAGAAGACTATAAAAGAATCCTGAAAGTACTAAAAAGACAAATACAGCAAAAAAACATACAGTTCAAATACCTCAAGCTCTGAGGAAGAAATGGAAGATCCAGTACTTATGCAGGGTACCCAGCGACCGGGAAAACCGGGAAATGTCAGGGAATTTTTATGAGGCAGGGAAAAGTCAGGGAAATTGTAAAAAATCGGAAATTGTCAGGGAATTTTGACCTTTTGTCTGGAAAATATGCAACAGAATTCAAACCTCTTATTTATTATTTTTTTAAATTATTATTATTTAATATGAAGAAATGTTTTACAACAATTTCTTTTTGTAAAACTAAAAAACCGCCCTTGGATCATGGTAAGATCCTATGGTTGGTTAGTTTAGTAGTAAATATGAAAAAATACGATTTTGTCATTTCACTATAAGGTGAGATGGTAGTCCTGTTTATCTAGTGTCTTTTACTATTTTGTGGTGGCAATGGTAAATCAGTCACTCAAGTTTCTTCCGCCTTTGAAGTTGAATTACTCGAAAACGATGCATTTAATTGACATATTAAGAGATACAAAAAAGTCGATAAATGGTACAGGCAATAACACAAGCACATCGATTTTGTGAAAAAAACAGTGGCGTACTTTTGTTTTCAATTAAAATAATTTTTGATTAGCCCGTACGCACGCCCCTGTATTCGTGATGAAAAAATTGCAACCATTTTCCGATAAAGAATGTAAAACAACCCCTCTATGCTAAATTTCAAAGAGCTATCTTTTGTTAGTATAGAGTTATGGCCAATTATTCTAAAAAAAATTTCATCTTTAACACCCTGTAGATCTTAAACGAAGCAGAATTCGACCATAGTTTATAGGACAAAATGTCTTTATTTTACGCTGAACTAGCTCCTGGTAAAGTCCTGCTATTATAAACTGGACCACCCTGTATATGAATTTATGTATTGTATATTTTGATATTAAAATATTTGCATATTTGGTCTGGAATTTTCTATATAATGTTCCTGGAAAACCTGGAAAAGTGAGGGAATTTTGAAACTCAAGTTGACTGGGTACCCTGTTATGGACTCAGACGCAGACGATGATATTGACCCTGAGATTTGAAGAAGACGAAGATGAGAACCCCCAAATTGCTATAGGAAGATGGGTCATAATAGAATATTCTTCTAAAAAAAATTATAGTTTAAAAAAACCTCGAAAAAAACTAAAAAAACACGCTTTAGGGAACCGAACTAAAAAGTAAAAAATAATGTTTTTCTATTAAGATTTTGTTCAACAGTGATAAATATTCCACTAACTCAATATATGTAATTAAATGCTTTTTACTAAGTTTAAAATAAGAATAAAGTGATTGACAAAAAATAATTTTATTATAAAAAAGCGTGGGGTGCATGATATCAATAATTGTTATAGATATTTCATTGGTAGCTATTGATTGAAAGTAGAGTTAGCACCCCACGCTTTTTTACAATAATATTATTTTTTGTCAATCACTTTATTCTTATTTTAAACTTAGTAAAAAGCATTTAATTATATTGAGTTAGTGGAATATTTATCACTGTTGAACAAAATCTTAATAGATAAACATTATTTTTTACTTTTTAGTTCGGTTTCCCTTTAAAGCGTGTTTTTTTAGTTTTTTTTAAACTATAATTTTTTTTTATATTTTTGAAATACAATTTTTTTGAAAATTTTTCAATTCAAATTTTTTTGGAATATTATCACTGTTGAACAAAATCTTAATAGATAAACATTATTTTTTACTTTTTAGTTCGGTTTCCCTTTAAAGCGTGTTTTTTTAGTTTTTTTTAAACTATAATTTTTTTTTATATTTTTGAAATAAAATTTTTTTGAAAATTTTTCAATTCAAATTTTTTTTTTAATTTTTCATTTCAAAATTTCCTCAAAATTTTTGAAATGGAATTTTTTTCAAAATTCTTGAATGAATTTTTTTTGACATTTTCAATTCAATTTTTATTGACATTTTTCAATTGAAATTTTTTTTTCAAAATTTTTGAAATCGAATTTTTTTCAAAATTTTTTAAATGAAATTTTTTTGACATTTTTCAATTCAAATTTTTTTCAAAAATTTTGAGTCCAAATTTTTGTTTTAATTTTTAGAGACAAATTTTTTTCGATCTCTTTCATTTCGAATTTTTTGTCGATAAAGAAGGATAACATTTACCGTCATTCTGTAGATGGCATATGCTTAACCTGTAAAATTATTTTTATTTTATCCTGATGGTCCTGGTAAGGACATTAGGACAAAGTTATAAAATTATTGTATTGTCATCGATCCTTGATAAGTGTGCAAAGTTTCAGTTTAATCCTCGGTTTAATTTGACTTTTTGAAGTGGGTGAAAATCTCGTTAAAAGATTTCGTTACATACAAACAAACACATAGGTGAAGATAATAAAAGCGTGTTAAAAAAAACATCAAGCATTTTGTTGGGCAGGTTAAAGGCAAGGATGAAGAAGGGTGGCTAGTTACATTAATTACTGAATTGCTGAATTATATTTAATTTTTTGCCTGATATTCATGTGATGTTTCCAGATTAGTTGGAAAAATCATTGATCGTGTTTTCACGTAACATGAACTCAGTTCACTTTGGTAACCGAAGTAGATTAGTGATTAGCGATATCTATACGTATTATAATTATTAATTAAAGTCAAATATGCCAGTGTTGTGAGGTTTAAATCACGATTCTGTTTTACATTATTAATACTCCGAGTATGCAAACAATTGCAACACTTACTGGAATATAGACAAAACTATCACATTTGTTCTGAAATATTTATATTAGTTATATTTCACAATATCCGCAGCCGCGTCTACATATTTTCATCGCGTTGAGGCAAATATTAAATATTAAATGCCTTACCCACAATCGGTATTTTAGGTATATGATTGTAATTTATCCAGTAGTGAAAATAAGCTCTTGTGTTTACAAGAGAGTTTACAACAATAAACTGTGACGTGTATAAAAAACTAATTGGACTTTAATAATAAACGCAGAAATATTAAAGCTGAATCAGCGTTTTCAAAATTATACAACTACCAGAAGTTAACAATGAAACTCTTAATATTTTAAAAAAAATAATCGTATAATAAGTGCTTCATTGATATAGGGTACTTTCGAAAGTGAAACTTTTCTAACACTGGATAGTATAGGTACTATCATACGATAAGAAAGATAATGTTTGTTTCTTCGTTATACAAATATTTAATACAACTCTTTGGAGGAAAATGCCAAATACCACTTGTTGGTTACTTGCCAGAGTTGCCAGTATGCAGATTCTGTTTGAGGATTGTATTGTAGGTATACGTTAAATATTGATCTTTTATTTCAATAAATGAAAAAATAAAAATTAATACATAGTTTTTGCTGCATTATCACGGTTAAAGAATTTTTGGTGGAAAAAATTAATTATATATAAGATATATAATATAATATATCCCAAGTCTGTGAAGAGCACAAAGATGACATTGGTCCGTTGATATTTCAAAAAGTGTCGAATAATCAAATTAAAAGAATGGCCGAAGACTTTTTAAAATTACTAAAACCAATTTCTGTGATCCTAGACATATTTCAGCAGAAAGGTGCCAGTTATTCCCTTGCAGTTGAGGAATGGAAACAATTGAGTGCCGTTTTTTATAGTTTTGAAGATGACTGAAATTTAAAACAATGTCCTCTCCTTCGATTCATTTTTTGGCGTATATGCTGAATCCTATCAGAAATAAAAACTAATACCCACGTCGAAAGAAGAAAAAAAGCTGCTTTAGATATAGTTTCGCATATTTTCCTGCACAGGGTTATTACCGTAAATAATTACCTAAGTTGGAAGCGAAATCCGATCCGTTCCAAGAAACAATCTTTTCAACTGAAATATTAGAACGTGTCAACGTAGTGCAGTGGTGGAAATCTCAAAAAGATAGGTATTCCAGAAATTATAGGTATCTGATAATACCCTTTCTGTGTGCCGTTGCTTCTTCTGCAGACGTGGAAAGAACGTTTTCGTCAGATGTACTTGTTCATTCAGCATTCAGATATTAGGAATAGACTCGGGAGTAGATTTGGCAATGAAAAAGCATCTAAATTCGAGTCTAAATTAGTATTTCTTTTTAAACATTGTAATACTTAATACGTTTTGTGCCGTTTTGAAAAATATATATTTTTATTTTTATAAGTTCATATGTTTGTTAAGTTAATGTTTAAGTTTCTAAATTAAAGGCTTTATAAAGCTTTATTTTTGCAAATAAAAATATTTACTAATAAAGTTTGTGTTTTTTTCTTTATACAATTGAAACTTAAGAAAAACGATTCAAATCAATCAAATGATTTAAATCACCTCAACCCTGGACTGTATTCAGAAGAGTTGACTAATAATTAGTATAACTTGAATCTAAAATTCTAAATCTAATTTATTAATTGAAAGTCTTAGATGCCCTTTTATATATAAGAACAATATTGCAAAGCGAAGTAGCACTTGCCATCGTACAAGAAACCAAGCATATTTGCGGCTATATTCGCAAAATTTGTAACAGGAGTGTCCTAGAAGAGATTATCTCAGATATCCAAGACTTGCTTGGATATGGTTACAACTTGTCCTGACCCGACGACATGTTTGTTTTATTATTACGTTTCTTAAAAATATACTTGACCGCGTTTTAGGTAAATTAAGATAATAAAATAGTAGTTTATGTCATAAGGACGAAAAATCTAGTTTTTCGGGCGACTACGAAATATTGCCAGCCGAGACGCAGTCGAGGCTGGCAATTCGTAGAAGTCCGAAAAACGGTTTTTCGTCTGTGTGACATACAATATTTTTTATTCGAATGTGCTTATGGATATTAAAATGATAGGGAAAATTAAAATATTATGTTCTTAAGATTTACTTTGCTGCCCCGCAAATGATACAATTTTCAAGTTAGTTTGTAGACGGCTGTGAACTATAAGGCCAGATATTAATAAATAACAACTGCACAACTGCTGTCGTATCAGTTTGCTTGAAATTAGTATCGAATTAAATAAAATTCAGAAATCTCTTATTTTATTCAATTAAAATTGCTTGAATTGAGGTTTTATTTACAAGTGCATTACCATTTTACAGTAGAAAAAAGGGCCAGCACTTTAAAAGGTAGGTAACTAAAACGCTTAATCTTTTTGTCTGTCACTTTTCAGGCCGAGGCCTGAAAAGTCTTTTCAGGTCGTTTACTTGAAGTAGCTAGAAAAGTTCTACCTTTCGTTTTTGTCTTCTGAAGAAACGTCATTTTTTGAGACATTCGAATAAAAAAATTATTTATGAACTACTTATAAGTCGGGATTAATCTCGGAATTAATTTAGTTGATATTTTTACATTTTGAGGTGTAAGATTTAGCTGCATTATTTGATTTTTATGTACCGTAATGAGCTAAATAAGGTTGGGTGTTGCAAAAATCACGTCATTAATAAGAAGGATCAAACAGAAACAGATTCTTGTGGAACACCAAAATTAGTAGAAATAGGCCTGATAGAACTCCTTCGATCAAAACATCAAGCGGTTAGAAAGAAAACAGTAAGTGGCGACCTGGATTTGGCATGGTCTCCATTATTTTAAAAGTTATGGAGAGATCAAAAAGTCGGCAAGCTTCCACAATATTGGATCTCCAATTCTTTGCAGCAGACCAAAGCAGAGCAAATTTTTAATTTTAGAGTCTTCTCTACTTAATAACCTATTTAGATACATATTCTTTATATTTTATATATTTTAATTTTTAACGCTTTCATCTGTATAGTTGTGTAATGAAACTGTTTTTGACTACTTTCCGATAATTATATTTTTTAAATGATATTATATACTTCCGTATACTTTCAATGAATTCTTACCTTTTTTTTAATATTCAGTTGTATAGATTGACGGCATATATTAGGTGTCTAGTACATCGTTTTTATCTCGGTTTTTATGCTAATCGTTTAGTAGAAAGTGTTTATGATAATATGCATGCATAATAATATATCTTATTCGTCCCACGGTTTTTTTTTGCAAGTTTTGTAGTTGATATACCAGGTTGTCCAATGTCCATTCGTATGTAACATGCCATTTCCACAATGTTTAATACGAGGTTTAATTGCACCAAAAAATTGAGATTTGATATCCCGTGTCAAGAGAAATTTTTCTAGCAAAAACTGGAAGTTTCCAAGCTCGTTTCCAGGACTTTCGGTTTAAGCGGAAGCGTGGTTAACCTTGTTTTTTAAGCGAATGTTTTGACACATATACTTAATTTACTCAAGAAATATTTTGACAGAAAATTACGAAAAGTGGGGATAATCTGTAAGTGTTAACTGTAGCTGTTTCTATTCAAATAAATCAAAGTCTTGTCAAGTTTGCTTAGAAATCAAATAAAAGCAACATGGTAAGACGTTTAATCACAATTCTCCATATTATTTGTTTGGCATGGCCACCTACTTGTCACGTTAAATTATGTTCATATTGTAATATTCAGAAACGATGAGTTATGCATTTGTCAATTTAATTATTTCAGAAATAAACCCCTATGTATTTTACATCGTATGCGTTTACAAAATAATTGTAATATTGTAATGTATATCGTGTTTTGTTTACGATGATTTATAACATTTATCTCATTTGAAATAGTAAATGTAGATAAATATATATTGGAAAAAGTAATTTACCCAAAAGCGCTATGTTGATTTATATCTTTATTAGATTAGTTTATCAATCAAAAGATATTTTCGCGTAGTATATTGCAAAAAATGTCCATGTTGCGTTAAATTGAACAATATTTCTTACGTTTATGGAAAATATATTTATAATATGGAAATTCCCAATTATTGTCCCTCCACTTTGATGACTATATTGTCGTATATTATGGCTATATTACAAATGCATTATAAATTGCTAGACAAATTAGTATTTTACGTTACAAACCCTTCATATCTTCGCAAATAAAATGATTGTAGACGCCTACAATGGCTGATACATGCGTGAATTCAAAACGGATTTATTTGAGGTTCTGATATCAGTAATGAAGGAAATGAAGAAGTAGAAGCGACAAAACCACTTAGGATTATTAGAAAATGCTTATACCTACTGAAGCCATATCGTAATTTTAATTCATTATTATAACACAAGTTCTAATTTAAACAATCTTAATGTACAGAGAGAGAGCGAATTCAAACTTTTGATATAGATAATTGATAACATATTTTGGACAATATCGATACGCACATATTAACTGACGTATTATATTTATTACGATCACGTGTTTGTTCAAAATAAATAATTATCATTTACAGGACAAATATGCATGAAAGGATGAATGAAGATTAATATTTCGCCACTAATCGAGCAGATATGTGGCTACCAATATTTTTCACTGGTGACAAAAAGCTTTTCTTTGTATAAAATAGTTATTAGTTATTTTTGAGTTATTTTTGTATCAAGAGTGCGAAATGCTACTTTGGTGATCGAGAACGAAAATTTTTTGGAGAGTCTAGAAAGTAAAGATGATTTATTCTATACCCGAGTCTATACCCCACCAGAAATATCAGATACAGAATGCAACAAATACACTTTTTGCAAGTGTTGCACACAACATTTTTTCTACTCGTACGATCGAATTAAATAGATTTTTTTTAAATTTTATGAAAAAAAAAATATTCAAATGTCAAACTGACAACTGGAGAAATAAAATAATCAAAGTTAAACGCCATCCATAATAACTATGAATAAACTTTCGTTGCCTAGTAACAAACTTACTTTTTGCACTTTAAATAGTGCAAAAAGTTAATACTTTTTGCACGATCGTAGAAAAAAACTGTTTGCACTGTAAATAGTGCAAAAATTAGTACTTTTCGTAGAATTTTTTTTTATTGTAAACAGGAAAATATCCGTTACTATGATATAATTATGATCTTATATGACAAGATTGGAAACTGCATCTGGGCGACGCGACCAGTTAGATAATATTCAGTTTAATTGATTTATTAACGACCTGTATTATAGTTCTTAATCGATATTTGTTGGATTAAGGTATATTTTGAAGACAACTAGTTCTTTAAAAAAGCCAACGTTTCGATACTTTTATTGTATCATCATCAGGGCGCTACAAAATATTATGCGACATTATAATTACAAATATACATATAATCAATAAACGGAAAAAATAAAAAAATTTTAAACATAAAAATGATACATTTAAAATATCTTTTAAGTTAATAATGAAATATAAAAACGATTAAAATTTAGTACTTACATTGAAATTAAGTTTTCCGTGTTCAAAGGTTTAAAAGTATCGAAAGTTGGGTATGTTAGTTTGTTGGTTTGTTTGTTTAGGTCAAATCTTGCAACTGAATTTTAAAATAGTTATCCCCAACCCATGATACAACTACACAAGATATGATATCAAAGCGTTCAAATTTCGTCCGGTTTGCGCATGACGTCATACAGTGAGTAATTTTTAAAATCTATGTCGCGGTTTCGAATTTAATATCAAATTTTGTTAGTTAGGAACTCTGTTTTATGGCTTTTATTCATAATATGGGTTCACTGCTTATAGTGTAATACTAAGTTAATGACGGCTATTTAAATTATTACATTTTAGATGAAATTTATTAGAGCCCAGAGGATAACACTGATTATTACATTTGATTTATTTTATGCAGATATTTCTATATTATACGTGAATATAAGTATAATAATACGAAATTAACTCCCAATTTATATTTTCGTAGGCAAGTATTTCGATTTGTAATTGTTAAATATGTCTGGCCCTACAAATTAATAATTTTGGGGTTCTTGTTATTCGAAGTTTTCGAAATTACAAAAATGGCAAGTCAAATGTAAAAAAGGATAAATTAACCATATATACAGTCAATATATTTGATATTTAAGAATTTTGAGGAATGTTTTTACGTAAAAATACAGTGCGATCGCCAGACAGGATGCAGCATAATAGAAAACTTATTTGTAATTAATTTCTCAGAAATTGTTTCTTGCCGAAAGTTAAGTATACTAAGAAAAACCAGTTTTGACGTCAAATGTTACCTTTAATATGTAGGAAGTTAAAAAAATATAAAAACGTTAATAATTAAGGTAAAAAATGTAAATAAACTTTCACTAAAAATTTTCTAGTTACTAAGAGAATTGATGCTAAATAGTACATTGTGTGCTTAGTAGAAAAAACTTAATACATTCCCGGACGACCGTGCAGATTGCTTATCGAGGCGTAAGCAACACGGGGTTCGGAAATATGCTTTTACTACGATGATACACATACTATTTTTTCTGAAACCGCGTTTCCATACACCCTGCAGTTTTTTTATTTCAGGGAACTAAAAAACTTTATATCGTGCGTAGAATCTCTTGATTGATTATCAGCATCACAATCGTATACAGCACATCTCATTTTCGACGATTTCTTAACTTTTAAACCCAAAAATATCCGCAACAACTTGACAATTCTACCTGACACTCCTGACAGCCGGGCGTTTAATGGCGTCCTAGCTCACCGACTGACGTCATAAGCTGCGCGATATCTTATCTCTTATTTATTGTATCATGTCCCCAACCGACTGAGCTGAAATTTTGCATACACGTTTAGTTTGGATGACAATGCATGTTTAGCTAAGTGACGTCGTTTTAAATCCAATATGGCGGACGCTGCAAGATGGCGGACTAGTAATTTTTTATGCACCCCCATAATATGGGTATCAATTAAAAGGGTTTGCTGAGAAGAATAAGAAAAATAAAATGACATCACACTAAATTCAATATGGTGGACGCCCCAAGATGGCGGACAAAATGTTCTTATCTACCATCATAATATGGGTATCAAATGAAAGGGTTTACTGAGAAGAATACGAAAAGAATACGAAAAAAAACTAAAAAATGAAAAATAAATTAATAGTAAAAAAACATTTTTAAATACAAGCTTTTATTTAAATGCTCTAAAAAGAAGAAAATAAACTTTAAATTAAATCAAACCCATCAATCTATTACATTATACAATTTATATGATATAAAAGCTTGTCGCGAGATTTGCCTGTGTAAATAAACAAGAATACAATATTAAACTCTCGCGACAAGCTTTTATATCACATAAATTGTATAATGTAATAAATTGATGAGTTTGATTTAATTTAAAGTTTATTTTCTTCTTTTTAGAGCATTTAAATAAAAGCTTGTTTTTAAAAATGGTTTTTTACTACCTATTAATTTATTTAAAAACATATTCAATATATCAATTCTTAATATATTAATGTAGGTGCGTATCTTTTGACGTAAATTGGCTAGGTAATAAATTTACTTGCTATGGCCTTGCCTTGTACACTCTCCATATGGGGATGAATATAAAATCAAATCAGCAGTTTGTTAGCCCTGTAGCATTTAAAATAGACTGTTTATAATGTATGTATGTATGTACGTGTGGTACGGGCGGGGTGTACTTTTAACAAAGACAAGGGCTGCCATGCCATGAGAATTATTAAACATGTCGATGGTGAAGTCTGTTAACCACCTGTTGTTGTGCTTTCGACCTACCCGTACCGTATTCGTATTGAATTACAGCATTCGAAATATCACCCTGCTCGTTTATCACACACGGGCATATTTGTATACGTATACATAGTGATTTTCTTTTCCTTGACCGGTCATGTCAAATAATTTGATGTGTAGATACCAAGGATTCTTGGTCATATAGTTAAGCAGAGAGTATTTTTGATTTCTTGACAACTGTTGTTTTAGAGATTTCTGCATACATATTTACAAATTATAAATAACATATTATAATTTAATTTATGTTATTTATATTAAATATCACTGATAATAAATGAATCGAAACGTCATAAAATAAAGAATAATCTTTTATTTAACTACATTATTATTTATTATATGACCAATAATCCTAGTAATCAAATACACTGATGTGTTCATTTTCAAATTTTCCACCCCCAGTATTTTTACCCTGCGAAAAATTTCAAAAATGCCGCGACACGTCGATTTTTGTTCTAAGGCGGACTTTTTTTGACGTGAACAGAATAACGATGGATTCATCCCCCTAACTCCCAGCAAGCCCAACTTTAAAATCTTAAATACGACCACCCAAACATAAATAATTTTAAAACTTATTTAATTTGAAATTCAACGGTATTGTGTTTTTTGAAATCGTTTCAATTTTAGGGAAGTTCTGGGCAAAATAACAATCTTTTATTTATTTTTTATTAATTGCTATACGTATACACCTAAGATCCTTTCCTTTTAAAAATATTTTTTTAAACAAATAAAAATAACATTTTACCGTTCTTCTCAGAGTACCTTATTTTAATTCCTCTAGTCTTAGTCCAATCAAACTAGAAATTAATTATGTAAGGAAATAGCGTTGTCATTAGCAGACGTTTTGACAACGAGGTTGACATCATTGAGAGTTACCTAAAACAAAAACTAGATAGTTTTGATTATCTCCCGGATAATACCGACTTTATTGATGAACTACTTGTTGAGTGAAGAGTAGTAAACAGTGTATATTATATTAATAATATAGTGTATTTACGTTATTTGGGGGGTCTAAGATTAATAATTTATATGTTCTTGCGTTCTTGCTTGTTATGATTTAGGAAAGTTTGAATTTGCGGTTCTGTTACTAATCAAAAACACAATTAGGACATGACTATCTAGAAGCGATTATTACATTGTTAATGATAATTTGCCTTGTGATAACAGGATGACAAAAAATTAGTTTTGCATGTACCTAGTTATTAACCGTCGATCAGAAACTTGATTTTATAATATATACCTATATTTGCATATACACTGACGATCAATTGAAGTGACCCAAGAAAAATTTGCATCAACTTCCAACTCATATATCTTTTGATGCAAGAATCGCAGAGACATAAATCTTTTTAGGTATTATCGAGGGTATTATAGATATACGCCTCAAGAATATGTGACACATTTTGCTTGTCCTTGTGTCATTAATTTTTGGAGATACGTTGATGAACGTTGAGCTATGTTTTTCTGCCAAAGTTTGAGGTCGTGCCTGGAATGTCCCAAACCGTTTTCGGATATCACGAGGGTACAAAATGACTATATTGTGATATCCGAAAACGGTTTGGGACACTCCATTCACGACCTCAAACTTTGGCAGAAAAACATAGCTCAACGTTCATCACCGTATCTCCAAAAATAAACGAGGCAAGGTCAAACAAAATGTGTCACATATTCTTGAGGCGTATATCTAATACCTAAAAAGATTTCTGGCTCTCCGATTCTTGTATCAAAAGATATGAGTTGGAAGTTGATGCAAATTTTTCTTGGGTCACTTCAATTGATCGTCAGTGTATTTGCGATTTTTTTATAATAGTTTACAGGTTAATTTGTCTGTACAGGGTGTCCCAAATTGCTTAATTTTGGCTGTTTTTCCTATTTCCAGACCAGGTAGAGAAAAACTGACATGTGAGTCTAGAGCTCGATTTTTGTGAAACGTCGATTGGTGAAAACCACATTTCGATATATCTAACCGTTTCCAAGATATCGGCAAAAATTGACATTTTACATGCAGATTCCGAAAAACTTTTTTTAATGTTAAAAAATGTCATTTTTAAAGAGAAATGTGTTATATTGGCAGCAAGGATGACTAGACATATCTTGGCATATATATTTTTGGAAAGCTTATTTTTTTTCCTATTTTCTAAAGTCAAAGCCAACTATGGTTTCCATTTGAAATAACAAAGTTAGCTTTGATATCAAACAATCGAAAAGCGATATATTTTTTTGACAAATGCATCTTATTCTACGTCAAAAAGTGCCTGTAGAAAGTTTTTACCGTTTGAAAAAATATCTACAAATAAAAAAGTTGACAGTTTTTCGGAATCTGTAAAATGTCAATTTTTGCCGATATCTTGGAAACGGTTAGAGATATCGAAATGTGGTTTTCACCAATCGGCGTTTCACAAAAATCGAGCTCTGGACTCATATGTCAGTTTTTTTCTACCTGGTCTGGAAATAGGAAAACCAGCCATTGGGACCCCCTGTACAGGGCAATTCTCTTAAAATTGACACCTCCTTTATTTCCCTTATCCTCTGCCAATTTAACTCATTCAAAAAAGAAGTAGATACGTCCGAGGACACGTCATACGATTTTTGATGAATTTTTATATTCTAAAAACGGATATTAAAAATCTCTTAAAATATACAGGGTGGAAAATAAAACAAGATTTTTTTTTAAAATGGAACACCCTGTATATTTTTATACCAAAAAAATGAATATCCTATTTTCAAAATAACTTGATTTTGCATTTTTTTACACTAATATCTAACAGAGTCAACGACTAGGTATCTCACAAAAAACTGGATGACATCTGTCTATAAATAAACAATGCAGCATTGTTTCCAGAGGTGTCTTGATATGTTTTTTGTTTTATATTTGACACCCGTGATGTGAGTTTTTAGTAATATCTCACGAACAGTTGGAGTGATTATATAACAATTATATATTTTTGGATTCAGAAAATTAAGGACATTTTTTAGTATGAAAATATACGGGGTATTCCATTAAAAAAAATCTTGTTCTATTTTCCACCCTGTACATTTTAGGAGATTTTTAATATCCGTTTTTAGAATATAAAAATTCATCAAAAATCGTGTCCACTTCTTTTTTGAATGAGTTAAATCGGCAGAGGATAAGGGAGATAAGGGGGGTGTCAATTTTAAAAGACTAACCCTGTACAGGGTGTCCCAAATTGCTTGATTTTGGCTGGTTTTCCTATTTCCAGACCAAATAGAGAAAAACTGACATATGAGTCTAGAGCTCGATTTTTGTGAAACGGCGATTGGTGAAAACCACATTTCGATATCTCTAACCGTTTCCGAGATATCGGCAGAAATTGACATTTTACAGATTCCGAAAGACTTTTTTTAATGTTAAAAAATGTCATTTTTAAAGAGAAATGTGTTATATTGGCAGCAAGGATGACTAGACATATCTTGGCATATTTATTTTTGGAAAGCTTATTTTTTTTTCCTATTTTCTAAAGTCGAAGCCAACTATGGGTTCCATTTGAACTAACAAAGTTTCCTTTGATATCAAGCAATCGAAAAGAGATATTTTTTTGAAAAATGCATCTTATTCTACGTCAAAAAGTGCCTATAGGAAGTTTTTACCGTTTGAAAAAATATCCACAAATAAAAGAGTTGACAGTTTTTCGGAATCTGTAAAATGTCAATTTTTGCCGATATCTCGGAAATGGTTAGAGATATCGAAATGTGGTTTTCACCAATCGACGTTTCACAAAAATCGAGCTCTAGACTCATATGTCAGTTTTTCTCTACCTGGTCTGGAAATAGGAAAACCAGCCAAAATCAAGCAATTTGGGACACCCTGTACATAAACTGATTGATTTCTACCAAATTTTTTTTTTATTTCAAAGTATGGGAATCTGTCATTTAGCACGTGCGTTGATAATAATTGATAAAGCACCTTATTTTAACCATTTCCCTTTATGGCTGTAAAGTTAATTTTTCTAATTGAAGTAAAATTTATTTTATCTCTTTTTCAGATGGAGTTAGAGTCTTATGATAACTCTTTTGACTATGGCATAGAGGATGAGGATTTTTACGAAAGTCCACCTCTAAAGAAGTCCAGTCAACGGCGAGTCACTTTCAATAGCCAAATTTATTCAAAGGTAGGTAAAATATGCATAATTGGTTTTCAAATTTTATAAATGGTGGTTACTGTATTTATCAATGCAAATATTTTAGTATTATTTAGAAAATCTAAAACGACCAAGTTTATGAAATTTTTAGTTGTATTTTATGTTGACGATACCAACGAAAAAATCATTTAGTTTGAGAATCTAGTTGTTCATTGACCAACACGTTGGAATATGCCTGAAGTGTTTTCGATTGTTTGGAATGGAATATTAATTTTTTATTTTCAATTAAATATGTCGTGAAAACTAGGAAAACATTTATACAAACTTTGCTTCTTACTTTGCCGAGTGCAACGGTTACAAACGGTTACAATTTAGCCAAACGTAAAATCCATAATATAAAATGACTATTACAGAGACGATTTTAAAATCCCTCTGGCAATTTAGTCAGTGAAAACACACTCGATGTAATGAAACACAGTGAAAGTGCGAAATAATAGTAATTAATCATTTATATCATATTTGTCAAGTCTTACCGAACAACCAATATTAGAAAACCAGTATCAAGTTGATTGACTCATAAATCTATGTTGAGGCCTAGGTTATTTATATTATGTGTTTTTAATTAATTGGTTAAAACGCCCGTTTTTCGTGATCGTCCCAGCTCAGGGGTAAAACCGAGAATTCCCCTATCATAACTCGTTTAGTTATAGGCATACTTGAATATTTCAAAAACTGGATGAAAGTAGATCGCTATTTTATCCTCAGACACTAGCCGAGGTCTTTTTGACTTTTATGATAAAAACAATATGGCGGCGACTGATTTTTTTTTAAGTAACAGCCTGTACAAAATGAAATATTTGGATTATGCTAAGTTTTCTGTTTTCAAAAATGTAGGGTTTCATAGGTCTATTGCTCTGAATTTTCATGTTATTGAGCGGAGATTTGAGATATCATAGATTCTTATATCTTTTTTATCACTACTTTTTATTTATTAGTAATAAAAAAGGCTCGAAAAAAGGTTTTGTTTTGAGGTGACAGCCTATTTGAAATTTTTACCATGTAAAAATCTATATATCTTAATCTTCTCCGCTCAATAACGTGAAAACTAAGCGCAAGAGCCCTATGAAACCCTACATTTTTGAAAACAGGAAACTTAGCATAAACCGAATATTATATTATGTACAGGGTGTTACTTAAAAAAGAATCAGTCGCCGCCATTATTGTTCTACTTTCATCCTGCTTTTGAAATTTTCAAATCGGTCTATAACTAAACAAGTTATGATAGGCAAATTCTCGGTTGGACACCCTGTACAACAAATGAGGCAAACATTACCCATTCTAAAAATGTGTCGGTTTTTTCTATTTCAAGTAGTTCTCACTCTCGTTTGCACTATCTAGGTTCTTTAGAATCCCTGAAAATATGCTTTTGAAGCCCGAAATATGACAACTTTAAACTTTAGTGGCTGCTATGACGCCTATGTAACCTCTATTGATGAATATTATTGAATGAATTTATAAGTATACTTGAGTTCAAAACGTATGAGAGTTATTTTAATGAGTTCCTAATTTTGGTAACCGAAGCGTGGTGTTTTTTTTTAATGCAAAGGTATGAGTCAACAAATTATAACGAATCATAGAGGTCGTTCGAGTCGTTCTGGGTGCTTACTTTGTTCTCTACTATGTTTATTAAATAGTTTGCTTTGTTGACTAAACAAGTCTAAATTTTCGGCCCTCAGTCACGAACATTTTGTCTCAAGTACTTATTAATATCTTTTAACAATTTAAGAGAGTTTTTCAACTGTAAAATTCTTTCACTATTTACTAAAAATAATTATACAGGGTGTTTCAATTTGTTCGTTCATAACTTCTGTAAACCTACTTACCGTTTACAGTTATGAACCAAAAAACTGAAACACCCTATAGTATACCTACCTAGTTGAAATGTAATCAAAATACACACGATACACAAGATGTTAAGTTGATATTTTCATGCATATTGTTTGCTTATATCTACCCTTATTTTTTATAAAAATATACTTTTATCATAATTATTATTGTTTTCTTTGTTTGTAAAAAATTTGTTTTGTTTTTCAAAAATAAGTTTCTTCTAGCTTTATCCCATAATCAGTTATAAAAAATATCTGGCAATGTGGGTCGGGCGGTCGGGGGGCAAATAGTTACATTTTTGCTTTCCTTATAGATATGGTGATACTATACCGGGTGACCACGAAAGTATTGCCTACGGTGTAACTTGGTTATTATGAACGATAGACTTCTGAAGTTTGGGAAATGACCACTAAAGCCAGAATCTGACACAATATGCTACTTCCAGTTTAACCGGAAGTGACACCAACATTCATAATTTAAACGGAACACTCTTGATATTTTTGTATTTTCTTGTTCGTAATGGAATTCTAATTTCAGAGCTATGTCACAAATTGGCATTTGTTTAACAAATTACTTCGAAAATGTGAAAAACGCAAGTAGGCCCCTGCGGCATTGGATTTGACGCATAGGCGTGTTTTCTGTCAGCCCATGTACAGGGTTTTCCCTTATAATTAGCCACCCCCTACGAAGTGTATTTGAAGAAATACAGAAAAATTGTATTTACAAAAGTATTTTTTATAATTTTAATAATCTGCCAATAAAACAAACAAATGACAATCGCAAAATGGCGACATTCTATAAGCTCAGGGTTTTTTTATGGAACACCCTATATATTATTATATTTTCGAAATCCTTATATTTTCCTGATTTCAAAAATATTTATTAAGTCTATATATCCGTTCTTCAGTTATTCAAAATCAAAAAAAGTGTAAAAACATAATATTGTTTACTATACAATATGTATTTACATTCATTTTTATTTTGAATAATTGGAGAACTGGTATAGTCTAAATATAGACTTATTATATGTTTTTGAAATCATCAAATTATAAGGATTTCGAAAATATAATAATATACAGGATGTCCTAAAAAGAAAACCCTAAGTTTATAGAATTTCGCCATTTTGCGATTGTTATTTGTTTATTTTGTTGACAGATTATTAAAATTCATGAAAAACGTTGCAATTTTTGTATTATTTTTCTGTATTTCTTCAAAGATACTCTGTAGGGGGGTGGCTAATTATAAGTAAAAACCCTGTTCACAAAGTTCTTCTTAATAAAGACGTATTTTCCCCGCGGATTTTGCATTTTTTAAAATTCATAGAAAACAATTAAATTTTGTGTACGAATTTTAAATGAGAACATAGTTTATTCTGCGATCATCCGGTATATTGTAATTTGTGCTCATTTAACTACTATCCAGTCTCTCTTTCTTTAAAATTATAAAGAAACTTAAAAGATCACCGAGACTTGTCCATTTTAGTTCCAAGTGGGAATTTTTTGACACTTAAACTATGAAGATCAATTGCACCCCATTAATCACCAGCACTCCCAACTTTAAAATTTTAAATGAACCTTCCTCACTTGTCATATATATTTTTTCTCGTATTTTTTTTAAAGCTAATTGAATCATAAATACGATTTTCCAGTTTTTGAAATCGGTTGAGATTTGGGGAAATTATAGGTAAAATAACAAATATTGTTAGAATTTTTAGTATAATTCTCTCTCGAATTCTCTAATAGTAGATTGAAGTATACATATTATGAGTAGGCATCTATTTATGTTACAAAATTTTCAAAGTGAACACCGAGGTGAACACCGTTCGCGCCCAGGCATTGATACAGCCTTTGTGCAAATTCGGATCATAATTTAACAAAAGTTTGACGAATAATGCATCGACATTCCTCAGCTATTTCATTTTTGATATCTTCACAATCCCTAAACGCCAACTTGTAGACAAGGTATTAAGAGGCCCCGTAGAAAAGAGAAATAAGGGAAACCAATGGGATGAGCGACTACGCTATTTTATGGAATAACTAATAACTTCTAACATTTAAACACGAAATACAGCCACTAATAAAGAGTTATTTTCAAAAGCCAATCGTATTTGTTTTTTTTTTTTTTACCTAGCTATAACTTTCCCAAATCTAAACTGATATCAAAAACTAAATAATTATTATTTAAACGATAGAATAGGTTTTAAATTGATCTGCAACAAGGGGGTAGTTCATTTATTATTTTAAAGTTAAGGTTACTGAGGGTTAAGGGGTGAATTAATCTTCAATCTCTATGTATCAATGAAGTTCCCCTTTGGAACAAGTCGAGGTGTCTCGCCGGTTTTTAAATATGTTCACATTATAAAGAAAACGAGTAAGGACGTTTGCATGACCACAAAATGTAGTGAAAAAAATCCTCATTAAGTTTTTAACGGAAACATACTAATATTCTCGACATTGTGAATCCAAAGCAGTATTTCTGTATACACGTTAACCTGATGTAGGATATTTTTTAACATTTCGATCAAATTCGATGGACGTATTCATAAGTTATACTATCTGGCAAGTTCGTACTGAAGGAATATCCGCCAATAAATGGTTAGTGTTAAAAAAAATTGAAATTAATTAAAATTAAACCTATCCAAAAACTCCATAAAACTTGTTTTTTAAAATTTCTATTCGTCTGTCAAGAACCATTCAAGGCATTAAAATTTTTAAACTACCGTAAATCTTTAATAGTAAATCCGTTATAACATTAAATGATATTGTTTTTTTACCAGATTTTTTTAGTATACCTGTGGAAGATTATCCATAAATTAATTACCTACTTTACTACTAAAAACCATGCATTATCATCGAAGTCACAGTATTCTTATATTTTTGAACCGCCCTTCTATTAATGTTTCCGACTAAGAATTTATTTAAATTAAAATCAGCAGATGAGTTTCTTCTTTTCCGAGACTAATTTGTTGAGGTGTTGAAAGCAGAAAACAAACAGCGAGGGGTACACATAAATATAAATCTTTTCTCATGAACTCCAGAATCCTTACAGTTCGACTAGTTTGATATCCTTTTTAACGTTCTTGGGCAGGTATCACTTCATCAACTACTGCGTTTCCCCCCATATGAACCGAAATGAGCGAACTTCCTGTCACGATTGTGACGTCATACAATAGTAGTGAGTGTCGCCCGCTTCCGCTACCGAATTATAATTACCATTCACTCCAGTGCCCACACTGATTACCCGCTAATTACCGACAAGAATTTTTTTGTATAAGGGCGTGTAAGAGACGCTAACGGTTTAAGTCGTTCGTGGAATGGTTGATTTTAGTTATTCAGTTAGGGCTGGTTTTTGGATTTTATAGATGCGGTTCTTTAAAAGTTTTCTTATGTGTTATAATGTGTTGTAAACGTAGGTATTTTGTTCAAAATGCATTTTATCAGAGCGAACTCAATTTGATTGACTAGTTGATTTAAAATATTCTGTGAATTTTTGTGTAAAGTGGTGAATAAAATAAAAATCAGTAATCGTTGTTTAATTATTCAGTCATAGTAATTTAAAATTATAATCACGAATTCAGCATACATGTGGCTAAACAAAGAGAATATTATATCTCCATTATTAAATAAAACTAAAATTTCACCGGATATTCAACTTGTCAAAATATATTTACATACATTATACAGGGTGAATCTTTAAGTGGGGGTCATATTTGTAGGGGTGAGACCTTTCAACTATAGGAACACGAAACTAAATTTTTTTTAAAACTTGCTATGAAAAATGAATATTGTTTAAACCCTTTTTATTTTAATTTGGGTATCCCGCCAGTGGAATGCGCTAATGATAGTAATGGCTAGTAACTGAGCCGGCCGCGCGTGTCTTGTGCAATTACTGAACTGAGTGTTGTTGCCAAACTAAACGATTCAAATAAAATACGGGGAATTTAATAGTAAAGCAAATAGATCCTGAATGTTGAACTAATTTCGAAAACATTTTCTTATTCGGGATTGGTCTGTTAGGACATCTTTTTTTTTTCTATTACACTATACCTACCTTAACTTGAATGCTACTAAAACACCACTAAAATAAAACTTTACACACTCATAGAATGGCCCTCATTCAATTTTTACTAGGTCAGTAAGTAAAATAGCAGTGAAGTTCAGTGACTCTGAGAAGCAAACAGCTGATATAGGGAAAAGGTCCTATAATCAAATTCTGTTTTAATATCATTTTCATTTTATTAGAATAATTAGTAAATTAGTAACTAAAGGCGGATTTATACAGCCGACTTTTTCGTTTCCTTTTGCATTACAATTTTCATTTTGAAAGTTAAAACTGCGTGTTACAATAAACCTGTTTTTGCAATTAAATTAATTTTTCATTTTCACTATCCTTATCTCTCTCTTGATTGGGTATCTCTGGATTGTTAATAAAAAGTGAAGATGTAAATGTACGTAAGTCAAAATAAAAAAGTAAACTGCATCAATCCCACCATAATTGAAGCTGAAATGCCATTTATTTGATTACATACTACGCATTGGTTTTATATCATATAAGCTTTAATTAAAATGGCAACGCTGTCGACCGGTTAGACGTAAGTGCACCGAAAGCTTGCCCAGCAACGCAGGAATTACATTTGAACCTCGAATTTTAAAAAAAAAGCTGCACTCGGCCATTTTACAACTTACCTATAAAAAAAGAAAAACCGGATTCATGTTCCTGACGACTAATAGTACTACTCAAAAAAATATGACCCTTAAATATTCACCCTGTATAGGATGATAGGATTTAATTGTTGATTGCGATAGAAAAAAATTATTTACGCGACAAATATATTCTCTTGATACCTGAAGTTACTAACAAACAATAATTTCCCAGTATACAGGGTGGTCCAGATTTTTGTACATTAATTTTGAGAGATGATAGAAAATCGCAAAATAAGGGCACTTTTCTTAATAAACATACCTCGAAAAATGCACCATAACTTAGATACAGGGTGTTGAAGTTTCATTAAAAAAAGCTTTATAATTTAATATCTAAGGAGAGACAAAAGTCATCCTTTTCAAATTTTGCACACTGTTTTTCTACGTAAATCTGCATCTACGCTTCAAATCAAAAATAGTAACAGAAAGCCATTGGCGCAGATACGGGGGTTACATATCCCCTTTCTAGAAATATGTAGTACGCCACTGGATATTTTTGAAAAAATTATTAAACTGCTTAATTGCCTATGGCATTCTGAAGAAAAATGTGTTCTTGTAAAATGTTGATAGAACAAACCGTTTCCAATTTATTTACAGTTAAACACTTTTGTGCAGGCATAATAAAGGAGATAATAGCCCTCCAAACATGATTCAAAAAGATGTTTTATTGATATTTAATAAAAAATTGACAAAAAATAGAACTAAGACAATTCACATATGTATTTACAAACAGTTTTCAAAGTGCCATCCTTCGACTTCAATACGCTTTTGACATCTTCTGGAAATGGAGTTGATTTCCGCCAATATTTGATGGCAAACTTGACGAATAAATCGGACACGGCTTGTTCTATCAAAATTTTACAAGAACACATTTTTCTTCAGAATGCCATAGGCAATTTAGCAGTTTAATAATTTTTTCAAAAATATCCAGTGGCGTACTACATATTTCTAGAAAAGGGATATGTAACCCCCGTATCTACGCCAATGGCTTTCTGTTACTATTTTTGACTTGAAGAGTAGATGCAGATTTACGTAGAAAGGCAGTGTGTAAAATTTGAAAAGGATGACTTTTGTCTCTCCTTAGATATTAAATTATAAAGCTTTTTTTAATGAAACTTCAACACCCTGTATCTAAGTTATGGTGCATTTTTCAAGGTATGTCTATTAAGGAAAGTCCCCTTATTTTGCGATTTTCTATCACCTCTCAAAATTAATGTACAAAAATCTGGACCACCCTGTATATGTACTTTCCGAATTTATTTTTTGCGGACAGGCTACTAAAGTATTGCCAACGGAACGATTCGATTATTAAGAAAGATAGACTTCTGAAATTTGGAACTAAAATCAGAATCTGACACAATTGTACCCAAAATACTATTTGCGGACTGATTTTGTTATTTTAAATGCACTTTTACATTTTTACTTTTTAAAATTTTTACATTTTCACATTTTTACGTTTTTACTTTTTTAAATTTTTATATTTTTACATTTTTACGTTTATACGTTTTTACGGTTTTACATTTTTACATTTTTACATTTTTACATTTTTACATTTTTACATTTTTACATTTTTACATTTTTACATTTTTACATTTTTACATTTTTACATTTTTACATTTTTACATTTTTACATTTTTACATTTTTACATTTTACATTTTTACATTTTTTACATTTTTACATTTTTTACAAGAAAATCTCTAATGAAATATGAATTATAATAAAAAAAATAATGTAAATGTTTAATAAAATTTGGTGAAAATAATCTTGTTATGTTATTTACCAGAAAAAATAGATTTTACGAATATTTGGGCTTTACAAATCTAGACATAATTCAAATGGAAGCTGAAAGTATTCCATTTTTTATAGCGCAAAAATATGTGTATTGAAAATGCGTTGAAAAAAATGTCATTGTTTTCCATGAATTTTGAATAATGCAAAATCTGCGCTTCTTTAATTAAGAGAAACTTTACGTATATGGAGTTACAAAAAACAAAGGCATGCGTCAAATCCAACGCCTACTTTCTATAAAATTCAATAATAAAATCCCGTAGAGACCTACTTGTGCTTTTCAGTTTTTTCACATTTTCAACATCACTTTTTACACAAATGCCAAGTTGTGACATACCGCTGAAGTGAAAATTTCCTTACGTAGAAGAAATATGAAGATATACAGGGCGTTCCATTTAAGCACACTTGATGTCATTTCCAGTTAGACCGAGAGTGGTATCTTGTGCACAATTATGTCCAAACTCATGAATTAATACTATTAATATAAGTAATATAAACTTGAGAAAAAAAATAAATTGTTTTAAATTTGCGTATACGCTTATAAATTAATTTTCGTGTGATTTCCAACATATTATCAGGCTTTTGGATCACAGCTCTCCGCCCCTGATTTAGCGTTCGAGTGGTACAGTTAAATTTTATTAAACTAAATTAAATTATTAATGCGAAAGTTGTTAATTTAAAAAGCATTTAATTTATAGAGTGTCATGTTGAGGCGAAATTTAAACAGCCAAAGCTTGATCGATCGATATCGCATTATGCATTTTTTTTTCAGTATATTGGAACGTTTTAAAACCTTTATAATTTGTTTACAATTGTGTCTAAAAAAAATAACAAATCTGCAATGAAATGCTCTGCGACAACAAATCTTACTCAAAGAAACTGAACATAAGTACATAAATCTCATTTCAAAGTCCGGATATATCGGATAAATATTTTTGTATCGAAAGGGAAGTGATAGGGTTGTACCGTAGTATTTTCGTAATAGGCATGTTAAAAAATACCGGAAACACAAAGATCAACCCATCCAATCCATCTCAAACACAATCATTAAGGTGTCAACATCAAAAGTATCGGTTAAAGAAGTGAAGAGGTAAGTTTTTGTTTCCGGAAGCACTGTCTATATATACACGTAATTCTACAAGTCAGCCATAAGAATTCTAATGGATTAAAACCGATAGAAAAAACCTCACGCGTTCGGTGACACTCTCCGACCATTATTTTTTCTTGTTCTTTATTTTTGACTCGACACCTGAATAAGAGTGTCGTCGTAATTATGGTGTTTAGACATCCGGTATTTAAAAACTCCGCATGATCATCATGATATAAGGTCTCATCGTTCTGCATATCCGGCTAGGCACTCATTATAAAGTATTTTGATGTTTTAATAACGGAAAAGATTTGATACGACATTTCTAGATTGGAAAATGAATGGGTGGGGCAGGGTTGAGCATTGCATTTCATAGTGGCACGGCATTTTCAGTTCTCGAAACATGAATGCCCATGATATTAATAGATTCTTCGTTCGTTGCGTGTATCAATATTTATAACTTTCGGATTAATAGAAAATATTTATGGTCTGTCGCTCATTTTCGCCACTGTTTGGGAAAAAATATCACGTTACTACAACATTATTTCAAAACTGTTTATGCAGGGTACCCGGATCTTCCGTTCTAAAATTTCATGTAGTGATTCTGTATGATAAAATTGTGGAAAAGACTCCCTACGGCCATTAGCCCTAAAGGTGCCTTTTAGTTAATATATTCAAAACCCTTGGACTAAGTAATTTGATCAGCTATTTACTGTCAATAGGACACTTAGAATGAATTAGTTAATTAAGACTTCAATTACTTAGTTGTAAATATTTTCAACCCCCTTTTCTTTAACCCACCACTTTGTTATTGTTATTTTGGCATCGGATTTTCATTTTTCAGTCATTCTTGCATGAAAGGGTTGTCTTATATGACCTTGAATATGACATTACAGCCAAAACCGTTTTCGAGAAGGAACAAAATCAGATTCATTTAGTGTGGATTCCGCACTAACGTTTATAAACCAGTATTTCTCAAAAACGCTTAATTTGACGATAACGTTTTCGTATGCAAAAAAGAATTATCATTTTTTTTTCAAGCCAAAAAAAGCGGTAAAACAAATTTTATTATGAATCCATTAACCTCCGCCTCCTTCGCGATTATCATGAATGAAGTTCATGTGATCTCATTATTGATAAATAAAAACCCCCTTTTAATATTTTCAAACCCAAGTTTACTTATAGGAACTTTTTCTCCGATTTTGTCGTCGCAAAAATGAGAATATCTAATCTTTCAAGTCATACGTCATGTTTCCGTCTATATTTTTTGCATAGTAGTGAATATACATTTATCTCCCACCTCTATGATGGGAAGTATTGCCCAAAAAGTGTTTCGAGAAGTTATGAGAATGAGTTAATGAACTTTTAACCGCCAGACGCATCGTAGATATGTTTTGTTTATTATAAAATCGTATAAAAACCGCAATCGAAAGTCTATGGTCGAATACCACAAACAATAAAATTCCTTTGTATCTCATTACAACTATTAAGCGTAATTATCTAAAACGTGAGCGAAAAATTACAGCGTGTTCTGTGCTGTAATCGTTAATTTCTCATTTCCATTTGCTTAGATTTCCAAATGGCCATTTATTATATCTAATATGTAATAATGTTAATATATTAGTAATACCAAAGACTATAGAGATAGAGTATCTGGTAATACCTCTGGTAATACTAATAATAATGAACAATTACTTTTTTTAATATGATGAGACTATTTTTACAAATCAGAAAATTAATCTATGAGTAGACTCGTATATTATCAACTAAATGTACTTACAGGATACGTATTTTTGAATAATAGAATCGTAGATACCATTTTAACGGGGCAAGGAAATAACTTTTTCCGAGACTTTTTCTATATTTTACAAGGCCTCTCTAAACGCACCTTCTTACATTAATACTTGCCTGCACATTTCAACTCTCAATATAAGTTTTAATGAATAAATGAATAGTGCCATATATACCCTGAAAAAGAAACATGATGCAGCTACGGACACGTGTTTCGGAGTTATTGCTCCTCATCAGCGTAGCGTAGCTTGAATAATGAATCCGTATGAATAGGATCAGAAACAATAACTAATTAACGGTAAGAAAGTAGCAGCACACAGTGCTCAATTTGTACTTTCGTGCACCATGTCTTTGTCGACGGATAATTTAATTGCTGTAGCTTTAGCCCTCCTTGCTTTAAAAAGACTAGATCTAAATGAACAAACTCATGGTTCCTGAAGCGGTCAAAATTTTAGCATGAATTTCTTAAGTAATTTAAAGTTGGAGCCGGCAGATTGGAACAATTACTGATTCTTGCTTGCATTTTCATCTTATATCTTTTAATTTTTCATATACCGCCGATTTTTTTAATTTCGATTACTATATAGCCTTTCGATTTTATTTTCCATAAACATGGATTATCTCTGTATAAGAAATAAATTCCGTGATAAATTCATGAGAGTAATTTTTTAAATTCACCATAATGACAAACAACAAAACTACACCTCTTTACTCTTTAAAAATCAAAACAAAACCGATGGCTAGCTCGAACTGAAGTTGGTGGCACGTACACACATTCAAACTTGTCAGCGAGCCTTTACAAAATATCCATCAGAACTTGAAATCCATCTTACCAGACTTTTGAACTGTACGTACCACAAAAGTATTAACAAAATACTTATCATCCACACGCTCCTGTCTTACTTTGAGACATGGTAAGAAGAATCGTTTGGATGGGCCCGAGGAGGGGCCTTACGAATGAAAGGACTTTTTTCAAACAGCCTCACACTTTTTGTTTTGAACAAAAGGGGTAAAAGGTAAAAACAAAGGTTTTGGGAAATATTAGTTTAATGTCTATTTTAGATTTGAAGAAGAAGGCAGAAAGATTCTTCATGAATTTAGGGTTTAGGAGAGTTAAAAGGTATGGTAACCATATGGGTGGAGAGAAGTAATTTTTTTATTTCTGTTCGATTAGGGAACAGTTGAACCGCACTAATCTTATGGGAAAGACCCTTTTTTACACTATCTTGAAAACCATCCATAAGAGTAATAAGACATACTCATGCACACAAGCACTCACCTACGAATAGTTTTTGCTTTTGATGAGTTCAGAACTACAACATACTTCAATTTCAACAAATTTAACCGAGATTCATTTCCCATTAGACTAGTGCAGTCACCAATAAGATTTTGAATCTAATGTACTTACTTAAATAAACATTCCAATAGATGCAGGTTTTACTCAACATGTTTTGTCCTTAATCCACTTAACTACATTGAAATCATGATCATGGACCTCTAACTTAATGCAACTGCGATCGAAAGTACTTGGGAATGTATCAAATTGCAGAAAATTCTCTTGAAAAACAATTAACTGGTAATGAACTCTCTCATAACTGAGACAGGACAACATATCAAAACAGACAGAGACAATAAATAAATAAATAAACACACCACAGAAATTAGACAACCCAACCAAATTAGACAATGGATAGATTACTATTGCTGATCCTTCGAGTACACTTCCTAAGTCCACCATAATTGAACAACAACCACTAGAGCAAAACTGGAAGCATCTGGAAACAGAGCAACCAAGACAAACTGGCTAGTTACCGAGAAAGTGATAAACCAATTCATTTGAGTCATGCAAATCTTGAGTAACAATAGAAATCATACCAGTATTGCTTCAGCAAGGGTAGACCTTGTATCGACAAAGCTATGTAGGGTTTACAGAGGCAACCTAGCGCTGGAACACATACTATAAATTTGGAAACACCCAAACGAAGACGAGTGAGAAAGTGCTTGATAGACACAATATTACAGATGATGTTCTGGTGTCTACAGAAACAGTGCCAATTCAGAAGATGGAAGAGGTATTGGAAAACAAAGAGTGGCCTTGTGTGCTTTTTTGGACATAGGGGAGCATTCAGATCCATCATTATAGAGCTGTTAGAGTGTTCTAGTTCGAGAACACCTGCTATAGATGGATTTACGGAATGCTCAAAAGTAGTGTGGTACTCACTGTTATAATGAAAAAAAAGCTGAGAAATGCCAATTGCTAGCAGGAAGAGGTTTTGCCCCTCTCCCCTGTTATGGAATTTGGTAGCTGTTAGATTCCTACGGAAACTTACAAATAGAAGCTTTCAAGCTCCAGGATATGCTGTCGAAATAGTCATCCTAGTAAGAAGTTTAACAACATAGTTAGGAATCGTTTACAAAGAGCTTAGAATGTGAGAAGAATGAATTGACGGAGAAGGGTAAGGGGAGTCCATCTGAAACCATTCACTTAAAGCGGAAACTTGGATGTTGATGTCTATAAGACTGCGAAATACATATGTAAGTGTCTTGGGATTATCATAGATTCCAAACTAACCTGGAACAACATCTCAACAGGATTATACAAAAATCAGTAGCAATATTAGCAATAAGCAGATGGTTATTTGGCAAAATATGATAGCTTAGACCGTCACATACGCTGCCTTAGTTTGGTGGACTAAGACAACATGAACATCTCCGCGAAACAAGATAAGAACACATGAAAATAGTGAATAAAAGATTCCTTGCTAAACATGAGGTCAGGCTACGTGACACCAATAATCACGCTCCATGAGACCTTTGACATTATTATAGGAAAAATATAAGGGCAACTAACGAAAATTTTTGACCTATTGCGGAAAGGACTACTGATATACAGATAGTTCTAGGATGAACATAGGACTACCAATTCAAGTTCAGATATGAGCAGGATCTTGCCTGGCACGATTATGTTTGATCAATTTTTGTTAGATTTCTTTGTATAATACATTGGAAAGCTTTTAGATTACGAGTTTTAAAGTTAACAAAAATTGTTTTCCTTCATTTTATCCCAAATTTGATCCTAATGAATCGGATTGCTAAATGAATTGTCAATATGTTGCTGCGGAATAACAAAACATTTTCTATGGCAATACTGATTTTGTGCAAAATTCGAAACATTTAATTGAAGTAGGCATATTGCCCAATCGGCTTGAGCAAATATATAACATATATATATATATATATATATATATATATATATTTGTAATCAGGACGAAACGTTGATTTCAAAAATCTAAAAATATACAAGGTGTTCCATAAAAAAATCATAAGTTTGGTCAGTATCTCCGAAATACGATTTTCATTTGTTTCTGCGATAGGTGCATTGAGATGATAAGAAAATTTCCTGAAACTTTTGTCTTAACCATTTTTTACTAGGATAAAAAATAAGAAAGTTAAGGGGGGTAAAATCTCTCGTGAATACCCCTGTACATATTTTTCCAAATCATTTATTGATCCATTAAAGGTATTGGCTAATACTTTGCTTTTTTAAAGTGTTACAGCTATTTTTATGTAAGGAAATACGATGTAGTTTTGCTCCAGAATTTTGATAAACATTTTAAAAATATTGACAAAGCCAATAAACAAGAAGTTACGTGTGCGATTGATATGTAATCAATTATCGATATGAACTGTATACAATCGTCAAATTTTTCTAAGAAGTAGCCTATTCACGAGAACACAGTTCTAAGAAACTCTAAAAAATAGAACGAGATCCATGATCCAAAATAACTTTATTTGCAATGATAACTGTCGGTATTTATTCACAGAAAATACGTATTTTAAAAATAGACTAACGTTAGTTAGTTTATGTTTATCGAGGTTGCAAGAAGCAAACGCCTAAAACTTCTAGTTTCATTGATGTAGAGTGTAGAGCGGAGCGATTTAAAAATAACACCCTTTTCTTTAACTTTAATGAATTGACAAATAAAACATTACCTTTGCCCTCATTTAAGTGATTTACGTCAACTTTTTATATCTTCTTCTTTTAACACCCTCTTTGAAACGTCAAGTCTGTAATTCATTAGAACACCTAAAGTTTTCTTAAAAAAACTACAGAATTTTAAGAGGATAACTCTAATAATAGTTTGTTATTTACCTATTTTTTTTACAGTAGTAGTTGACATACAGCATACAGGGCGATTTAGATTTATAATTTTTACTAGGTACCTAGTTTTATCATTATTTACAAAATAAAAAAATTTGCAATTTTTATTTATCAGTGATTCGTTGAAAACTTTCCTCAAAATACATTACTTCCAAACTTAATTACAAGAAATGCAATTTTGTCCATACTACCTGATTATTATGACGATTCTTATCAAACCGTTGCGTTGGTTGTTTCGATGTTTTCAATAAAGAGTCAGTTCTTTCCTCCTATATATTCCACACAATCCAGTAATCAATATAACCTAAATCAAAAGGATAATTTTATGTCGCAAGTAAAATAATATTTTGATTCTTCTTCAGAACCATTTCGAACGGTGATAGAGAAAATAATCTTGTGCGTACCTCCCGTGAAAATTGTTTATTTTTTCCCGCACACGGCTTGTTGCACTCTAATTACCGTTTCATGTTTCATTCTTTGTGGTCAAGGACTTCTACCGTAGGTAATATTCGTGTTTAATACAGTTTGTTCTGACATAATTTATTTCAATTTCAATATCTATTTTAATATTTATCAAGTATTATAATCGATCAGTATTTTTCCTTCAAATGCGTATTTCGTACCATACAACGAAAATATTTTTATCTCGATCTGTAAACAAGTAAATGCGAAAACATTGTATACTTAATAATACCATCATTACCTTATTTTAAGACTGATTGATATCGTTGTGGTGTCAAAGTCACTTTGAGTAGAGTGATGGTGTAGATACGGTAGGTATATGAGTCTTATCTATTTATCAGCGTCTTATTCAAGTATTCGTTTTGATGACTAGTTGGAAATAACGCATCGAATATATCTTACATCTCTGATATAAATTTCTTTGAAAGGGAATTAAATGATTTATTGGTTTTGATAATTTCGTATTAACCGATGAAGCAAACAATAAATTTTGACTAATATTATTCTAGAGGTTATTAATGGGATTGCGGTCGACTTTAATGTGGAAACTGCTGGATAAATGAAAGGAGTCAAGATATATTCTCATACAGCTACAATATTTGTACCACTACTTGAATCTTGAACAAATTCAAATATTCTACGCTACAATATTATCGAAACTATATCAAAAATATTCTATTACATGTTTTAATAACTTTGTGGATTTGTGGGATCTGAGGCACTTTTCAATGATAAATATTGGGTCAAATAGGTTCGTACTGAATAAATAATACTTAATAAAATAATAACTTCAAAAAATTAAACTTCGTTATTTTGCTGTTGTATTTTTAACCCAAGATTCTTTTATATTTCTCGCTTTTAATGGTTGTGAATTTGGCATCCATCCGTCTTTATATCCGGCATGCAATATCGTTATTCTTTTTCCTCGTTTAGTTTTGACGATGCCTTCGTCTATATTCTTCAGTAGAATGAACCCAACATTTTGAGTGGTATCATGCATTTCCAAGTAGATTTTGGTATTTTGTCTTCTATATTGATTTCTAGCAACTATTCCATTTCTCATTCTTGAAGTAATTTCTGTTCTCACTTTTATTATTATTTTTTTTTAATTTAAAACCGATTCGTTGAAGACAATTCCACAAAGTTGTTCTATTACATTTAATTTCAAATCGCCAAAATAGGATTACTTTGTATTCTGCATTGGGGCAGTACAATTGATTAATTCTATTAATGCTACATTTTTTCGATAATCAAAAGATTTTTCCTATGGGTAGGTAAACTGCGGACAAAATTGTGTATACCAAAATTCCCAGAAATTTCTTTATATTTCGTAAAAAGACTAACTTTTTACAACATCCTCGCACTCCCTCCAACTTTCTAGGACTTCTTAAAACTTCAAGTAACTTCGTCATACTTCATCGAGCTTCTCCAAACTTCCAAATTATTTAAAATTTTTAAAAATATTAAAAAATCGTCAGAATTGTAAAATTTTTGCCATAATAAATTTATTTTATTTTGGTCAAGATTAAACGTAATTAATTTGATCTACCAAGTGATAGATAAGTACTTATCTGATTATCAAACGAATTACAAAACCATTGTGTTGCCCCACTTTTGCTATCGGTATGCTTATCATTGCCGTTCGATTATAACTTTAGGATGTAGATAGGTGGGTATAATATTATTTTAGATATTATATTTGTTTAAATTAATGTATAAAATTTTCGTTTATTAAATAATATAAATTTATTTTTTGTTTTAAGTGTGTTCTTGGCACAAGTTGGATAGTAATTTAATACCCGTATGATTCGGTTGCAGTTGGCACTTAGAAATCGTTAAATACCTATGTGTTGTTTGTAAGGAACCCGATTTTTTTTAAACGCGTGGGTCGTCAATTATATCTACAAAATAACTTGGATATGTTCCATATAATTGAATTTTGAAACTTGCATGGAACGTAAATTTGCGAATTAGCAATCAACGATAACAATAAATCGCATCTCTTATTCGAAAGCCGCATCAGTCCAATCAGACATTTTTCTGAGATATTAAACATATCAAAGGTATAAAAGTATTCATTAATTTATTAAACAATGTGTTTTTTTCAATGGTTAGGTCAGTTATATAAAATATATATTATTTAACTTTGGGGTCTGAAAGTATATTGAGGTAAGAAAGTACAGGGTAGTTCCATTATATTTTGACATCTATTTATAGCCTTTATTTTTAGATATGAGATATTCGATATGAAGAAAGTGTCAAAATAAAAATTGTAGATTTTACTGTGAACTATGGCAAAGAAACGGAAATCAAAATGGCGTCAGAAAGTAGAGAAAAAGACACAACTTTTGTTTTTTTAAATGGAACACCCTGTACATTTTTGCATATTTTGAAAGATCTTTTTTACCTGATTCCGAAAATATATAATATGTTGTTATTTGCTCTATACGTTTTGAAAATATTAAGTATTAAGCAAAAACAGTACTGCATTGAATATAGGTTGCCATGAAAAAAAACCAAAATATTTCTGATAATTACTGACAGTGACAGCTTACTTTCTGACGTTCCATTATTTTATATCATATCATCAATAGTATTTTATTCCACAAGCATATAATGCCGAAGGCGCGTGTCGTAAATCACCCGAGCGAATAATAGCCATTATATGCGAGTAGAATACCCTATTTTATCCATAGCTATTAAATGTTTTTGACTAAATCTTTTACTGTAGAAATTTATAAGTACTATTTATTTTTAACATTTTTTATGAGCAGGCCGCTATGTGTCAAAAGAACGGCCTGTCATAAATTAAATTTAAACGTCAAAACGTTGTTTACAATTAATTTCGTGCTTTGACTCACATGTCATGGCCACTTTAATGAAATTTTCAACAAATATCCGATACGTTGTCATAGAAACCTTGTTCATTATACACTGCAGTGAATAATGAAATCATTATTCACTGCCAGGGAATAATGGGTAGCATTATGCTTGAGGAAGTACAGGGTGATCATTTTAAGTGCCTCACTCGATTTTCCTACTTTATTCTTCACCTAGGAAAAAAACCATACTTGTTTGTGTACTTTTTTCCGAGGAATCCGATTCAGAAAAGATAAAAACAATTGAATGTCAAAGAAAAAAGTTATGGCCGAAAAACTGAAAAAGAAAAAATATACACCCTGTATATTAATGCGGAAATGGATATGTGACATTTCACTGATTGTAAATGTGTATCAGATACATATTTTTCGCTTCCGGTTTGACCGGAAATTGCTTTAATTTTTTTATTTTAGGTGATACACCCTGTATATTGAGCTCAGTTTAAAGAACTGTTCTTTCTGAATTCAGCAATATATAACATATCATCATTGTCTTTCATATTTAATAAGATATTGGGGTTTTAATTTAAAATAACACAAATACATATATGTTATGAAATAAAGTCATCCATGAAAACAAACAAAAGCATTTAAATTATTTATTTATTTCAAAAACAAAAGAGGATATAGCATAATAACTTATATTCTTTAGTTTTTGAAATAAATAAAAAATAATTTAAATGCTTTTGTTTGTTTTCATGGATGATTTTATTTCATAACATATATTTGTATTATTTTAAATTTAAACCCCAATATCTTATTAAATATGAAAGATAATGATAATATGTTATATATTGCTGAATTCAGAAAGAAATGTTCTTTAAACTGAGCTCAATACACAGGGTGTATCACCTAAAATAAAAAAATTAAAGCAATTTCCGGTCAAACCGGAAGTGAAAAATATGTATCTGATAATCATTTACAATCAGTGAAATGTCACATATTCATTTCCGCATTAATATACAAGGTGTATATTTTTTCTTTTTCAGTTTTTCGGCCATAACTTTTTTCTTTGACATTCAATTGTTTTTACCTTTTCGGAATCGGATTCCTCGGAAAAAAGTACACAAGTATGGTTTTTGAATTTTTTTTCCTAGGTGAAGAATAAAGCAGGAAAATCGAGTAAGGCACTTAAAATGATCATCTTGTACAAACAATGCATACGTTATTTAATAGTCGTGTATAATAGTTATTTGTGTAACTTGTGCAAAAAGTGTATATGTGTTGCATGAGGCATGACGTTTGCGGAACGAGCGAAGCGAGAGCTGCAATCATGCCAAGTGCAACAAATACACTTTTTGCAAATATTACACACAACATTTTTTCTACGATCGAATTAAATAGATTTTTTTTAAATTTTATTGAACAGAATATTACCTCGAATATTACATTAACACAAAATATTCAAATGTCGAAGTCAAACTGACAACTGATAAAATATCACTATAACTACGATTAAACTTTCGTTGTCTAGCAACAAAACTACTTTTTGCACTAGTGCAACAAAGTATTACTTTTTGCACTGTAAATAGTGCAAAAAGTTAATACTTTTTGCACGATCGTAGAAAAACTATATTTTACATCAAAATCTACAACTTTTGTTTTTAAAATAAATTCTATAGATGTCAAAATTGATAAATGACAAATAAAATTATGTTTTTCCACATCTGAATAATCTAGAACGCCAAAAAGTAGAGTTTTTTTGGGATCAGGAATTTAATAGATACTGAATTTCGAAAAAACAAACAGAGTTTTCTGGAAAATTCGAGGGAAAATTGCCCTATTTTCAATAAATTTTTCGAGATCACTGAGTACGAATTTGATGTTTAATTAAAAAAACCACAGTTTCTTCCTAAAATACCTACAGTGCCACAATGGGCAAAAATGGGAAAAACCTGGCCAAAAAATAGGGTTTTCTTTGGGGTCACTGATCAAAAATTTAATGTTGAATTTCGAAAAAACAAATGGCGGAGGGTTTTCTGAAAAGAATTACCCGATATTTAATAAATTCGGTAGATGGAGGCTTTCGCGGTCGTTGACTACGAATTTGATGTTTAATTAAAAAAAAAAAATGGCGGAGGATTTTTTGGAAAAACTATCCAATTTTCATTGAATTCCATAAAATATATGGGGGTTTTCGAGTCGCTGATTACGAATTTGATATTTAACAAAAAAAAAAAATAAATAAATTAATAAAGCGAATGTAGAATCGGAGCGTTTTCTGAAGAAATTACCCGATTTTCAGTGAATTCCGTATATGGAGGTTTTGGGGGTCGCTAATTACGAAATTGATGTCGAATTTTAAAAAATAAAATAGCTGATGCAAAATGGCGAAGGATTTTCTGAAAAAATTTACCCAATTTTCGAATATGGGGGTTTTCGACATCGTTGATTTTGAATTTGATGTTGAATTTTTAATATATATAGTGACGGGTGCAAACTGGCGGAAGGTTTTTTTTTAGTAAAATGATCCCCCAAAGAGTGAAGCTGCTCGTCCAGTTCGGATGTTAAGTTGTATTTTAGCAATTGAAAGATTCCCATTCAAGAGAATGTCAATTCGGTTATGCCTAAAGCTGTAAAACAATCAGAAAATGAAGAGACTTGATATTAAAACGGCTTCAGCCATTAATACATTTTTAATCGTTTAGTCGATTCAATTTAAATTTAATTATTTTTTATTGTATCAAATATACAATTTTTTATTTTTTATTGATTGTTATGCATGTTATGCATGTTAATATTTGATTATATATTACTGAAACGTAAAAAAATTGAGAAATATTATTATATTTATGTAGGTATGTAGTAGGTATAATTTTTTTTCAAACCATCGAAGGAAAATAGAAGAATGCTCAATAGTAGGTTTATCGAATATGAAGGATCAATTACATAATATGTAGGTATCATAAGACACAATCGTATTGTTCGTATATTATACATTTCTACATACAAACAGAAATGTATCGAATATTCATGTCACATTAATATATTTAGGGAACAAATTAAATGCTCGGTATTTTATACCCAGTGCATATTACATTTTCCAGTTAATTTATCCAAATGCATGACAACAAAATAAATATTCGATAAAAATAATAGACGTTTGATAAATGTAATGAATGCTCGATATAACATTCATATGCTTGTTAAAATAATAAATATTCGATAAAAATAATAGGCGCTCGATAAATGTAATGAATGCTCGATATAACATTTATATGCTTGTTAAAATAATAAATATTCGATAAAAATAATAGACATTCGATGTATAAAACGATGGCTCCGATATCAAATTTACATGCTTCCTAAATTAATAAATATTTGTTAAAAAAATAATACAAGTTAGAAGCCGGAGGCAGGTTAGATATGTGTGTTATTCCCCTGATAAAGGAATTTTTTTTTATTAGATTAAAGGATTTTTTTTTTATGAAGAGGTCTATGCGAGTTAGAAGCCGGAGGCGATAGCCGGAGGCAGGTTAGATATGTGTGTTATTCCCCTGATAAAGGAATTTTTTTTATTAGATTAAAGGAATTTTTTTATTTTGTCTAGTGAATTACTGTAATATGCAAAACTTCATTGAATACTGAACGTAAATTATCGAGCATTTATATATATTTTTTAGTGCACATTTGATTAAAATACTGACCAGAACGTAGCGTGCAAATTGTATATTTTATATTGCGATTTTATTAAAAATATAAGACATTTCCTATTATTTTATACTGCGTTTTTAATTTTTTTAATTGAGCATTTAGTATTTTTTAATCTGCAAACTGCACTAATTTACCATGTGTTAAATACGACCCATATATTTACGCGTGAATAGTAGGTACTTATTAATTTTTACTAATATAACATTCATGATAAATACGGAATATTCATATTTGTAGTTTCTGTATTTATTAATGAAAAAATTATGGTATAGTTGAACTACGATAAATTATGAATGTGTATTTAACATAATATTTATCATAAATGAAACAATATTCATACTATACTATAGAATTCGATATTTATTATAAAATTGAATGAATTAATACCAGCTCAACAATAAATACATCCACACCACATAATATGGCCCATTTGGAACCCTTAAACGTTACGGACCCCACTAAATAGAATTACAAGTAAAATATTTTATTAATGTGCATGAAAACAAAATGCAAGATAAAATTGCAATAACGAACACTTTTTGAAACACTCGCATATTTTTTTGGTGTCGCTAGTCACAACAGGTCCGCAATATTTCAGAATAAATATAAATATTTACGGTTTGAACAGCTGTTGCGTTATCAACTCAGTTTGCAGACGCACAGCATCTTCTTTTTCTCGAGACCTTCTTTCACATCTATCGGGCTGAAGTTGGTTGGCGTTGTAGCATTCAAGATGTACTTCAGCTGCTGCCAAACATGGTTATTGCGAATGCTGATTTAAGACAGCTTTCTGCCTCTGGCTCAAGTTCAAACAACTTGAGTCTATTTCTGGACCCCGCTGCACACCGTTATTATGATTTTACGCCGAGGTGACCGGCGCCATGATTTCCAGGTGACAAAGAATGGCAACAAAATTAAATTAAAATAACACTTAGCTTGCACCACATCATTAGAATAATATATTAAATAAAGTACAAGTTAGTGTACAATATGTTTCAAGGAATAACACATTCCGTGGTGTTTATACCATATTTTATATAGAGTAGTATTAGATTCCTTTTACTTATAATTGCAACGACTCGCATAAAAATTAAAGGTAGGTATATCTTTGAAAACAAGGGGCATTGAAAATTGCGTTCTGTTGTAGAATTAAACTCAGTTTTTTGTTACCTAAACTGTAGCAACTAAGTCCAGTATTTGAGCTAAAGAAGTTTTTAACAGAAGTGTTTTGGGTATACTTAGGTTAGGTAGTGGGACTCTTTTCGATCATTACATTATGAATAGCATAACTGTAACACCTGTAATTCATCAGGCTCTGCTAATAACGTTTCAATGATGTATTTTGTGAACTGGTAATCACAAGGTTGTTATCCAATATCTAAGGTGAATGCACGAATTCGGATAATTACAAAATTAAATATTTTATTTGGCAACCCATTATGTTTGCTCAGTTAAAAAAACAAACGCTTCTAAATCTGATATCATTAATTTATTATTAAATATGAAGAATTTGTTTCTTTAACAAACTGATGTAAAACTGATCTCTTTAAAAACATTAGTTATGAGCAACCTCCTCTAACAATATTCCATGTGTTTGTCACAACAGTATTATCAAAAAAAAAAAAAGTTAATAATACCCAGACAGAAGAACTACTTACTAACTTGGTAATGTAAGTTAGATGTATGTATGTATAATGTGATCTTGGCGTTACGTTGCGACAACATTGGAATATAAATAAATAAACAATTTATTCATAATGTGAGATACGAGCGTGCATACGAGAGTAGGCATCAAGTCAGATGGATTGAATACAATAACAGGCGGGAACGTAGGACGAAGTAAGTATACTTGGATAGATTTACGACTTTCCACTACTTTACACTATCGTTTTCATAATAATACAAGGCACGCTATTATTAACAACTCCATTCAAGAATTTGAGTCTTTCGTAAAAAGATTTATACTATACAGTAGCGATGTTCTACACGAAACAGCTTGAGATTAGCAGATAACGTCTTAAACTTCTTGGCAACGATAACGTTCTTATTTCTGTAGTTTATTTTTCTTATATAGAATTACACATTTGCGTAAATCTAGTGTAAAAATCCACAGAATTTTTAAAAGATTGGTATGCTGCAAGATAAGATATGAATGTTTTGGCAATGGATTACTGTCGAAGCAGATTTTTACATTCACCAATTAAGGTATAGAAGTTTTCAGAACCTAACTAATCACAAATGAAGACAGATACCTGCTTTTTTTTTTCTTTCTGCTCTTATTTGGGATTTGCGGCCACACTTTTGAACATTACCCAGATAATCTGAAAAATATCTGGAGTATTTAAAAATTAACCTTTACGCCTGTGAAAATACGGGGTGGTAAATAAAACAATGCAAATTTTAACAAATTTTACTGCGACACCATTTATTTCCAAACAAAATTTTTGTTTTTTCTAGGTTTTAGAAGAAGCAGTGGCTCAATTGTAAAAAACAACTTTGGAGGGGTTTTGAATAAAAGTCGTGATTTTAAAGAAATTTGAGTTTAATTAAAAAACCTATTATTCATATTTTATCACCCCGTATCTGTATAGCAATTATTTAAAACATGATTTTTCAATTTATTGTTAGTACAAAATTCTTGAATGTTTATCGTGTTTTATGAAAGATTTTATTCAGGGTGAGAAAAAGTATGCTTTCGATACTGCAAAAAAACGATATAACAGTTATTAAAACTAAATTTAATATACTAACTACGAATTATTTCTTGAGAAATGTTTTCCCATTCCCATTCCTCAATAATCTTTCTTAAAATAAGAAAAAATTACTTTATGCGTTTCAAAGTTCCAGCAGTTTAGTTATACATAGTATAAATGTATTAGCCGCCCAAATAGAAATAAAAAATTATGAATGAACATTTACTAGTTATTTAGTGTTTTAAATGATTAATGGAAAATACGAAATAATATTTACTTGGATAAATAATACTCTTTTTCTCTTCAAACTTTTTTTTATTAAAAAATCTGCAATCGTAATAGTTTTACAGGAACGTGAATTTCCAGAGGAAATTATTCTAATCTTGATTTTATGAATAAACATTTATTAGAGATTTACTGCTTTAATGATAATGATAAAATGACTTGGGAAATAAAAGGTCTTTCTTATAAAAACGTTTTTTTATTGAAAAATCTACATCTCAATAATTTTGGAATTATAAGAACGTGAATGTTTAGAAAAAATTAGCCTACCTAATTTTGATTATACTTACAAATCTTCATCTTAGTTATCTATGAAATTAAATGGTCGTTTAAATAGAAGTAAAAAATGTTGAATGATTGGTGATTTAATAGTTTTAATGTTTAATAGTAAAGACGAAATGATGTTCTTGACTTGGAAAATAGAAGGTCTTTCTTATTAAAAAATTTTCTTATTAAAATATCTACAACCTCAGTAATTTTGGTATTACAAGAATATGAATATCCAGAGACAATTATACTAATCTTGATTAAACTAACAAATCATTTTAATTATCTATGTAATTTAATGACCGCCTAAACAGAAGTCAAATATTATGAATGAACATTTATTGGTGATTTAGTGTTTTTAATGATTAATAATAAAAACGAAATGTTATTGACTTGGAAAATAAAAGGTCTTTCTCATAAAAACGTTTTTTATTAAAGAAATCTACAATCTCAATATTTTTGAAGTTACGTAAATTTTCAGAGGAAATTATGCCAATCTTGATTATACTTGCAAATCCTCATCCTAGTTATCTATGGAATTTAATGCTCATCTAATCAAAAGTCAAAAATTATGAATGAACCGAGGAATGACCATTTATAGATGATTTAGTGTTTTTAATGATGACAGACGAAATGATGTTGATTTGAAAGATAAATTGTCTTTTAAAAAAAAAAATTTGCTACCTATATCAATAATTTTGGATTTTGACGTAAATTTTTTAATGTACTCGTAAATTATGCTAATCTTGATTATACTTACAAATTTTCATCCTGGTTATCTAAGCAATAAGTGGTCGTCTAAATAGAAGTCAGAAATTATGAATGAACATTTGTTGGTGATTTAATGCTTTGAGTGTCTCATAGTAAAAACGAAATGATGTTGACTTGGAAAGTAAAAGGTCTTTCTTATAAAATGATTTTTTATTAAAATATCTACATTCTCAATCATTTTGACATAAGAACATGAATATCCAGAGAGAATTATGCCAATCTTGATTATACTAACAAATTTTTATCCGAGTCTTCTATGAAATTTAATGATCGTCTAAACAGAATTCAAATATTATGAATGAACATTTATTGGTAATTTAGTGATTTATTGATTAATAATAAAGACGAAATGACGTTCACGTTCACTTATTTAAAAGGTATTTCTTTTAAAAACGTTTTTTTTTTTAAATCTGCAGTCTCAATATTTTTGGAGTTATAATAACGTAAATTTCCAGAGAAAATTATGCTAATCTTGATTATACTTACAAAGCTTCATGGCTTCATCCTAGTTATCTATGAAATTTATTGACCTAAACAGCAGTCAAATATTATGAATGAATATTTATTGATCATTTAATAATAAATACGAAATTCTGTAGACTTGGAAAATAAACGGTTTTTCTTACAAAAGGATTTTTTATTAAAATATCTACAATCTTAATAGTTTTAGCTTATAAGAACTTGAATATCTAGAGAAGAGTATGCTAATATTTACTTTTTCAAAGTTTAGGATACAGTTTCCGAAACGTCAGCGCAGTATTTTGGATTAATTTAATTCCTATTAGTTGTCAAAAAACACCCTCTAACTGACTACGTCAAAGGCGTAGTATTTCCCAGTTTTAAACTGGTTAATTTGAATATTTTTTAGATAAATCACGAGATAAATCAACTTTTTTAACATTGGAAATGTTTTTGTTTTCGTATAGGGGGTTGAAAATCAGTTTCATGTTGCATAAAATGAAGCATGACTTATAGAAACAGTGGCGACAACAGAGTGACCAATTGTGGATTGGTTGTCTAAATCGCGTGGTACCGACAGTCATGTTATTATTTTTTTACAGGAGTCTTCTTGTCGAGAAAATCCCAACGGCTATATCTCGTTGCGATTCTTTGAATATTTAAAAAGTTATTAGCGTTTCAATACCCCATGTCGAAGAGTTTTGTAAATTTTGCGAAATTAAAAAGGCCGAATGCGCGCGCAGATCCCTCCAAATTTCATACCCGTGCAGGACTTGTCAAAACTTTAAAATTTTTCGTTAACGTCACAAATGTCACTTTTTAGTTAGGATCTGCTGACCTCAAAATCGCAGCTGGACCGCACAATTCACGATGTACTTTCAAGTTGGACTTTCGAGCTTGGATTTACTGCCAGAACGGCGGCTCGGCGGCCTGTTTTCGTTTGGAAATAAGGTTTAAAATTTTCGTATTTTCGCAAAATTCGCCAAAAAATCCATAGTGCGTCCGATAGATTACACCTTATAGTCGATCCAGCGAAATTTAATGATTTCTTAATATCGGTCCTAGGACGGAACCGATTACAATTTCGGACCCGGGACGACTTCAGGACCCCGAAACAATTTTCTGTTTCTCGATAGTGCCTTTCCTTCACTTTGACATTTAATTGTATCGAGTATTGTATCCAAGTAAGAAACTGCATGTCTCAAGAGCAGGATTAAACAAATGTTTTTAGTTTCCTAGTAGGGGGTCGAAAATCAGTTTCATTGCAAAATGACGTAACGCGTGAGATTTCAGCGGTTTCAGAACAATAGACGTCAAAATTACACTTCTTCGTTCACTCCTATTGAGCCTAAAATCAGAGCGTGACCGTGTAATTCACGATGTAGTTCTAAGTTCGACCCTCTGCCTTGGATTTATTACCAAAACAGTATCTCGGAAATTCGTTTGGAAATAGTATTTGAAGGTTTCCTGTTTTTGTAATTTTTTCAATTTTGTCAATGACTTGTAATTTGACAAATCATAGGGGTGGATTTAGGATCGGGGTTGCTCTGGCAGGTTACCGATATCTGATTTGTACGTGTTACCGAGTGTTAGACTAGGTTTGAGTGCCATTACTTTAACATGAGGTAGATTAAGCAAAAGTAAACAAAAAAATGTATCGCTTCATTAGAAAAGTCACGCCCAACAATCTCTAAGACAACTTAACATCGAGAAGCACGTCGAACAGCTTATTTCCTTTTGTCCCGTCGAAATATGTATAGCCGAAAACCATGTAACTTAAAATTTTCGTTTTTCGCAATTTACAAAGATAGCGTGATTTGAAGCAAAATGAAATAGATGTACAACTCCTCTCTCAATGCCTGATCCAATGGTATGTCATACGGTTACAGTACATGCAGAATATACCGAAATTAAACGAATCAGCAAGAAAATTGCGAAATCTTTGTAACTCTATACTAGTCTATACTTATTATTTATGTAATTTGAAGGATTTTTATTGCATCCACATTTGTACGACGTATGTTAACCACGTGAAAACCAAATTTAGGCAAAATTCAGTAATCGTAGCCCTCCCTCAAGAAAAGTTTTTGTCAAATGATATAAACGAAATCAGATTAATTTCAATGTTGCCACAAATACTTTAAAACAAAGGATTGTTTGTGAAACAAGCTGTAGATGATGTAGATTCGCCTATTGTTAAAATACCAATTGAAATATTAAATAATAGACGAACGTTTGTACTTAGTTGATGAGGACGTTGATCTCCTTGTTCTATTAATCGCTTTAACTCCAGAAGAAAAAGATTTTTCATAAGGCCAGGAACAGGAAAAATTATATGGAAAATTTTTTCTTCGTCAGAAATCCAGAAATGACAAGAACGTATAAAAATAGTTATTTACATTACTAGATGCGAAAGGTTACTTTAAGGTGTGAGGTGATTTTTGAATGGTCGAGGCGAAGCCGAGACCTTTCAAAAAACACCCAATCCTTAAAAGGACTTTTGCATCGTGAAATGTATTATATTTTTTCTACTATACCGAAAAAAATTATGGGATTTACGAATTTAAAACTAATTATTTCATGAAATTAATTGACGTTTTTAATAAATTTTATAGTTTAGGAGACTGTCTGTGAAAATTGTTTCCATGGCAACGAAATATTACACATTTTAATTTCTGGTGGTTTCAAACTAAAATAAACAAATACATATGTAGAATAAAATAGCAAAATAAATTTTACTATTCAGCCTAAATCCTCTAATGTCTTAAAAAGACATAAATACTCTTTTCAGAGCTTATTTGCAAACTATCTACATTTAACTGATAAAAATTTGGTCAGTACTACGAATGTAGAAAGCAAATAATTTAATAATTGCAATAAGCCCCACCAGACGGATTAATCCAAATAAGGACTCCCTCTGTTACCAGGCAGTGCAAGTCACCAACCCATGGACCGGTTTCTGGCTTATTAGCCTTCATCAGCATGGTATAGGCAACTCACACTGCACGATAACAAAGGGACTCCAGATCTTGTCAACATCGATCGACATGAAGTCGGTAAGATGCGAATGTGGACCGTGGGGCCCTCTGGTGAAACTTATTGCAATGTGGATTTTGCCCAGACTAGGCTCGTATGAAAGAAATGAAATCCAAAGAAGTCAGAAATGTTGACAAGATCTGGAGTCCCTTTGTTATCGTGCAGTGTGAGTTGCCTATACCATGCTGATGAAGGCTAATAAGCCAGAAACCGGTCCATGGGTTGGTGACTTGCACTGCCTGGTAACAGAGGGAGTCCTTATTTGGATTAATCCGTCTGGTGGGGCTTATTGCAATTATTAAATTATTTGCTTTCTACATTCGTAGTACTGACCAAATTTTTATCAGTTAAATGTAGATAGTTTGCAAATAAGCTCTGAAAAGAGTATTTATGTCTTTTTAAGACATTAGAGGATTTAGGCTGAATAGTAAAATTTATTTTGCTATTTTATTCTATTAAAGTTTACCTCTATGGATTTCTGACTTCTTTGGATTTCATTTCTTAAATACATATGTTTTGTGGCGATATAAATGGGAATATTGCTTGTGCCTTGTTTTACCCCAAGAAATCCAAAGCAAGGTATATGCAAATTTATGTAGCGTTTTTAAAATGGAGGTAGGTAGGTAGGTACTACGTTGGGTACTACGTGCCGACAAAAATGTTGGCGGACTTCCTAAAAAGACCTTTCTTTATTAATACAAAATCGTACAAAATTGTTTAGTTGTATTAATTTGTTCAAATAGAACGAATTAATTTCGTTTAAAATTTGTTTTTCTACTTTTCTGTCCTAGCCGCATAAGTTTTACTTTCGTAGATAGCAACACCTTAGCAACCAGGTAACTCGAATGTTTACTTTCGTTATCGCGCGTGTTGCTAGGGTTGCAAAGTTCATTAATATAGACGGTAGTAGAAAAATACAATTTTACTGACTCATGCCTTCAGTGGTTATGATACCATGTCTAGAATATTTCAGAAAGAAAAATTAAAAGTCATCAAACTTCTTCAGAAAGAAATGCAGTTGGTTAATGGCAAGAATTTAACCCCCTCACAAGTAAAACAGGCTGGTGAAATTCTTTTCCTACTTGTATACGGTGCAAGGTGCAAGGAAAATCACAAATGTCTCACTCAACTCATACATTTAATCAATTCAAAAAATCGCTGCACGAACAAAAATCAAAGTTGGAAATATTGCCACCAACTTCAGAGGCAGTCGCTTAATATTCATTACGAGTATTCTACAAAATTCAGAAATGGCTTGGCAATGAAAAAAATCCACAACAGTGGGGATAGAAGAAAATTAACGGCTCCTTACAACCTGTGACAACACTTTTTGTGCCAACAGCAGAATTAATATTGCAGCTTATCCTGCAACCGCAACAGAAAAACAGGTTGAAGATGCTTACAAATTTACGGAAATTGTCAGGGAGTACGATGTCTAAATTCATACATGGATAAAATTATTTATTTATATGCTATCGATTCCGATCTTCTTTAGATACAAAGTGTGTTTCATTCAATATATATATAAAATTTTAAACAACTCGATAATCCTCACTTGTACAATGATTATGTACTTTTTCATTTTGCAGAATATACTCACAGATAAACAAGCAAAAAATGAAGGAAACAAACGAAAAATTAGTAAAAAAATTTAATAAAAAAGTCAAAAATTAATATTTCTCTATAAATGAAAATATTCTTATTTTTTTTAAATTTCTCATGGTTCAATTGCCAATTTTTATTATGCATGTGAAAAACCTAGTTCATCCCACGATTTTTCAAGTAGGCAGCTCCGACACGCCCATTACGGTTCGGGACTCTTTAAGTTTCTTGAAACATAGGTATGTATTTTTAAACGTATATGTCAAGTTTCAACGAATTCACTATGTTCTTGTTCAGTTTGGACACTTTTCCTGTACTATTAGCTGCGTTTAATAGTTTGCGATTAATCGATATCGGTATTTGTAATTGTTAGGAATCACTTTTCATCTTCACGAAATTATTTTAAATTATTTTAGTTTTAACATTAAAAATGTTTGTTAGTGAAAAAAATTTATATAATACCATTTTAGTTTTCATTATGAGAATGTTTTTGTTAATAAAATAACTTTTTATTTTAATTTCTAAAGAAAACTACTGATAATAAGATTTTAATTTTTGAAAATGTTTTGTGTTAATGAAATAACTATTTACTACTTTGCAACAAATTTTAATTTTTATCACATCCGAAATATCACAAAATTTGCGTTCTACTTCGTCATTTCCAATGTCTCCTCCGGTTGCATCTTTGCGAAGGACTGTGAATTTTTTTGATAGAAATCTCAAGAAATGTGGTAATAAATCCCCAAAAAGAAAAGGAAGAGAAATAATTTATGAAATGCCACAATTAACATTTAAACAATAAAATTGTGTTTATTATGCAACTTCAAGAACTTAAAAATATATAACAGCAGTAATCATTAATCAATCCCGGCAAATAGAAGCTAATCAGGCAGATACATCGAATAGATGCGCAATCTATTTGAGGCACCATTTTTGAGAGCGTGTAAGATTGTAGTTACTTCTTGTTAAAGGTATATGCTAAAGTGGATGTACAGCAGTATTCCCTATTTTGTATTCATTACATAGGTATAAAAAAACATATACGTATGATGGAGCTTAGCCTCTAGTTCTTGATGACGGAAATAGGCGGACTTTTATAGGTGCTTAAAACATATATGTTCGGTAGTAATATAAGTAATGAGTAATATAAGTGGTACTTATGTTCGTACTCTAAAGAGATAGTTTCCTACATTGTTTCACTATTTCATACTGAAATCTCAAATTACGTGAGTCTTTGTAGTGCTTCAATTGTTAAGACTACTCTAATGTTTCTATGCAGTTGCACTTTTTCTTAATAAAAATTGCTATGTAAGATAAGTGAATTATTGTCCCATAATCTGCACACCTATGCGCCTAAGACTTTCTAAAACGCGAATAATTTTGTGTAGGAACACGGTTTTATTAACATTCCAAACCGGTACTAATAACTAATAAGTTAATTATTCCGGAAAATATACATGTAATTGCACAGTTTAAGTTTCAGTAGTCCAATTTGGCATTTTATATTATTGAACGAAACCAAATAAATGCTTTTTAATTAGACAAAAGGTTTGTATTGGTTTACACTACTGGTCGCCAAAATAGTTTGTATGTATTGTAAGATAACTTTAGTTTACCACACATTTAAAAATTTGTTTTAAACTGTGGTATATTAAATTATACATTTTTATAAAAAAATAACACTATAGAATTATCCCTATTGCTACTGAAATTGGGTCATAATATGCGTCATACCGCTTGCTTCGTTTTATGTAACTTTTATGTTTATACTGACAAATTCTGAAGTGTTTTCAGTCTTCCTAAATTACTAACATATTTAAAATACAGTGAATGTTGTTCCAACTACACAATGCTGCCCCTCCAGGTTTGCATTGATTTTAAAATGGGATGTGATATTTGTAGTAGAGTTTCCGGATTCTCCTCCACGTTGAGTTCTTGATGTTTTGATAATCTTGTGATTTTCTGAAGCTAATTGAAATAGGAAACAAGTAGACCCAGGTCTATGTACGTTCTCAGCAAAGGTACATTTGCAATTTTTGCGGTAAATGTTATTTATAAGTCTTCTTGGAAATTTAATCGAATTTAATGATTATAAATTGTGGTGTCATAGACCTATTTCGTAGCTCTTTCCTTGCTTTGCAAAGTTAGATTAAAGAAATATACAAATGTCTGATAAACTAATCCAACACTAGAATAATTAAGTGCGACTAAAAACTACGAGTATGTATGACAATTTAGAAAAGAAATAAAGTAAGTTTGATTGGCGGAACATTTTACAAAGCAATTATTTTCAGTTGCATCCTGCAGTATTTTAAGTTTTAATTATTTGCAGCACCAAACGAAATGATAAAACTTATCACACAACCTCAATGACATTTTCTTTTATCACTAAATGTTTTGTCTCTTGACTATGGTCAGTATTAATGTATCTTTTAGTCATTCATATTTCCAAAGGTATTCTTTATTCCTTCCTTACACGTACTTCATTTTGAATTATTAACTTCAAAACAGATTCCTTTTTTACATTTTAGACAGTTTCTTAGATATGCCGTGATCATGCTATCATTTCAAACACATATTTTCATTCAAAAATCAGAAATAAAGCTATTGACAACGGAAATACCTACTGCCAAAAAAAACCGGCGAGGACCAAATTACACCAGAAGAAAAAAACAGTTGACAGAGTCTATCAACCGAAACCGGAGGAGTCCTACAAAATTGATGATACTGCCCTCATTTGTTCATACAGAGGGGTTATGAGGCTTGGGTATGAAAAAAAAAAATAGTTTGCTCATCCCAGTCCTTGCATTTCTGTAAGACTTAAGCAGCTCTACATTTTTTCTTTTAACTTCCAAAACATAAAAAATATTTAAGATGATCTCAAAAGGATCAGCACATTTTAAAGAAGTTGGTCCATAAAAAATATCATGTTCATATACATTGTCGATATCAACTACCAATTTTGGCTTTTGAATGATTTATTGAGTCATCACTTTCATCTCTTGTATCTTGGTGTGTAAAATCCACTTGTTCTTTTGCTTCCTACGATGCTGTTTCGTTTTACTTTGATCGTTTACAACTTGATTCTTGATTGAAAAATCATATTTTTAGGACAATTTATTTTAGATGCTTTGGGTTTCAAATGGAATACTTTAATAGTAATAATTTGTTTCTGGAAAATCGATCTGATTTTCGGTCTAACCATTCATATGAAACCTCAATTATAACTAATTATTGCAAATGGAATGAAAAAATAGATAAAGGTAAATATATTGTGGCAGTATTTTTAAATTTCCGACGAGCTTTCGAAACTATAGATAGAAATATTAATCAAAAAATTAAAATATTATGGTATGGAGGATCAGTACTGGACTGGCATGTAAGTTATCTAAGCAATAGATCTCAGCGTAGTAGAATTAATAGTGTCATATCTCCTTCAGTTTCTAATGACATAGTGGTGCCACAAGGAAGTGTCTTGGGCCCGTTGTTATTTTTAATTTATCTTAATGATATAAATTATGCATTATCTTGTGATTTTGTCAACTTATTTCCTGATGACACTCTTATTGCGATTTGTCATGATGATGTTGATATAGCCATCGAGAGAACGAACCAAAAGCTAGTAAAACTATCGGTATACCTTAATTTGTACTAACGAATTATAATTGAATTGAAGTAAAACAAAGGGTATAATTGTCACCAAGCCATTTAACTACTCTAAATTAGGTATCAATAGCGGCAATTTGTACTTTGAAAATTTGAAAATAGAGATTGTTCTTGACATTAAATATTTAGGATTTATTAACAGTAACCTAACGCTTAAGAACCATTTTCTTTACATGCAGAAGAAATATATCTAAAAAATTATTCTTTTTCTCAGTGTTGCAACTTTACAGAAATTACAAAATAGAGGCATGAGGATTATACTAAAATGTAGTAGGTTAACACCAATTTCTTTAATGTTAAATCTATTAAATTGGCACTCTGTTAAAACTCGTTTAAAGTATTTTATGTTTGTTTTTGTTTTCAAAATATTTAAAGGATTACTACCCTCTTATTTTAACAAGTACATAGTATTCAATAATCAAGTACCCAATTACTTTACAAGAAATCACAATAATCTACATATTCAAAATAGAAACCATAAGAAATATATGAGTACATTATTTCTGCAATGTTTAAATGAATTTAATAATTAGCCTAGTAGTTACAGGAATGTAATAAATAATAATATTTATCGGTTTCAGGATATTAATCCTTTGTTTACATATGCAAAAGTAGGCTGGTAAACAAGTCATAACTAAAGTTGTACAGTTATATTTAAAACTTGTACGGTAATAATATTACAAATACAGATCTGTCAATAACTGTCAACAGATGAAATAATAAATAATGAAACTATAATATAGGGCTATTTATTAATACAAACAGACAGAAAACTCCAAACAATAATAATTAAGTACTGAAATCCAACTGAAATGTATTTTCAGGCAATCCAAGGTCCATTTTTATGTAGCCGTTGTGACATTAAAAATGTAAACATTTATGTAATATGAAAAAAGGTAACAAATAAAAACAAACAAAATATAACTGTAACCATGGCGACAAATGCACCCATACAGACTTGACCAACTAATGAAATGAAAACGTTTTTAATAAGAGAATATCAAAAGGTAATATCTATTAATAATGTCTTTATTTTCTGAAACCGATAAACTATTGAACAAATCACGGATGTTATGAATCATAACAGCCTTAGATGTCTTAAAATCCTCGCTCTACGAGCTCGGATTTCAAACCGACATCTGCGGCAGTATGATAGTCATAGCATTCCTAGATATGTTAATAGCTATAAATCGTTTAAAACGGCATTGAATATATATTTAAAATAATTTATTTTACTTTTTTGGGATGCTGCATTAGTATATAGATTAAATACAAATTTTTCTTCTCTCCCTCTTTGTTATTGCTGTTGTTATAATCCTCCTTATAACCATTAATGATTACGTGGTTACTTAAACAAGTATAATATATATATGTGTACGTATATTAGAGGTTGCCCTATATTATTCTAATCTTCATCAGTCACCGAAATCAGGAATGGTATTTTCGTCTTGTTCAAATGATGATTTTGCGAGCTTTTTTACGACGAATGCCTTATTGTTAGCTGAATAATTAATATAATCATATCTAATCTTATCAAATGATATTTTGTGATTGGCAGCCTAAGATAGTGGGATGCATTTTTGTTACCGTACCTACTTTCCAGTGCAACTCGGAGAAGTAGTTGACTAACTTGCTATCTGCTAAAATTTATCAACAGAGGTCCACTAATGATAAGTTGTGAGTAACAGATATTAAAGGGTCCAGCGAAAACTACATCAAGTACAATAGAATCAAGAACAAGGAAATTGAGACAAAGTAATGTAATTAAATTTTTATCCTCGGAAAGTTCGTCAATATCATTTTTACAAGTTCGTCTTATGTTATGGTGTGGGGATCACATTCAGCGTTCAACTTACCCATACTTTTGATTTGATTAGTAGCTCTTGAAACAGGTTGCCTTACCAGATGAGTCACAAAGTGTGCTTACCCTATATTTCATTAAATATTATTTGTCATAATCCGCGTAAGGCGAAGTGTGATTAGTACTCGGATTAGTATATATGTGAATCAAAGAATATCTGAACTAGAGCACAACATACGAATTAAAGCGAACGGCCGTTGGCAATTTATTAATGATAAGAATGAAAATTACTTAATTGTAATAACTTAAGTGCATATATTTGAAATTTGATTAATTTGAACAAACCGATTTATATTTAGCTATCTTTATTATGATCATCTGTTTATCTATTAGCAGCTGACAAATTATTTAATGGAAATGATGCTTTAATTGTTCTTATTCAAAACAATTATTTATAGTTGTAGTGAACCATACCAATGACATTAGTCATAAGTTGCATTATTGCATTGCGTATACGGTTCGAGTTAAATATAAATCTGTATCAGAATAAATTATCCAAATCACATATTTATATCTTTTATTAATATGTATTTATCGGAGAGTTAAAAAATAGTGGTTTACGTATACATTTTAATTCAATTGACTATTGTTAGCATAATTTATTTAGATTACCTTGATCGATTTAAGTGACGCAGATAGTGTTTACAACTCGATTTCTAGTAACCATGAAATCAATGATGATAATGTTGTATATATCTTTCAGTATTTACCCCTATACTTTAATATGTTTAATATACATAAGTTACTCGCTTGAATAATCATTACTCAATTATTTAAGGGTTATATGTCCCCATTTCTGTGCGCTCTTAAGAACTACAATAAATAGCATTGACAAAAATAAATTTTCTTTGTAATTGCTGGCTTTTAGGGAAAATGCTTGGTTTATAAACAAATTGTTTAAATTGATAAAATAATAAAATTGATAAGCAGACAATAGATAAATAGACATAGAAATATCATATTTTGAGAGTATTAAAATGTATGTTTTAGGCATTAAGATATAATACTTAGAGTATAATTAAAACTCTGAACTTTACAATGTCGTGCTCACTTTTTTTCTACATTACATAGCTTATAATGAAATAATTTTACGCAACTTCCGGTTAAATCGGAAGTGACCAATTTTTCATTGGGACACTATATTAAATACCGGGTGTAAATGAAATTAGGCTCACCCCTATAACTTTTTTGTTTTTCAGATATCATTTTGAAATTTTAGTAGTTGCAATAACAAGTAAATTTGAATTAATGCATGTTAATAAAATGATTCTAGCACTTCCGGTTTCACCGGAAATGACCGCAACATCTGTTTTTTAAATAGAACACCCTGTATATTTTAACAATTTTGGATTCAGGGATTTATTCTGCATACGATGGTATCAACTTCGAGGAAGAAACATAACCTCAAGTATTTTTTTAGGATAATTTAAGTTGGCATCTAGGGAGCCATGACTGCTGAAAAACTTTTCTTTCTGAGCCATTGAGTATTGGAAAAATAAAATCGTGATATTAAGTGAGCTAACTTTGCTTTTATAGCCATTTAAACATCTGGTTTTTTCGATTTAAGAATTTTTTTTAAATGGAACCATTATACCTCATTATGCTATTTTATTAGAGATTTTATTTACCTACATTTCGATAACAAACAACCATTAGTTCATAAATAACTTACAAAAATACTTACCTTGGTTCAAATTTATTTTAGTTTAATAAATTTGTCTTTTTTTTCCAAGGCATTCCCGATTAATTTCATATCAAATGTTTAACTTGGTCAGAGCTTACTAAAATAAATTTGAACTAAGGTCATAAAGTATCTTTTGTAAGTTATTTATGAACTAATGGTGAAGTGTTTGGTATCGAAATGTAGGTAAAGAAAATCTCTATTCAAATAGCATAATGAGGTATAATGATGCCATTTAAAAAAAATACTTACATCGAAAAAACAATTTCCGAGATGTTTAAATGGCTATTAAAGCAAAGTTAGCTCACTTAATATCCTGATTTTATTTTTCCAATACTCAATGACTCAGAAAGAAAAGTTTTTCAGCAGTCATGGCTCCCTAGATACCAACTTAAATTATCTTAAAAAAAATTTTGAGGTTCCTCGAAGTTGATATAATCGTATGCAGAATAAATCCTTGAATCCAAAAATGTAAAAATATATAGGGTGTTCCATTTAAAAAATAGATGATACAGTCACTTCCGGTGAAACCGGAAGTGCTAGAATCATTTTATTAACATGCATTAATTCAAATTTACTTGTTATTGCAACTGCCAAAATTTCAAAATGATATCTGAAAAAACAAAAAAAGTTATAGGGGTGAGCCTAATTTCATTTACACCCGGTATAATGCTAATGCTAAGATTGTTTTTATTTGTATAATCGTGAAAAAGGAAACAAATCGAGTTTCCGAAAGGTCTGCGAAATATCATTATTTTTATTTATTTTTTTTAATTTATATTCTGTCAAAAAATACAACGTAAAGTCACAGGCGGAAAAGTTATAATTTTTAAAGATATTTTTCAGATTATCTGGGGCTTCGAAATATTGAAGAATGTGGTAATAAATTTCAAATATAAAAAGAAGGAAAATTAAATGACACCACAAATAACTTTTAAACAATATAAATTTCGAATGTCCAATGTTAATTTTTATAATAATTAAACATAATAAAAAACATTTTTTATAATATTTTTTTTCGTGCAAACCAAACAGATTATGAAAAATTTCTTATTATTTTTTTAATATTATTTTGTAATAAATTATGTCTCTTTCAAAAATCGAAAATAAAAGTCTTCTCCGGTTTGACTTAAAAACGTTACAGCGATTTTATTTTTCCAAAATTTAATCTCATATCGAAAACGGTTTGATTTTCGAAATTTTTCTTATAACAAAATTCGCTGAAAATAAGAGCTTTTGACAATCACTGAATTTGAGAGTTGCTGTTATTGAAAATTTACCCAGGGCTCCCAGGAGTTTTGACTGATACACCCAGTATACAAAATCAGAAAGATCTTCTTTTCTTGTGGCAATTGTGAGTGGTGTGGTGGTTTTAGAAATTGTATACATTAGTGCATAACTGCTCTCAATGCTCTTTCCTCTAGACTCACGCTTCTCTCCTCTCAGTAGGTACCGAGTCATAATCTCTGGTACTACTTATACAAGAGATGTTGAGGGCACTTGACGCACAACTTTCGTATTATTATTTCATGTAATTTTTGTAGTGTATTTCAACCAACCTTATTTTTTAAACGTCTAGAGACTCGAGAAGTAAGCTCTACTGCAGGGGTTGAAGAAAATTTCCTTACTGCTATTCTTATCATCAGATAATTATACAAAAAATTGTATATCTATTATATTTAGGTAGGTATAGCCTCGATATTGAAGAAAGCTTAAATTGTTTCCTAAGTATTTTGATAACCCAAACATAAAAACGTGCTAGGACATATTTCCAGACTAATTTAACAGATATTGAAAGACACCGCACCGCGTTGGATTATAATCGACGTTATGTCGCTACCTAGGGTGACTTGGGTGCGAGAAGTTAATCACCAATTGGGAAGGTCTCATGTCATAATCACGAACTGAATGAGTAAAATATTTTGAAAATTCTCAAAGGTCATGTCAAGAATTAAATTTATAGAAAGGACCACGCACTTATCATATGAAAAACGAGAAGTCCATCTATTTGGCTGAAATTCTGGTATGTTGACATTTATGTGCTGATTAAGAGACCTCGGCCGTCACTATCGCCATCCTAATGTCAAACTATTGTGCTAATTTTCAGGAAATCGAGAAAATCGTGTGTTACGATTTTTTGTCTAAGTCTATTTGTAGGAAATGTTCTAAGTAAATCTTAATGCGAGGACCTTTATTAATACCTTGTATGACTGTTTTTGCCACATCGCCTCACAAAATTCAGGAAGTCTATTATAATAAATCTGTAGTAAACCAACACTGTACTTCCTTATAAAAATCATTTTAATAATAATTATTGGCACCACACTACAGCCAAACAAGTATTCATGAAATAACTTTTTATAAAAAAAAAAATTGTTGTTATATTAAATAATATTCAATATTCAATAATAATTTGAACAAATTTAAGAAAACTTTATTCTCACTGTCAATATTGACTATTTTTGTATAACTTTGAATTAGGCAGTTTATCTACTAAATTGCAGAGTCAATTTCATTGAAATTTCGCTAAACATATTTTTAAAACTCGATTTAATTTTTAATATCTTATAAATTTTTATAATCTTATAAATTTTAAAATTCGAAAATTTCACGTATACGGTTAATACGGTATTATTTTTATTCGATTTTCGAATGATTCAAATATACGTCTGTTCGACTGCCAAATAAGTCGAATATTTGTCGATTCAAATATTGAATATTCGATTATTCCATAATTTAATTACAAACCATTTGAATACAATTCCCAGCCTTGGTATAAACAAACGTGTGTGAAAAAACTAATACTTATGAATATGATAGAAAGTACCTAAAACATTTCTCATGCATAAAAATTAATACTAACTAAACAAAAACTTAAACAGCCACCCAAAATATAATTAATTAATTAATACGCGCATAAATTGTAAACATCAACATAAAAATAAATGGTTTATGCATGGAACGAAATTACATCATTTACATGTCACAGTGAGTTACATCGTACTCTTATTTGAAAACATTAAGGCAAATTAAATGTTTTGTCGACTGGATTAACTGGGCCACAGCAGCCTAGGCGGCTACTGGTTTTCTGCTCCCACAAGAGCTGGAAGGTGGTTCTACAACTTTTATTTGATCACAAAGAATTGTGTTCTTGCTAGTTTAAGTGCTTCGTGTATCGATTAATTTATTAATTATTTTAATTAGTGTTATTTACTGTATTTTTTGTAGTCGTCGAAGTTTTTTTGTTGAAGGGTTTACAGTGGGCTCACCTCTATTCTTATCATTTTGCTGAGAGGACGATGACTGTGTGCAAAGCATCTGTTACTCTCATCTTTCATCTTTGTCGTGGTGGATCGTCTTTCTGGTTTCCAGTCGATGTGCCGGGATAACTTATTTGAATTGCTGTTTTAATTGTTCTTGGTATTTATCAGTGAGCTTAATTAGAAAGGGAAAAAATTAAGGAAGATAAGATGAACTAATTAGTGTAGGAAATATACAGACGATAATAAAATTATAATACTACTACAGATGATTTTAAAGGGAGATTGTATGGTTTAAAGCAACAAAAAGTACAATAAACCTTTAAACGTTTTTCAACGAGGGTAGAAGCTACTAAAATAAACATATTTGAGCTTGAACTGAAGATATATTTTTTTCTATTATCAGCAAATCACTAATTTGAGGTAGGAATTTCTGTACCTTGGGAATATACCTATAGAACGCCACTGGCCACTGGATATTGTTAATAAATACGATATAGGTATTTTTGTTCTAGGAATCATTTTCGAAAAGGTTTCTAAAAAAATGTGGGTATGCATAATAGTGAAGTGTTTTTGAGTTATTCAAATATGTGTTAATAAGAATATCTTCTAAAAAACATTTATACATAATTTATTGGTTTTTATTGTTCATTGCATTGAGGATGGCCACGATTTAAATCAATTGATTTAAATCCTGATTTGAATTGATATAAATAAAAAAATCGTGATTTTTGTTTGAAAGATTATTCTTATACCCTCATATTGAACGTTTCGTTATACCTAGAGTGGAGAAACCTAGAGATGCTGGAAGTCATTTTCTACCAAGAGCAAGAAATAATTTCGAATTCAAAGAACCAAATTTATTGAATTAACCTGGTAACAATAATTCAAGAAACATTATACATATAATATGATTATGAATGAATAGAACTTTTAGTATGGTGGTAAGTTATTTAGTGGCAATCGTCTATTAGCATAAATTACGCAAGAGGTTACTGACAATAGTAATCAACTTCATTTGAACGTTGCCAACTTGAGGATAATATCATAGAATATCAAACATGTGTTCGATTATAATTTTTAGATCAATAAACGCTGAAACAAAGAAGAGTAAAAGTAGTTTCTCTTAATTTATTCATTGAGTTAAATGAATAATTTAAAAGAAGGTGCCTATTATAGCAATTACCATCTTTGTTGTTTTTATCTTAAAATATTTAGTGGGTATTAATTATATTTTAAATTGATTAATTATATTCACTTCTTTTTTCGTTTTAGTAGTCAAATATCTTAAATTTGTTTGACATCGTATTATCGACTTGAGAAAAAACAATTTAGAAGTATAACAAGTTGTGACCGTCGTTTAAGTATCTACAGTACCTATTAAGTTGGTCTAGGTCGTGTCTGAAAAAGCGATCCATCATCGTCAACGTCGATACGGTACATCGTCATTCCAAAATTTTGACGAGTGGTCGAGTGAACTAAAGTAGGGCGAATCAGGTGGCATTTGGTGATGAATTTCGTTATTATTTGTTGATTACGAACTTTTACAGTTTCATATTCCTTAATAATCCAATATTTCTTACAAGGTACGATCCCCATAACGCAAGGATTACTGTATAGGATCTACGAGTCTATAAGGAATATACCTAGACGATAAATGAATCTAAAAACAAGAACGGAAGGTTTACATATGTTAGAAAAGGACAGATCCAGTAAACAGCGATTTAAATGGTAATAATGGGAACGCGAAGAGGTGCACTAATAATTTTTTTGTAACAGTAACCAGAAACACGTCAAAGTTCGCAAAATATAAACAACTAATGAGATAATGAGAATCACCAAATTTTTTTTCTTTAACGTTTAATCCATCACCTCACTAGGGTGATTTACACCAACATGCGGAAAATTATTCAGTAGGTTATCCACGCCAAAAAAAGTAAAACAAAATCAAAAATTAAAAAATGTGGGCATAAATTTACCTTTTTTTTTTTAAATGCGCCACCTATGATTGAGAGTAAAGCTGGTAGGGTTTGAAGTGAGTTTTTTATTTTAGTCGCACTACTACATAGAAGAAATAAAAAAATCATTCTTGCAGGACGCAACAGCTGCGGAATGGCGGATTTGAAAAAAAAGGGCTCAGTGGACAAAAGCTTCCTGGGATTTTCCTTTGTAACAAGATCTTAAGTCATTAAAAAGCAAATTTTCGGATCCGGGGAGTCCCTTGAGGGATTCAAGAAAGAAACCAGACGCCAAAATATTTTATTGCAAAAATGGGCCCAAACATAACTATTTCTTGAATTAAAAATCCCGCCCCTTGTGAATGAAGCCTCATCTGTTCATAAAATATTTCGTGAGAACTGGAGATTTTGCCGAGTACACCATAGAACCCATTCACAAAACTCCTGACGACGCGACGCACACTGGCACTAAAGTAGCTTTTTTTTCAAATCAGTCTGCAGGTCTTCATTTTTCAAAATTATCCCAAAGTTTGAATTTTCATCAAAAACCGTCTTTTTTGTTTAAATATCACTTTAAGTAATCACAACAAAGTTTTTTTGAAATCTCCATTTTTTGATTGCTTATCGATCTGTCGAGCTAGATTTTTCGATTTTTACCACTAACTTTTAAAAAAGATTTAGATAAAAATCAAACTTCTTTAGAAATTTTTGAAAAATCGGGACAAAAATCGAAAATGGACCTCGACAGATCGATAGGCAATTAAAAGCGAGGATTATAAAAAAAACTTTCGGATTGTCCTGATGGTTGTAGGACATGTTCTCTCCTTAAGTGGTATGGGTGAAAACGATTTAAAAATTGACAGGGATTTTGTGGTAGTTGTCGATAACCTAAAAATTAAATTTCCAGTCGATTTCTTGAGATTTACAGATCACACAGACACACCGACAGATCCTTAAAATCCTCATGTTTACTGAAATCTTGATATCGGGACTAGTTTATTTAGGAAGAGAAAATAAAAACGTAACTGTAATAATTATAATAACATTCCTGGAAATATACAGAATTTTTGCAAACGATTTAAATAGTAAATCAAGTGTTTTGTATTTATGAATGAAAATTAAGGTCGAGTCTGTCCACTCATCATTTAATGAGGATGATCGGCAACGCTGCCGATTCAATAACAACACTCAGACCCATTCATTACCAAGTCTAGAACAGCAAGGCTACGGGTTTCGTGTAATGTGCTTCGTTCATTCATGAAACCACACCCTCTCTCCTCGGTCTCTTAGACATATCCATAACAGCTTATATTTACATTAAGTTTGTTATTAACAACAACAACTACTATTATTTCTGAAGCTACTGCAAACTTAACTACCAGCGTACTGGCTGGTTTTTATAATAAATCTCTAGACTGGTTTGTTTTCTGCACGAGTTGTCAGATCGAATGTTGATTATTGATAGAATATTTATTGAAGTTGGAATATACTTAAGACGCAAAAATTATTGTATTGCAGATAATATATATATTTTTTGTACTATCATCATTAATTAGTCGATACATTGACGTTAACCGTGTATAGGGTGATTATGATTCATAATAACTAACGCCCAGAGCTGTCCAAACTACTTTTGAAAAGTAGTTAAACTACTTTTTGAAAGATAATGGAGAGAAACATTTTAAATAATGAGTTATTTAATTAGTTTGCTGAAAAAGTATTTTAAATAATTTATGATAAATTATCTTAACTAATTTCTGCGAATAAATTAAAAACTACTTTTAAAAATTATTTAAATATAAATGCTTCATATAGCAATGGTAAAAGCTTAATGTGGATGATTAGTTGAACTTTAATAATTGAAATTGATTTTAAACTTTTTTGCAGGAAACTAATTTCAAAAGATTATAATGCACCTAGTTATTAAATTTGTTGGTTAAAAGTCAAATTTGTGTTTCCCCATTATTTTTTATGTCATTTATGATGATTTAAAGTTAATGGCTGCACTCTAGATTCAAAACAAATCTTGGCTTTAAAAAACCAAGTCGGCGTAAAAACTCACCAAAGTAATTCAAACCTATTCAGAATTTTCACAGGATTCTGAAAATGTAATAATATACAGAGTAATATACAAATTCGATGAGATTTGGGGTTTTCTCTGAAAATATGAGAGATAGAGAAAAACTTATATGCAGGGTGTCCCTAAAATGCACCGACAAGTTATAACCACGCGATTCTACATAAAAAAATGAGACGACTTTTGTGATAGCATTTTTTTCAAAAAATGTACCTTTAATTGTTGCACTTTTTTACTATTTTTTTGTTTTCAGAACGATGACGCTGAATATACCCCATTGTCAGTTATGAAACAGGAAATATTTGACGAAAGCGATGAAGATCAAGCTCCGAGAACATTTGGTTCCATCCAGAAGGTGCCTTCCATCAGTGATCTTTCTGATCCAGAAGCATCTCTTGGTGAGTGCCTTTTTGAATATAAATAATAATTATACTTATGCTCAACGTGTTTGTTTTTTACAAGCTTTTTTAACTTGCAATGTATGTAAGTTAGTTTGTTTGTTTGTTTGTCAAATCTTGCAACTGAATTTTAAAATAGTTATCCCCAACCGATTGAGCTGAAATTTTGCATACACATTTAGTTTGGATGACAATGCATGTTTAGCTAAGTGACGTCTTTCTAAATCCAATATGGCGGACGCCCCAAGATGGCGAACTAGTTATTTTTTATGCACCCCCATAATATGGGTATCAATTAAAAGGGTTTGCTGAGAAGAATACGAAAAATAAAATGACGTCACACTAAATTCAATATGGCGGACGCCCCAAGATGGCGGACTAGTTATTTTTTATGTACCCCCATGATATGGGCATCAATTAAAAGGGTTTGCTGAGAAGAATACGAAAAATAAAATGACGTCACACTAAATTCAAAATGGCGGACGCCCCAAGATGGCGGACAAAATTTTCTTTTCTACCATCATAATATGGGTATCAAATGAAAGAGTTTGCTGAGAAGAATACGAAAAGAATACGAAAAAAACTAAAAAATTAAAAATAAATTAATAATTAAAAAACATTTTTAAAAACAATATAAAAGCTTGTCGCGAGATTTGCCTGTGTAAATAAACAAGAATACAATATTAAACTCTCGCATCAAGCTTTTATATCATATAAATTGTATAATGTAATAAACTGATGGGTTTGATTTAATTTAAAGTTTATTTTCTTCTTTTTAGAGCATTTAAATAAAAGCTTGTTTTTAAAAATGTTTTTTTATTATTAATTTTTATTATTAAAGTTAAACAAAAAAGTTGTCGAATTTACCAACAGATTAATAGTATTGAACGAACTTACTCGGTATTGAATTGCATCAACTTAAGAAACAAAATGCAAAATAATAATCAACCACCACCAGCAAAATACGCGTTCTACGAAAGAACTATACTTATTCTCTAACCGCCCCGCCCCATTAAAAATTTTATAAGACCCATAGGCGACGAGAGTACCAAATCTTATATAATATTCAAAATGAAGAAAAACATTGATGAGTTAGCGATGGCACGTGTGTCGTGTATGTATATAGGTTATCGTTAAAAATGGTGTATACTTTATCGTGCAGTTTAATCCTTTTTGGCATTAGATAGCAGAATAATTTTGATTGATTGCCCTATGCTATTTTCATTTTTTTGTAACATAATGCTAAAGTACATTCCTGTGTCGTCGTCATTCTAATCTGTAGTAAGAACCTGGTACTTCTGACGCACCTAGGTATAAAATAGTACAAAATATCAGAAGGGTCGTGGTCGTGATCAGGACGTAAATTATAGCATTCTTTTCGATTCTCATTTGGTCTTCTCTAACACGTTGCAGTTTAACTGTATTGGCCGTATGTATGTATAGATTGAAAATAGTAGATAACGGCATTGAGAGAATGTGTAGGGTGGGAAAACAACCCAAGCCCGAGTATTCAATGCACAATTCAGTGGAAAACAACAACAAAACAACAAAATCCTCGAACAATCAATTTCTATTTCCTTTTGCCTACATTTTGCCCCTCATGTCAATTTGCTCCGCCATATTTGACCGAGGCGTGACGTCGTCGTCATTTTATTTAAATGGCAACCACCAATTTTTTTTGGCAAACTTGGATACAGAATCCAATTCTGAAATTGGCAATATGCAGAAGTATGACCTAGGAAATGATAGTACTATTACTTTCCATTTTTTATACCATACAGGCGATTTATATATAAAAAAAAAACGCAAAAAAAGTAGATTTTACTTTGCATGTTCATATTAGATAGAAGAAATAAAAGAGCATTTCATTTGAGTTCTTTCTATACTACCAAAAATATATGTCTGGTGTACATAATTTGTCTATTCGATCGTTTTTCAATATTCTAATCTAATCTCCTTTATTCTTAGGATTTTATTCCAGTAATAGATTTTGACCTATATACGGTAATAATGCCTCAGCAATTTTAATAGCATTTAACAATATTTATACAGAATATTAATAACTTTCAGGATTTGTAACTATAACTTCTTATTTACGTGCAGACCGTCAAAAAGCTCATCCGTACTTTAGCCCAGAACAAATTTTAAGTACCTACCTATTCAAATGCCACAGCACAAATACGTGTAATGTGAATTAAATATTCTGTTTTCTAACTCAGATAATAGTCATTTATTATTTTTTGTGTGTTATTTTAAACAATAAAATTATTTCTGGATGTTTTTCAAAATCCTTCCTTCCATACATACGTCGAATTCGTTGCAAGTTATACGAATTTAGACGAAAATCTGTCAAGCTCATCTAATTTTGACTGGAAAGGTTGAGATGTTTTGACATAAGGAAGTATATTGTATCTATATTTAAAATTGTATCATATAAAAACGATGTTTAATTTAAAAAAAAACCTGCCATTAGAATATTAACCGAGATATTAACAGTTTTAGTAAATTTAAATCCAGCATAATTTAACAAATGCTGCCTAAACCCATTAATTTAACAATTTTATATAGGATCAAAACTGTAGAATTTAATTATAGTGGGCGTTAAATAAATTTAATCACCGTTTTCACAGTTCTTTGTTTTATTGGACGTAGTTTAAATCACAAAAGAATTATTTATCATGGAGACACTATGTCACTATAATTTATTTATATAACCGGAAGTGTTAAGAAGGCGATGCACTACAGGAATATATATTATTTTTTAAGTTAAATATTTGTATGGTTAATAATTTTGAGACTGCTAAATTATTTGATCTAACTGCTCCGTTTTACTTTATTTTTTTTTATTAACTAGTAACTAATAATAATTATTATATATAGTTCTATATATTTTTTAAGCGTTTTTGTTTAGCATCAAAATATATCATCATTATTAACAAACATATTACAGTGCAATTTATATTGTAACAAATGCTAAATGGGCTAAACTGTGACATCCTCATTAATTTTTTAATGCTTCCCTCGTACCTCGCATAATTAGAATTATTTGCACCATAAATATTTGTCTCGTTTTCAATAATTTAAAAAATGAGCTACCTACTATCAATTTTATTATCAGATAACATTATCGTCTATGTAAATTTTGGAAAGTCATAATAATTATTAATAACCATTTTTATCACTGGTACAAGGCGTCCCCTCGCAAGTGAGGCACTCGATTTTCTGCCTTTGATTTTGAGTTTCAGAAAAAAATTAGAAGCTGATCATGTGGAATTTTTTGTAAAGAATTTGGTTCTGTGGAGAAATGGAAAAATAAACATCACGTGTATGGGATATTAAAAAGCACATTGTTTATTACGATTAAAATTGATAAATACTGATCGTCACTTGAACTGGTATTTTTAAAGGAATAGATGAAAGCTAGGATGGAAAATTAAAAAAAATTATGTAGAACTAAATATACAGAGTGGTCCGTTCATTCTGTGTACATTAATAACAAACTTAGCAATAAATCACCCTATGTAACAAAAAGAAACGATCTTTGCACTACTGAAAAAATTTCAAGATTTTATTTGTTTAAAAGGTATAACCCAGGCAACACATTTCACTTGAAAAAACGTTTTTTTTATGTAGATCATAAAGTATGGATACGGTTTAGTATTAACATATATAATATGGAAAAATGTCAGTCTAAAAAACGTTTACTATTTAACATTTAAAAAACGTGTATGATAAATGTAGGATATATGTATAGCGAAAACATATTTATTATGTAGATTGTAAACGTATATTGTACGTATTTATATTAAAATTAAAATACGTGTGGCGGAAACAAATATATTACGTAGATTATAGACGTTTGTTATATGTATTTATATTACAATTAAAATACGTATAGCGAAAGCATATTAAATACGTAGAATATAGATATATATTATACGTATTTATATTAAAATATTCAATACGTATATCAAAAATACATTTACCTCGTAGGCCACATACAATTGAATAAGATAAGTTCAAAATAAGTTCAGCATAGACGTATTTATTAAGATTAGGTAAATATTTTAAATTAAAGTTAATTCTATACATATCGAAATCCTGTTTATTTTTATTTACTAGTTAATATGGAAATAAATTTAGGTTTAAAATACAGAAATAAGTAAACTTATAGTCAACCGGATTTAGTATCGAATGTGAAGTAAATACTTGCTCCTTACATAACAATAAAATTAATGCAGCAAAAGTTGTAAAATACTAAACATAAATGTTCAGAATTATTGTAAGAAGTAGGCAATAAAAAATATTTAAAACAAATAATTATCCTTTATTTAAATAAGTAACTATTTCCACCAACACTACACAATAGCAACACACAAGACAGTCATAGAGAAACTAAACACTAAACTAGGAGTAGAACTTACTAGAAGTACACAGGGTTCGTGCGGTCCACACTGCGTCTGTATGTCACGTGTGTACGCGGAAATGAAGAGGGGGGACAGCCTATATTAAACGTATTTTATACTTTATGTATGTACATACGTATATTACAAACTAAGATATAGGTAGGTATTACACCATAATTCAACCAAGTCGATTTCTATCACGTTTATTAAACGTATTTTATACTTTAGTTTATAATATGTTTACATAGAACGTCTATACAAAAATAATTAAAAAACGAATACAACATTACAAACTAAGACACTTATATTACACCATAATACAACCAATTGCTGATTTATGTTATGTTTATTAAACGTATTTTATACTTTAGTGTACAATAGGTTTACGAAAAACGTATATACAAAAGTAATTTAAAAAACGAATACAATATTATAAATTAATTTCATATTTCAACCAAGTCTGATTTCTATCACGTTTATTAAACGTATTTTATACTTTAGTTTATAATATGTTTACGAAAAACGTCTATACACACATAATTTAAAAAACGAATATAATATTATAAACTAAGAAACTAATATTATACCATAATTCAACCAAGCCTGATTTCTGTCACGTTTATTAAACGTATTTTATACTTTAGTTTATAATATGTTTACGAAAAACGTCTATACACACATAATTTAAAAAACGAATATAATATTATAAACTAAGAAACTAATATTATACCATAATTCAACCAAGCCTGATTTCTGTCACGTTTATTAAACGTATTTTATACGTTTGTTTTATTTTTTGTTTACGAACAACGTATATTTATTATACTAGACCAACTTTTATACCATTTTATATGTATATAAACGTATTTTAAACTAAACTGTGTTGCCTGGGAACCATCAAAGTCGTCTAATTTTTCTACTAATAATATACATATTTGAATCATACTTATCACTGCAGGCCGAGATATTTGCAATGTCACAATTATTTTAGAAGATTTATGCAATTCCGAGGATGTCTAATAAATCTTATTAGAATTATTTAATGTTAATTTCGTAATCTTTCATGAAGCAAGAAACAGCTACAATAATTCTCATTTTCAGACATATTTTAATAACTGTCAAGGTAGGTAAATTTAAATTCCTATTAATTTGACCCTTTTACACGAAACACCCTGTACCTAAAAGTAGCTACAAAGCAAGAACGGTAAAGCTACAAAGTAGCTACAAAAATATGATATAAAAACAATCAACATTATTCATATCAGGAATATTTGATGGTTTGATAAAATAATTTTTATTCAGCGTTTTTTGTATAATAATTATTTTGTAATTTTACATAGGTGTAAGCGTACATTTTTCCCAAATACTAATATATAAAATTAATGAATATTAAATGAGAGCGCTCAGATATCTTATCAAAATCTCTAGAAGCGCTGTTCTGTTTGCGGCAAACATAATTACCAGGATGTATATTTGGTTGCCTATCTTCGCGTTGCAGAAATTTGATATATTAATAAAAAATTGTTTTTGTTGATTATATTAATTGAAAAAATATATATATCCTGACAATATGTACAGATATAATTACTACTACAAATATACAGTGTGAAATCTTTAACTGGAATAAATTTTGTAATTTGGATATACAGACAGCATTTCTGTAAATAATTATTCTAAAACATAATACACTTCGCACATAAATTATGGAATAGGTAAAAAAATTTAGTCAAGTTTATACATTCATATTTTTGTTAATATTAAAGCAATTTCAATAATTTTTTTATTGCGGATAGGTCATTTCTTCTGCAGTTTAATACCGTATGTTCGATTTAACTACGAGTTTTGTTATACAGGGAAACGCGAAAAGTATGACGGCATGTAAATTCCATAAAATTTCAATTTGATCTGTGGCAATTAGGAGCCTATGAAAATTTATTTTTATAAGTGTTTCAGTTACGGCCTATCCTATTGTACTCACTGCGCCAAGCAATTTGCCATACGGTTCTTGGTAAATAAAAAATTGGCAATTTTTGAAAATTTTTCTGTTGCCTGTTAAGACTAATTTTGTTGGAAGCCTGGCAAAATGTCGATCAAATGTTCATTCGAGATTTAATTTTAAGTATGTCCAATCGATGCCAAACTGTAGTAAATGCCAGGGGAGGTAATACCCTTTATTAGTTTGCATTATTGTTTAGTTTTTGTTATTGTTATCGTTATTTTTCCTGTTAAATAAATTTATTAAGTTATTTCTATTCCAACTTGTATTTTTAACTTCGATATTGGTTTCATAACTCTTCAATGAGAGAAGAATGAAAAAAAATCCACTAAAATTATTGTTTTTTAACAGTTATTGGCAAAAGAACAATTTTCAAAGAATTGCCAATTTTTTATTTACCAAGAACCGTATGGCAAATTGCTTGGCGCAGTGAGTACAATATGATAGGCCGTAACTGAAACACTTATAAAAATAAATTTTCATAGGCTCCTAATTGCCACAGATCAAATTGAAATTTTATGGAATTTACATGCCGTCATACTTTTCGCGTTTCCCTGTATAACAAAACTCGTAGTTAAATCGAACATATGGTATTAAACTGCAGAAGAAATGACCTATCCGCAATAAAAAAATTATTGAAATTGCTTTAATATTAACAAAAATATGAATGTATAAACTTGACTCATTTTTTTACCTATTCCATAATTTATGTGCGAAGTGTATTATGTCAGTTGTACATTTTATCGAAAATGTTGATTTTTCTCCACCCTTAATGTAAGGGTATGTCAAGTGACACATCGGATTCAATGGAATTTTTAATATAAATATTCCAAGGCATTAAAGGCATTAAAAGTTACAAAAAAAAAAAAAAATTTTAATAATGTAAGGGGTAGGTTTTATCATCGATTGGCTTTTCCGAGAGAGAAATGATGAAAAAAAAAAGAGAAATGGTTGTATTTAAGAACGCCTTAAGGATGCCTTACAACAAAATAGCAAAATTTTCACTTTAAAGATGTCAGTGATATTCTCGGCGATATTATCTCCTGGGAGTCGCTTTAAAAAAAAATCACCAATTTTGTAGTAAGCACTGTTAAGTAAAAATATATCAAATGGCCAATTTGTTTTGTTTCTAACTCGAATATTAAATAATTTTAATTCCTGTTTACTTCAAGTAAATTAAAAAAATAATGTTTAATCTTGAACTCTGTCGGATTAATCATCCATAATTTTTTTGTGAGCGTGAGAAATATGTATGTACTACATTATACTTAATACTTTTTAATTTTTGAGAATTCCGGCAATAGTCTGCGGTCAAAATTGTTTATAAAGTTTTGGTGATAAATTGGTATATAGTAACAAATAATAATAAATGTATAAAGTTGAATTATTTTAAAGCATGGAAGTAATTGAATTTTATTTATAAATTCCATTCATTATATATTACAAATTGTTAAAAAAGCGAAAACTTCTTTTTTTCTTTTCGTCGTAATTTTGATATAAAATATCAACCAATTTAATTCTTGCAACTCAAGTTGTATGATGTCTGTCATCTTTTGAATAAATGTTCATAGATGGAGGGCAATTATAGTAGAATTGAGCAAGGCTCCAGTAGACAGTCGCTATTAATATAATATAAAAACCTTTCACATGAATATAAGACTGAAACTCGTTTGCTGGCTGACCTCTACTAGAACTACCAGAGTGCGAGAACAGAGCAGGTGCAAACACCATCGCCAGTGACTGATTATTTTAAATCCATTATCATCCACTAGCTCAGGTGTTAAACCCAAAATTTTTGGTCTTTTGCGTTCTGTAATTAAAGCAATTTAACCCATCATTTCTTTAGTGACTATGAGAAAAATGGTTGGAAACTGTTTTCTAGAACATTGAATGATTTGCCACTATTATATTAAGCTTCTAAAGAGTAACACTACTCTTTTAACGATCACTTATGTCAATGTTTAAGTCTTTAATAAAAATTATCTTCCAAATGGTAGGTACTGCCGGCATTGATAATTTTTTAGATATTTCAGAAACAGCTACTTATAAACAACTCTTCTCTTTTTTCTGCTTCATCTAGTGATGTGGGGTACCGCCAGCAACAGCAGAAAACCTTCCTTTTTACCGTGCTGCCAGATATCATTAGCGTATTGGTGAACTTGTCATTGCACCAACAATAACTTGTATTATATTATCATCTACGTGTTTAATTATAGAAAATTAAAATTAGGAATTATTGGGATTAAAATAAAGTTCCTAGAACAAAAATTGTATTCGTCATCTTCTGTCAAGATAGAAGTACAAGGATTCGGATATAATTTGGATAATTGAATTAGTGTCTTCATCGTTTTCCCTAATCTATCTAAATAATCTTACTCATTTCCGATATTTGGGAGCGCATACAGTAGATATGAATCTGTACTGCATTAGCTCTAGCTGGTAAATCCAATTCTACATTTTTATTTTTTATCACAGTATATCCTCACACGACACGTATATAATGAAGGAATTACAGATGGTTCATCAACGACCATCCAGGAGAATGCGTAAGGCCGATGAGTATTTTTGAGAAATTAATTTCTGACATCTATAATATATTTTAAAAAATATGTTAGAATTAAACTGTTACCAAACTTTGGAATTGGTAGTTTGTGGTTGCAACTCTGACTGTAAGACTAAAGCATCTTATTTACAAAAAATTAAGTATTGCATTGCGTTGTGCAAGTATTGAAATAGTTTAAACGTTTAAACTACTTGAACAGCGAGGAGATACATAACTGCCAAAACTTTAAACGATATTGTTGAAAATCTTATAGTACAATGTGAATTTAGAAATTATATAAACTTTTGAATCTGGTCTGGATGACCAAATTTGTTATCCATCCACTTGCGATGAAAACTAATATGTTGAACAGTAGTCCTCTCCAAATCAAAATCTATACTGATAAAATGTTTTTTGTGGATAGGTAGTAAAATTAGTTACATATATAATCATTTTATTAATTAACAAGTTGTAAATGCATTTCAAAAACGATAATTTATACTTGATCACAGAAGAACATTTATCTTTTTTCTTCCTTTTTAGTTGGGACTGTCCAACAAACCACGAATAATTCCATTTTTGTAATTTATATACCATTAATGTTCCTTAATAATTTTTATTGCAATTCTATCGTAACTTATTTTCTAAGTAAGCCTATTGCATTCGATTGATATGAAGACCTTTAAGAACGTAAAACAATCATTATTTGCATCGCCCGGTTTTATAAATATAATACTGGTTTTCACCACGTTCAATTTATGGTTAAAAAAATGCATTCAGATGTGAGATATGCCCAACTGGTGGTAAAGTTATGAGTTCTCATTATGAAAGCAAGAGATCGAAAGAAATTTGATTTATCTGAGAGCGACGCCAATTATCGTATATTGATAAATAACTGTGTTACGGGTTGATTACCAAGAGATTCACAAGCAAGATATTGTTCCCAGCAACACAACGTTGTCAATTAAAGCAGAAGTATAAATTGTAAATACAATGTAAAAATATGATATGGAATTTATTATTAGCTGCACAAGGGATTGTCCTTGATACACATTATTATTGCTCACTGGTATAGATTAAATCGTTGCAATCAACAATTAAATGTAGTTCCAATAACACAGTATTGTTAAAGCGCAACTAAAACTATAAAATATCCAAATAAATAAGAAAATTGTTAATAAGACGAACGTTATACATATTTCGTAAATTCCAAGTTGCATTTTGCTTACGTTGTTTTTTTACTAAATTGGGGTTTAACAAAATAAGTGGCGAATATCAAAATTTTCGTTGAAAGTTGTTGAAAGAAATCCATAATGATTTGGAAACTTTTGAATTCTTTTTCGCGTGAACTACATATTTTGACGTTTCGATCATTTTATCATAGTCTTCTTCTTCCGTGAAGAAAATGACCAAATATTCAAAATAGTGAACCCGGAAACTTTTTTCGCAAGGCATTAAAATCAAACCTTACGAAATAGTAATTTTAAAAAGGTTTGAAGATTTTCTGACAACAAGCCAATTTAATAAACCAAGCTAATAAACTTGCAAAGTACAGACTGCCTTTAAATTATTATTTAACGCAAATATACAGTAAAAAAATTAAGAAGTAGGTAACGTTTGCTTTACCTATAGAAAAACGCTACATATCACTTTAATTTTTCATGATTATTCTCGGAAAGTGGTTCTCGTTTTTGTGATATTTAAACTCGAATATTAGACATCGCCTTCTTATTATAAAACTTTCCAAATTATTTAAAATATTTCGATTAAACAATTTGTATTCATCAGTCCAAGCGAATTTTTTTAATAGATACCACAGATTCTCCCTCGGATTCCCCCTGAATGTCAATTTCCAAAGAAATTCAACGAAATGTAATTTTCAATTGCAATCTGAAAGTAGTGCTATAGTCAAGGAGGATTTTATCAAAAATACTTAGTGTTTTTTCTTTTGTTTTTTTTTAATCAAGCAATATAAGATCGCCTCTTTTAGAGACATATTTTGTTGGGTAATTTACTTTTGGAAATGATATTAGAAAATTATGTTGCTTATTTCACAACTGGATAAACCCTTTAAAAAAAAGCTAGGACTTGAACCACTAAGGTCAGATTCCTTACTTAAAGGGCTTTGATCACTAATTATTTTTTAAATCAAAGGACCTCGAATTACTTATTGTTATAAGTAATACATATAGTCCAAATCTCTGAGCATTTTTTAAACTAGCTTGAGCCACACCAGAAGGGTTTGAATCACTCCAAAAAGAATAAAGCACTTTTGATGTTCTTACATTAACTGAAAATTTTTCATTATTTCACATCGTCATGAGAAGTTGAAATTTGGGCATTCGAATTCCGAGAAACTGCCTCCATTTTTATAGTGTTTAAAAAATATCACCACAGCACCAGAAATGGGATAAAGAGCATGAAATTTGCTTTTCGCCTTGGGGTTTCTTAATTCTTATCGTTATTATGATACGCAACTTCTACAATATTACTAGTTATTGGGTCTAATCAATGTTTACTGGTTTTTCCTTAATTTTAACGATAATTAAAAAATTAAATAATTCATTGATCCAAAAGGACCTCGACTGAAATTAAGACTTTCTACAATTGCTAAATATTTTGTTCATGTTAAGTCGTCCATGAATTTTTCAATTTATTCAAAAAATATCCTTTTGTTGAGATGTGGTTTAAAAAATACTAACTAGCATACGTTACTGACACATTTTAGCATTGGAAATGTTTTTGTTTTCGTATAGGGGGTTGAAAATCAGTTTCATGTTGCATAATATGAAGCATGACTTATAGAAACAGTGGCAACAACAGAGTGACCAATTTTTGATTGGTTGTCTAAATCACGTGGTACCGGCAGTTATGTTATTATTTTTTTATAGGCGTCTTCTTGTCGAGAAAATCCCAACGGCTATATCTCGTTGCGATTCTTTGAATATTTAAAAAGTTATTAGCGTTTCAATATCCCATGTCGAAGAGTCTTGTAAATTTTGCGAAATTAAAAAGACCGAATGCGCGCGCAGAACCCTCCACATTTCATGCGCGACCTGCACGCGCCAAAACTTTAAAATTTTTCGTTAACGTCACAAATGTCACTTTTTAGTTGGGATCTGCTGACCTCAAAATCGCAGCAGGGCCGCACAATTCACGATGTACTTTTAAATTGGACTTTCGAGCTTGGATTTATTGCCAGAACGGCGGCCCGGTGGCCTGTTTTCGTTTGGAAATAAGGTTTAAAATTTTCGCGTTTTCGCAAAATTCGCCAAAAAATCCATAGTTCGTCCGATAGATTACACCTTATAGTCGATCCAGCGAAATTTAATGATTTCTTAATATCGGTTGTAGGACGGAACCGAGTACAGTTTCGGACTCGGGACGACCCCAAAACAATTTTCTGTTTCTCGACAGTGCCTTTCCTTCACTTTGACATTTAATTGTATCGAGTATTGTATCCAAGTAAGAAACTGCATGTTTCAAGAGCAGGATTAAACAAATGTTTTTAGTTTCCTAGTAGGGGGTCGAAAATCAGTTTCATGGCAGAATGACGTAACGCGTGAGATTTCAGTGGTTTCAGAACGATAGACGTCAAAATTACACTTTTTCGTTCACTCCTATTGAGTATAAAATCAGAGCGTGACCGTGCAATTCACGTTGTAGTTCTAAGTTCGACCCTCTACCTTGGATTTCTTACCAAAACAGTCTCTCGAAAATTCGTTTGGAAATAGTATTTGAAGTTTTCGTGTTTTTGCAATTTTTTCAATTTTGTCAATGACTTGCAATTTAACAAATCATAGGGGTGGATTTAGGATCGGGGTTGCTCTGGCAAGTTGCCGATACCTGATTTGTACGTATTACGGAGTGTTAGAGGTTTGATTCCTATTACTTTAACATGAGGTAGATTAAGCAAAAGTAAACAAAAAATTATTACATGGGAATTTATCGCTGCGTTAGAAAAGTCACGCCCAACAATCTCCAAGACAACTTAACATCGAGAAGCACGTCGAACAGCTTATTTCCTTTTGTCTCGTCGAAATATGTATAGCCGAAAACCATATATGTAACTTAAAATGTTGTCGTTTTTCGCAATTTACAAAGATAGCGGTGATTTGAAGGAAAATAAAATATATGTTCAGTAGATAGGCTATGGGGCTACGGGGCCAAAACCCCATGTTATTTCTTATGGAGGTTCATCCTGGTCATTTTTGTTCCCATTTACCCCCTCCACTCCTACCTGCTGAAGACCTGGAGGATGTCTTCGTGGAGGTAGAGGTCAAGGCTACGCATGCGCCAGGTGATGATGAGGGGTGTGGCTAGGATGATAGGCCAGGTAAACAATGTAGTAATAGGTATGGATAGGTTACAGAATGTTTAAGTCCAGCTTTCGATGGCCGGCATAGCCGGTGTAGAGGAGAAATCGGGCGCGCGATACGCGAGTTCCCCACATTAGAATAATAAATTATTGTTTAAGTCATTGTAATAATGTAGGATCAATTAAAAATTAAATAGGAATACTAGCAGTCTAGAATGTAATAATTACAAAAGATCGTACTTGCATCAATAACAAACGTAAGCAATCTTTGAATTTATTTCATATCATTGAAAACGCTGATGTAGAATAAAACCTATTTTTAAGTTCTGAATATACAGATTGGACATTCTTTTAATGTTTCGCGTGTATGTGTATTTACAGCAGATAGTTCCTTGCGTATGAAGTTTAATATTCTTGGGTTAACTTTATAGACAAAAAATATTCCCTCACAATTAAATTAACAAATATGTAACATTAGAGCAAAAAGCACATAGACACCACAAAAGATATTTATATTTTAAAACTGTGGTGTCAGCAGGAGACTTATACTTTTAACAAAATGTTATCAACTTGGTTACAATTTTATTCTTTAGCAAATCATGTTTCAAGTATTTTTCTATTTGAACATATTTATATGGCTCTGTAGCTGCGATAGCGAGGATTATTTAAGTTAATCGATTTAAGAATGTCATAAGAGAACAAAAAGCTAAAAACTTTTATATAAAAATCTATACTGCACGCACATATAATTTTCCGGGGAATTTACAAATCTATACTGCATACACAAAATAATAAAGTTTTCATGAGTAGCTGGAGAGAATTTAAATTAATAAGCTAATCAAAAAACAGATATAAGGAAATAGAGGAGACAAAATGTAAATAAGCAGAACAAATATTTTTCTACTTCTTTTATTCACAATAAATTCATATTTTTTGAAAAGGTTTTAAATTAATGAATTTTTATCCTCGCTCTTCATTGTAGTAATGGGCTTAACTTTATAGACAAAAAATATCCCTCACAATTAAATTAACAAATAAGTAATAATTTTATATGAATCGCCTATGATTTATGAAGAATTTTAAACATGAATAATATTAGGTACTAAACCTTACGTACTTATTATTGTTAGAACGACGTATTTATTTCGCAAGTAGTTAGCCTTTCAAATACTCTCAAACAAATCAAAGGATTTATTAGACAAATAAGCAAGACAAGCATTTTTCAATTCTTTGTTCATATGTACATATTTAGCTATCCTGAAGATGAAGGTTGCAGAGAGAGCCCCCAAAGCAAATCTGTAAATAACCAAAGAGCATTAGGTAGTAAAAGTTTTAAAATAATATGGCAAAAGATTCAAGTCAATGTATCCAGAAAATATTTTTAAATAAGGAATTAGTCAAAACATGTACACTTTGCACATTTAGCAAAAACGATATTCCAGGAATTTTAGCTCATGCATAATTAAAATTTGGGTTAATATAAACAATTTAGGTCATTTATCATAACACATGTCAATATTAAACAAATCAGCGCCTTTAAGCTTAAATGCCGACCTATGGGAAATAAGTAATTGGCACGTATTTTTCTTAGAAAAAAAGCGTGACGTATCAAGCAGCTGCAATTGTAGAACAAAGGTATACGTAATCAAGATGACGTCACAAATCACATAAATAAGCCGTACGCGTCACTACAAGCGCAATTTTCATATAGCTACGCATCAGTTATCTCGCGTGCTTCTGTGTTCATTAATATTAACTGATAAGTGAATTTTATAATACAGACATTTTAAAAAAATACTTTTTATAAATTTACATTGGTGTATGCATTGACAATATTTTAAATAATTCAAACGTGCAGTGTTACAGCGGATATAACACGTAAGTAAACTTATTATTTTGCCTGTTTAGATTTATTCTAATAGTTCAATATTTCATGAAGTCAAGCGAATTTAATTACAATGACCAAATACAGCATGAAACTTATTTTAAAATTATTTGAGGGACTATTAAAGAGTTTTTCTTTAAAGACAGTATCAAAGTAAGTCAGGCACTTAAAGACTGCTATATATTGAAGTAAACCATACACATAAACTTAATTACGTCTAGCAATTATTTAATAATTTCAAAATTATTCGAGATACTATTATTATTATTATTTCTTTTTCATTTAAGACTAATATATTTTAGCAATTCATATTTATTTTTTAATATTAGCCATAGAAGGCTGGAACTTAAAGTTAATCAGCCTATTATTTATTGTACATTTAGGGATATCATAACTGATCAAACAGCCAATATTGGACTCGAGAGTTAATAATGTATTAGAATATTTTATAAAGTAAACCAAATTAATATTTCTTTATCATTTAAGATTTTAGCATTCTCAACGTTTTCATCTAGACATAAAGGCTATTATTTAACCATTTTTATATTTTTAATATTAAGGTAAATCATTTATTAACCCAAAAAATGGCTTGACAGTTTATTAAAGTAATTTAAAACATACACGCATTTAGTATTGGTATTTCAAGCAAAAAAGCACCCAAAGCACTTTAATATTGTAACTCGAAAATTTTTTTATCTGGTAGCTCATTCACAGCAGAATGTAATTTCATACAAATAACATTGATTATAAGTAGATATATTTAGAATAGGTATTTATAATCTTATATAGTTTAAATTTCGCGGCAAATCCTATTGATTAGCTCTATTTAAAATTAATTTCACATCCTAAATTCCAAGATAAAAACCTCTTTTAATTTTAAATTTCGCATCAAAGCCATCATATTTCATAATAAAGAATCTCTTTCAATTTTCAAATTTCCTGCCAAAAACCAATCATATTAGATTTCATAAAAATCGTTCTAGAATATTTCAATTTAGCAATAAAAATTTCTGAACGTACTAAAATTTCTGAACACGCTCTAATCACGTGATCTATTTTCAGGTTATATCTCACCGCTACTCATCGGCTGAACATTAATAAAACCGGAGGAAAGGAAGACTTCTCCTCATTCAGCAGTTTGTCATTGAACAAGCAACATGTCTGCTAAAGATTTTTTTAAATATTTGTGTGCGAGCATTGCTGCTCTGCTTAGTGTTCTGTCCACTACGTATAGTGAAGATACAGCCAAGGACGGTCTTAGGCAATGTGCTAAGGCTGTCCGCAATATAAAAAAACAGATGAAAACGGTCAAGACAATGGGCGAGAAACAGAGTTTGATGTCTTCCCTGGCCCAGATCAAAAGTTTTAGGGCTAAAATTAAGTTTGAGCAGAAACGCGGAGCAGGGATAGAGTCAAGAAAGGAAACTGCAAAACATAGGGTTCATTGGGATGATACAGATGCGGCGTTCACTAGTCGCATCCGTACTGGAGTCATCACCAATTTAAAACATACCGATTCCAAGCTGTTCCTCAAAGACTGTTTTGATTTGTTTAAACGTCGCATCGCCAATGCTTTGAAAAAGGACGAGTCCATTAAGGTTAATGCTGTGTTTGGGGGGCAGTTTATCCTTCAGAAAGCAGATAGGGTCATAGAAGAATTTAAGTATTTTAATACTAAGAATGCCCCAATCTATAGAGACACTGATATAGAACAATGGTTCCAAAAGTATGTTATTGACCCTATTTTAACGCAGCTGGAAGAGTTCCAGGAAAGAGACTCTGGATTTTCGTTGAAGTCCATCATCAATTTAGGCATTAACATAAACAAATTTACACCCCAGCTTGGATCATCGTACATTGATTTACCAGAAAAAATTGCTAAAAAGCAGGGGTGTATCAACATCAAAAATGATGACAACGCATGCTTTGCGTGGGCTGTCACCTCTGCTCTTTATCCAGTTGATTGGGGATGCCACCCAGACCGTACTGCCTCCTACCCCCAGTACTCTGAAGTTTTAAACCTAACCGGTATCCAGTTCCCTATGACCTTGAAGCAGATACCACGCTTTGAAAAGCAGAACCAGATATCGGTTAATGTTTATCAGCTGCAGAAGAAGAAGAAAGCATTTGATGTGCACCCAGTTTATCTAACTAAAAATAAGCTGGCTAGACATGTTAATCTTCTATTGGTCCAAGATCGCTATGATGAGGAAGAAGAAGAAGAAGAACATGACATACCCAGCAACCCCCTCCAGTACCACTATGTATGGATTAAGGATCTATCCAGGCTGGTATCCAGGCAGCTAAGCCACCACAAAAGCAAAAAATACTTTTGTGACCGCTGTCTGCACTATTTTTACACGCAACCCAGCTTGGATAAACACACAGAGGACTGTATTAATATGAATGATTGCAAAATCCGGCTGCCCACCGAGGACCAGAAAATGGTAGAATTTAAAAATTTTAAAAACAAAGAAAAGACGCCATTCATTATTTATGCTGACCTTGAGTGTGTACTGAAGCCAACAGAGGGAGGGGGCAAATATCAAGAGCATGTGCCATGTAGTGTAGGCTACTACGTCAAGTGTTCCTATGATGACTCATTGTCCTTTTATCAATCGTACCGAGGCGAGGACTGCATGTCTTGGTTCGCACGCGAAATGAAGGAATTTGCTGAGGATGTGGAAACCGTTTTCTTATGTCCCTTTGATATGACATTGACAGCTGAACAACAAGCTGAATTTGATAAAGCCACGCATTGCCACATCTGTGAACGGACCTTCAGTCCGGAAGATGTTAAAGTACGGGATCATAACCATTTAATACCTGAAAATAATTATAGGGGTGCAGCACACAATTCTTGTAACATTAATTACAAGGATAAGGTGAATATACCGATTGTCTTTCATAATTTATCAGGATATGACGTACATTTCGTATTGGAAAATATCGCGAATGATATGCCGGGTCGCATTGATTTATTGCCCATAACCAAAGAAAAATATATTTCATTCACAAAAAATTTAGAACAAAATTTAATTAAATTCAGGTTTATAGATTCATATAGATTTTTAGCTTGTGGGTTAGAAACATTAGCCTCATATCTGACCGACTTTCCAATCTTAAAAACAGAATTTTCGACATTGACAGACGAACAATTTGAGTTATTGAAAAAGAAGGGTGTATTCCCATACGATTTCATGGACAGCTTTGAAAAATTCAATTTTGACGCTTTACCGGAACAAAATCAATTTTATAATCGTTTGGAAGATAAAGATATAACAGGCACACAGTATGAACATGCACAACGGGTTTGGAATGCTTTTGACATTAAAAATTTAGGTGAATATTCAGATCTGTACATGAAAACGGACATCATTCTTTTAGCTGAAATTTTTGAGCAATTTAGGGAAACCAGTCTAAAAAATTATGGGTTAGATCCGGCACATTATTATACCTTGCCGGGGTACACTTGGGACTGCATGCTCAAGTATACTCGGGTAAATCTTGAGCTCATAACCGATATCGATGAGGTCATGTTTATCGAAAGGGGTATTCGCGGCGGGCTAAGTCAATGCTCTAAACGCAAAAGCATTGGCAACAACAAGTATTTACAAAATTTTGATTCAAGTAAACCGACTAAATATATATCATATTTCGACATTAACAATCAGTATGGTTGGGCGATGAGTCAGTATTTACCATACGGAGGGTTTGAGTGGGTAGATCCAAACATCGACGTTACAACTGTGTCGGACACATCGAGTGTGGGCTATGTATTGGAGGTGGATCTCGAGTATCCCGAAAATCTCCATGACCTTCATAAAGATCTGCCGTTTTGTCCTGAACATAGGGCTCCTCCCGGATGTAAAAACAATAAACTTTTAGCTACTTTACACAACAAAACGCGTTATGTTATTCATTACATGGCTTTAAAACAAGCATTACAACATGGTCTAAAGATAACAAAAATTCATAGAGTCTTGGCCTTTAAACAGAGTGCCTGGTTGAAGGATTACATTGATTTGAATACTTCGCTACGTCAGGCAGCAAAAAATGAATTCGAAAAAAATTTGTTTAAGCTCATGAATAACGCAGCATTCGGAAAAACGATGGAAAACATCCGCAAGCACTCTAATGTAAAGCTTGTTAACAAATGGGAGGGGCGCTATGGGGCAGAGGCTTTAATTGCTAAGCCCGAGTTCAAGGCGGCAACCATTTTTAATGAGAACTTGGTGGCTGTTGAATTAAACAAGACGGAAATTTACTTTAATAAGCCAATATACGTTGGAATGGCGATTTTGGATCTCGCAAAAACCACCATATACGACTTTCATTATGATTACATGAAACCCGAGTTTGGTGACGACTGCGCCGTCCTCTATACTGATACTGACAGCCTTATATATGAAATAGCCGATAAAGATATATATGAAGTCATTCATCGCGATTGTCATTCACGATTCGACACTAGCGATTACCCCAAAGACAATAGGTATAACATCCCCCAAGTCAATAAAAAGGTTTTGGGTATGATGAAGGATGAATTTAATGGTGTACCAATCCAAATTTTCGTGGGGCTCAGGGCGAAAATGTATACCATTAAAAGAGCAGCGAATGATGGCGAGGCTTTATCAAATAATGTCGGGTTAACTAAAAAGATAAAGGGTATTAAGAAATCGGTGATCAAAAATGTCATCACACTCGAAGATTTCATAGAGTGTGTAGATAATTTTAAAAATAAATTTATCACGCAAAATCTAATTAAATCAGAGAAACATCAGGTTTATTCCATCACCCAAGACAAAATAGCTCTCAGCCCTCATGACGATAAGAGGCACTTGATCGAGGGGTCATATGACACTTTGCCTTGGGGACATTATTCCATCATGGCTACATGTAATGATCTTTCTTAAACCTCCGAAGAAGAATAAATAACATACATACAACCATTCATCACCATTTTCAGTCTGACCGCCAAACAGTCAACATGCCTAGGGAGTGCGATTGGGGAAGAGCCTGCAACTGTTCAGAGTGCACTCCTAACCTCAAAGATGCCTGCGAAAAATGCGGCGAAAAAGCTTACGGCGTTACCTCCATATACAGACGCGATAGACGAAACATTGGCTATTACGATTTCACAACATGCTGTTATAATTGCTATCAATTAAATGGGGGAATAAAAGAAGCTTCCAGATTTCGGGATATGTGTAACCAGGTGCAAGGATTACCCCTAATTGAGGAAACGGACTCTTTACCTGAAATACTTAAAAAGCATTTTGCTTTACAAATACCATTGATCGAAGATTTTCGTAAGATTACCAAGGAGATGCTGCGTATAGAGATACGTATGATGCTCTATAGTAATAAGATCAAGTACAGCACTGCATTAGCACCGATGATATTATGTAGTGACACGGATCCAACGCAATGGTTTGAGAGTATTGTATTGAATATGGCCGTTCAAGAGCTGCAGCAATATAGAAGCCCTATCACATTATTATCAATGACTGTGAATGTTTTATAATTTATATACTACTTTTTACATATAATTTATATGTATTTTGTATATTCTCTAATCATATTTTTCAATATTTAATTACTTTGTATTATACGACTTTAATAAATTTAGAGGACTCAACCTTTATTAAAAGGATAATAACCTATATATTTTATATTGTAACCTCTGCATATTTATAGCTTAATATTTATTTTTCTTTATTAAAACCAATATTTTATATTGTATTGTGTAACCTCTATAAATTGAGGAACCCTGTATATTTTATTAGCCTAAAGTAAAAATTGAATTATATATATACTTTATATTTATTTATGTTTTATATTACATAAAATTGATATTTTGCAACCTCGCCAAAAAATTGTTAATAAAAAATAATTTATTTACATGTGTGTTTCATTTTGAAAACATTATTACCCATATCATTATAAAATTGTATGTGTGCCTTCTGCTCTTATGATCCGAAACAGAGAGATAGAAAAGGGGAGCCAGATTAATTATAAATCTTAAGTCATTAAATTATAATGGGAAATCTATACAAAATATTTTCATTTTAAAAAACATGCGAAAGAGGAAGATATTTCAAAGAATTTATTGAAGGCCATAAAAGTTTACAATCTTACAAAACATAACCTCAATATCAAACATAAAAAGTTTTTAGAGGATAACGCTAAAAGCGTTCCCCCGTAAACAGTTAGGGATAATAATAATAAACAAAGTCTATAAACCATTCAGGATAATGTTGAACTGATGAAGACCAATGAAATGAAACAGCATAGATGATGACCCTAGGTGGTTTATATGCTGCGAGAGCAAATTTTTTAATAACAGCTATTTTAAACAGCTGTTTACCTGTAAACAGGTAAACAGCTATTTTAAACAGGGTAACAACTATTTTAAACAGGTATCCGTTTACCTGTAAACAGGTTATAAACAGATACAGGGTTTTTCACAACAGATAACCTGTTTTTCAAAACAGGTCTGTACAGTCTGAACGTATTCCGGGTCCGGAATACGTTCAGACTGTACAGACCTGTTTTGAAAAACAGGTTATCTGTTGTGAAAAACCCTGTATCTGTTTATAACCTGTTTACAGGTAAACGGATACCTGTTTAAAATAGTTGTTACCCTGTTTAAAATAGCTGTTTACCTGTTTACAGGTAAACAGCTGTTTAAAATAGCTGTTATTAAAAAATTTGCTCTCGCAGCATATAAACCACCTAGGGTCATCATCTATGCTGTTTCATTTCATTGGTCTTCATCAGTTCAACATTATCCTGAATGGTTTATAGACTTTGTTTATTATTATTATCCCTAACTGTTTACGGGGGAACGCTTTTAGCGTTATCCTCTAAAAACTTTTTATGTTTGATATTGAGGTTATGTTTTGTAAGATTGTAAACTTTTATGGCCTTCAATAAATTCTTTGAAATATCTTCCTCTTTCGCATGTTTTTTAAAATGAAAATATTTTGTATAGATTTCCCATTATAATTTAATGACTTAAGATTTATAATTAATCTGGCTCCCCTTTTCTATCTCTCTGTTTCGGATCATAAGAGCAGAAGGCACACATACAATTTTATAATGATATGGGTAATAATGTTTTCAAAATGAAACACACATGTAAATAAATTATTTTTTATTAACAATTTTTTGGCGAGGTTGCAAAATATCAATTTTATGTAATATAAAACATAAATAAATATAAAGTATATATATAATTCAATTTTTACTTTAGGCTAATAAAATATACAGGGTTCCTCAATTTATAGAGGTTACACAATACAATATAAAATATTGGTTTTAATAAAGAAAAATAAATATTAAGCTATAAATATGCAGAGGTTACAATATAAAATATATAGGTTATTATCCTTTTAATAAAGGTTGAGTCCTCTAAATTTATTAAAGTCGTATAATACAAAGTAATTAAATATTGAAAAATATGATTAGAGAATATACAAAATACATATAAATTATATGTAAAAAGTAGTATATAAATTATAAAACATTCACAGTCATTGATAATAATGTGATAGGGCTTCTATATTGCTGCAGCTCTTGAACGGCCATATTCAATACAATACTCTCAAACCATTGCGTTGGATCCGTGTCACTACATAATATCATCGGTGCTAATGCAGTGCTGTACTTGATCTTATTACTATAGAGCATCATACGTATCTCTATACGCAGCATCTCCTTGGTAATCTTACGAAAATCTTCGATCAATGGTATTTGTAAAGCAAAATGCTTTTTAAGTATTTCAGGTAAAGAGTCCGTTTCCTCAATTAGGGGTAATCCTTGCACCTGGTTACACATATCCCGAAATCTGGAAGCTTCTTTTATTCCCCCATTTAATTGATAGCAATTATAACAGCATGTTGTGAAATCGTAATAGCCAATGTTTCGTCTATCGCGTCTGTATATGGAGGTAACGCCGTAAGCTTTTTCGCCGCATTTTTCGCAGGCATCTTTGAGGTTAGGAGTGCACTCTGAACAGTTGCAGGCTCTTCCCCAATCGCACTCCCTAGGCATGTTGACTGTTTGGCGGTCAGACTGAAAATGGTGATGAATGGTTGTATGTATGTTATTTATTCTTCTTCGGAGGTTTAAGAAAGATCATTACATGTAGCCATGATGGAATAATGTCCCCAAGGCAAAGTGTCATATGACCCCTCGATCAAGTGCCTCTTATCGTCATGAGGGCTGAGAGCTATTTTGTCTTGGGTGATGGAATAAACCTGATGTTTCTCTGATTTAATTAGATTTTGCGTGATAAATTTATTTTTAAAATTATCTACACACTCTATGAAATCTTCGAGTGTGATGACATTTTTGATCACCGATTTCTTAATACCCTTTATCTTTTTAGTTAACCCGACATTATTTGATAAAGCCTCGCCATCATTCGCTGCTCTTTTAATGGTATACATTTTCGCCCTGAGCCCCACGAAAATTTGGATTGGTACACCATTAAATTCATCCTTCATCATACCCAAAACCTTTTTATTGACTTGGGGGATGTTATACCTATTGTCTTTGGGGTAATCGCTAGTGTCGAATCGTGAATGACAATCGCGATGAATGACTTCATATATATCTTTATCGGCTATTTCATATATAAGGCTGTCAGTATCAGTATAGAGGACGGCGCAGTCGTCACCAAACTCGGGTTTCATGTAATCATAATGAAAGTCGTATATGGTGGTTTTTGCGAGATCCAAAATCGCCATTCCAACGTATATTGGCTTATTAAAGTAAATTTCCGTCTTGTTTAATTCAACAGCCACCAAGTTCTCATTAAAAATGGTTGCCGCCTTGAACTCGGGCTTAGCAATTAAAGCCTCTGCCCCATAGCGCCCCTCCCATTTGTTAACAAGCTTTACATTAGAGTGCTTGCGGATGTTTTCCATCGTTTTTCCGAATGCTGCGTTATTCATGAGCTTAAACAAATTTTTTTCGAATTCATTTTTTGCTGCCTGACGTAGCGAAGTATTCAAATCAATGTAATCCTTCAACCAGGCACTCTGTTTAAAGGCCAAGACTCTATGAATTTTTGTTATCTTTAGACCATGTTGTAATGCTTGTTTTAAAGCCATGTAATGAATAACATAACGCGTTTTGTTGTGTAAAGTAGCTAAAAGTTTATTGTTTTTACATCCGGGAGGAGCCCTATGTTCAGGACAAAACGGCAGATCTTTATGAAGGTCATGGAGATTTTCGGGATACTCGAGATCCACCTCCAATACATAGCCCACACTCGATGTGTCCGACACAGTTGTAACGTCGATGTTTGGATCTACCCACTCAAACCCTCCGTATGGTAAATACTGACTCATCGCCCAACCATACTGATTGTTAATGTCGAAATATGATATATATTTAGTCGGTTTACTTGAATCAAAATTTTGTAAATACTTGTTGTTGCCAATGCTTTTGCGTTTAGAGCATTGACTTAGCCCGCCGCGAATACCCCTTTCGATAAACATGACCTCATCGATATCGGTTATGAGCTCAAGATTTACCCGAGTATACTTGAGCATGCAGTCCCAAGTGTACCCCGGCAAGGTATAATAATGTGCCGGATCTAACCCATAATTTTTTAGACTGGTTTCCCTAAATTGCTCAAAAATTTCAGCTAAAAGAATGATGTCCGTTTTCATGTACAGATCTGAATATTCACCTAAATTTTTAATGTCAAAAGCATTCCAAACCCGTTGTGCATGTTCATACTGTGTGCCTGTTATATCTTTATCTTCCAAACGATTATAAAATTGATTTTGTTCCGGTAAAGCGTCAAAATTGAATTTTTCAAAGCTGTCCATGAAATCGTATGGGAATACACCCTTCTTTTTCAATAACTCAAATTGTTCGTCTGTCAATGTCGAAAATTCTGTTTTTAAGATTGGAAAGTCGGTCAGATATGAGGCTAATGTTTCTAACCCACAAGCTAAAAATCTATATGAATCTATAAACCTGAATTTAATTAAATTTTGTTCTAAATTTTTTGTGAATGAAATATATTTTTCTTTGGTTATGGGCAATAAATCAATGCGACCCGGCATATCATTCGCGATATTTTCCAATACGAAATGTACGTCATATCCTGATAAATTATGAAAGACAATCGGTATATTCACCTTATCCTTGTAATTAATGTTACAAGAATTGTGTGCTGCACCCCTATAATTATTTTCAGGTATTAAATGGTTATGATCCCGTACTTTAACATCTTCCGGACTGAAGGTCCGTTCACAGATGTGGCAATGCGTGGCTTTATCAAATTCAGCTTGTTGTTCAGCTGTCAATGTCATATCAAAGGGACATAAGAAAACGGTTTCCACATCCTCAGCAAATTCCTTCATTTCGCGTGCGAACCAAGACATGCAGTCCTCGCCTCGGTACGATTGATAAAAGGACAATGAGTCATCATAGGAACACTTGACGTAGTAGCCTACACTACATGGCACATGCTCTTGATATTTGCCCCCTCCCTCTGTTGGCTTCAGTACACACTCAAGGTCAGCATAAATAATGAATGGCGTCTTTTCTTTGTTTTTAAAATTTTTAAATTCTACCATTTTCTGGTCCTCGGTGGGCAGCCGGATTTTGCAATCATTCATATTAATACAGTCCTCTGTGTGTTTATCCAAGCTGGGTTGCGTGTAAAAATAGTGCAGACAGCGGTCACAAAAGTATTTTTTGCTTTTGTGGTGGCTTAGCTGCCTGGATACCAGCCTGGATAGATCCTTAATCCATACATAGTGGTACTGGAGGGGGTTGCTGGGTATGTCATGTTCTTCTTCTTCTTCTTCCTCATCATAGCGATCTTGGACCAATAGAAGATTAACATGTCTAGCCAGCTTATTTTTAGTTAGATAAACTGGGTGCACATCAAATGCTTTCTTCTTCTTCTGCAGCTGATAAACATTAACCGATATCTGGTTCTGCTTTTCAAAGCGTGGTATCTGCTTCAAGGTCATAGGGAACTGGATACCGGTTAGGTTTAAAACTTCAGAGTACTGGGGGTAGGAGGCAGTACGGTCTGGGTGGCATCCCCAATCAACTGGATAAAGAGCAGAGGTGACAGCCCACGCAAAGCATGCGTTGTCATCATTTTTGATGTTGATACACCCCTGCTTTTTAGCAATTTTTTCTGGTAAATCAATGTACGATGATCCAAGCTGGGGTGTAAATTTGTTTATGTTAATGCCTAAATTGATGATGGACTTCAACGAAAATCCAGAGTCTCTTTCCTGGAACTCTTCCAGCTGCGTTAAAATAGGGTCAATAACATACTTTTGGAACCATTGTTCTATATCAGTGTCTCTATAGATTGGGGCATTCTTAGTATTAAAATACTTAAATTCTTCTATGACCCTATCTGCTTTCTGAAGGATAAACTGCCCCCCAAACACAGCATTAACCTTAATGGACTCGTCCTTTTTCAAAGCATTGGCGATGCGACGTTTAAACAAATCAAAACAGTCTTTGAGGAACAGCTTGGAATCGGTATGTTTTAAATTGGTGATGACTCCAGTACGGATGCGACTAGTGAACGCCGCATCTGTATCATCCCAATGAACCCTATGTTTTGCAGTTTCCTTTCTTGACTCTATCCCTGCTCCGCGTTTCTGCTCAAACTTAATTTTAGCCCTAAAACTTTTGATCTGGGCCAGGGAAGACATCAAACTCTGTTTCTCGCCCATTGTCTTGACCGTTTTCATCTGTTTTTTTATATTGCGGACAGCCTTAGCACATTGCCTAAGACCGTCCTTGGCTGTATCTTCACTATACGTAGTGGACAGAACACTAAGCAGAGCAGCAATGCTCGCACACAAATATTTAAAAAAATCTTTAGCAGACATGTTGCTTGTTCAATGACAAACTGCTGAATGAGGAGAAGTCTTCCTTTCCTCCGGTTTTATTAATGTTCAGCCGATGAGTAGCGGTGAGATATAACCTGAAAATAGATCACGTGATTAGAGCGTGTTCAGAAATTTTAGTACGTTCAGAAATTTTTATTGCTAAATTGAAATATTCTAGAACGATTTTTATGAAATCTAATATGATTGGTTTTTGGCAGGAAATTTGAAAATTGAAAGAGATTCTTTATTATGAAATATGATGGCTTTGATGCGAAATTTAAAATTAAAAGAGGTTTTTATCTTGGAATTTAGGATGTGAAATTAATTTTAAATAGAGCTAATCAATAGGATTTGCCGCGAAATTTAAACTATATAAGATTATAAATACCTATTCTAAATATATCTACTTATAATCAATGTTATTTGTATGAAATTACATTCTGCTGTGAATGAGCTACCAGATAAAAAAATTTTCGAGTTACAATATTAAAGTGCTTTGGGTGCTTTTTTGCTTGAAATACCAATACTAAATGCGTGTATGTTTTAAATTACTTTAATAAACTGTCAAGCCATTTTTTGGGTTAATAAATGATTTACCTTAATATTAAAAATATAAAAATGGTTAAATAATAGCCTTTATGTCTAGATGAAAACGTTGAGAATGCTAAAATCTTAAATGATAAAGAAATATTAATTTGGTTTACTTTATAAAATATTCTAATACATTATTAACTCTCGAGTCCAATATTGGCTGTTTGATCAGTTATGATATCCCTAAATGTACAATAAATAATAGGCTGATTAACTTTAAGTTCCAGCCTTCTATGGCTAATATTAAAAAATAAATATGAATTGCTAAAATATATTAGTCTTAAATGAAAAAGAAATAATAATAATAATAGTATCTCGAATAATTTTGAAATTATTAAATAATTGCTAGACGTAATTAAGTTTATGTGTATGGTTTACTTCAATATATAGCAGTCTTTAAGTGCCTGACTTACTTTGATACTGTCTTTAAAGAAAAACTCTTTAATAGTCCCTCAAATAATTTTAAAATAAGTTTCATGCTGTATTTGGTCATTGTAATTAAATTCGCTTGACTTCATGAAATATTGAACTATTAGAATAAATCTAAACAGGCAAAATAATAAGTTTACTTACGTGTTATATCCGCTGTAACACTGCACGTTTGAATTATTTAAAATATTGTCAATGCATACACCAATGTAAATTTATAAAAAGTATTTTTTTAAAATGTCTGTATTATAAAATTCACTTATCAGTTAATATTAATGAACACAGAAGCACGCGAGATAACTGATGCGTAGCTATATGAAAATTGCGCTTGTAGTGACGCGTACGGCTTATTTATGTGATTTGTGACGTCATCTTGATTACGTATACCTTTGTTCTACAATTGCAGCTGCTTGATACGTCACGCTTTTTTTCTAAGAAAAATACGTGCCAATTACTTATTTCCCATAGGTCGGCATTTAAGCTTAAAGGCGCTGATTTGTTTAATATTGACATGTGTTATGATAAATGACCTAAATTGTTTATATTAACCCAAATTTTAATTATGCATGAGCTAAAATTCCTGGAATATCGTTTTTGCTAAATGTGCAAAGTGTACATGTTTTGACTAATTCCTTATTTAAAAATATTTTCTGGATACATTGACTTGAATCTTTTGCCATATTATTTTAAAACTTTTACTACCTAATGCTCTTTGGTTATTTACAGATTTGCTTTGGGGGCTCTCTCTGCAACCTTCATCTTCAGGATAGCTAAATATGTACATATGAACAAAGAATTGAAAAATGCTTGTCTTGCTTATTTGTCTAATAAATCCTTTGATTTGTTTGAGAGTATTTGAAAGGCTAACTACTTGCGAAATAAATATGTCGTTCTAACAATAATAAGTACGTAAGGTTTAGTACCTAATATTATTCATGTTTAAAATTCTTCATAAATCATAGGCGATTCATATAAAATTATTACTTATTTGTTAATTTAATTGTGAGGGATATTTTTTGTCTATAAAGTTAAGCCCATTACTACAATGAAGAGCGAGGATAAAAATTCATTAATTTAAAACCTTTTCAAAAAATATGAATTTATTGTGAATAAAAGAAGTAGAAAAATATTTGTTCTGCTTATTTACATTTTGTCTCCTCTATTTCCTTATATCTGTTTTTTGATTAGCTTATTAATTTAAATTCTCTCCAGCTACTCATGAAAACTTTATTATTTTGTGTATGCAGTATAGATTTGTAAATTCCCCGGAAAATTATATGTGCGTGCAGTATAGATTTTTATATAAAAGTTTTTAGCTTTTTGTTCTCTTATGACATTCTTAAATCGATTAACTTAAATAATCCTCGCTATCGCAGCTACAGAGCCATATAAATATGTTCAAATAGAAAAATACTTGAAACATGATTTGCTAAAGAATAAAATTGTAACCAAGTTGATAACATTTTGTTAAAAGTATAAGTCTCCTGCTGACACCACAGTTTTAAAATATAAATATCTTTTGTGGTGTCTATGTGCTTTTTGCTCTAATGTTACATATTTGTTAATTTAATTGTGAGGGAATATTTTTTGTCTATAAAGTTAACCCAAGAATATTAAACTTCATACGCAAGGAACTATCTGCTGTAAATACACATACACGCGAAACATTAAAAGAATGTCCAATCTGTATATTCAGAACTTAAAAATAGGTTTTATTCTACATCAGCGTTTTCAATGATATGAAATAAATTCAAAGATTGCTTACGTTTGTTATTGATGCAAGTACGATCTTTTGTAATTATTACATTCTAGACTGCTAGTATTCCTATTTAATTTTTAATTGATCCTACATTATTACAATGACTTAAACAATAATTTATTATTCTAATGTGGGGAACTCGCGTATCGCGCGCCCGATTTCTCCTCTACACCGGCTATGCCGGCCATCGAAAGCTGGACTTAAACATTCTGTAACCTATCCATACCTATTACTACATTGTTTACCTGGCCTATCATCCTAGCCACACCCCTCATCATCACCTGGCGCATGCGTAGCCTTGACCTCTACCTCCACGAAGACATCCTCCAGGTCTTCAGCAGGTAGGAGTGGAGGGGGTAAATGGGAACAAAAATGACCAGGATGAACCTCCATAAGAAATAACATGGGGTTTTGGCCCCGTAGCCCCATAGCCTATCTTACTATGTTCAACTCCTCTCTCAATGCCTGATCCAATGATATGTCACACGGTTACAGTACAGGCAAAATGTACCGAAATTAATCAAATAAGCATGAAAATTGCGAAATCTTTGTAACTCTATACTTATTATTTATGTAACTTGAAGGTGGATTTTTATTGCATCACATTATTTTGTACGACGTATGTTTACTACGTGAAAACCAAATTTAGGCAAAATTCAGTAATCGTAGCCCTCCCTCAAGAAAAGTTTTTGTTAAATGATATAAACGAAATCCGATTAATTTCAATGTTGCCAAAAATTCTTTAAAACAAAGGATTGTTTGTAAAACAAGCTGTAGATGATGTGGATTCACCGATATTTTTAAAATAGCAATTGAAATTTGTACTTAGTTGATGAGGACGTTAATCTCCTTGTTCTATTAATCACTTTAACTCCAGAAGAAAAAGATATACTTTTCATAAGGCCAGGAACAGGAAGAATTATATGGAAAATTCTTTCTTCGTCAGAAATCCAGAAATGACAAGAACGTATAAAAATAGTTATTTACATTACTAGATGCGAAAGGTTACTTTAAGGTGTGAGGTGATTTTTGAATGGTCGAGGCGAAGCCGAGACCTTTCAAAAAACACCGAATACTTAAAAGGGTTTTCGCATCGTGAAATGTATTATATTTTCTCTACTATACCGAAAAAAATTATGGGATTTACTAATTTAAAACTAATTATTTCATGAAATTAATTGACGTTTTTAATAAATTTTATAGTTTAGGAGGCTGCCTGTGAAAATTGTTTCCATGGCACCGAAATATTACACATTTTAATTTCTGGTGGTTTCAAACTAAAATAAACAAATACCTACATATGTTTTGTGGCGATATAAATGGGAATATTGCTTGTGCCTTGTTTTACCCCAAGAAATCCAAAGCAAGGTATATCCAAACTTATGAAGCGTTTTTAAAATGGAGTAGGTAGGTACTACGTGCCGACAAAAATGTTGGCGTACTTCCTAGAAAGACCTTTCTTTATTAATACAAAATTGTTTAGTTGTATTAATTTGTTCAAATAGAACGAATTAATTTCGTTTAAAATTTGTTTTTCTATTTTTCTGTCCTGGCCGCATAAGTTTTACTTTCGTAGATAGCCAACTCGAATGTTTACACTTTCGTTATCGCGCGTGTTGCTAGGGTTACAAAGTTCATTTATATAGACGGTAGTAGAAAAATACAATTTTACTGACTCACGCCTTCAGTGGTTATGATACCACGTCTAGAATATTTCAGAAAGAAAAATTAAAAGTCATCAAACTGCTTCAGAAAGAAATGCAGTTAGTTAATGTAGTAAGAACTATCAATGGCAAGAATTCAACCCCCTCACAAGTAAAATAGGCTGGTGAAACTCTTTTCCTACTTGTATACCGTGCAAGGAAAATCACAAATGTCTCACTCAACTCATACAGATTTAATCAATTCAAAAAATCGCTGCACAAACAAAAATCAAAGTTGGAATTATTACCACCAACTTCAGAGGCAGGCGCTTAATATTCATAACGAGTATTCTACAAAATTCAGAAATGGCTTGGCAATGAAAAAAATCCGCAACAGTGGGGATAGAAGAAAATTAACTGCTCCTTACAAACTGTGACAACAATTTTTGTGCCAACAGCAGAATCAATATTGCAGCTTATCTCCTGCAACCGCAACAGAAAAGCAGGTTGAAGATGTTCACAAATTTACGGAAATTGTCAGGGAGTGCGATGTCTAAATTCATACATGGATAAAATTATCGAGAATCTAAACGACGCAGAAGATTTAGATGCTATCGATTCCGATCTTCTTTAGATACAAACTGTGTTTCATTCAATATAAATAAAATTTTAAACAACTCGATAATCCTCACTTGTACAATGATTATGTACTTTTTCATTTTGCAGAATATACTTACAGATATACAAGCAGAAAGTGAAGGAAACAAACGTAAAATTGGTAAAAAAAATTAATAAAGAAGTCAAAAGTTAATATTTCTCTATAAATGAAAATAAGTACTCTTTTTTTGAAAATTTCTCATGGTTCAATTGCCAATTTTTATTATGCATGTGAAAAACCTAGTTCATCCCACGATTTTTCAAGTAGGCAGCTCCGACACACCCCTTACGGTTCGGGACTCGAACTTGGAACATAGGTATATATTTTTAAACGTATATGTCAAGTTTCAACGAATTCACTATGTTCTTGTTCAGTTTGGACACTTTCCTCTACTATTAGTTGCGTTTAATAGTTTGCGATTAATCGATATCGGTATTTGTAATTGTTAGGAATCACTTTTCATCTTCCAGAAATTATATTAAATTATTTCAGTTTTAACATTAAAAATGTTTATTAGTGAAAAAAATTTGTATACCATTTTAGTTTTCATTACCTATGAGAATGTTCTTGTTAATAAAATAACTTTTTATATTAATTTCTAAATAAAACTACTGATAATAAGATTTTACTTTTTGAAAATGTTTTGTGTTAATGAAATAACTATTTACTACTTTGCAACAAATTTTCATTTTATCACATCCGAAATATCACAAGATTTGCGTTCTACTTCGTCATTTCCAATGTCTCCTCCGGTTGCATCTTTGCGAAGGACTCTGAATTTTTAAATTAAAAAAAATACAAGCATTCCAAAAATGCTATAATGGACAGGGTGTGCCATTTAAAATAAGTCAAGTTTTTGTTACATCCTGTATATACTAAATTCTAGAAAATTTCAGAAACATGTTTAAAATATGCGTAAAAATTGGTAAAAAGTTTAATTTTAATTTTTTTATATTCCGTCTTAAATTATGGCATATTTTTGAAATGCTTTTCAAAACGTTAATTATTGATTTGGCAATGTGTCGGCGAATTAAATAGCAATTTTCACTGTAATGACAAATAATTATGGCTAATTTGCTGGAAACGCTAATCACTTTTATAATTTAATTGTTATTTGCATTTCCGGAAAGTCAAATTCCAAAATGATTTAACGACTCTTTTATTATACCCTGTTTACATAATATACTCATCACTTGTGAATTACGGAGACATCCAAACCATTCAACATTAAGATAAAAATTATAATTGTTCTTAGTGGAGATTCTTTATTTCGAATCGAACAATCGATAAGATCTTATGCTTTTACCTGTGGAAATTTAATAAACAAATCTTGTTCCTTGGTTTTAATTTATTTAATATTACATAATCAGAGCAATTTAATTTATTACTTGATTGCAAATATTTTCTGCAAATAAATATACATACAATGAACATAATAAGTACAATTAATAAAAAAAACACAAACTACTTTGGACTTTAGGCATAAAATATCATGTTTGTACCTACCTATTTACCTATATTTTAGCTCCACAATGTTGTGGATACACCATTAGAACTTATCCAAAGTTTTTTTAAGACGATATAATGATATATGTTATAATTAGTAATTTATCAGAAGTTATAATTATATCGACTTTATAAATTACAAAGAATACTAATTGTGATTAAAAAATACATAAATATAACAAGCTGTCATTAACCTTACAAGGAAAATATTGATAATGTTCTTTATCTCACAGAGGCATTTTTAGACTTTTGGTTGCATCGGTAATTTTAATAAAAATAGATCTGTTGCTTATAAATCTGTACCACCGTGCAAAGTCCCGCCATCTACCAATGGATATTCAAGCTGTTACAGGTACTAAAATTATAGTCTGAATTATCGACTCGACTACGGTAGAGACGTGCTGCCTCTAGTGTTTGTCATCTGAAGTTCGTATAAAGCGAGAAATTACTTTGGTCGTTGGTTACGAGGGGACATGACGTGAGCATCTCAATAAATAATAATAATTCTATTATTATTAATTAAATTATTTATGCAAGGATTCATTATAAATTATAAATATATCAAATAAAAATTGTAATTATTGTTAGAAATTATTTATATTAAATATATAGAAGTGATTCAGTTTTAATGAGCACTTTGAGTGTTAAACCTCGTGAACATAATAAGGGCAATTCATATAATAAAATGCTCAAAATATGAACTATTAATGAGATACAGGGTGTTAAACTTTTCAATTTCCAGTTTTTCTTACTTAACTCCCGGACAAAGTACAATCATCTTCAAATTTACTACAAATATTTAGTATACTTACAAGAACTGGGTGATTATTTATCCTTTTTGTCAAAGCGATTACCATGATTATTATTAGTAAGCTAACTAAAACCTAAAATCGCAAAATCGCTATTTTACTCGTATAAAATTTGGATAGTTTGCATCTTTTTATTAAAGATTAATGATCAAAATTTAATTTTCCATAATAAGCGTCGTAGCGGTCATGAGCGCCCAGGGCAAGATTCGAATTTTGCGTCCCCAAAAAAATTGGCTCGTATTTTATTTTGTGTAAGCGCCGAGGAAGCGCCAATTTTCTTAATGTGTCCATCAGTGGCGTCTCGTAATGCAAATTTATATAGGAGGCTCAGAGGTAAAAAGCTGTGGGCGGGCGAAAATTTTTCAGGAATTTCAAGGCCATTGTGTTTTTTGGGGTCTGCTGCGCCCCTAGCAGCCGCCCCTGTGGCCAGCCTCTAGACGGCGCTGAATATGCCTTTACAGATATATTGGGTAACTAATTTTACCAAAGTCTACAGAATTAGAATATCTGTAGACTTTGATTTTACAATTCTCTTTCAAATGGTAATGAAAATCACTAAAATACTGATTTTGTGGATGATTCATTATATCAGAAGGAGACTAATGAAATATTTGTTAATATGTATTTTCATCATGAGGATAATACAAATGGCACATTATCACATCAACAGAGTTTGACGAAAGCTTTTATGCCAATAAAATCCTAATTATAATTTTGGTACCTATTTTAATAAAACGAAAAAATATTGTACTATTGCTAATAATCGTAAAATTTGTTAATAATAAAACATCACAAATTGATTATTTGAATAGAGAACACCACTTTTAAAAAATATATTATAATAACCTACATACATACAGTGTGACCCATTTGTTTGCAGGTTACTCTATAAAATCTTTATTTATTGTGCGATTTAATCTGGATATTTTTTAAATAGTATAGAGCTTGACAAACTGTATTCCTGGAGTAAAAACGCCACATTCCTACAAATCTAAGGCCTACTACGTCAGTTTTTAGAAGTAAAATTTTGAAAATTCATATTAGCGATTTTTTTACGAAAAATCTATGCACGCCATTGGATTCACAATCCGTCAAAACGGGACTGTACCAAGTTTTATCAAAATGGTGAATGGTAGAAGTGACAAGAATTTAGTAGTTTTTTTAACGGACCTCTCTATTTTTTTTTTATTCAGTTTTGTTTCTATTTCTTTTTTGATTTGTGAAAACTAGACAAGAATAATATCGTCTTACTATAGTTTTAATTTTAATTTTATTTCATTGTTTTTCATGGATAACTTGACATAAATTTATGGAAATGGTAAATATTGTTCATTTTTAATTTGGCTACAAAATCGTTATTTACTTAAAAGTTTTCGATACAATTTGGTACAGGTCCGTTTTGAGGGGTGTTGAATCTAATGACGCAAAATTTGCATTGCACCAAAACCAATTGATATTGTGGTACTAGACAAATTGTAGAAACTCACTTCTCAAAAGCCATTTCACTATTCAGATTTTCTTTCTACCTCGGTCAGCAAAGTTATGAAATTTATTGCCCAGCCTTAACTACACCAATGCTATACTTTCTTTGTCTGATCAGTGATCTTTACGAGTAATTATACTTGCAGCTGCAGTATAGGTACTGTAGTAATATATTTTCAGCATAGTCATTCGTTTTGCGTGTACTTTGAAAGTAAACTTGATTTACTGTATCCATTTATTGTTTTGCAATGAGTTATCTCAACGGTATTAATATTAATATCAACGTTTCATTTTGGTCATTTTGCGACAAAAGACGTTATCTTGAGCAATGAGTATTATTAGAACTTGCGTTAGAACTAGCAAGTATCTGTCTTGGTGATGTAAACATCTAATAATGGGTAGATTAAATGGAGAAATAAAAAGACGCAAATACGGAAAAGATGTTTAGCATAGATAGCCTAAGGATATGGGAAGGCTTAGGTTACTGACCGACGTATAAAAACTGTGCCTCTAGCTAAACAATTTACAAAGTCCACTATCTTCTATTACATTCTCATACGTGGGTCAATCTGCTTGGCTTGCAGGTCCGCTAGTTCTCTCCTTGTTGACTAGATGAGCATCTCTGGTGCAGTAGAGGACAACCAAGATGATTGTGATACATCGTTAGATCGGTAATGGTGGCAGGTGGCGCTCACAGAGAAGGCGGGAGTCGTATTTTTTTGGTTTTGTTAACAAACCGACATCGAGTTAGCTGCTGCTGCGTTTGTTTTAATACCGGAGTTTCTACCCGTCCCGATAATTTAATCTTTTCCTTGCTTCGTCTTACCTTACCTTTCTCGAGAGTTTTCAGTGTTTTCGAATTATCGATGTTACTTAAATAATTAATATTTAGTCACATTTATAAAAGCAGGAAATCTCAGGATGACGTCCTTCCTTTTCAGATTTCTTTCTCTAAGTATATGAAACGACTGGTTCAGCATAAACATTCTCTTTAATAAGTCTAGAGGGTTAACATCAGTTGATCAAGGACGCCACGCAATTCGCCAGTGGCCCACATTTTATTAGTGTGGTCTAGTTAAATGCATAAATTAGATGTATGAGAAACGAGTTTCGACAAATTTGCAGGAAAACGTTTAAAATACCACCAGCAGTATCATTAACGTTTTCATCATGCTCAAGTATGATGACTATCATAAAATCTTCATTTTCGACAGAAATTAGAATCACAGCTTCTAATGTTGACACCAATAGAATTTTAACTCAAGACTAATAAAGAAATTACATTTTGTATCTCAAACTTCGAATTGGAAGAATTTATAAAATTTTCTTGGAAAACTTACTCTAAGATGTTTAAAAATATTCGCTCCAGAATTTACTCGCTACAAATTTTTGCAAGTAAATTAATCCATCTATTATTGTAATGCCAAAACAATTTTGGCTTTTTTCCATATTTATATCAAATGGCAATGTATACCTATAGAACACTATCGTGTTTATTCCCAACCTCTTAAGAACCTTGTAATGGTGCCTATTTATTACGGTGCTTTCGGTCAATATACTTTTTATACGGAAATTTCGGGCGCCAGTCCTTTAATTTTTAAGTGCAAAGAACTACACTGTTTGGCTCTCCTAATTGGGAGAACAACCCTGAATAGCGAAACAGCGGAGATACGGAATAGCCAGAGGTCGGAGCTGGAGATCTATCTAATGGATTTCGATCATGCTGCTCAAACGGGTTAATCAGAAATAAATGACAGAAATAATAACTCGTGAATTTTACCTCTTTAAAATAACGTATTTATTCAGTAGTAATAATGAACAAATTAATTTACTCTAAAACCTCCACGACTGTACAGTCGAGTGTGTATAAAACTATTTCAAAATGATTAAAAACAAGTCAAGCTGGCAATCAAGAGTCTTTACGCGATTTTACGGCGGAATTTTCGGATACGTTGGATTAATACATTACTGTGTACGACAAGCAAACGGACCTTTCCTATAGGATGTATTATAAACGGCGGACAATCGGTTAGCTATATATATTAACGTGTTTGACTGATAATTGAAAATACGGCGAACTACTGCCACAAACGTAGAGCTATTTTTTGGAACGGTTATTTTATTTACAGCAAGTTTTATAGTCACCCTGGTACATTGACACCTCACAGATCACCCGAGCGAGAAAATCTAATCGGTGGATGCACATTTAGGAATGACTTTTCTAATTACAGTGGGTTTTCCGGAAACCCTTGTACATGGAAACCTCTCAGATCACCCGAGCGAGAAAATCTGATCAGTTGGTGTACAATTTATGCAATAATAAAAAGAATAAACCAACGGATTAGCTCTAGTTTACTTTGGTGGCGATACTCACGGAAAATAAGACCTCTCAATATCTATACTTAACTGAAGGCAGTACCTGCAGAACGTAGCAGGTTACGATGAATTTTTACCAATATTATATTCAAAGAAATTTACTATTAAAAACTCGGAGCGGCGGTACGGAAATATGGACGGCTTCGGATTGATCTTCAATTGCTGGCGGTAAATCGGATCTGCTCTAGACTGGAGTGCCATTTGGCATTTTATCACCTTTCTGACGTAGCTATATGTCGTGTTAAAAGAGGGGGGGTCACCGACTTTAAACGACAGACTCGGATGCACAACCCGGCGTAACTTACAGAGGTCCAGCGGATTATGCAATTAGGCGCATCAATTCAGAACGTATATAACCGAGAATGAGTTACTTGTAATTTCTATACTATGTTGCAAAAAGAAACGGATTAAAACGGATACGGATTAACATTTTTAGTAACGAATGATTTTTATTTCCAACTCTTCCATTATTTATAATAATTCTCGGATTACGGAGGATTGTCGAAAATTAATCAATTAATTACTTGATTGCTTGTTTACCAGCGGACTTTTTAACAACTCATTAATAACTTAACTAGAACAGAACTTACTTACTAAAAACAGCGGCAGGGTGTACCCAAGTGACGGTAATATTTAAAGCAAAAAGGAACATTCCTTGATTGGAAAAATCACTTCGTTACAACCTTTAATCTTCTTCACTAAATTTCTTCATGGAGAATCTTGAAGTTTGTCAAATTTTGAACCACAGATGATTCGCCTCCTGCTACCAGCGTCGAAGCCCAATCCCAAAAGTCGATTTACAAACTCATTTTCTGGTTAGCTCTTTCTTTCTAAGCCCCTTTACGTTACAGCAAAACGAGCAGCAAAATCAACGAAATACTATTACATACTTAGATTTTATCTGATGTATTGCTTAATAGTAGTAAAATTAGTTACTAGAGTTAAGTTGGAAAAAATATTAACATAATTAAACCGCATTCTTGGATTAAGTCGAGGATTAAGTAAATATTTTCAGTAATTCATTGTACAATAAAAGAATAATTATTGATTTACAATATTGTGTAGTATATAAAGAAATCAAGCCGTTATTGCTGAAACGGTTTGAGATATGACCTTGAAATTTTGTATGGATCTAAGAGATGTAATATATTTTCTCTATACATAAATATTTTAATATTTGAATTTATCGTTTGAGGGCAGGAAGATATATTGATTTTTTTAGATAACAACTAATCGATTGATCGATTAGTCGATCAATAGATTAATCGATTATTTAGGAAAATGTAATCAAAATGTAAAGTCAAGATGTGTTAAATCAGAAGGTACTGCTGGCCATTCGATGGCGTTTCTTCTCCCAATCCAACTAGTAGGAAAATCCTGATCCAGGAACTCACGTATTAGACTACCAAAATGGGGAACGTTCACAAGAACTGGTCCAACAAAGTTCTTTTTCACAGGAGACGAAGATACTTCTCTGAACTTAGATTCTCAACAGTGAAAAAAAGCTAATTTACTACCATTTCATACTGATTCAAACATTAGGACCTTTTGTGGCTGCACCTGCTCCATCCAATGTTGGTTGCTGTCGGACCAATATCTGCAACATAATAATCTCATTCAAACGAAAAGTATAGCCTTGCCCAAGAAGATGCAAAATACTGACAAAATTATTGTCAACTGTATTGCTGGTTTTGGATGACTCGATTTGTAAACATTGTCACGCTGTCAGTTTCTTTATATTTCTTCAATGTTTTTGTAATTATTGATTTGAAAAACTGTTCTTGATTGGGATGAACTTCACTGAATGGCTGACGGATGTCCTTTTTCTATCACCAGACCCAATCATCATCATCGTTTATTTCTTTATTCTGTTTCTGTTTCAGTTAACTAAACCATTTCTGAGATAGAAATCGCCAGTACCTACTGACAGGTTTGAATAATTTTTCACAATTGTTTGACTTAAATATGTGTATTTCAACTAGCATATCCTTGGCTGATAAGTGAAAAAAAATTGGTTTTTGTACTGGCTCATCAGTAGGGTGAAGTTTAAAAGTTGAATGGTTTGATTGTTGGAAATAATTTTTTTGTAAAGCCATCTTTAAAACACACACATACACATCTGTTTAGAGAAAAAATTTCGTTTTTAGTGATATATCACACAACCCCTATATCCACTTAACTAAGATGGCGATATGCTCTTGCATTTTAAATTTCAATACAAAATATGCAGTAAAAATGGCCAAGATCCATACATAATGTCAAAAGCAATTCCAAATACAATAATTTGTTTGAAAATAAATAAATTAATTAATATATTAAAAGTAGGTTAACTCTTTGTTTTGATAATGAATAAAATAGTACCTACCTACATAAATACAATATCATTCGCTAATATACAAAATAAAATATTCATATTTAGGTATAGTTTTTAAGTTGTTTTTGTCATGTACTTGTGGTTTTAGGTTAAATAAAATACGTGCCTTTATATTTTCAGGAAGATTTCCAGAGATATAGGTTTATAGTTGTAAATAGTCTATAATTTCAATTAGTTCCATTGTTTGTAACAAGCATTTCTAAAACAATTCATTCTCGAGAATGGTAGTAGCAAAGGGCCGTTTATACACATGAGTCTCGTAAACGAAGACGATGATGTCATATCCGCCCGTCCTAGGTGGAATCATTTCATTATGAAGTTAAGATTAAAGGCGACTTGATTAGTATTCAACTTTCATGCTCACGCTCAAATACTGTTTCCGGTCACAGACCACTCAGATACATCGGCTAACTATGATTAATTATCATATTAATAGCCATCGATTGGTCGATTTGCAATTATTGATAAAAATGAGAACGGACGAAAAACGAGTTTTTAAATATTATAGTATATGCATTATGTAAGTATTTGACAAGGTCCCATTTTTCCATAAAAGGAAGCATAATTCAAAGCTGAATGAACGGTACGCTGCTAAATGTAGTAACAGTAATATTGCTTTATCCTATTTAAAAGTGAGGCAATGCAATTATTTAGAACAAATGCATAGTGTGTATGACTAATTGAGGCTGTTTATAAAATTACAACTTTAACATTTATGAGTTGACAATCATTGTAATATTTAGATACAGTCGAGAAAATACTTTGACCTTAAAGACCTGACCAAAGGAGAAATCATATAAAACTTAATGGACAATGAATTCTATGACTCTGTCGTTCGTGGTAGAAAAAAATGTCTGGTAAAGGCAGCTATATGTAGCTTCAGCAGAGTGATGGGTTAAGTCGTTCTGCCTAAATAAATCATTATAACACGAGCAACGTATATTTCACTTATTCGTTTACATGGCAAATAAATAACGATGTAGTAATAATTCAAAAATATGTTCGTTTGCAAGCATTGTCTTATAATTTATGTGTATTAAAATGATAAACCTGTTCTCTTTCAACATACTATATAAGGAAGGTCGTTTTAAATTATTATTTTAACACATTTATTTTAGAGTGTAGGTATATATTGAATAAATGCAATATCCGGGATGTTATTAATTAGTTTTTTATTAGAGATACGTTGTCTACCTCTATGTAACTTTTGGCGATTTTACGGTTTTGTATAGGTTTTACTTGAAAATATTAAAAATAATGAGAAAAGGAAAGGCCTTTTTTTGGGTATATTAATTATATCACATTTACCGATCATTTTCAGATTTGCTAAAAAATAAAAAATAATTTTGTTTGGGCGAGTAAATTGTGCTTTTAAAATGATTTTGCGATTTATTTTCCCCTTAATCAGTGCCCGCAAGAAACAGTAAGTGCTTTATCACCCTAAGGAACTTGCTTTACTAGAAAATAAATGCCATAAGGATGTTATTCCTGATAATTCAAATTTAGAAACATAGGTATCCTGCAAACTTGGAACCTGAAAATCCCGTAGATGAGTGTATAGCGTTAAAATCTGGACTGAAAAATACCTATGAAATTGCTGATAAAGTAATTGAGATCGCCGTCATTATAGGAAATAATTTCCTTTTATATTTTGAAATTTATTTTACAGATTATTCTTAACACTCTTAAATAATTATTTGTAGAAAGGTTCCGATATTTGGATATAAGTCTTGAGAAAGTTGATTTGCATGAAGTGAACCTAGTTTAGAAGTTGCTCTACTTGAGATCAAAAAAATTAGTAGTTTTATTGTCGTTATTTCAGCAATAAGCATTAGTCATAAACTTATCGTGTATGGTGTTGTATTATTAAGGAATGTTTAAGTCAGTACCTTTATTACTGTATTTCTAAATATTTACCTAATTAACCCATTATTTTTCTCAATTCGATTTCCCCATCTCCCCTAAGAATGTCACATTTTCACGATAAAAATTCACATTTATTGTGATTAAATCATCAGATTTGATTTATGTGTTCTTTAGAGCGTTAGAAAAAATTCAGGGGGAATATTTAAATTTTTTTTGCACAAATCAAATGGTCAATTATTTCCTTTAAGGTTTTGTCAGTTTTCACTTTTCTTTTTCGATTCTGGTGAGGTTTTTCAATCTCTATGTTAATCTGAAAGGAAATTTGAAAAAATCGAAAATCTCGACGATTTTTCTAAATATTAAATAACCAGAGAATAAAATTGTTCCACTTAAAACTCCACAATTTATTTTTTACTTTCGATATTTTTTCGTTAGTTATCCGGGATACTGATCTAAATATGAAATCGTTAAAAGTAGTAAGTATTTAGAAATTTTACTAAAAATTTCGAAACCAATACGACAAATTTTAAAAGCATTACTTTGTAGAACTTTTTTTGACAAAATATTTGCCGATTTTTGATAAGCGAATTTGTGAAAAAAATCAAAAACATGATAGTCTGCAGACCTATATTTTTCCCCTTTAAATGTTCTAGTTAAAGCAATTCTTGCAACTTTTCATTTTCAAATTTTTTTTTGAATTTAAGTTAATATTTTCTAAACTACACAAGATATTGAAAACATTGGCACAAATTTTTTGTAGAGATTTAATTGAGAAACAATAAGTTACACGCATAGTTAAACAGTTTTCTAAAAATATGTTAATTTTGGAGTGTTCTCAAATTTTCTTGCTGATTTCAAAAAAGATCGGAAAATCTTGTCAGATTCAGGGAAAAAAAGTCAAAGGTTTTACTTATTTGCTTAAAAATTTTTAACAATCTTCCGAGCAATTTTCTGATAAAAAATATTTATTAAAATGTTTTAACACCTCTTTCTTAATATAGTTATATAAAAACACGTAGCATACGAAACCGTAAATCATGCCTATATCATAAGTATTAATTATTTAAGTGTATTGCTACTACTGCTATATTTTCGATATCTAAAAAAAAAATTTTGTTCCTAGATCAGGATTTTCTAAAGTAATAATGGTTATCTAGATTTTCGAGCCCTAAAATAAAATCTAGTGTAATAACAATATCCTTACTTTATTTCAAAACATTAAGACGCCTGCCGGCCGCAAGGAAATAATTAAATAATTTCTGAAACTGCATATTCTGTGAAAATAAATAATTGGGGAAAACAATTTTTATTTCAGAAGAATTAAAGACACGATGCCGATGTCCTTAATTAAATTTTCTGTTATACGAGATTATCAAGTTTTTTTAAATTTTAAGAAACAAAAAATTTCTTAATTTAAACATTTTGTTATTATTAATAAAATATACACACATTATACATATGCATGCCTATTGGTTTTTTACGTGAATATTGACAAAGTTCACATTCAACGTTACTGCGTAGTTAAGTACAATAACCTTTTGATATTCGGAACTGGATTTGTAAAGATGGAATTGATAAAATTAATTCCCATGCATTAATGACTAATTATCCCCAAAATTTATTGTTATAGTCTTGTCCTGACAATTTCTTTACCGTTTCAAATCTCCGTTGGATTTTTGAGACTCGATACATTTAGGTACAATAATTTTAATTAAGGTTACGTGCATTTCGAATTCCAACTTCTTTTAATTTTGTTGGTTAATTAAATTACACTTGCATTGATGCGTAACAAATATTCATGGAAAATTATTGGATTTCAGTAGGAAATGTCAGCGTAAGGCCATTAATTTATCTTATACCGGGCAAAAACAGATATCAGATTAGCGGCAAAATTCGCAATAATTATAAAATCAGGTATTATTATCCATGTAAATCAAGTTAAAAGTAAAAGAAACAACGCTTTAATGGATTTCAACATCCGCAGTTAATTTATGAATGAAATATATAATTCACCATAAACGTATTATGCAAAATGTTATAGGAATGCTATTTAGTAATAGTTGTACCTATCTATATATATGTTACTACGATTTACATAACTTCTAATAATACTCAGTTTAATATCGGACGTAATAGTCATTAGATTTCGCAACCGATGGGCTACTAACTTGATAATTACGTAATATATTGTAAAACAGACATTGGTAGGTATATTTTTGTGAATTAAAAACGAGGAAGTAATTCTTATTCATAACGAGATTGTTGGCTTGCAATTAATTGAATAGGAAGGGAGAAAACTGATCAAATAATTCCATCCATAATGCTGTAGCTCTCCATACTTTCCAAAGCAATGTTAAGAGTATTTATCATGCGACTATATTGCTCGAATCAGCAAGTATCTTTGATACGGCTCTCATCATTTAATACGTTCAACAGAGATTTTACATAATACGTCATGCATAAATTGAATAACGTGATCGAAGAATATGGAGAGTATGTTAGCTCAATAGTGTGTTTAACCATTTTCTTTCTAATCTTTCACTTCACTTTGTGATTAACCGAGGTGCTCTCTACTCAGTCTGGTGTTCCACAAGGATCTGTTTTACTGTTCACTCCGTTTCTCCTTTACATCAATATTGTTCATCGGTGCCCACTTCATGAAATATTAAGTAATGCGACTGATTCTTATGCGATTAGACGTCCATAAATCGACTAGATTAAGTCAAACCTAACTAGTTAGTAATGGAAGCTCGTAGGAGGCCAGAGGCCAATCTCGGTGTCTATTATCTTCTTCAGTATTAATTAATGTGCATAAATAGTTAATTTTGAAAATCTCCAATTAGTTACGTTTGAATTACGAATAAAACGAATACTTCACGTAATGTTTATATATCTACCAACAGCAGACTTCTTCTGTCACTTGAAGTTTTGGAGTTAGCGCCTTTTTCTTGAATTCCGTCAGTCATCGAGTTGAACGAGTCCTTGTTGCATTAACCGTTTATCAAAAGCGTTGGGCTGCTGATTAACAAACACGATCTGATCTTGAAACTTTTAATGTAGCACTAACGCTGACGTAATTTTTACTAGATGCCAAAGTTCTGATAATACTCAGTTCCGATCAAGATCGTAAGATAAACCTAATTCCTTTTTCAACAATATGCTCTGCTTCCAAATAAGAAAAGTATGTGGTCAAAAATTCCACTTTGAATTCCAATTTATGATTTTGAGTATATTTGTAATTGGTATTTCCTGCATAAAAGATTATCATCAAGAAAAAAATTCCAACGTAGCTGATAGCTGTTACTACTTAGGTATGAAACCAATGGCACCATCTTGATTAAAGCACGACCACATCTTTTGTACCCAACAGTCAATTATACAGGAGTACATCTAGTAAAGTAGTAAATAATCTCTTCTAATAACATGTCATCTTAATTGAATCCTCACGATGCTTCCAACAGCTCTCTGGACGATGATGCAGCGTAAACCTTTGAGTTAGTCAGTGGCGTATATCCACGCTTAAGATTAAACTCAGCCAAATCAGAATGTGCTTGTGTATGCTTAATTCATTATAGATATATTGTAATATTAATTAAGTACGTTTTTTGAAGAAGAACTTAATTGAAGAAGCTTGTTCACGATATATTTAATTAAACACAAAAACACTTAGGTATAAGACAAACTTTTTGTGGAATTTCGATCGCAACACACTAGCGTTACGAGGCGTTTTAGTTGCTTTTCCTGTTTATTACACCACATGTTATTACAAAAAGAGTAAAATGATAAAATTTAAAAATAAACTTTTGAAGCCATCAATTTTATTGATCCAGTGTAGCTCTACTAACCCATGTATTTTAGGCACAATTTTGAATAAATCTGAAGAAAGATATGTAAAAACTGAAAATTTGCACACGCGTTCTTTAATGTTTTGGAGTATCATTAATCTTCCCCATTTTTTCAGTGTCGGCGTCAGCAATTTTTAGGACTAAAAGTAAACACCTGTAACCAAGCTTACTATATTGCTGTTTTAGCTTATACAAAATATTTGTTTAAAGTTAGAAAATATGGTTGATTTACATGCCGAAAACTATTATTTTGTTAACAACATTTAAAAAGAATTAATTAACGACCTATTGACATTATGATTCTATCCTGGAGAGGGCTAGAACCTTTGGTGTAGCAGTAGCACTGACGTAGTTTCCACAAATATTAAAACGCTGACACTACACTCGACTAAAATTTGGTCAGAATTATCAGTGTTGGTATTTGTAGAAACTACGGCAGTGCCATTATGGTTCTAAATAATTTATTCCCATAACTAATGCAAAAAAAGTGATCTGAAAATAAACATGAAAAATATTCAAAAGCTCAGAAATTTTATGAGGTTTATGATTCTGCACGCCGCCGCTGCATTTGATCATGATTGGATGCTGGGTACAGGGAAGCGAAACGCGGGTGATAGGCAACATGAATGAACGGTCGCGTGGCTGCTTATGACGTCAGACGCGGGAACCTGTTGAAGCACCTGGGGCGGCCCAGCCGAGATGTGACCGCGGCGCCGGCAGCGGGGGGCGCTCCCGTCTTTCATCTAACTCTTCCACGGTATAAATAACTATGTTTTTATGTTGAGGTTAAATTTTAAATATTTATATCCGTCTAATCTAAGATGAAATCGAATTATATGTATAGCTTCGCTTGAGCTGAATGCTTTAATACGCCACCAATTAGTAGAACAACATTAAATAGGCAATTTATTATCTAAGTTTTATAAACTTTCTAACAGTAATTATCTATTAAGTAAGATAAGTGTAAGTATTGCAATTTTGAACCAATTCAACATCATCCTCTTCGCCTGAAGATGTTTCTAAACTTCTTGGAATTCTGGATGAAGGGTTTTGAACCTACAAGAAAATACATTAGATATTTACCTCGGGACGGTTTTGAGAGTTTTTTTTCCACTCGCAACTCAATAATAGCTTATACATATGAAGGATCAGCACTATCAGCAGATCTCTCCAAATATTGGTGAAATTTCCTGTTGGACGTTAATTGCAGTTTCCGTTGCGTTGAAAATTATGGAACGCAAGGTAATGGAACGATCATTATCTGACAGACTTCCATCATAAACATGGGTTGCCCATATCAATTATCCAGTTAGAAAAAGTAGGAAAAACGCCAAAATACTGAGGTTAACTGAAGGCACAATAGCGTGCAATCCCTTGAGAACCTATTATTTAGTATTGTACTGTTTCTTATATTTACATTAAACTTTCAGTGAGTATTATTTCCAAATGGATTTCCTTGGGAATTCAAGGTGCCATTGCATCTTTTAGTTATTATTAAAAGAAAATTTCTCTGCCCATAAATCTAATCTTGTCCATTAATGTTGAATTCCTTTCCTTTTCATAGATAAAAATATTTTATCAAAATTAAACTTTTCACATGGATCTAAGTGTTTTTTGGTGTTCATTTCCTGTACTTTAAATACTCTAAAATACACTATTTTCTACGTGATCTATTAACGTAAACACATTACCGCTGGTTTTGTAAATGTCTTAATAAAACAACCCCTGTATATCAGTAATTTTTCGAAGAATATGATGGATGTTATTTACTTAATATTGTCATTAAATTTTCTAATAAATATTGGTTCAGAATTATTTAACGCCTGCAAGTAAGTATCTAATTACGGATCTAATAAAATCAAAATCACCATTTCGATAATGATACTAACAGTACTTGGCATTAGATTAATCTAGCTATATGTACCGTTAGATCTAGAACACAAAAAGTCGTATCTGACTCAGGAATCGAATCCTCTATTTTGTTTATTGTTTTATATTAGTAATCACGACTTGCTACTGTATCTCTTAATAATCCAGTTATTATTTTTAAGTAGTATCTTAATTGCAGCTCAAAACAACACCAGTTGCCACTTAACAGTAACTGAATATGTTAGGTAGAAAACTGATCTAAGATATTAAATGTTGAGATAATTGTAGAAAATTGCGCGAATTACATAGTGTATTAATTCTTGAGATAAAAGTCCTTTGGCCGTAAAATTTATTATGATGTATATGCAACCGACTTACACCCGCAGGCCAATTTGATAGTTCGAAAAATTAAAACGAGAAAGCCGATATTTTATGGACGTTGGAAAGAGAAGGTGGTTCATCGAGTGTACATTCACATATATACCGCATTTAGTTCCCACGATCTATGAATGAACAGGTATATATACGGGGTCAGTATACCTACTATGTGCCCTCGAGGGACACGAAATTATACAGCAGGAAATATAAGTGTGTGTGTATATATTAGTTGTAGTATCAGATTTGATAGTTTGTTCACTGTTTCCAGTGATAAATGTTGTGGGTGCGCTGTTGGTTGTTGATCAAATTTTTTTCGCTTCCTCTTGCAGAAACCGCTATTTCAGCACAGATCAGACCTTATGACTTTTAAAGTTCAGTCGATAAACTGTTGAAAATAGATTGTCAAAAACACATGTCATTGAAGTAGTATTTATTAGAAATCAAGTACATCCTGTAGAATATATAAATATATAACTATACAGGATATTTGCCTTAATAAAAGTATCTGGGTGAATTTCGTAAGCCGGAAACCTTATATAATTTTGTTTTGCAATTATAAAATTCGTACACTTAGTTATCATATTTCATATTTCTATTGCCTGATCAAAATTAATTCAACTTCTGCAGATACTGTTTCGTAATGGATCAACCCTTGAAATTGGTATTTAATTACTTAATCATGACGTCAACTATATTGGTGTTGAAGCATTTGCCTACTTGCATATGGCAACCGAATGTATTATACCGAGTGGCACAGAAATAACTTACCTCCAATTTGTTCAACACTTCTTAAAATAAAGATTTGATTTTCGAGGAGTTAAATAAAAACAAAGATCGTTCCTCATTTCTCAACTAACCTTCTTATTTTAATTGGCGTCCTGTATATTTAAGTCAAGTTTCTCATAAAGCTGTAATCTCTCTTTTCAATAAATCTGGCCATTTTCAAATCTTCTCATAGCTGATCTTGTTGTTATTAGCACTAATTTATCTACTAGAAATTCGGGAACAAATCTAAACATTACTGAAATAAATTCTGAATCTTGGAATTATCATATAGGACTCCGAGGTTACCTGGAACCAGCATTTGGGTAGAGTCATATATACAAAGAGCAATAGTAGCAACATGCAGGCAAACTTACTTAGACCAAAACATTGATCTTAGACTAGGTATTCTGCACTGTCTTTATACCAGAATGATAAAACATCACACATGCAAGTTTGGTTGTCCAAGGGACGAAGGACTGACTTGCCTGAAAATTATAAATGGTGTAAAAGCGGCCATGGGTGTTCCCCGTTTAACATAATGATTCAGGATGAGATTAGAATAGATGCATTTATCTTTCAAAATTCACTTGATACGGGCCCTCATGGAACAAGATCGGAACAAAAAACATTTTGTAGAAGATCACCTATTTCGAATGGCGAACAGAAACTGACATACTACGTAAAAGATTAACCGGGTACGTAGGCGGGTTAAGGATGGAAGCAGAAGCTATGGCAAGGATACATGGAGAAAGGCCGAGTAAAAGGATGAGTCTATCCTTTGGTTAATGCATCATTGTGTTCCAGACAAAAATTTCTCGGACTACCAGGCATTGGCCTTAAATAAGGTGACATCTAAGCTGATATGGAGCTTAGCTCATTGGGAGAGCAGAACAGAGTTAATATACTCAGAACCGTGAGTGTTTATAAAAGCATAGCTGGAAGGATCATCAAAAACTAAGTCAGGAGTTAATATACAGGGAGGCCAATCAATATAAATTTGCTACGGTACTTCAACTTAACGGGTCACATGTTTTGAAAGACCAAAAACAATTGTTAAATATTCAAAATAGAGGGAGTCCAGTAACCATTGCCCCCCCCCAGTTTTTTGGTGCCTGCGCCAATGACTTTTAAATTATTTTTTTTGAGATAGTCATTCATTTTGGATTATTTTTTGTCTCTAAACAAATTTTGATAAAATGCTTCGTTTTAGAGATAAGTTGAAAAATATTGGTCCTTGATTGGTGCCTATGCTACGGTAATTTCATAATTTTGAAATCAGCCGCTTTTGTAAACAAATGGCAATTATAAAGGACTAGCCAAAAATAACTATTTCTAAAGTCACTGGCGCACACAAAAAATTAATAGGCGCAATGGATTCAACAATCTACTATTTTATTTATAAATTAGAAGCGTTATAACAAGTTAACAATATTTAATACACCTTATTTTCATTGGAAACAAAAAACAGTAGAAATAAAAAATATAGCCAGTATAAAGAAATTAATCGACTTGACCTCTATATTTTTGTAAACACATACTTTATTAAAGAAAATCTTATACTTTGAAAAGTATTTGATTTCAACCTGTACTGCTCTCCAGCTTGAAAGATTCGTTCTCTTATATACTTCTCACTCAAAATCAGAACCATAAGTATACACAAAATCTTTTATAAATTCCCAGACAGAATAGTCCAAGGGAGTAAGGTCTGGGGAACGCGGTGGCCATTGAACAGAAGCATCTCGAACTCGTCTAATCCAGCAATTAGGAAAAATTTTATGTAAATGCGAGTTATAGGAACTGTTTACATCAAATCTTTTATAACCACTGAATTGGTCGGGGTCGAGATGATCTTGTTCAATGGTCACCCCAGACCTTACTTGGACTATTCAGCTTGGAGACTAGACTGGAAAGATTTTGTGTACATGGTTCCGATTTTGAGTGAGAATCGTTTAAGAGAAAGAAACATTCAAGCTGGAGAGCAGTTCAGGTTGAAGCCACGTTTTGAAAATCTAAGATTTTCTTTAATAAAAAGAGCTCGTATGTGTTTACAAAAACATGGAGGTCATACGTCAAACAATTTCTTTAGACTGGCTATTTTTTTATTTCTACTGTTTTTCTGTTTCTATACAAACGATTGTTGAATCCATTGAGCCTACTAATTTTTTGTCTGTGCGTCAGTGACTTCAGAAATAGTTATTTTTGGGTAGTCCTTTATTTACAAAAGCGGCTGATTTCATTTAGAGATATTTGAAAATCAAGGACCAATATTTCTCAACTTATCTCTAAAACGAAGCATATTATCAAAATTTGTTAAGAGACAAAAAATAATCCGAATAAATGAATGATTATCTCAAAAAAGATAATTTATTTAAAAATCATTGGCGCAGGCACCAAAAAACTGGGGGCAATGGGTACTGAACCCCCTTTATTTTGAATATTTGACAATTGTTTTTTGTTTTTGGTCTTTCAAAACATGTGACCCGTTAAGTTGAAGCACCGTTATTAAAAGTTATTAAAAAAAGCATTTTTAAACTTCAAACTTTGACACCCTGTATAACGAACATGGGGGTCTAAAATGAAAATTGGCATTATGAAAGTCCTATTATTTTTGTTTAAGAAATTCATGATTAACGGCCTCCTTTTTCCGGACACCCTGTATAGATTACTGAAGAAATATTCCAAAAATCCAACAATATCCAAAGATTTAACAATGAAAATCACTGATTAATGAATCATGTCCTAAATTATCGAATGCACTGCCCATAAGGAGCAGGTTTCAGTTAGCAATACTAACAAGACATTACTGTCAAAGAGTATCTATATGCAAAAGAAAACTTATGGTGCCGACTGAAAATAAACCAGAAACAGTGGATCATATCGTATTCAAATGTGAAGCATTATTAGCTGCGGTAGGAAATAAAATTTATGCGAAAAAATACAATCAGAAACTATAAAAACCCATCCTGTCACTGATCTGTATCATTCGGTCTGAGGAATTGAGGTGTCAAAGTGGGTAGAGCAAATTTAGGGAGAATACACTAGAAGAAAGCTCTGAATTACAATATTATATAAGGATATTTCTCAGGACTTTTAATCCGAATTTAAACAATTTTAAGTATTCAATTTGGGTTTGGAAAGGTTTTTATATTTTATTGAACTCCTGAAAATGCTAGGTTGGTGAAACATCGAGTGTTAAGTAGACAATGGAAATAGCTGGGGTGTTTAATATATCATCGTCTGTATTCTATCCTTAAATCTATGAAACTAACTCTAACTAACCACAAAAAAAATTGAGCGATGTCAGGTCCATAGATCTAGTCGGAAATTTGATACCTACTTATCTATCAATCCAGAAACAGCTTATTCTTGCGGTCTCTTACATTTACTCCATGGAAGAAAACCATGTCATCTTCTTAAGAAGAATAAGAAGAAAGAGCAAGATCACGACTTGAGGGTCGAAACGTCAAGAATTTTAAATATTCAACGTGGAGTAGAACTCGAAAACTCTTCTACTTATTTTAATAATATTCTCTATAAACCAATTTTATTTCATATTTTTTGAGAAAAAAAAAGGGTATTACTTTTTTTGAAACTTCTTTAACTCGTACCGGATAATGATACATTAAAATACCTTTCTTTTGATTAGATATTATTTGCAAAAAAAATTGAAATGTAAATCTGTAACAAAAATTTCATTATTAATATTAAAAAACTTCTTGTCCATGGGTTTTTTACACACGCTGTAACACAGTTAGTTCAGGTGCATCCTGCGTAAAGTAAAAGGCTCGCGTAATGTACCTTCTAACGAAGCTCTACATTTAAAATAATCTGAATTCTGCACGTTATTACTTTCTTGTGTTTTCATTTGAAGAAAAATAAATCAATTTACGGGATGTATGCGGGATGATTTTAATGTTAGGTATATTCAGCATTCCTGCTGTTTCCTAAGGTAATAAACTCCATTATGCATCGATAAAGCATAAATTCTTCACCTCTAATTATGAAGAATGAAGAAAGAGTTGTATGATAAAAGGAGAGAATCTATAAATAAATGGCAATTTTAAATAAGAAATAAATGGAGGTATGTAAGCTCGCTAACCGAAACTATTAAATCAAAATAATCCTTTCTCAGTGTATACGCTAATTATATTTATATCGGTATGGCCAATTAGGAATATAGATTATCTTCGCATATACACGTGTTCGTAGCATCGGAATGTGATTATAAAATATAAAATATATCAACTGACAACTTCCATATGTAAAAAGTAAAAAGATAATATTTAAAATATGACTTATGAGTAAGTATTTTAAATAAGGGTCCAGAACTAACGTACACAATTGCTTCATTAGAGCGTAAGCACTAACTAGAGATAGACTATAGTAGAAAGTAGATAGTCAAAGTAGGAAAGTAGAAGTTGAAATATTTTTTTTGTAAATACAAATTTAATAATTTTAATAAATAACTTTAGCTACATAACACTTAATATTAGTTCTTTTAAAAATAATTTTCTGCATTTTCAGTACAGTAACCGATAAAATTTAATTTAAAATAACTATTATTTTCCATCTTTAATTAAGACTGGATTGAAAAGTTCAATAGGTGCAGAAATTGTTTGTGTGTAGATGTTCTGGACTGTTTGGAAGGCAGGCGATCTTTTTGGGTTATTGATTCGATAGTTTTTTGACAATGTTAGTAAATAGAATGACCAAAATACAAAATAGCATGCATTATTCTCCTCTAATAACTACCTAATGCAGTCAGAGAAATTCATAAATTAATTGACGAATTTATTCAATTCATAAAGAAACCACCACCGTCTGCATGCGTTCATCACATTAAATATCTAGAGATTCGCCAAGCGGAGCTTAATATAAACAATATCTTAATTATGTCTTTCTGAATTTGCCAATATTACCCAAGGTAAAATGCAACGTATGGTCTCCGTTAAAGTCTGAACTACTCAAAAGCTTTCCTAACATGCCACTAATTACGTCGTATAGGTTATGATAATATTTGACAAAAAAAATTAATTTACAATTAAAAGAAAAATTAATAAAGTACGCGTATGAAGCCTTAATTATAATACATATCCATTGGGGTCAACCTATAATTACTGTATATCTAAGTGCTTTCTTAAAGTTCGTAAGACTTAATTATTGAAGTGAAATAATATCCATTTTGCCCTGAGTGAACGAATTCGATTTTAAATTGTGAAACATTAAAAAAACCGGTCTTGGAAGAAGTATAGCCAGAGGCACTTACAGGAGGACATCGGCGCCAAAAATAACAAAACATTATTCGTGTAGGTAACCTAATTTTATAATATATGTTACGCAACTCGTTGTCCAGCATCATCGTGAAACACTTTCAAAAAGCTGAATGGACCGAAATGTTACAAGTAAAATATGATCGTCGATTGTTGGAAGGAGGTGAATGGTAATTTAAAAATCATTGACCTCCGCTATTTTTAAAGCATCGCTTTCTTTCGAGAATTTGCCAATGTGATAATATTGTTTCATATTTTAGTATATTAGTCTCTACATAAGAGCTTATAAAATAAATGTTAGTTAAAATACTTTCGTCTCGAGCAAATAGCAATAGTCTTTCATCAAATTAAATAGCTTTTTAGCGAATCCATTTCTTTGTCTACGGATAAATGAAACGAATCAAACGATATTTGGATTCAACTAAGAGCCTTCTGAATGCGTTCTTTATTCAGTAGGTAGCGTAATTTCTTTAGGATTTTTCAGAATTATCTATAAGATCCATAGATTCGTAGATTTAAGAATAAAAAAACGACACGATTTCTTACAAAAGTAAATAATGTTGTAATTTTGAAATTGTAAACATTTCGAATACGAGTATTTCCTAAAATTTATTTAACTATATAGATTTAACAAAAAGAATATTACTGACTTACCTTTAATATGCAGCCATTTTGCTAAGTTCGAGGTTAATATTCGAAGTTGGCTAATGTGTGAGAATTAAACAGCCTTGATTTGAATATTCCGGTTAGCTGATATTTAGACCATTTTATTTATTATTCATCTACTGTTTTCATATTGACAGTAAATTAACCGATATTAAGCTACTGTGTAGTTAATGTAGGGACTAGCATGAAATACAAATCATTTTGTTTAATAAATTGTTCAAATAATCTGATACCATCTAAACCACAATAAATTTTCAAACTAAATTTCACATTTGTTCTCTCATAAATATTTCTCACAGTCAGTAGTAGATATTTTAATATGATAATATATTTGGTGAACGTAATTTAAATCAATAATAAATTCATATATTTGACTTTATTGCCTGTTTTGTAGCCTGTTACATAATTATGTATGTATAATGTATATATGTCTACTTTTTTCTTTTAATAACGAACTTGATATTTCTTTACAGACACTTTACTGTATTTTATAGATATCATATTTTGACCAATACGATCGATGTTCATAAAGTATCACTGTCGACTTGAAATAAACATTCTTAGTTTTGGTTTATTATTTCTCGCAGAAATCTAAAACTAATTAAAAAGTCGTTAAACTAAAGATGTTTTTAAGCAAACGAAAATTAATGATTAATGAGAAATTGATACAGATACAGATCTGATCTCGGTTTTTATTTGTAGGGTGTGTGTGAGTAGCACAAAAAAAATAAACTTATTAATTATAACTTTAAATGAGATAAAAATAACTAGAGAAAATTTGTAGGTATCATTAAACAAATTTATTAGTACTTCACAATGTACACAAGGCCTGATTGTATGAATGAGTAATACACGGTAAGAGAAATTATTAAATTTATTTATAATAGAAAAAAAGTAAGAAGTGCTTTCACATTTAATGGCGAATGCGCTAGTAATAAAGGATTTAAATTTTAAGAAATTGAACATAATATTTAATACATAGGTAAATATTATCTTAACCATCTTTTTGTCATTGAGATAACACATATACTGATAGAAGTGATAGATGTATCTTTTTTCTAATTTTTGTGACTAATTTAAAATGTGTACTTCATCTTAATTTCCCCCCCATGCACTTATTAACGATTTCTATGCTTACCTGTAATTTCTCCCAGCAAACCAATCAAGTTATCTTGCTTATAGACAGATATTTTGTAGAACCATCTTTTAAGTTCAGTGTGGTCAAAATTATGTATTTTCTTCAAAATACATAATTTTTCTTTAGTACTCAAATTTTGCAGTTGACGTTTTTAAAAAAAAATCATAATTGCTATTTTTATATAATTATAACAATACATATCTATTAAAAAAAATCATGACAACATATAAATAAATATATTCCCCCTCTCATTTCAATAATATAGTTAAAAGTATGTTTTAAAGTACCTATAACTGGCAAATTTAATGAGAGAAATCATATTTTTTAGATCAGAGTAATTTCAAAGGTTCGATTTCCTAGTTGTGTGTTCTTTTGAACTCAATGTATTTACATCTCAATCAGAAACTTACTGTAACTGTAAAAAATCAGGTTTTATTTTGCAGAAAAAAAAATTGCTGTATTTTAATACAGCAAGTTCCTTATCATATAAACGAGTTTTTGAACGCGGTACCTCTAAGTTTACCGGATGGCTAACAAAGTCGTATTTCTTGTAATTAACTTTTTTTTGCCAACTGATTTTTATAAACATTATTGCCATGCCATGAGAAATTAAAATGTTATTTTAAAATCTTCAAATTTACAGCAGCGCAATTATTTACGTTACTATTAATCAACAATAACAAATAAAAAGTTTATTAAAGGTAAAAAATTTCTTAGATAAATAGCTTAATTACTTTGAAATGATGTGTTATTCTCACTGTTACAAAAGTACAACAACAAAAAAAAATATACCTAAATAAGATTCTCTTCAAATCTTCAAATTTGGAAATATTATAACGATAATTTTATAGTGAATCTACATGAGTTTTTATCAGATCGTAGGTTGGTTAAATCAATTATTTAGGGCACTATTAACTTTCTGGCGAATTTCTACGGTCTATAATTATCATTTCATAAGCATTCCCAAAATTGAAAATCATATTAGGCATTTTTTTATCGAAATATTTTATAAGAAAAAGTTACTCAAAATCCCCAAATCCGAAGTTTTATCAAAATGAGATAATTTTTTTTTCTGAAATTTAAAAAATCAGTTTAATACTTTAATAATATTTTGTTTATCAGATGGGAATTAATTTTATAATTATTCATAGACTGTCAAACAATGTTGATGTTGGTATTAAACTGAGTTTTTAATTTTACATTTTTTTATTAGGTAGTTTTTTTTTTCGGAAAAATTGTATTTTCTCCCATTTTGTGTTTTAGGGATTTTGAGTGGTTTTGAGTAACTTTTTATTACAGTATTTTTCGATAAAAAAATACCTAATATGATTTTTTCAATTTTAGAAATAATTATCGAATGATAGTAGATAGGCCGTGGAAATTCGCCAGGAAAAATTAGAGGGGTGATGCGATGTTATTGGGCAGGCCCTGTATACTCCTATTTTTTTGTTATGTAATAAATCAGGTTGTCAAAAAAAAATTATAATAAAATTATGTAAATGCATATCGGTTTTTCTAATATAATTTTATACAGTGTGTTAGGAAAAGTTTTAGGCAAATTTAAACGGGGTATAGTATTATCCAACAATTAGAAAAGATGACATTTTTCTCTTGTGTTTACAACACATTCAAAGTTCAATGATCTTGTATCAATCAATCAATCATTTATTGTATTCAAGAAAATGCATTTCTCATTACAAGATGTTTGAACTTAAAATAAATCTTAAAATACTAAAATATGGAGAAAAACAAAAATAAAATACAAAGAAGAAAAAACAACTAATGTGCTTGACAACAATATTTTGGGCAATTAAAATATATTTAGGCCGATTCATTCATAATAAAAGATCTCAACTTTAGGGCGTTCACTAAATAAAAAATTATTTTTGCCAGGAGCCTAGGGTCACCAGTGCTCAACGTTACAGCCAGACTATTTGCATCTGATATTTCATTTAAAAAAGTGATTCTATATGGATGATACAGAGGGCATTCAAAGAATATATGTTCACTTGACTCTGGTTTATTTAAATTGCAGATTGTACATACAGTAAAGACCGAGGAGGTTCGAACATGGGTATTAGTTTGCGCGATTTACTTGTGCCCGTTGTAGGCAAGCGGACACAGTAGTGTGGGAATCGTGGATCTCCGCGCTGTAGCCGATGGCTCTCGCGTCTACTGTTATTTTTTTGGATTCTTTTATAATCATTTTTATTACACCTGCAACACTCGAGGTGCAGCGACAATTTATTTATGTTGTAGAATCACATTTTTGTTGCGAAAAAACAAACAATAATAATTCAAATATTTAAATGTGTTTTGAGATTTTTTTAAAATTACAATAATTAATCCTATCTAGGATGAATTATTGAAGTTAGAAAAATTTCGAAACGTAAGTCAAATTTCTTTCAGACATGAGTTCTACATCCAGGGTTAAGGCTTAAACACAGTGAAAAAAATAAGAGATAAGAAATAAAGAATATGGAATAGAATTAACAAATAATGATATCCGAAAAGCAAGGAACAATTTAAACAGTTGAATTTTAAATAGAATAAGAACTAATATATTATCGCCCAGAGTATTGTGTATTTAAAACTTGGAATAATTATTTATCTTATTTCTTATTCCATTTTCTTATCTCTTATTTTTTTCATTGTGTTTAAGTAAGCCTTTAATGAGATACTAACAACAGTGCTGACTGCTGAGCGAGCAGTGAGTGGCCACAGCGCACTGATGCCCTTCTCCTAATGTACAAATTTCGAACTGAGGCGAGTTGTCGACCACTCGTATATTCGTCCCAATCCCTGTCGTGTTCGAAGCATCCTGGACTTATCTGTATACAATGATACAATGATCTTGTACCATAGGCGGGTAGAAAGCAACCCATTTGGCCTAAATTTGCCTAAAACTTTTCCTAACACCCGGTATATTGATTCGACGAACGTTTTTATAGGAAGGATCATGTCAGTTACATTATGCATACCTAATTTATACCACTGAGTAAAAAATAATATTATTTCTTCACTCATAACGCGTATACTCATTGCCTGAGACCGTTCTCGATCGTATATATGAATATTCTTCAACCATAAAAAGTACCTTAATGACAAGCTTTATTTAAATTATAAAAAAAGTTGTATAACATACCTACTATTTTTTGTCGTGTTTCATAAACAATGAATTTATCTCAATGTGCAATCAGCGAAAATGTTACACTGAATTAAAATTCGCCCTTCAGTTAATTATTACCATCGTTTCACATTTTGATTTTAGCTAAAATTGTTTAGTAATTATACCGTGACCAATAAAATATTTTTAACGTATGGCTATCACAGAGAACTTAAATACTAGCGTCATGAGTAATGCTTATAATTAATTTCAACAGTTAATAGTACTAATTTATTTATTTACGTAGCGCGGTAGAAATTATTTAAATGAATAATATAATAATTCCGCAAAAGATTCTCACGTTTATTTTTATTAAAGGTCTGATGTAATCGTTTTAATTTGCCACGATATAATTAACTCGGATCCAATCCCATTACAACTTTATATGATTAATTTTGTAGTCGGCATATTTTTCCGACGCTGTCTCTCAATTTCTTTTTGTTCTGCAACTTTTTTAGTGTTTAAGTTGTTTATTAAGTTGTATATCGCTATTCCACTGGGTGTTCATAGAGAAAATATAAGATTATGGACGCTTATGAATTCAACAAAATAATTATCCTAGAATCACATATAGGTACAGCTATAGGGTGTTTTCGTTTTAATGAACTGGACTTCCCAGCGTATTACAGAGAAGGTCATTTTAAGCAAAATATTCTCAATGAACATACTTTTCTAACCTCTTCTTTGAGACATTGGATGTTGAAATTTCTCAAAAAATTGTATTTTCCGATTATCTTGTGAATGGAAAGAAAGAGTTGAATTGCTTTCTAAAAACGTGTGAATTTTCACGTTGATAAATTTACCAGTGGCGTACTTACTGGGTGCATTTTACTATTTAAAAAAATAATATCTTAATGACAATATTCCGCATCATTGGAAACCTCAAATATTTTAAGAAGAAAAACTGTTCTTTAATTTTTTTCCTAGGTTGCACGGTTTTCGAGTAAAATTGAGGTTATATTGGGAATATTAATGCACAATGCATTTATTTAATCTTCAAAAATTTCATTTTAATATTGGGTGGCTTTGGTTACAAAATATTTAGATTGTCAATCGTTTGACAGAAGCCAACAGTATCTTTTCGTTGTTTATTTTTTTTTGACTTTCATTTTAAAATTTAAATTTTTAATGTTATCTTAAGGTCTTGTTAATAAATAATTAAGATCGGCCTTAATTATTATTGTAGTGTATAGGATGGGCCAAATTCGACTATTTTACCCTAGTTTCGTATCGAGTTTCTCTTTCAGCCATTTTAATTTCGTCTAAAAAATGGCCCTACAGCCTACTCTAATATCAACTTTGATTGGAGCAGGATACAGATACAGCAAAACTATGAAATTTTACTCGAATACCGTGCAACCTAAGGAAAAAGTTTTTCTTAAAGTATCTGAGGATTCCAAAAATATTTTAAGAAAATATTAAAATTCACCCAATAAGTACGCTACTGGTGAATTTATCAACGTGAAAATTGGCACGTTTGTAGAAAGCAATTCAACAAATATTTCCTCCACGCAAACAATTATTATTTCTTTCCATTCCCAAGGTAATCGGAAAACTTCAACACCCTGTATCTGGAAAACAAAAAGGATTGAAGAGTAAGTTCATTGTTCACATTGACAAGAAAAAGAATAATTCTCACAAAATTTCTTTATTATTGTGACCGGTTTCGTGACCAAAATTTGCATCACATCTTCAGACACAAGAACTACAATTAATAAAATAAAATTAACACAGTGACATAATACAATATTAGGAGATAATATAAAGCAATTATTAAAATATTGAAATTAACTAAACTTTAAAGTAAATCACAGAGAGTAACTATGTATTTAGACTATAAAAACCAATATAAGAATCCTAATAAAAAGGATAACATTATTAAATTAAGAATATAAAAAACATTTAACAAAATATTTAAACAACAAAGATTATATTAGTAAATTATAACATGCAATAAATAAAATAGTTGTATTATTAATAATTAAAGAAATTAAGTACATTCTTTCTTAAAAATTAAAAATTAAAATAATTTATGGAACTGTGACTTGTTAATAATAATAATGTAACAAAATTGGCGCCATTTCTTGCTAAATCGGTCTTCCTTATTTCACCAGATTTTGCATCTATGGGTAAAATGTATAATGACAATCTAAAAATGTCTCTTTACCTCAATAGTAATGCCAGAAAATTCACAATCCACCTTAAAATACACTTACATTAACCCCTTTCATTTGAAAATCATAAATGCATGAATGAAAATTTCCTCGTGTCATTTTTTCCCCAATTTTTTTATTTTGAATCTTAAACCGTACTGATGTTAATATCTGACATAACTCTTTGTGTCATTAAAAAATATTGTTGGAATGTACTGGAACTAGAATATGCAAATTAAAAATTAAATGAACTGGGGCTTCCCGATAAAAGGATAACGTTGGGGTTGGTAAAAACTTCAATTGGTCAAATAAGGATTTTCGTAAAAGGAAATACTTACTTTTGGTATGCATACTTCATAGAACCCAGTGGACAGTTTTTAGTCCTTTACCTAGCAACATCAAAATATTTTGGCTTTTTCTTAAGTGGTTTCAGTAAACTAAAATTAACAACCAATCATTTAAAGCGATACAAGAAACACAAGAGTAAATATATATTTTCATAAATATATTATGTTTTTTTTTTATTTTCAGGTGAGTACCACATTTGGTCCTGTTCTTAAAAATGCTCATACAAACTTATTTTTTAACGCTGAGTAGTCTGGATAAGGTAAGTAAACCTTGTATTTCCTTCTTGTAGAAACCTACACATTATGACTATATCAGGGAGATAGTAGAGTTAATTTAAAAATGGCCTTGATATAAATGTTCTCTAGTTTTTCAATTTCAATGAAATATCTTAAGAGTACAATATTCAGTAGTTGATATTAACTCAAAAATCACCTAGTTCTCGTACATATTTGATTGTGGCAATACTCCATCTAAACACCCAATAACCAACGTAATATTTGTTTTCAATGGGAATGCTACTTTTACCAGAATAAATAAGGAACTTCAAAATATATTTATACCTTATTTGAAAATATTGCATTAATATTAACGTTTAATTTGTTACCTTCCCAACATGTGACCTGGCAGCTAGTTTTATAGATAGGCTGTTTTTAAGGCTTTCACAAAGCTGATTGTTTGTATGGTTCTCTTCCGCGGTGATTATTTCGAATGATTGACGTTCCGACCGTCCTCGTCTTCTTCCATTTCCATATTTCGCTTTTGAAGAAGATCACAAGATGCTGGAAATAATCAACGCAGAAGAGAACCCGAAATTTTTTTAACAAAGTGCACTTAAATGTCTATTTCTGAAGTCAACAAATGTAAGTAGTAAACCTGAAGCTGAATTACAAAATTAACAAGCAATTAATTGTAGAAAAGGAAGGATATCCATAATTATTTGCTTATAATATTTATTTGAATTGAAGAAACGAATTATCGCGTTGTGGATTATATTTGAACGTTGAAATATTATTTAAATAAAAAAATACCTACTATTGTAAACTATTGGTGTCAGGGCAGTAAAAATATTGATTATGATTGGTTTGTATCCATTCCATTCTAAATTTGTAAAGTCTGATGAAAATGTCCACGTTGTCAGGTTGATAAAAGTACATGTCACGTCACATTTAAAAAAATAATTATCACGTTGAAAAACCTAAAATATCTTACTATTTGCTCTGCCAATTAGTGGTAAAATCGAAATTGATTGGAAAGCTAGAAATCGACAAAAATTTTACCTTCAAAACATCTATTAAGTTTTTACAATTTTAATGAAAAAATCCTTTGCATTTCGTAGAGAATTTCCCGCCTAGCACACTTATCTTATACATATTCATTCAACACTGGACATTTTATATTAATAATGTAAATATCAATTTAATTACCAGGTATGTCAGGTGACTAAATTTAATTATAAGGAATATGTACTTATATATTCATATACAAGCGCGTTTTCTATAGAGCAAGGAAAACTCTAGTTATTAAATCCAAATATTTAAAGTAAATAAATGAATGGTCTAACCGCAATATCCTTCCTTTCCTACAAGGGACTCCGCGCACTGATAAAACCTAAAGTAAACTGCTCGAAAAGAACTTGTTCACAATTAATTTTAATTTCCTGCTCGGTATGTTTGTTAAAATCCACACCCGCGTCAGTTTTGTGTATAATTTCACCACTACCCCCTCAACGGGTTGTGTGATTTGTTTATTTTGACTTGTGTGTTACGTTACGCGTACATAGGTCTTATCTCATAAACGGGATGTCCTGTGACTGCTCTGAAGTGATAAACAAAGCAGTGATAAATTTCTGGAGAGGTTTCATTTCGGAAGATTTGGTATGTTATTTGTATTGCTATATTATATATGCTTTAAATACTATTTACAGTTGGTGGTTTTTGAAACGACGCGACGAGCCCTAAGAATGAAATTACCAAGTCTACTAATTCCTTTAGATAATTTCCCTTGAAGTAAATGCTTTAGTTATTTAATATTTCTGGAATTTAGGTATTTTTCTGAATATTAACTGGATATAAATTAGATTCCGCTAAATATTGAAGAAAAAGAAGTAAATAAGCTATATTCAGATGTCAATTATAGTAAGCTTTTGATTAAATTTAAGGTTAAACGGAACGATTCATGTATGTACAAAATACACAATCCTCAATAAGTCCTTCTCTTTTAAAGAGGATTATAATTTTTAAGCCAAACCTTATTATTAAAGTATTAAGTACTTATAGTAGTAGTATTAAAAAAAATCATCCGCCATCTGGTGATAAACAACACAATCTAAAACATAAGCGCTCGCAGCAAAGTGGGATGGGTTTGAGGTTATGCTATTTAAAACAAATGACATTAATATATTAAACAAGTTAAGCCGGGTCAGGTTTTGCTGAGATTATTACTGTTCAGTCCTTTATTTATATCTGTGTATTTTATTCTGTCCCGTAGGATAGAAAAGTAATTTTTTTTATTCATAATAATGAATAATAATGAATAAATAATTAGATACACATCCTAACTGCCATTCAGCTAAATGTAGGAATACAAGGAAACTTGTTTTATTAGCTTATTTGCATAGTGTAGTAAAAAGGTAATAAAAGACCTTTAAAAGTTGAAAATCGTAATGATTTCAATTAACTTCCCTAATAAGCTGTTGGAGTGTTTTTCTTTGACCACAACAGGACCAGCAAATTTCAGAAGAGATTGTCTCATAAATGTGTTTTTACTCCTATAATTAATGATATGAAGCACCTCTAAATATAGAATTCTAAAGGGAGATAAGGGGATTTAAGTAGCCATGGTTGTAGTTCTGCGTGTCTACTTTAGTGCACAGAATAATTTTGGTCTAAATAACCAATTAGTGCAGTCAGTGGGGAATTTTGCCTTACAAAAGGTGGAGTAGTAATAATTTTGAAATATGTTGTTTGAGTAGCGAGCCGCCATCTTGAACAAAATGTGCAAGAAATACGATTGCACAGAATAACTCGGGAATGGTTCATTATATGAGAAAAATGTTCTAATAAAAGTTGATAAATTTCGCAACTTTTTTCCTTGTAAGTTTAATAGGATACGATCGAGGAAAGATGCAATTTAACAAAATGTTTACCTCAAAAAATGTCAAACTTCATTTGTTAATAAATTTTGCAAATAATCAAATTAAATACGAAGGCCGCAGAAAGACTTCGCCGATCACAGAAGAAGAATGAATGCTGCAAGGTATCATGCATTTAGAACGTATCACCAAGTCCAAAAATGGTGTGGAATTGAAAAGGATCCAGAAGCCAGGGGCTGGAAACTTGACACCAATTAGTCTTCTTCCAGTAACAATGATGGAGCAACCAGCACCTAACAAGTTATTAAATTTAATTTTATGCAGCTGTAAAAAAGGATGTAGTAAAGCACGTAGCTGTAGGAAAGCTGGATTTAAATGCTCTCTAATATGTCAATTTTGTAATGGCGAATCATGCGAAAATACACCAAATATTCCCATCGAGAGCGAAAGCGAAGATGATGAAAATTTATCTCAGTGATGGAGACGAATTTCACGATGAGGATGAAGAAGATAATATGGATCAACCAGGACCGTCAAAAAGAATAAAAAATTTAATAATACTTATTTTATACAGGGTGTCCCGATTTTAAACCGACAAACTTCGGGTACAGAAAGTTCACATGAAATTATGACATACCCCTTCTAACATTTCTTCTCTATCGAGCCTCCTAACGGAGATACAGGGTGTTGAAAATTCAATTTATTTTTTGTTTTTCTTTAATAACTTCCACAATATTAAAGATAGGGAAACCAAACTTGGTACACATAGTTAGGTTGTGAGGGTCCATCTTTGCTATGGTTCAGAGTTAAACTGAGGCGCGCCAGTGGCGTGTGGTCGGTCAAAATTTTACATGAGCAAGTTTTTTTAGAAACTTAACCGTAAATTATGAAAATCTGATCAGAATTGCGAAAAAAATTAGTGCACATACTTTTTCCTTAATATTATGTCGACGTGACCACACCGCACGCCACTGGCGCGCCTCAGTTCAACTCTGAACCATAGCAAAGATGGACCCTCACAACCTAACTATGTGTACCAAGTTTGGTTTCAGTATCTTTAATATTGTGGAAGTTATTAAAGAAAAACAAAAAATAAATTGAATTTTCAACACCCTGTATCTCCGTTAGGAGGCTCGATAGAGAAGAAATGTTAGAAGGGGTATGTCATAATTTCATGTGAAGTTTCTGTATCCGCAGTTTTTCGGTTTAAAATCGGGACACCCTGTATAATATATATAATTTTTCATTTTTTTGTTGTTCGATACAATTTTTATTTATATGATAGGTACAACAACAAAAAATCACAATAGCATATTTTTTTTGTTCACACCCGTGTCACTTTTCCAATTAAACTTTCACATACCATAGTACCTAATAATAATATTCAATTATTTAATATAATTATTTAATAATAAAAATATGTGATTTGATTATTTTCAAAATTTACTAACAATAAAGTTTTTACTCCAAACGTCATGGAGTAAAAATTTCGTTAAATTACATCTTTCCTTGACTGTATCTCAGTTAAACTTACAAGAAAAGTATAAATACAGAAAAGTTGCGAAATTTCCTTTACAACTTTTATTTTGAACATTTTTGTCATATAATGAACCATTACCGAGTCTGTGAAAACGTGTTTTTTGCACGTTTCATTCAAGATGCCGGCTCCAAGGTCGAAAACTTGTATTTTTCATCAGGGTCGCTACTCAAACAATATATTTCAAAATCATTACTACTCCACCTTTTGTAAAGCAACGAGCTTTTTTAATCCCCACTGACTGGGCTAAATCTAAAATGAACACCATTGAATCTCGTAGGAGGAAAACGAGACCGAGTTAAAAAACACTCTGCCCCAACTCATGCATTTACAGAAAACTGCAAAAGTGCTCTTGAAAAGGATTTGCTACAACGAAACGTATGGATCTTCATCTTCCTACGATTCCTGAAATCCTTGCTGGTCATATTGGAAGTTAGATCTAAGCCGCCACAAGATCAACGAACGCATTGTCCTACGCCCACCTCGATAGCTAAAAGGATATCGTATTTTCACTATATCATATTTTTTAATTCTGAAAACCTGAAATGGTGCCAGAGCCCTTTATTCCAAGGAAAGATATTCGGAATTTGATCAGAAAATTGAGAAGATAATGCAAGTGTCGTAAATGGTTGATACGATAAAAGAGGACTCGTTTATGATCCAGCTGCAAGACCCCAACATCCCTCTAACATTACTGCTATTATCACTTAGTTTAAATATCTAAATTTTGAAATGGAATACTCATGGTCTAATAATTTAGTTTGTGATAACAATTTGATATTGTAGAAAATATGATGGTGTTCTATTTCACAATTGGTGATGCTACTATCTAGACATTGTTGGCCTTTCACATTAAAGGCAAATGAAAATTATGAAGTAAATCTAGGACATTCGTTTTGGTAAAAAATTTTAAAACATTTCTCTTTCCAGGAATTAAATTGAAGGCACCAAATCCACATTTAACCTGCTTATTTTGACGTTTACCCGAAAAGTTAGTTTTTCTGATGAAGTAAATATTTGAAATAAAACAAATGACACAGGAATTGCTTGCTACTGATCCTCTTTGCATCTAGAAAGTTTTTTTGAACTCTTTCTTCATTAGGGACAATTTAAAATATAAGTTCTGAAATGAGGATATATCTTTCATTTTTTTATGTGCTAATCGATCAACTCAAGTCATACTATATTTACATTCATATTACTAGACACTTGATTACGCAATTATTTGAATTAGTTTATTTACGCCTTTTTTGGTAGTGAAGACAGAATAACAAAACGTAATTACCCAAAGGATTTGTTCACCTCCCAGATGTCTTTGAATGGCTTTTATGTTTTTCAAATGATTGATAAACCCAAATGACTTATTTCACCGGTGATTAGTGAATATTAAAAAAAAATGTCTGAATCCCAAAATAACCTCGAACTTAAAGAAAGTTATTCGAATAAACTTCTGAACAAATTTGTGAATTAATATTGTAGCTTTTAATGTACAGGACGTACCAACTTAAGGAAGTCTCCTAATTAGTATGTTAATCGTTTTCTTATATACATAATGTAGATTAATTGTCTTAAAGTTTGTTTTTAAACGTTCCATTGGGTATTCCCCACGTATGTATATTATTTCGAGATTCATCTGCTGTGACTGCACGATTAATTTTATATAACATTTTATATGATATTAGCATTTAAATGGAATAACATTCCGTTATTTCTGTGTACAAAATATATAAACATGTGATTAAAAACAAATGATTCGATTGTATAAATGAACAAATTTTGACAAATCCCCATAATCAATCCACAAGAGAATAGATATGATCAACTGATTCGTAGAACGTTAATAATTTCAGTAATTTTAGGGGGCAGTTTTTCCCTTGGTAAAATACTGCGTGTTTCGCGATGCGTGACACTTCTCACAGGTGGCACTGATCGGAGTGTGGGAAACCCTTGCAGGTGACCAGCCCGTACGACACCCCTTCGTAATTATTATTGCTTAATTTTCAACTGTACTAGTCTTTTCGACGGGGAGATATTTAGTGGCTTATCTTAATTGCTCCTTTAGATAATTGACGCGTAACTATTAACACGTATTAATTATATATATTTAACATATTATGAGGGAATGTTGAATATTTTCTCACATGAAAATGATAATGAAACACGTACAATATACAGACACTATTCTGTATATAAGTATTAATCGCTTATTGTAAATTTGTAGTCAATGAAACAAAATGTGTCAAATCTGCTTGGCTTGTTAAAAAGCCAAGAGATAATTTTGGAGAGCACATCGAGAGCATTTTCACCTGTGACGCTCTTTTTTACTATACCGGGGCTGTTTGCAACTTACTACAAACAGTCCCTGCCAACTTTTAACCCTTTTCTGGAACGAAATATCGGGCGCCAAATTCCTTGTTTTAGTGTGTAAGGAACAACACTTTCCCTCTCAGCGGTTTTGACAGAGGCTGGGATAATTCCAGTGAAAACACGGCCTTGTCCAGGGGTCTGTGGATGATTATCGTAGCTAGCGGGGTGGACAATTTACCATACTGGTCTAATTATTTTTACACAGACTTAATAAAACTCAACAGTATCAAAATAGTATGAGAAGTCTTTATTGGCATAAAGAAACAAAACAATAATAATTTTTTCGCTTTAGAGTATGATAAAAAAAATATAGGAACGTTGGTCTCTTATTTTCGGTATATACCTCTAGAACTAGAGACTATAAAGTTCCGTCGGTGTATGTTAAACACTATTTACCAAAATCATCCACTGGGACCAAATTCTACCCCTAGAGCTAATGATCATAGAATTTCGCCGGTGTATGTTACATAGAACATTAATTTAAAAATATTGAATATCACGACCAGTTCAGATTTGAGTAGATAGTACAATAAACTCAAAAAGACAGAAAATCTTCGCTTATTTGGATCAGGTACAGGCAGATTGTGATGGACTTTTTTCGTGGATTCTTACCAATGATAACGACTATGGATTAAACCCGGAATTTTTTTATTAGTTTCTTAAAATTGCATACTGTTTTATTATTACATAAGGAATATAAATACTTAGAATGAGAAACATGTACGATAAAATGTAATCTACGCTTTATTGCTAATTTGAAAAAGACGCCTTTTAGGAATACCCCGTAATTCCCCTATTAGGTTAACATATTGAACTCGATCAAACCTCAACTTCTTATACACATATACTTTAAATAGTCATTAACACAAAATATGCAATGCATATGTAAATTTTCATAAAACAGTGAAGCATAACGATGTATATAATTGGGTAGTTTCACGTTCACGCATCATTACCGACGATGCGCTCGATCCAGGTAGTCCTGGTGGACGCACGTGTGTCCGTCCGTCCGTACTGCTCGCATTTCATGTAATTTTATGCGATACAGTGCGTGGGAAAATGAAAATGAAACTAACATACATCGAGCAGGTGTCGCGAACACCACCGTTAACTATAAATTTCAGGATAAAAATACGGTAATTAGCATAATATGTGGATATATTAGTGTAGTTAGATATTCCTAAGAAGCCAATAATTTTAAAAACTAACGTGATTATGACAGCATTTTCAAATAAATTATTAATAAACTAGCGAATAGGAGAAACACCACATTAAATATTGTTTCTGCGCAGTATTAGAGAAAAATATGGTTAATGAATCTTCCCCGTTTATTTCTAGGGATAGTTCATAGTAGCAAATTTAAAAATTTAAATAACTATGTTTGGTTATTAGACAATTAGATGCATTAAACGAAAAAATATATTTTTAAAGGAAGAAGGTGCTAAATTCGGCCTGTGAATTGAAACGTTATGAAAGTAGATCACTTCAAAATTCAAAGATACTAAAAACAAACGTATTCAACCAAAAAGAAAAATTACAAAATACTCAGATTTATGTTCGTTTGCCTGTTAAACAAGGTAAACAAATCGTTGTGGGATCCAGGCGGAATGACAACTCTTTGATGACCTACTTTATAAACGTCAAAGTGAAAAACAGTGGATAAATAATTTTAAAAAAATGCTGATCAGCCCCCCCCCCCCCCCACCCCACATTACCCGTGTAATTTTTTTATCCAATAGTAGGGAAATTATTGTCTAACAAAACTGTTGTCACTTTTACTCAATATTTAGTAATTTTATTTTTTTTTTTTAGTTATTTAATCCTCAAATTCCTGGATAAATGGTAATATGCATATCTTCACTTGAAAAAGGAATGAGCTTGATCATTCACTAAATATGCTTCTTATCCCCAGAACTCACTACGAGGAAATTGTCTGCATAGAAAGTTCCATTCCACCTCCTTCTGCTATTGCTTATTTATGGGGTTATTATGCTGCATGGAGTAATACTGTTTCTCGTTATCAAAAACAGGCAAATTTGTTCGTACATCCAATTTGACTCTCATGTAACAGTCCCTTGCCGATTCACCACAAACTGTGTTAGAATATTCCGTTATCACCATCACACATCATTCAACTGCCTACGTATAACTTGAAGATTTTTCGAAGGCAATAATGTCAATTTTATTATTTTTAATTGCCGCCATTAAAAGTGCATTTTCAGTTGACATTGTTAGTAGAAGCCTGTGGTCTTGCGCTAGCCCCAGTCAATCAATTTTGTGTAGTTTTTTACATCAAAATTAATTTTAGGTATTCTAAACATTCGAAGTTTTTCAGATTTCCCTTTCCTTCCTTCAAAATTCTTCTCATTCCAAGTTCTTTTACATGACTTCTCGTATCGATAATCGTGGCATGTTTTCGGGATGGGCGAAATATGAATTAGTGGTAATTATTTTATCTACTATTTTCCTCATATTATCCGAAAACTCTCTAGATAATTGTTTCGACTTCCATAAACCATTGGAGCTATAGTAGAAAAGGATTATTTGTTTTTATGCCGAACCATACAGGACCATAAACTTTTACAACAAACAGGTCAAACAGTCAGTGTAGAAAAATTGAGATGGATCATTAGTTGCAACTACAACTTTTTTTCGTTATGACAAATTATTCTTATGGAAAAGATTTTCGGTGTTCGACATTTCAATTTAGAAACATAGGACCTATACCAAATTATAAAAGATTTTATTAAGGATCAATGAGAATATTGACGAAAAAAATTAAAACAAATTTTCAAAAAAAATTTCCGCTCACCCTGAAACGTCCTGAAATTTTTTATATTAGATTATTATTAAATATCAAAATAATCTTCGATGTAAGGTTTCTTTGCTTTTGAAGAAATATAAATTTTCGAGTAAAATTTTAAATTTTTTTAAATTAAGGTTCAAGCATTCAAATTAAAAATTGCAAAAACTAAATATTATAGAGTTGCACCATGTCGTCCTTTAAAATCCTGAATGTATGAAGTAGGTGACAATAACAATATAGGCCAATAAATTAAGAGGCGAATGAGATGAGAAGAGAATCAAGCAGTTAGTACAAGTAAAACCAAATCTACTAGCAGGCTATGCATAAAATGTAGTTATCTTTTTGGTATTCTTGAACACTTCTTTGACAACTTTAATATGGTTGTAAGAGAAAAAATGTTTTTCTTAATTTATAATATATATAATAATATAAATATGATGAAATGAAAATGAAATAGTGTCATCACTAAGAAAGAAATGTTCTTTTTTATTGTGGACGAAGCTTTTAATACTATAAACTAGCTAGACTGTATATTCACTATGCATTTAAGTTTAGATATATGTTAAATATTATTATTACCTACTAAAATTGCTCAAAATTGAATGATTGCATATAACAATTCATTTCAAAACGTGTCATATACCGTCCATATTGTAACGACATAAACTGTGCTGTTGTGTTTAATTAAAATTATTCCGCAACAGTTCAGTTCAGAATGTGCCGGTTAGTACTCATTTTGGTAGCACTCAGTTCTTAAACGAGTAATAAAGCATCATTCTCCGAACTTTTATATAATGTACTGACTTAACATTACACAAATCACAAATGTACCATATTTAATCGCCCATGAAAAATATCTTGTAGGATTTTCAATTGTTCTGTCCTATAAAATCATAGAACAATGCATTAAATTGTTGATTGGATAATAGAGCTCCGCCTTACAATGACCTTTAACCTCGTATCTCGTCAACAGTTGGTCAGTCCAAATCATGATTCAACACTTTACATCTCTTTACTTTGGGTATTGCATACACTCCGTTGAGTCACTACAAAACGAAACTCCATTAAAACGTTGTAAATTTACAGCTGGTAATTGTTTAACAACTTTTTATTGCCAGCAAAATATTCTACAATATTAAAAAGTTACGGAGAAGTGAAGTGTCTGGTCGCAAATCGAATCGACAATAGAAGGAAACGCGGGGCCGAACAAAAATGACACAATGTGTTATTTCAAGGTACGCTAACCATTTAGGCCCAGGATCTCTACAGTTTAAGGTGTAACAAATTTTCTATGCGGTTATTTTTAAACATTAAGATGGTATAACCCAGGTGGTCATTTAAATACTCATGTACTGGGTGTGTTAATTTTCAGTAACCAGGTATGATTTCACTTATTAGAAGTCATCGGATTTATGTTAATTTGCATTTTAGAGCAAGGCAGAGTAGTATTAAAAAATTAAATAAGACAAAAAGGCTTAACGCATTTCTATTGAATTGTTTTGTGCCAAATTTTGTAGCAACTCTATCCTTGAAGACCTTGAGCGTCGCTTCAGCAAACATCTACCTCGATCAATGAAATTATAGAACTTGTTGCTTAATGAGGCCTTTCCTAAGGAGGCAGCTTCTATTTAAGCCTTAAAGCTATTCACAAACAAAAGAACAAGTGTATCTCTATTTCTTTTATATTTAAACTTTTACTTTTTTCTTCATTAGAAAAATTGTGGGCTGTACATCATAGACCCATGCATTTGCCCTCATATTTGATTTTACAAACAAAACCATAATTTTATTTTATACATATTTGTTTTATTCATTAATCAAAAAGTACAGATACACATATAGGGTATTTGTGTAACAGCTGCTTTTTTTAAATATTACTGTTAATTTTGGCGGATGCGCCTGTGATTATACAATTATTTAATCAAGCTAAAGTTTATGGTATACCTAGTGTGTTTGAATGTTTTAAAATTTTAGAACGAGAAATATTTAAGGTTGCAAACTTATAAATATCTTTTGTTGTGACAATTAAATTGTAGCAACAAAGGATTTAGTATCTAGTGAATAAATAATTTCTTAATTTATATTATGTCTTTCCCATTAAATAACCTTAATCATTTAACCTTTTAGCATAAAACAAGCTATTTACATTTCCAGTAGTTGTTTGGGAACAAACGATAAGTAATAATTGTTCACACTCATGTCTAGATTAGTAGAAAGTTATAGTTCAACTTCTTTTATTATACTCTTCGCCGGATGATTTAAAATAGTTAATATCAACTGTAGACCGAATATTTTTACATCGTTAGGTATATTAAACGTCAAATTTTGAACGCCTTTCAAAATGTCTGTCCGTCCCGCATGTCCAACACATTTCTTATAAAGATAATAAGACAAAAACATAAATCCGTTCTTGTTGGAACTGCAGAGGGAAAGAAAAAAGTTAGTAACAATTTTTACCAAAAAAAAAATTGGTCCAATTTTACCAAAAGTGTGGAAACCTGAGTAATATAGGTATTAACTTGCGAACTAATTTCTTTTAATACTCTGTTACAGTGCTCATCTTCTCCAAGTAAAATGGGTTATTAAAAATGGTTTTTGTAATTTTGCATGTCTTTTTAAAAATAAATATGATAGGTATCAAGTACGTTATTTACAAAGACGATAATGACATTTAAGCAATTATTTTGTTAACATATTTTTTATAATTTTTTTAAATTCTTTTTTTAATTCTTTGCAAATAAATCAAGTTCTAACAATTTCCGTAAGTTTTTCAACATTCGTTATAACTAACCCATTTTTTATTGCAAACTTCTCTTTTCTAACTGAAAAAATAGCGAATTTTTGGAAGTAGGTACCTATAACTGAATGATATTATACTATATTATGAATGTTCTGCAATAGACTACACTCTAAAATAAAGGATAGACATACAGAAATGTAAAGTAGAAAGTTGCATAAATAACAATAAACAGATTTATTAAAACATATTTAATTATTACACGATGAGCGGTTTTTTATTCAATTTTTGAAACTAGAAAAATATTGTTTAGAAACTTGATTTGTATGCAATATTTCCTTAACTAATTGGCTGTTACGTATCAATTTAATTTCTATAAAGTTTTTCACATCGTCAAATTAGTTATACCTACCTACTTATAAGTACTTAGGTGGCTGCATTCTCATAGTCCAATATAACGTTTGATTCATGGCAAACTTTTCAAAAAAATGTTCAGTATTTTTCAATAATAGCAGTTCATATTATTTTACTCTTAAAGCAAATGCATATTTTTACGCCTCCCTTATACGATTGGAGAAATTCAAAATTTTAATTTTTAGGGCACTAACTTATTTTCTAATAAGAAATCAGTAAGATAAATTTTTCCCATATGTATGACGTGTACTGTTGTGATCATACGGTATAAGATTTTATACAGTTTTGCACATTATCCCCTTATCCTACTTTAAAATCATTACTGGAAATTTAAGTACCGAGGTATTTTACATAAGTATTAAATATTTTTAATATTTATCATTGAGGTCAAATTATCATAAACTGTGCAAATTGGTAAATACAATTTATCACGTTTTGGGTATATATAAGAGGAAACTATTTAAACCTGTTGGTTGTTCAACCACGAAAACATTGCCTACGAAATAACTCGGTTATTATGAAAGATAGACTTCTGAAATAATAAATAATTTTCTTTACTTTACGTGATGTGTATGATAATAAAAATAATCTCTATTGTATTATCTATCTGACGGATTAGATTTTACACTCGAACTTATTAACAAATCTAGACCTAATTCATATCAGTTGCAAGCTGAAAGTGGTCCCATTTAAAATGTGTTCATTAAATTTAATTGTTTTCCATAATTTTTATACCTAAATTGAAATACTGCATGAAAAACGCTTTGCGTACATCGAGTGGCAAATAACACGCCCATATGTCAAATAAAAGGCCTACTTTATCAATATCAGAATCAAAAATAAAAAATGTTCTCCAGTATTTTCACACTTTCGACGCCATTTTTTTTAACAAATACCAACTCGTGAGATATCGCTGAAATCAAAATTTCGTGGCAAACAAGAAAGTGCAAAAATATACAGGGTGTTCCGTTTAAAATAAGAAAACTGATGTCACTTCAGGTTAAACCGGAAGTATATACCTACTTAGTATTTTGTTTTGGTGACCACGTTCCAAATTTCGGAATTCTGTCTTTCATACCTAATAACCGAGTTATTCCGTTAATAGATACTTTCGTGGTCACCCACGTTTAATCAATTTTCATATGTAGGGAGATTGGAATAAGCTATAATATTGAAAATAAAGACCAATGTAAAATAGGCCTCTATTTCCCAACTTTCTCTTGATTTATTGAATAAAAACATTGCAAAGAAGAAAATCTTAAATACTTTTCTTTTAAATTAATTTTCTTGTTTTTAAAATAAATTATTTCAGTACCTACGTTTTAATAGGAACTTCATTCGACTTTAATATCTGTAGTATTTTTCGAAAAACATGAATATCTTATTAATTCAGATAGACGCAAAACAGGTTGGAGATACAATACATTTCAGGCTCCAGGCTCGCTTAGAAAAAATTATCAATATCTTCTACTTTTCTTCTAAAATGTCTATATTCATTATTTATCTTATTTATTTATATATACTTATAGGAATTAGTAAATACTCCGACAGTAAGTTTAAGTTAGCTATCACGTTAAATAAATATTCAATTTAAGTAGCCGTATAAAACATGTCAGGTCCTCTAAAAACTACAATCCCTGTGATTAATGTCAAGTGCCCTACTCATCGTCCGTAGTACAGTAGTACATATAATACACATGCCAAATAAACATTCTCGCGAATTAGGACAGTATAAGATAAGGTTCGGTAACGATGACAAGATCCAGAGGCCCTTGTATGTCTACACCTCATATATCTTTAGTTTACTGGGAATTTACAGGGATTTTGAAGGCAGCTTACTGTTCAAAATAAACACTCATCATCCTTAAAGTGGTTTATCTTTTGACAATTTGTGGTATTATTTATTTTTGTCATTAAATAGAAAATATGTCCCTTAAACAGAAGTCGTTCAGTGTATACAATATAAATTTTAAACAAATGGGACAGTTAAGGGTGCGTGTAAGTAATGAATTGAACATTTATTAAACGCCAACAGTGGGCTGATTGTCGAGGCTTGAGGTTTAACGATTAGGCCACCGAGTAAAAGGAGTACGATGCAGTTAAGAGCAGATTGAAAGGGTGTTAAAGGGGTTGAAAGGCAATAAAACAGCCGCAGGACACATCAGACCGAGATCGTGATGTTGACAAGACACAGACATCATCAGATCTCCTCTAACAGTCTAAGATTAATTTGTACGGTTCAGAAATTAATTAGTAGCATCGTTCAAAGAATCGACTAATGTGGCCAAAGGAACCAGCCAGGCGCGAGTCGTGACAAACAGAACGGGAGTGTCCATATCACATCGATTAAACGCGTCGGAGATTTCTTTACTTCATCCAGTTTACAATTCATCTTTTACCGTAGTTTTTATCGTGAAAATTATGATAATGATTTAAGGTTGTTGATGAGATTAATATTTTCTGACGTTCTAGAAATTTTTAAAATGCAAAAAATTTTGAAAATAAAACATATTTTTAAGGAATTTTACCTATGCCATACAACAAAACGTACATATCTGAAATAATTTCAAACATACAAAATTAACCCATATTAGTAGGTAAATACCTAAACCGAAAACAAAAAGTGTGTAATATATTAGGTATAACTTTTTAAGCGAAAAATTATTATGAATGATGAACAACCGTTGTTTGTAATAATTCAACACAGATTTGAGTGCCCTCGAAATTTTTTTATTGTTAAGGTATAACCGCCAATTTTTACATAGGTTTTGGATTAAATGGAAATATATAGGATTTAACATTCATAAATTTTTTGTATTAGAAAAATACTATATTTTCGTAATCATTAGCAATATTGACCATCGTCTGTGGTAAATAAATTTTTAAATTTTGGTTGTTTCTTTTTATTTATAAGCAATTCTGAGAAACAACTTGAGGATTTTTTTATATAGCTTTGTTATTTTCAGAGATCAATGCGAATTATAATTTTTCCTTCGATATTCTACGCTCTTATGGGATGCCTTTTCCGAATCCAATGCAAGCAAATTATATAAGTCGATAAAAAAATTTGTCGCCAAAAAAATTTTTTCAAACTTTTCATATGTTGATAAATCTATGCAAATCTTAATCGAGATACAATATTTTCCTAAAAAAATGTATAATTTGCAATTGGGAGAACCTTGATTTACAAATTGTATGAAGAAAACAACTCAATCTTTTTCGACCATAGGAAATGTTTTTTTGGGGGTCGAGAATGTCTTTTTTTATATTTTTGCAGACCCCGGTACTCGCGGATGATATACCTACTTAAATATTGATATAGGTACTCCAACTCATAGGCGTAGTTACAAAAAGTAAATAAAAAAATTGTGTGTAAAGATGACTATGTAGGTAGGGTGTTTTAGGAGGAAAGGGACCTATATTAGAGATCAAAATAAGAAAAAAGTTTCTATAAATAAGAGTTCGAAAATGCTTCCTTTTCGAAATACAGGGTGTCAAAAAAATAATTAAGAATACGTTTTTCTATAAGCGCTTTCTGAAATAAGTAATGATGCACAATTGAAGTGGATATTAGAGAACAATGAAATATAACATAAATGTAAGGGCCTGAATAATCACCCTGTATATAAAAGAAACATCTACAATTTAAAAATCTATTTACAGGATTTAATGGATTATGCTAACGTCACAAAAAGCCTTATCAAGATTACCTAATCATCTACATAATTGCTAAAATATTGAGGTTCACATATCGCCCATATTTTTCGGAAACAAACGTCGCAGTGACGCAGAAAAAGATTAAGAAACCAATATTTTGAAAAAAGCAGTGGTGTACTATTTCATTTTTTTGTTGTCACGCACGCCACTGGTGGAATGTCTAAACTCACTGAATCAAAAAATAGTCTTTTCGAGCCAGAATAGTGCATACCAAGGTCAAGTAAATATTTTAAATCATTTTCGAGATATTTAAAAAAACGTATTTGTAATTCTTTTTTTTGAGACTGTATCTCGAAAAAGATGCATTTTAAGACTTTTTTTTTATTTTGACCTCTAGAATACGTTCTTAAAATGGTTCCCTTTCCTTCCGACACACCCTGTATATGTATAGTAAAGGAGTGATGAAACAATAGAGATATACATTTAGGGAAGTCTGACCATTCCTTTACGCAGACATAAAAATTATTAGCAAATTGATGTTTTTCTTGACATTTGATTTAAGAACAAATCTGTAGAAGCAACTACAGGATTTTTTGATAGCTTTATTATTTTCAAAAATACCATTAATTGTTACAGAAAAAAATGGCGATTTTTTTTACACTTCTGGTTACAAGCATTTTATTGGCTATTACAATTTTTTCTTCAATATTTAGCACTATAGTCCTAGGGTACCCTTTTTAAATGCAAACCGAACAAATTATAAAACCAATACAGAAATTAGCCGAATTAAAATAAATTAAAACTTTTGATATTTTCACAATTCTGCAATTCACAAATTTGTTTGGATTTAACGCAATCTAAGGTTACAATATCGGTATCAAAAAGACGAGACGACTAAATCTTTTTGGCCTATAGGCGTACTGGATATGTTTTATAGGAGATCGAAAAGAGTTTTTTTCATTTTTGTCGCGACACCAATCCTTGCAGATGATATCCTTACCCATGACAGACTTGACACATCTCAAGAAATGTTTAGCCTCCTCCAGACATAGTGGAAACGCCTGGACCCTTTTTCCTTATGAATAAATTGTTTTTGAAAATGCCTATTGACTGTCACTTATTTTGGTTTTTACGAAGCTCTGGAAGGGACACCTAAAATAAAATTTTAAATTCCAAGATAATTCGAAATTTTATTTCAAAATTTCGACTTGTAACTCGGAATTTTTAAATAAAATTTCGAGTTATAACTCGGAATTTTTAAATAAAATTTTGGGTTATAACTCGGTACCTATTTCAAAATTTTGCCTTGTAACTCGGAATTCTGAAATTTCGACTAATAACCTTATAACTCGGAATTTTGTAATAAAATTTCGAATTATAATTCGGAATTTTAAAATTTTATTTTAGGTGTCCCTTCCAGAGCTTCGTAGATTTTGGCTTTATAAACTTGATTATAAAAATTGTTGGCTATTCTCGAAAATTTTCTGATGTACGTATATCCTGTAAAAATATTATTTTATCGCATGCAAAATGTGCTTTAATGTGATTTAATGTGTAAGCAAATGGGGAGGTGCTTAACTATTTGTGTTCAGTAAATAGAGTATAAAAGTATAAAATTAAAAGAAATTATATTGTTGCCATTGACAATTAATATTAAATTGATTCGACCTCTAGACAAAACTTTTCCAGCCTCCATTTTTAATTAGTTTGGCATAATATGTATAATACTTTACTTTGTATTCTGGGGCATTAATTAGAAAACAAATTACATATAAGTAAAAGAAATTGATGAAAACTAGACAAAATATTCCCTGTACAATTAATGCCAGCTAATGTATCCTTATTAAAACTCTGTTTATTGCGCAGTGTAATGTCAAAAATTAAAAACTAACCGGCAAGAAGTCGGTGTAGTAGTGAGTAATTTGCAATTCAAATAGCGCACCTGCGTTTAAATTTTTCCCATGGCCTGCTTGACAGTGGAGCGAGTTATTTACGCTTATGTTTATTAGCGTCTCTGATGCTACATGTAACAGCTAGCAACAACTAGTAGAATATTACTATTTATCAGTGCTTGCCGTATTATCGTCGGATTGTCGGATTGCGCCTTTAATGAATTTCGAAATTGATGGCGGATAGTTGTTCGCTACTTCGTTTCCATTTCGACTTTTTTCTTTCAACCATCAGTTATCGCCGATTAGCAGCTATGAAACTTATCATATCTGTCATATTTATAGGCATTTCCTTACGCTACGTGGACCGTAACAAATCATTCGAGCCTGGTTGCTGCTTAGCAAAACGCTCCCAGTACCAATCTGTTTTGTTGCCACAGTTATTAATGGATTTCTCCACAAAGATGCAATATAATTAATATAATGTTAGATAACAGAAATTCTAAAAATATCTAAATAAGGTGTTGTATTAGGCAAGAGTTGTTTTAAAATGTTTTCTTTAACCGCCTCTCAAGTTACCGAAGTAACCCCCGAAAAATCCTAGGATTTTGTGAGAGGTAAAGAGAGACGAGGCCCTACAGTTTATTGTGGAGTCCGAACCACATCTAGGGCTTCGATAATTCTCTATCCATCTAAAGTCCGAAGCAAATCAGAAATAAATTTTTAATTTGCCCCAGGATGGATTCGAACCATCGATCTTTGCAACCGAGTAAGTACGCATCAACGCATTTACCCACGCGGCTACCGTCCCTATGTTGTTGTGTCCTCATATATTCAGGTAGTACGTATTCAGGAATTATGAACCCCAAGTAAGAGTAATTTTAAGCAGGCGGTCGTAAAGCAAAGTAGTAAACTAATAAAGCGATTAACAGAGTTACGGAATATATGCAAATAACTAAAACAACGAGCGAAATTAATGAATGTTGCAAGCACATTTAGTAAAGTTACGAAATGTATGCAAACAATTAGTCAAGTTACGGAATGACTTTATACAAGGAAGTAAAAAATTGGTTACACATAGTGCGCCCTCGAAAGATGGACATTATTTTTAGCACATAATTATTTATTCGTACCATGGCACAAAGAAAGTGGAAAGTCGAATTTCTGGTAAATGTTCTTGAAAAACCAAACAATTACAGCTCAAATCTCAATCTGACTCGAATCGTAACAGCCTTGCATATTTGTAATTTGGAACTGATTACTGATATAATGTCGGGGGAATCGGGATCAAAATTTGATATATACATATATTTTCAAATGTGAATATTTGTCTTATTATGACTACTCATTTCCAAAATACTTAACCTAGTGTATGCAAACGGCACAAAATCTACAATTACCAACTATTGGAAGGAAACCAGTAACTTGATAAGGTTCGACTACACATTTAGCTCAACCAAAATCCAAGTCATTTCAGCCTCAATGCTGAACTGCAACTGATGACTATGATCACGTGACGTCACCTCTACGTAGCCACGCCTTCGATGACGTGGAGTCAATGGTGCGCATGACTTATCACGCGACGTCACCGGAACGAAGTCTGATGACGCATAAACAAGTTTGCAGAGCTCACATTAGAAGACCATGACAAGCTGGTCGAAACGTTAAGCATTTAAAATAATCAACGCGGAAAGAAACCCGGAAACCATTCTAGAAAAGATACGAACTATGTTAAATGTCAAGTATTATGCAGACGTGATGAAAGGAATTATAATAACCAATAAAAAATAGATGATAGTTTTCACTGCTAGGAAATACTTTTTTTTATACAAATAAATGTATGTATTATTTCGTATGCCAATATTTTTTGAATTCCCATGGTTACTCGGACCGGAAACATTAACTATCCACTTATCCTTGTCCTTCTGATTCTTTTCTTCTAATTAATTTCTGTCTCTTAAAAAAATTAAGTGTGATATTCGGTTACTAAAAATGCAAATAAAAGTGTCTGTTATTATTAGAGGCGCAGGAGTACTATATTATTAATATAAAACTTAGATGTTTCCCACAGATAATAAGGCATTGTTTCTAAACAATCGTAAACTTCACTTTTAACGATATTCTGGAGTAATTTAAAACACACGGTCAGTTGTTACTATTCTTTATCTTTGTATTTGTCTCCCTTTTTCTAATTTCAATTATTATGCAGTTACTATTTTGAATTTAATTAATAATGAGGCAGTTCAATAGTTTAAGTAAGAATAAGTTTTTCCAGTAGGTATATTTTCGCTGGACAAATCGACAAAAATGTAATTCACATAAATTATCAAAATTATAAGTGGGGCACAGGTCCTAAAAACATTTTGGGTTATCAAGAACTGATTAATGTTTGACATGTTAAATTTTATAAGATCACGATTGGACTGCTTTGAAAAAGGATTAGGAGATGTTCAGCTTGATATGTTCGTAAGAACTGAAATGGTTCATTCTGAGAGCGAATTGTGTAAACATTGACGATGGGGACAATCTGCAGGAAATAGTCGTGCTTATATATCAACCCCTTGGGATTAATTTTCAGAGACACATGGTAACCGAAGTCCACACGACAACGTTCTGAAATATTCGCTTAATTTCTTCTTTTGTTCTGTGCATGGTAGTTTTTCTCAATAATGCTTTATGAAATTTAGATTGGCGATATTTTGGTATTGGAACATGGCAGTGCTTTAAGGCATGACTATCAAGACATGGACACAGTTTTATTGTAGAAAGAAAATTGCGAGAGAAATTTGCGAAAATAATAAAATATTTGCAAAACCGTTTCCCAAAATTGGGAGGATAATTGGTCAATATATTTAAATAACATTAAGATTTCTAAATTTGAAGAATTTAAAATGAAGGCACATTTACTACACTTACTAAATGATTAATGGATGCAATTTTTCGGAGTGGTCATTATTTGGCAGTAATAAATTGCATAGTATTTAGATTAAATTAAATTTCTGAAAATTAATGTCGTAGAAGGTAATTTAACCAGGCAATGAAGAAGTAACTAAAAGAATCATAAATCGGACTCACCTCTAAAGGCTACAATTAACTAGTTAGTTTTGAAAAATGTGATATTAATGAGTTTAGAGCACCCTGTATATTGTATTATTGGACGTATTGACGTTTTCGTATTTTTTATTTGAATTACATTGGAACAAAAATAATTTTAACATATTCGCAGCCATCTAGATTGACAACTAAAATTCGAATTATTTTTCTTGCAACCCTGTATAAATTGTCCAAAATAGTATAAATGTATCCAAAATGTGACCGTCATTTCAAAAATGTAAAAACATACAGGTTGGTCCATTTAGAAAAGACTATTGGGGCCATTTCCGGTGAAACCGGAAGTGACAAATATGGCGGATAGGTCTCAAAAAGTTGGAAATCTTACCTAATTTCAACATACAAAAATGTATACTGATATCTTTAAAAACGAGGAAGTTACAGGGGTGGCTCACTATTCGTTTACACCCGGTATAATCAAAATCATTGATTGCTTATTTAATAATAAATACTGATGGCTTAAGTGGATAATTCTTATTAATGGCGCTAAAACAGTCATGTGTGCAAATGTTTTACTCATTTTACTCGCTATCAATAAGAATGCGCATCCGGCTAAGATTACAATGCAAGTTCTATAAATTAGTTTACATAGAAACATATTAAGAATACTCCTTATCGGTTTGTAATTTTAGTAACTCGTTATTAATTTTTATACCATATAAAGATGCAAAGTAATATTTTGTTTATGGCGTCTAAGAGAGGTGTTTTTGTCTGTTTCCTTTTCCCATTAATAAACCTTGTGTTATAAAAGTGGCACAATGCATCATGTGATTAAATCTAATACTTTTATTGTCTTTATTTCGCCTCATTAGTATTCAAATGGTCACTAATGGATTTCTCTTAAAATATAATTAATAATCCAATGAATAGAAAATATATAAATTCAACAAAACTGAACGTGTGGCGGAAAAGGGAAATATTAAAATGGTCAAATAAATTGCGTCATTTTAATGAGCTACATCCTGAGCAATATTATACAGGTTTGTCTAGTTTAATACATTAAAACTATCGAAGGATAAATGAATTCACCGTGTAACTGTATCCTAATAAGATGATGATAATAAAAACCAAAATACCTTCCTGCACTTACCAAGACAAGAAGTCGCACGAGGCGACGATTGCTGAAGCTGATGTTTTTGAGTTGACGGGAAAACGTTTAGAACATGGCGTTTTGTTACCATTTGAATTTACATATAACATCCGTTAACGTAAATATATATTAATTGTTTTTTAAAATATTACGTTTAAATGACGAAGAAAATGATTTGAGAAAATCTATGCTTTGCGTAATATCACACTTTTCGTAATGGTAAATACATTTACTTTACTAAATATTGTAATGAGGTTTATTTGTTATTGAACAAATTATTTGAACCCACAGGAAAATTGCTTTCGAGAATGTAGTTCACCAACGTAAAGTCTAATCTTATTTGAAAAATTGCAGTAACCAGCAAACTTTACTTGAAATCAATTTATGTGAAAAACCTCAATTTTTGTTATTTTCCAAATAATATAAAGGATGGTTTACAAAATTCAGGCCTGTAATTTTATTTGGTCAAATTTATTGGCAGCCAGAGGAGTTTTTTTCATTTTGAACAAACATGTTTTTTTTTATTTAGAACTATTTATTTTGTTTTAAACACGTTTTAAACATAACAAAATCAATTTTACATGACGCAATGAATAATTTACACCAAGGCGGATCGTGTAGTTAAGCGACAGTGGAGCGAAGAGAGGGATTAAACATCGAAACATTCATCGAAGCTTGATAAAACATTATTACATCGACTTCCAATCAAATGTAGAAAATTCTGACTGTCCAATTGTCACAGAAAAATAACCGAATCCTTTTCTCTGATATGTATCAAATTCCCACTTGACTGATGAAAGCTAATTACAAAAAAATCTTAACTCTGGAGGCAGGAAGTTTTCGGTCAACCAGAAGTGGAGATAGTGTTTGAACATTTTTATTGAAAACGTTATAAGTAATTTAAATCAACTCAACTGACCTAGATACGATGAAGACTGAAAGATGTTACGTGACTAACTCTACAAGAAAAGCTTTGAAGTCCATTCCGAAAAAGTCAAAGAAAAAATCTTTTTTGAAAAATCATAAGCGTGATACAATAACTTTCGAAAGTATTTTTTCAATTTAGATGAGACTTGGTATGTGGAAAAGTTCTGTTCCACAGGTGGAGCCTATTGTTGGAAGTTGGATCAGTTCGATCGGACCATATTTGATTTTTGAATATTTCGTGTAGTTTGTTTTTAATATAGCTCAAAAATGACTATGCTATTTCGATTTCATAACAGACGTCAGACGGAAGTAAGTTGACAACCAACCAATTTTGAAATATTTTCAAGTACCTCCCTTCTTATTATAAAATCTTAGTCAAACAGAAATCCCAATGCCATAATACTAATACGTTACGATAAAAATAAATAAGCCGATTTTATATCCTGCGTCGTTAATTATAAATATCAAAATTGGCTAAGGCCGGCTCTGTGCATGTAGATGGTGGCGGAAGCAATCTGTATTCGGTATTCCAACAAAGGTAAGTCGATACAGCCTGAGGTGTCTATATTTCGGTTTGCACAACTAATACAACTTGTATCCTGAAAGCATGTCAGTCGGTAAAGTGTTACGTTTATTGCTATGACAAGTGACATTCTGTCTAATACAAAAAAAAAATTATATACACTACATACTAGATCGACATCAGATGTTATTATATTCTACAGAATGAGAACACACGTATTACAACAAAGAGAACTGCAACGGAGGGCAGTAAATTCTTCTAAATGTTGGCCGGTAATTCCAAGATATATAGAACAATTATGTCTTAAATAATGCCCCAGAGCAGAAGACATGAGGGGACCTTCGCGGCGGAACCACGCTTCGTTGCCTCCTGGCCAAACCTGCCCGCCTGCCGCGCCTCTGCCAGACAAAATACCCTCTCCTGATTCTCATCGTCTAAGACGAACTCTAGACATGCACTGACCTCTTCACCTACACATGCACCTATACCAGGAATTGCAACAAAAAATAAAGAATGGTCAATTAGTGACTGCATCCAAGGCTTCTTCAAATAAACACCTATTATCTTCAATATGCCTCTCTGCTCAACTTTCGACATGTCACACTTTTCGACATGGCTGCAGTAAATGCTATAGAAACTCGTGATAACGGTGATATCCACCCTTAATTGACAGGTATAGCGCGGTTTCTGTCTATCAAACAATAACCTCATTTTCATGCAATTTACACTTCATAGCTTTATTGTTCAACAACGTAGTTTTAAAATTTACATAATATTCTCATAATCTGTAACAAGAAAGTGCTATCCGCAATCATCTAATTACTACTAGTAGGTACTACTTACTACTACTTACTCTCCATCCATTGCGTTAAAATGCAAATGCTACACCTCAAATTCTCCTCCGTTTTTTATTTCTAACAAAAATGGAAAAACTTTTTTTTAAATTGATTTTAGCAGTGGTGATCTCACTTCGAACTAATTCTAGAGCTGTTTTAAATTAATATTTTTGAATAGTTTGATTAAAAATGGGTCAAATTCAAATATTAAAAAAGAATAAGGGTGAGTTTCACCCCAACTCAGGGGTTTCAAAAAAAAGTGACTAATGGAACGTGTAGATCGTCAAATTCTACTCAAAAAAAAAACCTATAACGTTATTTTTGCTTTAATACCCGCCGAGTTACAGGGGTTGAAAACGTTGATTTTTTAGCAAAAAACACTGATTTTTCAAAGGTTTTAAGCAAATTACACAAAGAGGATCACATTTTCGAAAAAGTTTGTCATGACAAAAAAGTTATGTAATGAAATAACAAAAATAATCCATGAAATAAAAATTTGTTTAGGCAATCGTTTCCGAGATACACTTGAAAGTAGCCCTAAAAAAGTCACGCGCTTCAAACAGTTATAACTGGTTTAAAAAACTTTTTGACATGTACCTTGAATTAAATTGAAACTTATTACAGTAGCTTTTAAAATTGTCTTTTGACTAATTTTGTTATCTGCTAAATCAAAAATTATACAAGGAAAATAAAGGCAAAATTTTGATTTTTTACAAAAAAGTGCCCGTTTTTTTGTTTCAGTAAATTCCCAATTGAAAAAAAAATCCAAATTGTGTTATTTGTTAGTCATTATTATTATGTAGCTATACGCTCAAATTTTTTTGGCCGTGATGCGCATTACCTATCTAAAAGATTTTACACCTCGTTTTACACTTAATGTATTTTGAAAATTTTTGTTATACCTAATGAATTTTTTTGGGTTTGAGGTTAAATAATTTTGCAGGGAAGAATCTTAGCTGAATGGTACCAGAGACAAAAAATGATGGCCATAAAATAGTCTCACAATTATTGATTTTTTAACTTTAGGGGTGGTTTTCATCCTCGTTTTCATCTACTTAGAGGTAAGAGCCATTATTTTACTTATTAGGGGATGAGTTTTATTTCTAAAAAGATCTTGTCTTATTGTGCTTATATGCTAATGCAAGTCTGTTTTACTATTTGCGAAATAAAATATATCTACTAATGGAGAGTCGCAATTTATCTAAATATTTGGTCCAAAAGCTTAAATTAATTTCATTGGGTTCAACAGTTTGGATATACCTAAATACAATTTTCCCCATTACTTTCTCATTCAAAAGAGCCACTGCCCATTTGTCTTGTCTGCGGCTCACGAGTTAAAATTTTATTGTTGCAAATAAAAACACTTCATATAGTTAGTGTTTCCTTTTTCCTCTTGAGAATCAGAATATTCATTAGGTACTTACAGGGTGTTTGTGTAAGTATAAGTATTAATACAGTTTCAAAGAATAAGAATAAAAATGAAATTGAGAAAACTGTCAAAAATCAATTTTTTCAAATGGAAACCCCCAATGTTTATAATCTTATCAAATAATGGTAAGTTTATGTATGGATGTATATTCCAAAAATCATTAGTTTTCGAATATTTTTATATGGGGATTTTGCTATGGATTTTAAGTTCAATTACTCTTAGTTGGCTATGACGGAGTTGGGTGCTAAACAAGTATATGTAGCCGTCGCTTACCATTTGACAAGTACCTAATACTTGCTTAAATTATACGCACTAGGATTACTTAAATTTGTTTATAATCTTAGCAAAATCCCCTTATAAAAATACTGAAATGGCAATATTTCTAAAACTAAAAATTTTCGGAATAGACATCCATACACAAATTTACCCTTTTTTTAATGGTAAATAAGATAAGATTATAAGAATTGGGGGTTTCCATGTGAAAAAATTGATTTTTGACAGTTTTGTCAATTTAATTTTTATTCTTAATCTTTGAACACTCTGTATTAATACTTTGCGTACAATCCAAAAATTGTATTAACATATATGGTGTTCCATTTAAAATAAGCAAGTTGGTATCCGACTTCCGGTATAACCGGAAGTGCCACCATCTTGAAAATATTTTAGTCGAGTTCCTCTTCGACATTAGTTTACTACCAAATTTTCAAAATTTTCTAATATCTACTTTTCGAGATATCGATCGCTGCAGTTCGTCGTGGGACACTCTGTATAGATCGGGTGTTTCGTGTTGACGCTGATAAATCACATTGATTAACTATCTATATCAACTTCCACATCACTGTCACCTCTGGAATAAGAATTTTCTGTCTGTTCTTCAGACACACCATCGAGTAAATCAAATACTTAGAATCGTTAGATATGTTTTCCAGTTCTAAATTAACGAAATGCAATTTTAAAATAATAAAAATTAATGGCTGTTTTATTTCACTACCTTTAGTTTAAATTAAAGTGATGCCCACGAACACCACATTCTCGGTAATCAACATCGCTATTTTGTTTTTTTTTAAATGTAGCATGCTGATCCATAATAATAATGTCTAATTGAACAAATATCGTTCTAATAAAATTATATTTATTTGAAAAATCATTAATTACTAAATCTGTTCTTTTTGAGCAGGTATCTAATCGAACTTATAATAAGATTTGTTATAAAGTAGCAAGTGAAAACAAGACGGAAATTCTTCTTATTATGCTCATAACAAAACCGGTCAATAACAATAATTATTGTGATTGCCTCGGCGCGGCGGTCTCTCTGTTACAATTACTCGTATTAAAGGTAGTCCATATAACAATAAATTCAGAGCGCTGAAGCAAAATTACAGATTTTAATTTGCTAAAAATTATTAGAGATTGCCTAATTAGGCTCTCAGGAGCTCAGTACTCTATTCCGGACGTCAATTCGAATCAAGGTCATTATGTTATTGTTGATCAGATTATAAAAGAAGTGTGATTTTTGTTTGAATATTTTTCAATTGAAATTTAAAGTTAAAATGCAACAATCGACTCGGCAAGTCAGGATGTTATGTAATAACCAGCCAAAAAAACGCCTATTTTTAATTCTTTTTTAATTACTCATTTCGTCAAGTTTATGTGAGTGTAGTTGCAAAAAGTTGTACCTTGTCACATTCACTAAATGGAATTGATTAATACGGAGGGGGATCAACAAAAAACACGATTGAAAGCATGAATTTTCGAACGAGCTAAAAGGTTGAAAAGTTCCAGTTTAACTGGGAGAAAATCAGCTTTTCCAAAAATTTGTATAATTCAAAATGCCTCCCTTGTAATAAAAAACAAATGTACCATAATCATACATTAGAAATGCATGCAAAAATGAAAATAGTGGTTGAATTCGCATAGTGACTATTAGAGAAATTCAGAGAGCTTCTTTCTGAATTCGATGTGATTAAAGTCATTCTGACGGTTACCTACCTCTAGGATGGCGACAGAGATTCGAGAATCAGACGTTACATCAAAAAAAAAAAATTTATAGCAAAAGAAAATATCGTCAATATTAGAGGTATCTTGGAAAACAACTCTTTTAAATTTTTGAGGAGGTAGCGCCAACAGACGAATTTGTTTTATGGCACCTGCTAGACCAAGATCTGCATTTTTCACCTACAAAATTCATTTACTATTTCAAGTGCCATTTGGGTTTCGCTCCAAGATTGACTAAAGCAATTAAGAGAATTTAAGAAATTATACAAGTTGAATAGTTTTTTTTGTGATCAATGGTCAAAATCAGTAAATTGCAAATAATGATATCTTTGCAACATTTAGGTGGTATTGTTAGGTGGTATTGAACCAACACTCACTCCCTACTAATAAAATTCTCCCACAGTGTTCGTCAATTGTTTTGGAACGTGTTTTGTAAACTATGGACTTCAGGTGGCCTCAATCAAATAAACTGAGTGACTGGGATTAAAGATCTTGCAGGTCGTTCTATGGTCCCTATTCTGTCAATCCACTGTTCCAAATATCTATACTCTATACCATCCAGCAAGGATGAAAAATAAGGAAACAAACCTTATCCATCACTTTGGCTCACTGAAATGCAGTACATCTAAAAAAGGAATAAATTCAAGGCCGACCAAATTTTGTTCTGGGGGTGGGGGATAGGACTTTGTATCATTTACCCAGATTGAATTTTTAATTATTTAGCAAGAATCCGACAAATTTTTCCAGAAATGAGAAAAAAATTTGGACACTACTCCAAGACACAGACAAAAGCACAAATTAAGAACCCATTTCATATTATGATTTGTGTAAGAAGGTTTATTATATTACGTATTTTTTTTTATTTGTTCTATGTTTCGTCAGTTTTTATACCAAATATTCACTGACTTGTAAACTATAATGTTTTGGAACAAACTGTCCTAAATTGCCTGGCAATTTTTTCTCATTAGATAACTGATTCTTCTCCCCTGGAAACGCATTTGTATATAACTGTCAAGGCCAAACTATTAAGAGACGTATTTTAACGATCCCAATTGAAAGCAGTGTAGGACCATCTATATTATATTAAATACAACAAAATATATCGTTCTTTGTTTTTGCAGACGAATGAATAATTTGTTCTTTTGACATGACTGTACTGTGCTCGTAAAACATAACGAAACGACGATACAAAACAGCCAGTCCACCAAGTTCAGTCTCATTGTTATTGTATTTACATGCAATGGCTATTACGAACAGCCCGAGCAGTCAGCCAGTGGCATGTGTGCGGCCCATCGGACCGTGAAGTGCCCCCTAAGTTCCCCATTGGGCCCCAACTGACCTTTATCACTTTCAGCGAACACGTCCATGGTTAAAACTATTTTAAAAACTCATCCTAAAGAGAAGTTGATTATTCTGTAAAAAACCTACAACCTGCAGACTGGACAAATAATGGTAACCATGTCCGCTCCGCACATTTTTAGATATGTTTTCTAGTGACATTTACTGCTTTTGGGATTAAGCCCAGCTAAAAGGTTAAGTCAAAATGCACTCATCTTTCAGGTGGGATTTTTGTTTCTTTTTTAGTAGGTAACTGTTTTAATATAGCTGACTTCATCTAATGCATTTTACAAAGAATGAAATTTAAAGCGTTTCATAGCTTTAATTTTAAGAACGGAACAAGTTAGTACACAAACCTAGCTAATAAAGACTATAACTTTTACAGATTTCGATATTTTAATTTTATACAATGTATTCACCTGGTTTTACTAAATGGAAGCGTGTTGTTAAGGATGGTAATTTACACCCTTACCTAATCTGAAAATAAAATTATTTTTATACAAAGTTGTCTTCTCAACCTCCAAAATAGCTCCAAAATTTACATTTTAAGAAAATTTTCTAGGTATATTTTTTGCTATGTTTACATATTTTTACTTAATTAACAAAAAATTGCATTAGTTAATTAGTAACATAATCATGGAATCATTTTTCTAGAATGTTAAAGGGCACTATTATAATAGATACCTTATATGCATAGTTTGAATTATTTGAAATAATCCACCTTTATTCTCTTAATTGCAGATACATTTCTTTCCATGAATGAAAGATCTATCTTATTGCATTTTTTTCTCTACGTTTTTAAATATTATCCCCAAAATATACCTACAGTGTGAAAAAGTACGATTTTTTACATGGTACACGTACACGTATAATTTCATACAGATATTATCTGTTCTGATTTGAAAAATGCGTTTTATTTTGAGGAATGAACACACTACGAACAAAAAAGAAAATGTCATGAATTGAACTTTCATAAGTATTTTCTAAATAATTGCAAAATTTATGTCTAATATAAGTTTACAAACAGCAATACTGATAGTAGTGGGAAGTATTTTAGCCCCTAATCTGATATTCAGCATGTTTTCTAAGTATTTTTGCCAACAAGTTCTATCGGCCATATTGTTTTCTCAATTCTTAATTTTCGAACCATTAAATATGTGCCAAGAAAACTAAATTCGCGGATTAGATACACTATTACTTTACCTACTTTTAAAGTTGCCATTGAAAATTGTCAAAATGCATGTACCGGGTGACCACGAGATGAGGTTACACTCTATAACTTCTTTGTTATTAAACCGATTAATTTTAAATTTACAGGTGAGGCATAACATCAAATTGTGCAACTTTTGACACTTGGTGGCCTTATTTCTTACTTCCGATTTAGCCGGAAGTAATATTAACTTTCTTATTTTAAATACAACTCTACCTGTTTTTGTAATGTATCTTATCCGTTTTAAAATTTACAATACATTGATATGTTACACAATGACATTTCATTTCAAAATGGCCGAAAAATTAAATTTTTTTCAAAAATATTATTGTGTCAAAGTTGGCCATGAAATCAAAAGAGTAATAAATTTGACACGTTCAATTTTTAATTTGTACAAAAATTTCGTTTTGGCAGAAAGATATTAGAAATATAGGATAAATATTTTTCTGCAATTTTTAAATACCCAAAACTATTTTTTTATTCGAATGTGTCAAAAAATGACGTTTCTCGGTGAGAAAACAAAAACGAAAGGTAGAACTTTTCTAGCTACTTCAAGTAAACAACATGAAAAGACTTTTCCGGCCTAGGCCGGAAAAGTGACAGACAAAAAGATTAAGCGTTTTTATAGTTACCTCTACTTTTTAAAATGCTAGCCCTTTTTTTCTACTGTAAAATGGTAATGCACATGTAAATAAAACTTTTATTGTAGGTATTTATTTTATGTAGTATATTTTCGATTAAATTCGATATTATAATATATAAATTGAATTCGATACTAATTTCAAGCAAACTGATATGACAGCAGTTGTGCAGTTGTTATTTATTATATCTGTACTTAGTTCACAGCCGTCTGTTAAAAAAAAACTTGCAAATTGTATCATTTGCGGGGTAGCAAGTAAATCTTAAGATCATAATATTTTAATTTTCCCTATCATTTTAAAATCCATAAGCACATTCGAGTAAAAAATGTTGTATGACACACAGACAAAAAACTGGTTTTCGGACTCCTACGAATTGCCAACCTCGACTGCGGCTCGGCTGATAGATTTTTCGTCCTTATGACATAAACTACTATTTTTTAAATACCCCCACCTGACTTTTTTTAAATTTTGCCTAGCCATTTTGGGGGCGATGCCATGGCTCATTTAGGAATCTTAAATAGGGATTTGTTTATTTTGTTATGTCGTTGAGTAAAGAATAGGTACACTCCGTGGTTATGCTCAACTAAAATTGAAAAAATAGCTTTGTATTTATATTATATGTATGAAATGCCACAAATAACATTTAAACAATAGCTTTGTAATTTTCAACTAAAGCAACCATAGTCCATAGAAAATTTAACGCTTTTAAAATATCAATATAGTCAAGTGGGGTAGACATGTTGATTATTATCTCGTTAATCGTGTAGTATGGAAATTTCAGGTGTGGTCAGAATTTTATTCTTGTATACAGGGTCCGGTGTAAGTACGAAACAACCCTGTATTATTTCTAATTATTGTTAAATGGAGAAATGCGTAAAATAAAAGTTGTTTGGCTAATTTTTTTATAAATTCTGATGACATTTAGTTTACGATCTCAATCATATTCGAATTTAACCAGTTTTGTTCCAGATAGAAGTAAAGTAGATTTGTAAATCTAGTAAGGAAGTGCATTTTCTCTGTCTGAAAAATTATGAAAATAATATCCAAAATTTAAGATAACGGTGAGAAAAAAATTAGTCTGATTCTGAAAATATTGACCTTGAAAGTGTTTCTGAAAATGTTGACCTTGGAAGTGTGCCTACTTTTCAATTTAGAGAGTTCACATCTATATGACGGTTCTGATTAGTTCTTCCATTGGTTCCATGATGTATTTTTACTCGCTGCTGATATTACCAAAAAGTACTACATTCCAATTTAATACAACTATAAAAATGCCATTTAAGAAAACATTTCATATTATAACTTTGAAACTCATATCATAAAAGAAATTCGTTGCTTAAAAAAATGTATAAAATCTTATTCTCACACATTCATCTGAATACTCTGTAAACAATTTTGATTCTACAAACAGTTACCATTTTGGCCATACTAGATACACGACTCGCGGAGAATGCACAGCAACTAAGTACTATTACACGTCCTGAATACTATTCTCATATATGGTGATCTGCATTTGCACCCAAAACTTAATTAAAAATTTTGACCCCAATCAAAAATCCAACTATTCGAATGGTTGGTAAACCGACACTCTTACTCACACTCACGACCACTTTGATGTATCATGTTCGTATACGTTTATCATATTTTGATGGACATTACTCATTAGTTGCACGGTTGGGCAAAATTTGTTTTTATTAAAAAAATCAAAATTCATTGATTTAAATAAAATGAAAGTATGTATTTCATTTTTTACATTTTTATACAGATATTTTGTTGATTGAAATCAATTGATTTAAATCAGGTCAACCCTGATTAGGTGTGTAGATTCTTATTTCTGATTATTCGTAGTTCCATAAATATCGAACGTAATTAAATGAAACAGCCATGCTATCTCGAACAGCAACTTTATGAAATTCATTATCCGATTATCCTCTTTCAGACCTTTCCTTTAAAAGATACCAGAAATAATTTCTTGAAATGTCATCCGTTAAAAAATATACTATGCAAAGCAAAATAAAAGCTCTACACAATTACAATTATTATTAGAGTGCTATTTTACCTGTTTAATTGACTCAATTTAACTCGAATACCCCCTGGAAATTTCGAATAGGGGGAACTTAACGATAACATCATAGGAGCATACAAATCGAACAAAATTGCTGATGGGAGACCTTGTACTCTTCTATTGCATCTACTTAACAAATAGAACAATATGTTTTGAACTCAAATAGCAATTGAGCACGTGTTTAGATGTTTATTGAAAGACCTCTAGTTTATTGTAGACCCTCTGCGTTGTAAGAGGCAGAACTGTTGACACGTTAGTAATGTTGATTGTTACCACAATAAAAGGTCTTCACCGCGTGCTTCTATTAAGTCGTATTACCGCGACAAGCAACGCAAGTGTAAAGGTATAAAAATTAAAAAAAGAGACCCACTAGTAGTGATATTCAAATACATGTAGCGATAAAGCACTCAGGGGGTCAGGGCAAGTCACTTTTTCCACAAATACAATACTAGAGCTACTGAATATTCATTTAGTCATATTATATGTAGATTTCCTGTATTAGCATACCTACACCGCCACTTGTTGACAATGCACTATTTTATCGACAATACTACTATAAAACGTTTGTTTCTGTCCTCGCGGACTACGTAAATAATCTGATATAATAAAATACCGACATGTAGTTGAGTCCAGATTGTATATTTAATTAACTGAAATGGAAACAATATATACTTTGCCGACAGTGAAAAGTATCTTTAATAATATGCATTTTGGATATGTTGATGATTAAATCTACCATGACAATGTAAAAATTATTTTTCTTTGGCAATGTAGAACAACACAAGTATATAAAATAATATACAAGCTCCATTGACATGTTAGATTATAAAGATAAGGATAGTAATAAATATGTTCCTTTATTTTCTGCAATATTAAACTAGGGAAGCTATATTACAACAAATTAAATTCTTACTCATCCAAACAAACATATGTTCGTAAGGTCAACGTTCTACAAAGCAAATTTTTTCAAAAGGTTTTATTTTGCTCACGTAATGGATCTCATTAGTTTTATAGACTTTATCATTTATTTTTCTTCACACATTGATTATACGTTACGAGCAAAACCAAGTTGAACGTAGCAGAAACGACGTTTGCCTCATTCACTCTGTTACTTTCTTCTAATAAATTTCAAAAAATGATAAATTTTAATTGTAAGGATTTCGTGTAGCTGATGATTTGTAGAAGAGTTTTCGAATGCTCTTCTCCGTTGAATATTGTGAACTCTTGGCGTTTCAACCATCTTGTGGTCTTCTTCACTCGTGAAAATGTTCACAAGTAAGGAAAATTACGGCGAAATGTCAATATTTCAAAATATTTAATGCAGAATCCAGAAATGTTTCTAGAAAAAAGATAACTTTTATTAATATTTATAATTTATTTATTAAAACAGTATTTATACTAAAAATTTGTATTTATTTCGTGTTTGGTCTATCAATTCTTCAATTTAGTTAGACTTGACCACCTCGTTTATCGAACATATTTAAATCACAATCATTACAGTTAATTCAATTATTTTCCAACATTTTAGTTACTCCAATTTTTTTCTTTGAGTTGTCATTAAGTATATCAAAGTTTACCAAATATAACTTTGACGTGTCTGTAGATTTTTCTTCGCTACTATATTCTTGTTTTAAACTTTCCATATTAAATGATCGTTCTGTAACAATTGTCGCAAGTTTTAGGTGAAACTATTTAGGACCGATAAGGACATGACTCATCCATTGACAAACAAGAGCAATCATCTCATTGAAACAAATACTTTCCAGTGTTAATTCTACAACCAATTTACCAATCATCCTTGGCCAATTCACTAATCTGCAGTTCGCTCGTCTATATTTATAAATAAAGTAGCATGTACACGATGCATCTGTGTTGATAATTTTAGGTGACACAAATATTAGGCTAAATTGTTATAGGACACCAAGGAACGTCTTAGTATATTCTGCGCTCCTGGCATTTAGCAGTTTGGTGGATACGTAGCTAGCGATATGTGATGCCTTCAGGTCTCGTGTACTGATGAAGATGATAGACGACTTCCTGTGTGACGTTGTGCCTCGTGGAATATAGATAGCTTAGATTCAGTATATTGTCCGACTTTGAGTAAGCTATTTAATGAAAGAGAGCTTGCGATTCGTGATAGCTTCATTTATATTTTGATGATTTATTGAACTGGTTATAATCACTACAGTCAATGGCTGCTGAGTGAGTACGAAGTCTATCCGGCACAAGAGTTTTTACAGTGACCTGTTCTAAAATATTATCTGAAAACAATTACCGAATATACTCTAAAAAAATTTCATAATTTTTGTTTTAATTAAGTACTCCAAAGTAATGTTTTTTCAATAAAAAAAAAATCAGCTTTTGTGTAATGATAACTTGAGAATACTTCGATATATTTTGATGAAACGTATGAATCTACTAAGTTCAGAGTTATGCATAAATAGTTTCTGGGGCGGTAATTTTTTTTAATTTCAAAATTATTTCGAACATGTTTGATATTACCTATATAATATACAAATTTTACTGGTATGTTTTTTTATAAAATAAACAATTTTGGAAATATGTTTTGCTTGTGGTGTGCCAATTTTAACACGCTTTTGTTATTATTTTTATTTATTTTTTTTATTATTATTTTATTTTTTTTTTATTTTATTTATTATTATTATTATTATTATTTATTCACCTGTATGTTTGTTTGTTTGTTTGTTTGTTTGTTTGTATGTAACGGAATCTTTCAACGAGATTTTCACCCACTTCAAAACGTCAGATTAAACTGAAACTTTGCACACTTTTCAAGGATCGATGACAATTGACAATACAATATTTTATAACTTTGTCCTAATGTCCTTACCAGGACTATCAGGATAAAATAAAAATAATTTTACAGGTTAAGCATATGCCATCTACAGAATGACAGTAAATGTTATCCTTCTTCTTCTTTATCGGCATAGAAAGAGAAATTTGAAAATAAAAATTTTTAAAAAATTCGAAATGAAATATGTCGAAAAAAATTGTCTTCAAAAATAAAAAAAATTGAATTCAAAAATTTTGATAAAAATTTGAATTGAAAAATGTCAAAAAATATTGAATTGAAAATGAAAATTTGGATTAAAAAATTTAGATTCCAAAATTTTGAAAAAAATTTGAATAAAAAAATTTGATTTCAAAAATTTTGAAAAAAATTTGATTAAAAAAAATTTGATTTCAAAAATTACAAAAAAAATTTGATTTGAAAAATTTCGAAAAAAAATACAATTGAAAAATGTCAAAAAAATTTCATTTCAAAAATTAAAAAAAAAATTCGGTTTAAAAAATTTTGAAAAAAAAAATTCAATTGAAAATTACTAAAAGAAAATTGAATTGAAAATATCAAAAAAAAATTCATTTCAAAAATTTTTAAAAAAATTCGATTTCAAAAATTTTTAAGAAATTTGGAAATGAAAAATTTAAAAAGGAAATTTGAATTGAAAAATTTTGAAAAAAATTTGTAATCAAAAATATAAAAAAAAACTATAGTAAAAAAACTAAAAAAACACGCTGTAAAAGGAAACCGAACTAAAAAGTAAAAAATAATGTTTATCTACTAAGATTTTGTTCAACAGTGATGAATATTCCACTAACTCAATATAATTAAATGCTTTTTACTAAGTTTAAAATAAGAATAAAGTGATTGACAAAAAATAATTTTATTGTAAAAAAGTACTTTTCAATTTTTAATCAATTTTCATATTTCCACAGGCCCACAATGTGAAAATAATTATTTAGATATGTGTTTTAACTTTCCATGCATGCACTATGGTATGATATGGGCTGTACACAAACAACCTCCTACTTTAATTTAAAAATACCTAAAAAATTACAAAACATCGCAATTTGTTTTTTACTCAGGTATAATAAAATAAATTTCAGGCTCGATGTTATTATGACTGCTATTATTTTTGTTCTCAATATACAGGGTGTCCCAGTTATCGTGCTCTTGGAAACTGTAAGGGATACAAGGTAGGTTAAAAGACACCAAATGTAGTGCTTATAAAGGCTTACTATTATGTGCAAAAATATTTTTGTAAAATCAACTCGTTTTTGAAGAGAGAAAATAAAAAGTAAACCAAACTTTGCAATTACATAATAATATAATCCTTTTTATTTGTGTACAAATATTTTATAGAATCGCAACTAGTTTCGGCTACATAACCGTCCTCAGGGGAACAGTTTTAATAATAAGAAAACTTGAAATAAAAAGGCTCAAAAGTTAAAACATTTTTGTCACATTGCATTACGAGTACATTACTGTTAACATAAAACAAATAGATGTAAAAAACAACACATTACTCTGAGACAAACGAACAGTAAATAAATCGAAACTCGTTTTTGTTTCGTAGGCAAAAAACTGATTATTTTCATTTTTCCATTATAACTTCTGTATCTATGAAAATATTTTAATGCGGTTTTTTCATTCGTAGAGCACTTTCTGATGCAGATTTAAAAAAAAATTATTTTAACTCTTTTAGATTTTAAGAAATTACACCAATTTTTGAATACAAACTATAGCTACATAATATGGCTTAGTTAAAATCCAGTTTTTATTCTCTTTAAATAATGGAGTTGTAGCCATTATTTGATTTGTTTTATTTTCCTCCCTAATTTTTATGAAATAAAACAAAAGACACTCAAAACATATTTTGATTTATTTATCAAACACTTATTAGGTGTCTACGTATAATTTAAATAATATTAGGCTTTTAAAAAACTAAGAAATTAAGGAATGTTTTAATTTTCAAGTAGGCCATGTAAAAAATTGTTTCAAATAGATATCTGTCAAAGTTTTGTTTTTGTTGTAATAATTTATCTTTGTGGTTGGTTCTGTAAAAATGATTAGTTTTAATAAGGAAGATATGATATGATTGCTTATGGCTACATACGGAATTTATGAAATTCAGGAAATCCAACAAACAAATATCTAAATCGCTTTCCAAAGCATCCACAGCTACACATACATTATTACAACAAAAACAAAAGTTTGACAGATATCTATTTGAAACAATTTTTTACATGACCTACTTGATTATTAAACGAATTTTTTATTTTTAGTTTTTTAAAAGCCTAATTTTATTTGAATGATACGTGGGCACCTAATAAGTTTTTAACGAGGTTTTTAATGAATAAATCAAAATATATTTTGAATGGTCTTTGTTTTATTTAATAAAAATTAGGGATGGAAATAAAATGAAACAAATAATGGCGATAACTCCATTATTTTTTTAAATAAACCATTGTTGTAATATGTCATTTAAAAAAGAAAAAAAATTGGATTTTAACTAAGCTATAGTCAGCTGCGACTTGTATTTGAAAAATTAAAGTTGGTGTTAATATCTCAAAATCTAAAATTATAATATAATTTTTTCCAAATCTGCATCAAAAAGTGCTCTAAGAAAAAAAAACCGTATTAAAATATTTTCATAAATAAAGGAGAAAAAATGAAAATGACAAAAATCAGTTTTTTTAATGACACGTTATTTTTCTTAGAGCTGAAAACCAAGAAAATATTTAAAAAATGTCTTAAAGAAATTGCAAATACATATAAAAGAAATAAGTATATTTTCTTTAGACTTTAGAGTCGAGGTCAATAATTATAACACTAAACTACTAAACTGACATTTAATATCATTAGTAGTATTTTACCAGTACCTATATTCAAAATAGTTTTGTGTACAATTGTTATCAGTTTATTAAGAATCTGATCTTTTTACTAAGTATACCTATTGGATGCAAAACGATTTTAAACCATCTAGTTGATGAACTAAACTGTTTCGAAAGGTCGATTACATTAAAAACAATTATTGACCCCGATCCCAGAAGTATTTTTAACCTTTTTCTAATATATTCCATTCCTCACCTTGTTAATATAAATACGAAACGTAATTCTGCATGCATTACATTGTTTTAATTGATTTTATCTTAGTTTTTCTTGATTAACGTATTTCCTCTCTAGTTTTTATGTGCAATGTAATAAATATATACCTGCCTATAGAAGGAAATTAATAGTTTCATAAATATGTAGTTAAGCAAAAAGGAGCGGAAGAGAATATAATTGAACTGGAGAAAAGTAAATATCCCTTCCGAAGATAACGTTACGGTTGACAAACTATTAATTAAAAAGTTTAGCGCAGCGTAGGTGAAAGAATAAGGATTGATTGGAGCCTAGGACTCTTACCCATTGACCCGTGTGTTGGACCATGAATGATACGGTGGCGTAATTGGTAGCACGTTAGCGGCATCAGCTTCCTTCTTAATGCAGATATCCCGCATCCGGTGCACTAACCAACATGGTTGATGGTTTTGGTTGAACTCTATTGACACTCGAATAAGACGCTCGTCAGCCTCTAGGACTTGGACGGTTACCATCATTATTTGAAACTCTTTGATTAGCTTAAACCTCGCCTTCATTGTTTGTTTAATAAGGTGTTATTATGAACTAAGAGCCGCGAGGTCAACGAGATGCTGAAAGCTGAGTTTTTGTTTCAACTTTTTGAACCGAATATGGTTGATTGCTTTCAAGTTAATTTAATTTTAATCTTTTTTAAAATGAGTACCTAATTAAAGTTGATTTTAATATGTAAAAAAATATTTTGCCAATATATATTTTTTTAATAAGCCGTTCCGGATACCTTTACTATTCGTTTGAGGTATACCAATATTAATTTTTTTTACCATATTTCACTTTTACAAATTACAGTTACCTTAATTTTTTGGATGTAATTCTTTTATAACTATTTCCGGTGGATCTAAGTTCAGGTCGATGTAACTAAATTCATTGAGTTCAAATCAAGTCGGTTGGTTTGTATAGTGCCATACCAATAAATTCTGATGTTACGTTATCATTTTACGATATCAAAATCATGTAAACTTAAAAAAATTGAGTGTTGCTTATCCATGCCATAAACGCTTACTCTTAAGATAATAGTAATAGAAAATAGAAAGAAAATAATAGGCGCCCAATCCTTTTTACACCAAAAAATTTGCCTCGTGTATTTTAATTCTTTTGAAAAATCTGCATTTGTTACCAGGGACATTTGAACCTACGAAAAAAAATTTAAATTTTGGAGTGTAAAAGAGGTAATATTTTTGGGGAACGAGAGTTAAAAATGCGCGCAAAGTGAAACACGCGGGAGCTTTGAATGTATTGTCAATGTCAAAAATCGTACATTTGTTATTCAAAGAGGTCTAGGCACTTTCAAAACTGTTGATTTGGTGCTCTTCGCGCCTTGATCGTAAAAAAATATTGGATATCGATTAAATCAAATATTTAATTTAATTAGCAAAATGTAAAGTATTTGGTTAGGTGGTTGTTCCAAGTGTCTTTGACTTTGGCAACTTGTATATTTTCTCAACAATGTATATAAGTACGTGCATGATCAACAAACAATACGCATGTGTCGTTTTAACTCACTCATTTTTATAGTAGTCGCATGCTGGATGCTATTCATTGATGCTTTTTTGTTACATTTTCTGTTCCGGTTGAACGTCCTGCCCGATTAGTGCCTGCTAATGCCTTGCCTTAAGCCTTACGAGTAGGATTTTTTTTATGTAGAAGCCTCATGTCGATATACGATAAAATAAATATAAATATACAGTACGCGGAACGTACTTATATGAGCAATATTTAAATATTGCAGTAATCTAATCAGATTTATATTTATGTGCAACTATTTGCATTTCCGTACTTCCCTCCCCGACTTGTATATTTGCTATTAAGTTTTGCACACAGCGTGCCAATGTTTAGATACATTTCTTTAATTTTTTTAAAATTGAAATGTTTGATTGAAATTTTTTTAAGATTGAAAATTATACAGGGTGTCCCACTTTTCGTACTCACAATGGTTATCTTGGAAACGGTATGAAATACAAGGTAGGTTAAATGACACCAAATGTAGAGCTTATCAAGGCCTACTATTATGTGCAAAAAGAGCTGCTAACTCTTTTAGATTTTGAAATACATATTAACACCAACTTTCATTTTTCAAATACAAGCCATAGCTGGCTATGACTTAATTAAAACCCAATATTTATTCTCTTTAAAATGATATATTACAACAATACTTTATTTTTAGAAATAATGGAGTTGTCGCCTCTATTTAATTTTTTATTTTCCTCCCGATTTTTTATGAAATAAAGCAAAAAAACATATTTTGATTTATTGATTCAAAACATATTAGGTACAGGGTTATTCATTATAAATTACCCACCCCTTATCAGCGTTATTATTGCCTATAGAAAAAAAAGTTTTAAATAAAAGTTGTGTGGTTATAACTGAATTTTGTTAAAATGCCATCAAAAGTACAGTGGCGTGCAGATTTCAGGGGATACAAAAAAATAATAATTTTTTTTAAATGGGATACCCTGTATATTATTACATTTTTGGAATGATCCTTTTTTCCTGATTTCAAAAATATACCATAAGTTACCCCCACCATATACCGTTTTTGAGTTATTAAACGTCGAATATCTTAGTTAAACTAGTTACTGTATAAATATGGAAAAGTTAACATTATTAATGTGAGCTATGAAAATGACACTGTAAACCATTTTGATAATTTCATTAAAGAAATGTCATTTATCAAACATAACAGTTGTCATTTTCATAGCTCACTTTAACAATGTTAACTTTTCCATATTTACAGTAACTAGTTTAACTAAGATATTCGACATTTAATAACTCAAAAACGGTATATGGTGGGGGTAACTTATGGTATATTTTTGAAATCAGGAAAAAAGGATCATTCCAAAAATATAATAATATACAGGGTATCCCATTTAATTTAATATTATTTTCTTGTATCCCCTGACATCTGCACGCCACTGTACTTTTGACGGCATTTTAACAAAATTCAGTCATAGCCACACAACTTTTATTTAAAACTTTTTTTTCTATAGGCAATAATAACGCTGATGGGGTGGGTAATTTGTAATGAATAACCCTGTACCTACGTATGATTTAAATATTAGGCTTTTCAAAAATTAAGAAAGTAAGAAATATTTTAATTTTCAAGTAGGCCATGTAAAAAATTGTTTCAAACAGAAGATATCTGTCAAAGTTTTGTTTTTGTTGTAATAATTTATCTTTGTGGTTAGTTCTGTACATTTGGGTAAAAAATGAATTGTTTTAATAACGAAGTCAGGTATGATATGGTTGCCTGCTACCAGGGTTGGCTACCCAGTGGGTGACCCAAAAATACCCAGTGGGTTTTTTTTAGGTAAAACCCACTTGAATAATAACAGATTTATTTGTAGATAACATTAAACTGAATAATCATAAACTGGAAATCTAACGTCATGTTTTGCCTAGAAGCAAAAACCAGGAATATTTCTTTTTCCGTATGGTTTGTCGGTATCTAGTATACAGTATCCTCGTGTGAAAGAGCTCTTAGTAATAAGTTACAGTATATAATATAAGTAAACTGTTTTTTTATAAAATAAAAAAGGACAATTTAAAGTAATAATAAAATAAAACTTGGTATGTAGATAGGATAGTCCTTCCTAAAAAACTAACTCGAGGGGCAGCCATCTTTCTAATAACCATTCATTTTCTTTTGGCCCTGATCGTTCTTATGAAATATCTATAAACTTTGACCAACTGAAGAGCTTTTTCAAATCCCAAACGATTTCTTAATTTGCTCCAAATAAGACCATAACTTGAGAAAACTCTTTCGGTTGATGCTGCACTAGCTGGACACGGACAGCATGTAAATTATAGAAAAACTCGCAAAACGAATCTGGTGACTTTTTTGATATCTCATTTTTTTGCTTTAGGTAGGTAAGTATTTTCCACGATTTTTCCGCTGAGAATTTTTCAACGATGATAGGCATAAAAAGAGGTGCTGGAAAATATTCTAAGTCTTTTATTCCGAATGCTAGAAAATGTGACAGGAAATCTGGATAATTTTCGTTTATCCAAGTTTCTGCCATATTTTCTAATTAATTCATAAAAACGCGAGCTGTCCCAACTTGATCTGTATAAACATAAACTCTGGTTTTACTAAAGACCAATGACAACTGTAAGTTTTTTTTTTTTTCATCTCAATTGTGAATGGCTAGCGGATTACGAAAAACCCATAAAAACACAAAACCCCACTTATAAAGCCCAAAAAATTCCAGTGTGATGGGTTTTTTATATAAAATCCGGGTTTTTTCCAACTCTGCCTGTTACACTATATACAGAATTTACGAAGTTCAAGAAATGCAGCAAACAAATATCTGAATCGCTTTCCAAAGCGCCCACAGCCGCACGAGATACATTCTTACAACAAAAACAAAATTTATTTCAAACAATTTTTTACATCCTATTTGAAAATTAAAAGAATTCTTAATTTCATTGTTTTTTAAAAGCCTAATATTATTTTATTGATACGTAGGCACCTAATAAGTTTTTAATCAATAAATCAAAATATGTAAGTACGTACTACATTATTTTTTAAAATATACCATTGTTATGAAATATCATTTTACAGAGAACAAAAATTGGGTTTTAACTAAGTCATAGCCAGCTATGAGTGTTAATACATATTTCAAAATCTAAAAGACAGCAAAAATATTATTATTGTTTCGAAATCTGCATCAAAAAGCAAAAAGTGTTCTAAAATAGAAAATATTGTATTAAAATATTTTCGTAAATAAATGAGTTATAACGGAAAAAACTTCGGGAAAAATGAAAATGACAAAAATTAGGTTTTTGCGTTTGAACAAAAACGAGTTGAATTTACTAAAATATTTCTCCGCATAATTATAGTAAGCCTTGATAAGCTCTACATTTGGTGTCATTTAACCTACATTGTATCTCTTACCGTTTCCAAAACACCAATGGTGTGCACGATAAGTGGGACACCCTGTATTTGTTAGCCTTTTTATTATAGCAGATACCATGCAATTTATTCCAGATTGAAAATTATACTGTCTACTCTGTCTTAATAGGGTTCCAATTTTATTTAAATAGGTTAAGTAAAATAGTTTACTTTTTTCTTCTAGTGAACTTTTAGAAGATCGAAATTATTTGATAACCAGGGTACGATGTTAATTTGTTTTAAATAAATTGTCATCTTTTATTTGTTTACTGTATTTCTTTAAAAATACTTTGGATTGTACCGTGTAATTCAATACTATTTATTATTGGCTGGAAGAGAAGTTGTTTTTAGTACCTACTTCAAACCAACTGCTGTGTAAAGCACGAATGCACCCTGATTTGAAATGTTACTCCCTTATATGAAAATCTTCACCTAAGACTTCACTGGAAATGTTGGATTCAAAATCAAACTATACAAATGATGGCATGGTAGCCGAGTAAGTGAATCTGTCGACACTCACTTGCGAAGATCGTGGATTCAATTTCATCCTGAAGCAAATTTAAAAATTCTCCTTTGCTTCGGACCTATATCAGAGAGAAAACTGTCGATGCCCTAGATGGGGCTCAGGGTTCACAATAGGTCCTCATCTCTATTTACTTTATGCAAAGTACTAGGAAGAACAAAACTCTCCCTACTAGTGTAATAAGTACCTACATTTCTTTTATTAAAAAAGTATTGTTTGAAAATCCACATAAAGATTACATCATTTGTTTCCTTCAGAATCAACATTGATTCTGAAGATATTCCCTTAAAATGGTCAATTTTCCACTAATTGACAGTTACCTCAAGAAATTTTCTTGCTACACTTTCCGTTACAAAATACTCTTGGCCTAGAGTGCCAAATTTAAAACGTCTTTAGTAGACGCTTTGTACTCAATGATACATTTTGATAATTTTTTTGCAAACGAATACATCATATAAAAAGAATTATAAATAAGTTACTTTACAAACCCGTCGGCAGTGAATAAATATCAATATTAACCAATGAACCATTTTAAAATGGTTCTACTATTATAATCTTCCATTCACATCACACTTTGGCAGTCAACTTGATGGTCAAACATATCAACAATAGCTAGAGCTAGACATACAATTTATTTTTACTTGTTAATAATAGAACACATTTAAAAATAGACGTATACATTCATGAATGATTAAAATTGTATGGTAGTTTGGGTAGATCTAGATGGTGGAGATAAGTAATAAGATATTATCAGTGAGTCGCCTATGCTAATTTAATATTATGTTGTCTGAGTAACTTCAGTACTCCTTCTAAATACGTGGGACAATCTAAGCGCGCTCTTATGTTCACTATCTCCACATTGTATCATTGAATAGTGTGCTCTGGGTCTGTGCTTAACGTGCTATTTTTATACTGTAAATTAAGTATCTGGCCAGCTATTTACTCTCAAAAATTGGAACAGGGCTAATTTCGTTGACACCAACTATCCTTAAGCCACATGAAAATTTCGATAATGCGCTCTGCTTTATTTTTAAGAAACAATTAATGAAAATCTTGTAATTAATTATCGTTAGCTCTAGACCGATCCAGCCTTAAGTTGTCAATTTGCGGCGAAGGCGGCGAAGCTAATAACTGTAAATATCCTCAAAAGAATTGTTGGGCTCAATCTGGAGAACTGTGTGCTGCACACAATCTGGAGGTGGGACATCAAACAAAATATTATGATTTGTGTGCTATATCTGCCAGTATGGCAGTATAGCATTTCCACGTTCCTCATCAAGAACCAACTATGTAAAAGAATTTTATGCCACACAACACAACTTTGATGCTGGCTGAATGGACGCTGTCGACACTGTCCCTAATGCCAAAAAGAACGTTTCCTTTTCCTTCGTTGACTTGAACGTATTATTGTTATTCATGTTATTGATAAATCTATAAGGATTTCGAATTGTTTATAAATGACTTTATTTAGGCTTTATTCAAGCATAATAACAAAAACCTATCCAATTTGATATACTCTCATTGATGTTTCATCTCTAAACATACAATTATTAAGTTTATTGAATCTTCTCTAATGCATGATAAAAATTGAATTAAAAATTACAAAATTCAAAACGTCTAAAATTAAATTATGGCAAAAAATTGTTTTTAACTTACCACAAATACATTCATTATGGTCACCAATCAAAAAACGATGGCCCCAAGAAGATGTACATGTTCTTTCGCCTATATGGCTCTTCAGGGGGACCCCAAATCACGTCCAATTCAAATTCTACCTTTATCTTGAAAACTTATACTCAAAATTGTATTTATTGACATTAATAAAACATTTTGTAACCATAACAAACAAATTTTTTTCCTTCCTTTAACTGATATGTCTTTTACTATATTTTCATATCCTTTTCTAATCTACTCTACTTTCACATTTGAGACGCATTGCTAATAAACAAACTTATTTAAGTTTTTTTATACTGGCCCTATTATTAAAAAACTTAAATAAGTTTGTTTATTAGCAATGCGTCTCAAAAGAGAAAGTAGAGTAGATTACAAAGGGATGTGAAAATATAGTAAAAGACATATCAGTTAAAGGAAGGAAAAAAATTTGTTTGTTATGGTTACAAAATGTTTTATTAATGTCAATAAATACAATTTTGAGTATAAGTTTTAAAGATAAAGGTAGAATTTGAATTGGACGTGATTTGGGGTCCCCCTGAAGAGCCATATAGGTGAAAGAACATGTACATCTTCTTGGGGACATCGTTTTTTGATTGGTGACCATAATGAATGTATTTGTGGTAAGTTAAAAACAATTTTTTGCCATAATTTAATTTCAGACGTTTTGAATTTTCTAATTTTTAATTCAATTTTTATCATGCATTAGAGAAGATTCAATAAACTTAATAATTGTATGTTTAGAGAAGAAACATCAATGAGAGTATATATCAAATTGGATAGGTTTTTGTTATTATGCTTGAATAAAGCCTAAATAAAGTCATTTATAAACAATGCATATCAAGCAAAGAAAAAGAATAATTGTAAAAAAAAGGATTTCGAATAGCTTGATGTAAATCTATGCAAGAGCGAGTCCAAAACAAAATATTTTTTCGAGAATTTGCTCCGTCTTTCTAGGTCATAAAATTTTCTAACAATATTGGTTTTAAGTTTTTAGAGAAAATAAAAAATCCACAGAGCCTGGTTTTTTGTTAAATTTTTTTAAAATACGATTGGCTTAACGACAGGAAAAACTGCGTAATTCAAAATCACATTGACTTTTTATTTTTGCAGGTGAATAACATATTGTAAACCTTCTGATTGTTTAAACTACTACTATCTACAAACAGTCCCTGCCAGTTTTTTGACACCTTTTTAAACGGAATCTCGTGCACCAGTTCCTTATTTTAGAGTGAAAGGAACATCACTTGCTTTCTCAGCGGTTTTGAGAAAGGCTGGGATAGCTACAGTGAAGAAACGGTGTTCTCCAGGGGTCTGATGGATAATTGTCGGTTTTTAGCGGACTGGACAAGTTACCATTACTAATTAGTTGTACAGAGAAGAAATGAAAACTGGTTGCTTTTAAAATGCTATACAAAATATTTATTCAAGGATAAAGTGATAAATCAAAATAATTTACAATTTTTAATCGGTGCTATGTACAATTTTTATGTTTCTTAAATAAAATGTGAGCTGGTAAATAAATTTATTTCATACGCTTAAAACGGCGCGTGTTTCGAAGCGGAAATTTATACTACGGCTCGGCGGTTTCTGGTTGCAAAACGTGGCGGTAAGGCGGCATACGAAATTCTGGATTTTTGTCTCCTCTTTCGAAAAACCAAAGATATCCGTTTCCTATTTACAAGGTTGCTTTGACAATTATTAGGAGTACTATCGCCTCGAGGTAGAGCTATGTTATATTGGTAGTGACGTCCCTTATTCAGCGGGTAACTAGTACGAGTACGTTTCAGTGGTGTCCTATCTCCCGAACGAGAGGTTTGGGGTTCCACTGCTAACCGAAGTTAGATACTTGTAACAAATTCTACCTCCCGAGCGAGAGTACTAGAATCTCAATATTAAAAAATCCGGATTCTTCTAGCTCTGGTGTAATTAGATAGTATGATGCGGTGATAACAGAAAGTTGACACAATTACGTGATACCTTTGCTTGGATGGACGGCGAAGAGTAAATTTCGTATTCTTACCAGAGTGCGATTGCGATCTGATTTTAGGCAAGTGCGGGCGGTTGGTTAGCTTGGGATCAAATGGGCTGGAACAGACGCGGAAATTCTATTTGTCGCAGGATCGAAAATTCGACTGATAAGGCCAGATTGATGACTCAACGGATAAAATCCTTTATTGCCTGCTCCCGGCGAATTTATTACAAATTTTCTCTGACGTATACTTCGGTCTCGGTGGTAAAGGTTTTGGTTCCTGCTCAGTCTTTCTAGATATGTTTCCTACCAAGTCCTAGCGCGTTGCATAATTTACAACAGTGACTCGTTACATCTGAAAACGGAAATAGGTTGCTCGCAACTTTTAAGCTATGTTGCATAAAGAACCGGGTTAAAATAAACACGGATTATAGGCCTGTAGAATTAGACGATGTGAACGGGAATCTGTAACTAATTCGTTTCAGATAGCCGTGGGTAAAAACAGGTGTATTTAGTTACAAGGAATATACCTCTGCGATTCCTCCCAAATCAAATAAACAGAACATTGTTTATAAGTCACTTTTATGTGAAAAAATCATGAAATTTGGAGTTTTTTAAAAATTGCAGTAAGACTGCAGTAGATTAATTTTTTTGAATGTTTCTGTTTACTAGGTAATTCCAAACCGGTTAATTTAAGCCCCGGTTGATTTCATTTCATTGATTATTTATTTAAATAATTGCCGAAAACCATCGAAATTTTCGAAAATTTCAAGCATTTTTTACTCTGAAAGGAAAAATGCTAGACTCTTGAAACTTTGGTGGAATATGTGTCTCATTACCCTCAACTTACAAAAAAAATTTCGTTTTAAAATGTTTATTAGTTTTCGAGAAATTCTATTTGTTTATTAAAAACGTCCCAAATGTTTAATGAAAAATTGACCTATTAACATTATCAAAAATAATTCAACCACAGCTCATTTTTTTCGTCAAGACGTCAATTTTACGAATCTGTTATGGGCGTATCGATTTTCAATAATTTTGACCGTCAAAATGGCGTTAACAACATTGTTACTTTTCGGAGCAGCGTTTTTTGCAAATAACTTTACAACAAATGAACGTATCTGCACAAATCTTTCATATTTGAGTTGCTGGTATTTTTCTACAAATTTATAAAAAAAAATTGTTGCTCTGGGACATGTAGGAGCCGAGATCATTTTTTAAATTGTTTAATATGCGCCAAACGTTTATTTATTAATATTTATGGCCAAAATTGAAACTGGTTGTTAATAAGATCTTGAATTTTGTGAACTCATCAAGTCCTATTGAAAACGGGCCCTTTTTGAGGTCAAAATATAATTTTTAATAAGTGATTTTAGAGCGTCTTCAATTTGTTTGGCTCAAAGAACAGGTGAATTTTTTATCAAACGATTTTCAAATTGGGGTAGCGAGAAAAATTCGTCATATCTCCGTTATTTTCCGGCCAATTTCGACGTTTTTTTTTTTTTATTTGGGGTAGCTCACGAAAATAATAACAATGGGAACATTTGCCGTATACAAATAATAAACAAATAATTGTTATAAACAATGTTTCTTTTTTTTTTTAATTTTTCCTTTTTTGGGCTTATGCAACTTATAATAATAAAATAATAAATACACCACATGTAATTACGACCCCCTTTATCCCAGAAGGCTGAGCCTTGTGCGGGAGGGGGCTACACATTTAAAGACAAGGGACACACATCCAATATCTGTGTATAATGGAAAAATCCCTCTCACAGTATTTTCCATTGCCACGACCGGGATTCGAACCCGGGACTTTTGGGTGAGAGGCAGGTACTCTACCATCTCGACCATCAGTCATACAATGTGCTAATGTATTAAATATAAATTTATAAAGATTATATAATGGTAACAATGTATGCACAAACTATTTCTCCATCAAACAATATACGATGTTACAGCATTGTTATTATACTCTGAAAGGAAAAATGCTAGACTCTTGAAACTTTGGTGGAATGTGTCTCATTACCCTCAACTTACAAAAAAAATTTCGTTTCAAAATGTTTATTACTTTTCGAGAAATTCTATTTGTTTATTAAAAACGTCCCAAATGTTTAATGAAAAATTGACCTATTAACGTTATCAAAAATAATTCAACCACAGCTCATTTTTTTTCGTCAAGACGTCAATTTTACGAATCTGTTATGGGCGTATCGATTTTCAATAATTTTGACCGTCAAAATGGCGTTAACAACATTGCTACTTTTCGGAGCAGCGTTTTTTGCAAATAACTTTACAACAAATGAACGTATCTGCACAAATCTTTCATATTTGAGTTGCTGGTATATTTCTACAAATTTATAAAAAAAAATTGTTGCTCTGGAACATGTTGGAGCCGAGATAATTTTTTAAATTGTTTAATGCGCCAAACGTTTATTTATTAATATTTATGGCCAAAATTTAAACTGGTTGTTAATAAGATCTTGAATTTTGTGAATTCATCAAGTCCTATTGAAAACGGGCCCTTTTTGAGGTCAAAATATAATTTTTAATAATTAGTGATTTTAGAGCGTCTTCAATTTGTTTGGCTCAAGGGACAGGTGAATTTTTGATCAAACGAGTTTCAAATTGGGGTAGCGAGAAAAATTCGTCATATCTCCGTTATTTTCCGGCCAATTTCGACGTTTTTTTTTTTTTAATTTGTGGTAGCTCACGAAAATAATAACAATGGGCACATTTGCAATATCCAAATAATAAACATAATTGTTATAAACAATTTTTTTTTTTTTGATTTTTTCTTTTTTGGGCTTATGCAACTTATAATGTGCTAATGTATTAAATATAAACTTATAAAGATTATATAATGGTAACAATGTATGCACAAACTATTTCTCCATCAAACAATATACGATGTTACAGCATTGTTACCATTATATAATCTTTATAAATTTATATTTAATACATTAGCACATTATAAGTTGCATAAGCCCAAAAAAGAAAAAATTGAAAAAAAAAAATTGTTTATAACAATTATATGTTTATTATTTGGATATTGCAAATGTGCCCATTGTTATTATTTTCGTGAGCTACCCCAAATTAAAAAAAAAAACGTCGAAATTGGCCGGAAAATAACGGAGATATGATGAATTTTTCTCGCTACCCCAATTTGAAACTCGTTTGATAAAAAATTCACCTGTCCCTTGAGCCAAACAAATTGAAGACGCTCTAAAATCACTCATTATTCAAAATTATATTTTGACCTCAAAAAGGGCCCGTTTTCAATAGGACTTGATGAATTCACAAAATTCAAGATCTTATTAACAACCAGTTTCAATTTTGGCCTTAAATATTAATAAATAAACGTTTGGCGCATTAAACAATTTAAAAAATTATCTCGGCTCCTACATGTCCCAGAGCAACAATTTTTTTTTATAAATTTGTAGAAAAATACCAGCAACTCAAATATGAAAGATTTGTGCAGATACGTTCATTTGTTGTAAAGTTATTTGCAAAAAACGCTGCTCCGAAAAGTAGCAATGTTGTTAACGCCATTTTGACGGTCAAAATTATTGAAAATCGATTCGTAAAATTGACGTCTTGACGAAAAAAATGAGCTGTGGTTGAATTATTTTTGATAACGTTAATAGGTCAATTTTTAATTAAACATTTGGGACGTTTTTAATAAACAAATAGAATTTCTCGAAAACTAATAAACATTTTAAAACGAAATTTTTTTTGTAAGTTGAGGGTAATGAGACACATATTCCACCAAAATTTCAAGAGTCTAGCATTTTTCCTTTCAGAGTAAAAAATGCTTGAAATTTTCGAAAATTTCGATGGTTTTCGGCAATTATTTAAATAAACAATCAATGAAATGAAATCAACCGGGGCTTAAATTAACCGGTTTGGAATTACCTAGTAAACAGAAACATTCAAAAAAATTAATCTACTGCAGTCTTACTGCAATTTTTAAAAAACTCCAAATTTCATGATTTTTTCACATAAAAGTGACTTATAAACAATGTTCTGTTTATTTGATTTGGGAGGAATCGCAGAGGTATATTCCTTATAACTAAATACACCTGTTTTTACCTACGGCTATCTGAAACGAATTAGTTACACCGTTTTTTCTATTTCTGCAGGCCTATTAATGTTTTAATAATTTTCAGTAACGAATGATGTTTACTACGGACGCAATTACCCATTTAAACATTACTTTGAACAATTCGTGGATTTCAACCATACCGAGGATGATCCGAAAACTGAAATATATCAACTAATCTACTTCTTGTTTATCAGCGACTTAAACCCTAACAGATGCTACAGGGTGGACCACAGTGACGGCAATATTTTAAGCAACAGAAAATCCTTAACGAAAATAATGACTTCGTTACAGCTATTAGGATTTAATCAGTGTCAGTGAGAAAATTTTGCATTCGGCGTCTTGATCAAAGCATTCTAAATATATTTAAGAAATGATGTACCTGTATGTAATTAAAAATTTACAATATTAAACTTACTGGTACATTTTTTAAATAATTAAGTCAGCGCGTCTAATTTTCGCCATCAAAACTAATTTCCGGCTCCAGAAGATAATACTTTGCAACAATAGATATTGTCAGTTTCATATTTTCTATTCAAATATTTCCTTATTACTGTTTAATTTTGTATTTTCGTTGCCGGGGTATCCAACTATGCACCTAAGAGCCTTTCTAATTATTATCATTTGAATTATTAACATCTTCCATAATGCTTGAACGGAAGCATTAATTTTTGTCAAATGGGTTTTTGTATAAATGTGTTTACATTCACATTAAAATCGTTTCGCAATCATGTGCAACTTAAAAATCCATTAGGTCCAATCTATTATTAAGATTAAAATATATGCAACATATCTAAAAATTCGTATTTATTTACTCCTAAAGGAAATAAACATTTAAGAAAAGAAACGCCTATAAAATTATGAGGAACTATTTAGTTTAATCAAATATCAGGTTTGCCTTTATGGACTAGTTTGTAGTTCATATAAAGGTGCTATTAAATAGGACTAGGTATTTAGAGTAACACCTGATGGTATATGGACCTTGATAATTCCAATTCAACCTGATACTTAAACTAATATGGTAGTTCATTGGTTTAAAAGGGGTACATTGGCATGGCATTGGAGTTCATAATCATCGATTGTCCGGTCCAGACAATTCGCTAAGCTGATAGTAAAATCAGTGGTATTATCTTCTGCCTCATCGTCACTGTTCAATTTGTTCTTTTTAGTATCGCTATCATCAGAATATTTTATATCTTCTTCATTATCCATCGTTTCTTTGTTGATGTCTTTAATCTCTTCTGCCTCTGCATCCTTGCATAAAAACACTTCGAGTTTTATTATCAGATATGTAGCCTTCTGGATTACATATCCTTTTTATTTTCGTTCATTGAAATATGAAATTATTTTTGTGGAATTGTATTGTGTGAAAGTATTTTAACTGCATCTCTTGCTAATGCGGTGCGGTAGAGCCGCAAATCCTTCCAATCCGAATCCATACTTATATAGAGACTATAGAGTTGAATATTTTTTTAGTAGGTAACTAGTTATTCCTTAGCAATTTGAATTTTTAATTTGTTAAATATAACTTAAAACTTACCAAGATAATTATTATACAAAGGCAAATCCGTTAAAAAAATGCATTCTATTAAATTATCAACAAAAATTCCTCTTTATCATTTTTTTTAAGCCCGGCCGGCGCGGCGAGCTGAATATAAGGAAAACCTATTTTTCTCTTGCAAAGTATAATCTGTGCGCTGTTATTGTGGGTGAATTTTGTCACAAAGAGGTATTTCCATTGAGTCTTGTTGTGTCTATATAAAGTGGACATTCGTGGGATTCCAACACTAAAGTCGATTATTTGTGTGCAAAGTAAACATTTGTATTATGTATATATTTACACGGGCAAATAGCGTCAAAGGGTTTGAACAATGGAATATAATTATTAATACTATTTGAGAGTTAACACTTTGGTTGTTTAGTTAATATAATGTTTGCCATGCAAACATGGATTCCTATAGCGAGGGGAAATATTGAAAAGATTTCTCGAAACGACATGACAAATTTGGAAAATTTATTATTAAGTTAAGTTGTCCATTTTTTTAAGAGAATTGAGAAGTGATTTTAGACGCGATTATGTGACAATCCGGATTGTACGATTCTAAAATGCAAAATAAGAAAAATGTGTTAAATTCCGACACATTGTACGCTTATCATTTAAACAAACATGCCGTATTCAAAATACTTGAAGAAAATGAGGTCCAATAAGGAAATATTAATTTTTGTTTGTTTTCAATTGTTTGGAAACAGGCATTGCCATCTACTTGTTGCTGATAATGATTGTTCCAATATAGACTAAATAATTTAAGGACTGATTTGTAATAATTTGATTACTATATATATTTCATTACATTTATTAAATATAGAAATTCATAATTATAATATTCTTATACTTAGTTTAACTTAGGTATTGTTACAATTTTTCTTATAATATGCCCATTAGGAAAAAAAACATGACCAAAAAAATTAATAAATTTCTGTCATCGAGACATTGTTTGTCTTTATTAGGTATTTATGAGTTTCTTGTATAATAGCAATAACTTTGCAAATTTACTGTGAAAATATGTCATTTTTATTTTGTGAAAAGTTCCGCACTGATAAAACGAATTTATTCAAAACAGACCTTACATTCAAGAAAATAATTTAACGCTAACATGATTTTCGTTGGCGCCACGAAAACATTTTTATTCGCTTTTTGATTTCAAAATAAATTGTGATGAATTCGGTTCATAAATTTAAGTGTTCAGATGTGAGGTATTCTTATTTTATAGATACTAAAAACCCACATGTTCTCGTAACACTGAAATATTGAGAGTCATATTTGCGGATTGGCCTCTGCTCTTTGAGGGCACTTGCATTGCAAATTATTTACAAATGAGGTTGACGGTCTATTTTTATCATTTTATTCGTCGTACGAGTGAATTTGAAAAATATGGCAGTCCAATTGTTACTTGATAAAAGTAAATTATGGCGTCTTTTATAATATATAAGATCTTTTATTTATTAACAGTTATTGATATAAAAGAAATTAATTAATTAAATTGTTCATAAAAATGTTATTTATTTGTTTATTCGCATAGGTCTATATTGAATAGACTAGGAGGTATAGAGTGATAAGTGGTAACGATACTTGAATCTCTTAGTGGAATCCCGGAATTTTTTTAATTTCTTTTAAATAATTGTCTAATTTAATAGATTATAACAATATAAATATTACTTCATAATTTCAGTTCGGGCAGCGAGCGGAGGACTGTCTTCACTCACTTCATAGCGATATTAGGAGTAAAGCAACATTTATCGCGTGTAGTACATGGATGGGGACTATCCATGGAAAGACGCGGTCTCGCTTCCCTACTTCTAGCGGCTTGTATATCAGCTATATCGCAGAAGCAATACAACTGTAGGCGAGAGGTGTATTGAGGATATACCATCCTTCGGAGAGGATGTAAAGCAGTCGGTCCCTTGTCTATTAAATGTTAGGCAAGTAAAAAATCCCTACTAAGTAAGATAAGAGGTTCGGCAAAATTTCCAGGTTGGGGGTTGCTCGTCTCCTGGCGTCGGTGATTGGCCTCCGTAGCGGAAATAGGCCGACGTTAAATAAGTGATTAAAAAAAAAATAATAATAATAATAATTTCAGTTCAGAAACAATTCTGAACGAGAAAGAAAAATATTCGTAAAACATTTAAATTATTTTTGTTCAATTAGCAGTACCTACACAAAATCTTCAAACACCATCAGAAGAAGCAAAATATAATTTCAAAAACAGTTTGCAAGTGTTGCGGCAGTGAAGACTTGCCAACGTAAAAAAATATTCTATTCTGATTATTTATCGATAAGGGTAAATTAAAAAAATGTAATCTCTGTTAAATTCGAGATTAACTTTTTAATCATTTATCTATATTAGGGAACATGGGGTATCCGACTTCTGATTGTTTATTTTTATGATGTAGTCAAGATATCGTCACCAGATTTCTTGATTTGATCGATAATGTTTTTGTACAAAGGCAACAACGCGATAGCTATCAGTATCAGTTAGCTCAAGTCTTAACTTACGCGCTAGTGTTAGATTAAAAATGTATTCGTAGGTATTCTGAAGGTGGCGTAATATTTCGTAAGGTTATTTCCGAAAATTTTTCATAAAATTTCTAGTTTATTTCTTTCTGTATTCTAAAAACAAAAATATATGGTGAATCTTTATATGGTGGTCATATTTATAGGGATGACACCTTTCAACTATAGGAACACGAAACTAAATTTTTTTGACGTGCTATGAAAAATGATTATATTAAAGAAATGAAATCCAAAGAAGTCAGAAATCCATAGAGGTAAACTTTAATAGAATAAAATAGCAAAATAAATTTTACTATTCAGCCTAAATCCTCTAATGTCTTAAAAAGACATAAATACTCTTTTCAGAGCTTATTTGCAAACTATCTACATTTAACTGATAAAAATTTGGTCAGTACTACGAATGTAGAAAGCAAATAATTTAATAATTGCAATAAGCCCCACCAGACGGATTAATCCAAATAAGGACTCCCTCTGTTACCAGGCAGTGCAAGTCACCAACCCATGGACCGGTTTCTGGCTTATTAGCCTTCATCAGCATGGTATAGGCAACTCACACTGCACGATAACAAAGGGACTCCAGATCTTGTCAACATCGATCGACATGAAGTCGGTAAGATGCGAATGTGGACCGTGGGGCCCTCTGGTGAAACTTATTGCAATGTGGATTTTGCCCAGACTAGGCTCGTATGAAAGAAATGAAATCCAAAGAAGTCAGAAATCCATAGAGGTAAACTTTAATAGAATAAAATAGCAAAATAAATTTTACTATTCAGCCTAAATCCTCTAATGTCTTAAAAAGACATAAATACTCTTTTCAGAGCTTATTTGCAAACTATCTACATTTAACTGATAAAAATTTGGTCAGTACTACGAATGTAGAAAGCAAATAATTTAATAATTGCAATAAGCCCCACCAGACGGATTAATCCAAATAAGGACTCCCTCTGTTACCAGGCAGTGCAAGTCACCAACCCATGGACCGGTTTCTGGCTTATTAGCCTTCATCAGCATGGTATAGGCAACTCACACTGCACGATAACAAAGGGACTCCAGATCTTGTCAACATCGATCGACATGAAGTCGGTAAGATGCGAATGTGGACCGTGGGGCCCTCTGGTGAAACTTATTGCAATGTGGATTTTGCCCAGACTAGGCTCGTATGAAAGAAATGAAATCCAAAGAAGTCAGAAATCCATAGAGGTAAACTTTAATAGAATAAAATAGCAAAATAAATTTTACTATTCAGCCTAAATCCTCTAATGTCTTAAAAAGACATAAATACTCTTTTCAGAGTAACAGAGGGAGTCCTTATTTGGATTAATCCGTCTGGTGGGGCTTATTGCAATTATTAAATTATTTGCTTTCTACATTCGTAGTACTGACCAAATTTTTATCAGTTAAATGTAGATAGTTTGCAAATAAGCTCTGAAAAGAGTATTTATGTCTTTTTAAGACATTAGAGGATTTAGGCTGAATAGTAAAATTTATTTTGCTATTTTATTCTATTAAAGTTTACCTCTATGGATTTCTGACTTCTTTGGATTTCATTTCTTTCATACGAGCCTAGTCTGGGCAAAATCCACATTGCAATAAGTTTCACCAGAGGGCCCCACGGTCCACATTCGCATCTTACCGACTTCATGTCGATCGATGTTGACAAGATCTGGAGTCCCTTTGTTATCGTGCAGTGTGAGTTGCCTATACCATGCTGATGAAGGCTAATAAGCCAGAAACCGGTCCATGGGTTGGTGACTTGCACTGCCTGGTAACAGAGGGAGTCCTTATTTGGATTAATCCGTCTGGTGGGGCTTATTGCAATTATTAAATTATTTGCTTTCTACATTCGTAGTACTGACCAAATTTTTATCAGTTAAATGTAGATAGTTTGCAAATAAGCTCTGAAAAGAGTATTTATGTCTTTTTAAGACATTAGAGGATTTAGGCTGAATAGTAAAATTTATTTTGCTATTTTATTCTATTAAAGTTTACCTCTATGGATTTCTGACTTCTTTGGATTTCATTTCTTTCATACGAGCCTAGTCTGGGCAAAATCCACATTGCAATAAGTTTCACCAGAGGGCCCCACGGTCCACATTCGCATCTTACCGACTTCATGTCGATCGATGTTGACAAGATCTGGAGTCCCTTTGTTATCGTGCAGTGTGAGTTGCCTATACCATGCTGATGAAGGCTAATAAGCCAGAAACCGGTCCATGGGTTGGTGACTTGCACTGCCTGGTAACAGAGGGAGTCCTTATTTGGATTAATCCGTCTGGTGGGGCTTATTGCAATTATTAAATTATTTGCTTTCTACATTCGTAGTACTGACCAAATTTTTATCAGTTAAATGTAGATAGTTTGCAAATAAGCTCTGAAAAGAGTATTTATGTCTTTTTAAGACATTAGAGGATTTAGGCTGAATAGTAAAATTTATTTTGCTATTTTATTCTATTAATGATTATATTGTTTAAGTTTAAACCCTTTTTATTTTAATTTGGGTACCCCGCCAGTGGAATTCTCTAATGACTAATAACTGACACGACCGCGCGTGTCTTGTACGATTCCTGAACTCTGTGTTGTTGCCAAACTTCAACTTAAGAAAGCAAATAACAGTCCCTGAGATATTGACCTAATCTCTTAAACATTTTCTTATTTGGGATTGATCTGTTAGGATATTCTTCGTAAAGCTTTTTTGCAACCCCTTTCCCCCCGACAATCAGTATGCTCTAAGGCGAAGATCACAGTGGCACCGTTTTCGGGCGTTTACGGCTGATTCCTCCATTTTAATTTCTTGATATTCTATTGACGTGGTCACAATCCAACCGATTCGTCAGAATCTGTTGTACTGTGTGACAGAATCTTTGTACTGTGTTACTGTGACCACGTCATTCTTATTGTAGTATCTTAGATTCTACTAAAAATGATTGTAACCAGTGGTGGTTATATGGGGTTATCCTATTTATTATTATTATATTTAAATATAGTTAATTGTAATATAGAAGATGGTAATTTTGCTTGTCATAAAAAATAAATTAATGATAACGCACAACAAAACAACTTCTTCTTCTTCTTCTTCTTCTTCTTCTTCTTCTTCGTCTTCTTCTTCTTCTCCTCCTTCTTCTTCTTCTTCTTCTTCTTCTTCTTCTTCTTCTTCTTCTTCTTCTTCTTCTTCTTCTTCTTGCAGTAAACGATTTTAGTGGTATCGAAATAAAATCGTGTTAATTGGAAAATTTATCATTCTCTCTAATAATAATAATAATAATAATAATAAAGTGTATTGTATAATAATATCTCAAGAATTAAGCGTTTCAAATCACTTGATTACCAGGATATAGACATTTTCGGACGTACTTAGAAAACATGCATAATACAATTTATTTAAAAAAATACTATTGGAAAAATACTCGGAAAAATTGAATTAAGAACGTAATGGAAATATATACCCGAGTATATACCTATAGGTACTTATATAGTAATACATATATGTATGTTTTCAATCATACGAATCAAACGATGTTTTCTAAAAATTGACTAGGTACTTATTTATATTCTCGATATAATTTGAAAAGCTTTGATATATTTAAACGAAATTAGTTTATGAGCACAGCATGTTCATATTTGCGATATCATTTCCACGAAAATATATCCTACCTAAGTATATTTTTATCTAAAAATTTTTGTATTAAAAATTATCTCACAAACTAATATAATAAATATCCAACGTTTAGTTTAAACAGAATAACAATTTATATTTGATTATAATTACTTATTATGTTTATGCTGTCCTTTTTATGAATATGCACTGCAGATTACTAGGGAAAATATTTCACTTATTTGAAGTGCTTTTATTAGGTACTAATCTTTGCCTAGGGTCATAATTATAAACTTCAGCAGGTATAAATAGTCATAAATACTTTCACTTGAATGCTTTTGTTCTATGAATTATCACCACTTAGAAGTAACCAGTGGAGATTAGTAGTTGTATTTTGAACCAGCATCCAGAAACTGCAGTAAGGATAATAAAAGAATGGGTTTGATTGTGAAACAATGCATATTCTTGAATTATCTGCACAACTAATTTATATAAATTTAAAAAACATTGGATGATGAACGTAACCCAATACACTTAAAAATCAATACATTTTAACAATTTAAATCAGACTCTGTTTGCTTGGTCTTATTAATATCATCATAATCAAAACTCTTTATCTGGTTGTTTAATGGGATAAACAGTCGTTAACCAAAAACTGTTTGTCATAATGAGGTCACAGAAATTTTTTATATTGCAACACATTTTTTTCTCTTCACAATAACAATTATTTTACTATATTTCTAAATGAATGTATTATTGATTTATTAAATAATATCAAAACCAAAACAGCAACCAATCGCCATACTTCCATTTCGGATACGTTTTAAGTACTAATTTCATTATATTTTTTTTATTACGATAATTTGAAGGAAGTAGCAAAATATTAAAATAAAAGCTTTCAGGCAAAATTTGTCGTTTTGTAACATAATTTTGGTTATGCAATAATATTTTTAATACAATAATCGTCAAAACTCGCTAAAGATAACATTACCTAAAATAAATTGAATAGATTTGTTAGTGAACGTGTAAAATTTCGCAATATTTGTCACATAATATGTAAAACATAAATAAATTTAGCAATTTAAACTTTTTGAAGGCAGTCTTTTTAAAACCACAGGAAATTTCAACACGTTTGTATCCGTAGCATCTCTGGGACAATATTTGCATATAATTAGTTCTTGATTTATAATATATTTCCTTAAATCATTAAATTATCTAATGCAATATTAATGGTATGGTAAAACGTTGTGAATACATGCGTTTTCTATTTTACATTATTACTTTGACCATTTAAATGAAACTGATTTCAGTAGTAGATATACTAGTTGTGGCGTGGCTAAAAAAAAATGTTTCCAAATAAGTTGAAAATTCTTTAGACTGGAAACCTGTTTTTGGTCTTGACTACTATATTTGCGTCGGGCAAGTACTCTCTCGTGCCATTATTTTTTCTATTTATGCACAAAATTAACTGAAATATTGAAAAACTGTTCAGATTCAGCTTCATTATAGCATGATTACAAGTTTCAAGCAAAAAAAATCCTACAGTAGGAGGGAAATTGACATTACAATACGAGGACCATAAAGTATGGTAAATGGGCAACCAAATGTGAAACTAAAATCATTAAAATATTCATAGACACCTAAGGCTTATATAATTCTTAAAATGAAAATACGACACTTAAAAACAAAATCTGGGTTGTTGTTATCATCCATAGTTCATACGACGAATATGCACGGTGATTCTTGTAAGATGCCCACTCTTTGGGGGTTATTTTCGGCCTTATATAAAAAAATATTTCAATAACTATTTAATCATTTCGAAATTATTTATTTCAGAAATCCAAAAATTTAGAAAGTCAAATTATAAAGTTTGTTTTGAGTCATGAGCTACCCACAAAAATTAATGAATTATTTAACAATGTGATTTTTATAAATATTAATAACTCAAAAACGGTTAAAAATAACATAGATTAATGATATATTTTGTAATCAGAAAAAAATATTTATCAGAATATTTTTGAAGACATGGGGAGATAGAGTAAATCAATTTAAATTGAAAATGACGTATGACTTTTTTTCGAAACACAAATCGTTTTCAAGTTATCAGTTATTTACGATTGAAAAAATGTATTTTTACTGGGCCCGGTATTCGGAAACACTTAATCAAAATGTTGTGAAATTTTCGACATGGGGGTTCTAAAGCATGCTGATTAATAATTTTGTATTAGTTTTTCTGTAAAAAAAATGCCTAATATGACTTCTCGAAAAAGCGACCCATTTTTTCTTAATAAAAATGCACGCCACTGACAAAAATAAATTTTGTTTAATTCAAAAAGATCACACCAAAGGTCATTGACACCGATCCAAATTTGGTTAAAATTGGATAACTAATAACTGAGTTGTGAAGGAGGGGCCATTAAAAGAGGGACACGCTGTATACCGAAAAATTTTTTTTGTAACTTTAGAAACAGTCCACAAAATTGGGGTGGGAACTTTCACGTGAAAACCCTGTACATCATTATTTAAGTTCAGATTAAATTGAAAAAATTGTTTATTTCTCAATCTCAGATATACACTAGATACCCTTATCACCACAATTATCTAATTTATTGTAACACATCCCACGCGGTTACTCGATTTAGTGTTTTTTTTTTTTTTTTTTTTTTTTTAATCGCTTATTTAACGTCGGCCTATTTCCGCTACGGAGGTCAATCACCGACGCCAGGAGACGAGCAACCCCCAACCTGGAAATTTTGCCGAACCTCTTATCTTACTAAGAGTAGGGATTTTTTACTTGCCTAACATTTAATAGACAAGGGACCGACTGCTTTACATCCCCTCCGAAGGATGGTATATCCTCAATACACCTCTCGCCTACAGTTGTATTGCTTCTGCGATATAGCTGATATACAAGCCGCTAGAAGTAGGGAAGCGAGACCGCGTCTTTCCATGGATAGTCCCCATCCATGTACTACCCGCGGTAAATGTTGCTTTACTCCTAATATCGCTATGAAGTGAGTGAAGTCAGTCCTCCGCTCGCTGCCCCACCTTAGTGTTTTTTGTCTCACTGTATTAGTTAATGTAACCAAAACACCGCAAAGTTGCGAACATAGACATCAGTTTGAGGAATTTATCTACTTTTGCCCGCTTTGTATCATTTCGAATTATATTACTCATAAATTCATGGAATGGACTATAGATACTTTAGCCTAGACATTATTTTTTTGTCATTTTATTTGCATTATCCGTACTAGTTCTTGATGTAAAAATGAACTACTGTCGGTATAATAGGGTGTAACACTCGTTAATGTACATACCTTAAAGTCGTTGTCTATTTATAACTTTATAATTACAACGTTTTATAAACAATTAATATTATGAATCACCTATAAGACTATTTTTAAGATATTTACACACCTGTATACTCTATATAAATACCAGTTTTTTTGTCGGAATACATTAACGACTATTAATTATTAAGCAAAATACAACATTACACCATGAAATTTTAGTCATTTTCGATACCCCATAAATCGACAAATAAGTATCTATGAATTAAAAATGTTGGTTTTATTGGTTCAAAACATTTTCAATTGCAGTCAACTTGTTATCATTATTCCAGGAACTAGAGGTTGTCAAACGTAACCGTTACAAATTCATCAAACTTTCGAGTTTTTCCAAATGAACATTTTTTTATTTTTTTTCCTATTTTTCTTAATTCTGATACAGTTTGACATGTACGAGACTTTTAAAGAAGGTAATTTTTAAAAATCTCTACAAATTTTTTCTCATTCTTCACGTGTGGAAAGCCCTCCAGTTTTTTTATTATGTTCAGTGCTACGCCAATTTCGCTAACAGAACTATCAGGATCCGTTGTACGATAGAACAGACGGTATTTACCAGCCGACTACAATGAAGACGGGTCGAGGTCCATAAAAATATAAAGTTGTTAAATATATGGGCGCCAGCTAAATTTTAAAAGAAATACGCCAAATAAATACCTTAGATTTTATAACTTACAAATCTACTAAATTAAGTTACTTCTTAAGAAGTACAGACCACAAGAATAACTACTAACGCTGTAACTGATTTTAAAAATGATCAAATAAAGTATAAGTAATAATAAAAACACTACAATAAAAAAATGAATAAATACCTAATAACGTAGCTTACGTAAGCGAGCACTATTAATGTAAAATGTTTCAAAATTAATGACTCTAATTAATTTCCGCCTGATAAATATTTAATTATTTACTAATTTATATTATATATCATTTTTAATATTCCGTTCTAAAAATTTTTACGGACAGATAAAAGTAACAAAATACAAAATATTTAAAATGAATAGGTACTTTAAGGGTGATATAATTAACAATAAAAAAAATTGCAAAATTTAACCAAAAAACTGGATCTTAAAAACTATCTATAAAAATCTGATGATAACTCTGTTCTTAAAAATCCTCGTACCGGAGGGTTTTCTTCCCAGAGCAAATATGGCTGGTGTCTCGTATTCGCAATTATATTCCTTTTACGAAGTATGTCATTCCAATCACTCTTTCAACAAAAAAAAAAACACAAACTGATCCGAATATAACAATCCAAAATCTACTAAGTGAAAATTTACAACAAATCCCAAATGATGGCAGGATTTGTTTCAAAATCTTGTAGACTGCTACGAAAACACTACCGACACTAAAATATGTTCCACGTCCATACAATCGCTGATTATTCCCCTTTTCCCGTATAAAATGTCCTACAGAAGATGTTCTTTTCCTTATTGCTTTCATTCCTTATTTATTTAAAAAAAAATAGTAACTATCGGTTTAGAAATAATATCAACGTGTCGATCTAGTTTAAGAATGGACAAACCAGATGGTGATCATGCTAATTTATAGTACTTAGTACCAGAGAATATGTGTAACCTTTGTAAACAGAGAGCCTCAAATAAAGTGACCTAAGAAGAGCATCAAATTTTGCAAGATTTTAAAGGTAAATTGAATAAGTGAAATAAGTAGACTGAAAATTAAAATTCCAAGACGTACTATTTGAAGAAGAGTCAGCGGTGGAACTCAGATAACTAAATCCTGGATATGACTACCAATAGATTACCTCTGATTAACATGCATTTTCCTTTACAGGAACTTAAGATATACGAGGTCAGCCAAGAAGTAGATATAAGTACTTGAACTAGTTAATGCAAATCGATATTAAATTTAATTTTATTATTGTAAATGTGGTAGGGAATAATAAATTGTTTAAATTAATCAAATCTGTCACCCATTGTTTAGTCAGATAGATTAAAAATGTTGAAATTATTATTTTGAACTGTAACATCAGTTTTAATATATTCCACACGTATTCAGTTGGATTTAAATCCGGAATCCACTCATCACATACTTATAACATCAATTTTGGAAAACCTAACGATAATTTTTATTTTGTTTTGCATCAAACAATATCTGGCGTTTCAGTCTTTTGACGTATTTAAAAAATAAAGAGGTCTTTAGAAAATCTATCAAAAATAAGTTTTCGCTAATAAGACTATCATTAAACCCAGGGAAAAAAATTGAAATCCATTTCCCAGGATTTCTAAAGTCTCAAAAATATACCAAGTAGAAAATTGAATGATATATCCTATCCATATAGGATTATCTGACCATTCAATGGTTGTCACCCTGTATTTTCTGGAAAAATGGTAATACCGCGAATGCCCTCGTAATTTTCGCAGTCAAAGAGGCCATGAGACCAGCATTCATGAAAATTTTAATTTCTTAGATTATTTTTACGAAATATTGAAAGCGACTGAAATTTTGTGCGTAGGTAGCCTCAAAAGTTCAGAAGTACATTGTGACATTTTCTTAGTAAAAATTTAAGAATTATCTATACAGTAAAGGCAGAGTTCGTTTTAAAAACAGAATTTGGAATTTTTTGAAAAATTTTTAATGGAAATTGGTCAAACGTGATTAATTATGTTAGGAATTTATACCAATCTCGAAAAGGTGTTGTATTAGTTTTTAGTAGTATTTTACGAAAATAGATTTGGCCAAGCGATTCGCGAAACAGAATTTTTTATGAGAGCGAAAAATAATTCTTGGATGACATAACGCGCATTGGCAAATTGTCCAATAAGCCACTTCCATTTGGTTTTCTTTGTAGTAAATATGAACGTTTCTTTTAGAAATGATCGGGCTTTTGATACCATTCCCATCCCATGCACATATTAATAGAACAAACGTTTTTCTTGAATTTCATTGGAGAATTGAGTTTTTTGCATTTCGATAATTTTTGTTGCCAGTTGAAAAATTAGCATGTTCCTAAATATACGTCTTTCGTCGGTGTGAGTTTGACAAATATTGGATAGACAGAAATTTCTAATGTACTAACAAGCAAACCAAATTTCTTAACGAAAATCCATTATAGTACAGAAAGTTTAATTGAAGGGAGAAAATAGAAAGTAAACCAAGCTTTTCCATTATAGTCCTTTTTATTTCTGTAAAAATATTTTTTAGAGACCCTGGGTAAAGTGGATATAAATTCATCACATATTAATAGTCTTCTTTAGGGTCGTCAGTTGATTTAAAAATTTTTTCGCTGCTTTTATTTGTTTACACTCGAACAAATGTATAATGCCAATGTTAAAAGCTTGTTAATTTTTTACACCTCTAAGAAAATTAGGATGAAATAATGAACGGTCTTGTGTTCCTTTAACCATTCTCAAATTTTGCACTTTTCTGTTTTTACTAACTTATCTTAAAGAAGCCTTACCTAAAACACGTAAGTTCCCTAATCCATTAGTCACATTTTTTAGCCGTGTTAGACAGATAATAGGACTGTATACTAATTTAGCTCCTGTTTAACGTTTCCAAATCGTGATGCAGTTAAGAAAAACGCAGGAAACGTAAATTAAGAAAAACTTATTGAAAATCACCTATACTAGTGTAAATCATAATTTGATATTTTTTTACAAAATACAAACATGCAATCCGTCTATTACATTGTTAATACATGTTTCAAACAACATTCTATGTACTAGTATAATTACAATTTATTTCATGTATTGGCAGAATTTACTTATCCGGTTGTTTTGTTTCTATCGACTGTGATAAAACAAATATTTCTAATTTTAAAGCAATACTTATCTAATCTTAAAATTTACATTACCAAGTAGTAAATTATCACTTATTTAATCGTACTTTCTGAATATGAAAAATTTAGTCTGGTGGTAATTTATAGTAGATATACTATCTAGCCTACATGCAGGGCTCTACGCAACTTCCGGCCCTAGTGAGGGTGGCTTCCCTAGTGCTTCCGGCCTTAACCTACCCCTCGGTGCGTCTGCACAGTGTTTAGGGGAATCCTTAGATTCCAATAAAAATTTACCTGCACCTCGGCAAACTTCATCTAGCTATTTTGTCCATATGGGTTGAAAACTATTTGTATACTATTGACGTAGGTAACCGAATATATATGATATTCCTTTAGAGTAAAATACAATCAACACTTCGACAGGTTTTATCTTTATTAAATTTACGTTTTTTTTTAATAACTTTTTTCTTTTTTTATTCTTCTCAAAATGTATTTGGAGCCCTGCGACCAATCATCTTGATTCTGCCTGTAAATGAAATTTTAAATATCAAAAAATTTTGGGATAAAATACCGGGTGGCCCAGAAAGTATTGCCTACGGAATAACTCGGTTATTATATGAAGATATATATACTTTCAGCTTTTATTTGATATATAGGAATTGTCTAAATTTGTTAAGCCTGAATGTTCGTAAAACAGATATAATTTTTTATTATTGTTAAGGTAAATGAAATCTGAAAGTATTCCCTATTTATGATGCAAACAAGTTCTCTTTTAATATTTGTTCACAAAATTTAATGGTTTTAGCGTTTTAGCCCATTTTTTCGACTTAACATTTTTGGTAATCGCAACAAGTACATATAGGATCGCTCCAGCAGAGTTGAAGGGGTAACGGCTTGCTTTTTGTAGACCGCATTAATTATTCTTAATTTTCTGCTAAAATACCGAACTGAATTTAAAAAAATCCAAAAATATTTTTCAATCGTGAATATTCAATAATTAGACACATCTTTGTAGTCACTCCACATCAATTTTGTCTGCGGTTGTACTTAATATTATACAATCATAGTTATGATTCATTTCGAAAAGCTAGTTATACAAATTAAAAAAACTAAATATCTAGACATTTATAAACTTTTATTAATTTGCATAAAATAACCTTGGATTATTAATAAATACATAAATATTTATATATCTGCATAACAGACTTTATTTTTCCTGAAATTGATGTAGTTGAATGCCATTATTTTGTTTCCATCTATAATCAAGATATTTTTTTAAGTGTAATCAGAAAATAAACTTCCGTATCTCCCCTTTCTGGCCTAAGTGGCTACATTAGGTCGACTAGGCGACTACTCTCTCTACCCTATACCTTACTTTCTGTCTGTATATACTTGTAAAAAAGGCAGATATCATAAATATGTTTTCTTGGTCCCTAAAATACCTTAAACATTTGAGTATACCAACCCAGTAGATTTACCTGAAGATAACACATAAACGGATTATATTCACTTGACATACATTTTACGTTAAAAGATAGGTCATTGATTGATCTTGAATATCCTTTAAAACACCTCAATTTCTGCCTCAGAGCTTATAGATTAAACTTGCACATATTGTACCTTAATAATAGGGGATATTCGCAAAGAAATTCATTCATGGATTTTAGGGCGGTACTTTAATGGCGTATTTAATACAGAATACACAGGTGCAGAGAATATCCAAAAAGGTCTCTATTATGTGCTGTATGTGATAGATATTTGATGAGAAAGGTAAAATTGCGCTTTTTTGTACAAATATAACCGCGTAGGTACTGGACGTAGTTTTGATTATACTGTATACTTTCTTATATAATATCTTAGATGATTTTACGATTGACATTTTAAACAAATTTAGAAGACTAGGTTGAAATTCTCAGTCCATCTTGACCTTAAAGATTACAACATAAAATTTTCAAGGTCACATTCTTTGATCCTTCGAAACCGCAAAAACTGTAAAACTATATATACCCATCCTGAATATCTGGCCATACACATTTTCTCAAATCAAGTTAGTGACGTCCATTCTTGAACCAATTTTCATTAAACAAAACCAATTGTAACGGTATTTCACAGAATATGATTTTTCAGTATTGATGAAAAAGTGAATGTAACGAACATAATTTTCATATTCAAACAGGCTCCCTTTTCATTATATGTTCAACTTGTGACGCAATGGTTGCTCCAAATTTTTCTTTTTAAATAATATCTTTTACTACTAAGACCATAATCATCAACGCCTGGAGGCGAGCTACTATCCAATTTTGCCGAGCAGTAGAGAGAAAAAGTTACTCTCGTAAAAGATCTTGGTAAAATTGATCTTCCTCAAGTTGATTCATTCCTGAACGTTCCACTTTTTTTATGATCTAAATATCAGCACTGCTTAAAATTTACCAGATGATGACTTCACCAGCCACGACCTTAAACATTTTGAGAAAAGAAAAATAAGCTAGATTTCGTTCGTTCGTGAGGTGAACTTTTGTAATCAGACTCCCAAAGAATTCGTATTATTTATTGTCTCTGGTAATGAGGCAACCATTCGCCAACCAGGTATCACATAATAACAAATAATCTCGATTTGACACCAGCGATGAAAATTCTATTAACTGGAAGAAATATGGAAATCCTTCGCTTGAATACCCAAATTACCATTCCTGTCTAGAGAAGAAGAGTAAATACGATAAAGTAGTGTATATTTGTTTAGGAATAATTTGAGGGCAGCCGCTAAAGTAAAACAAAAATACTTGAAGCAATATATCTTGTAGGTATTAAACAAATAGAAACCTTTATGTTGAAATTTTAACAAAAATCAAAGAGTAGGTATAGGATAAATGAAACTTTTTTTTAAATTTCATTCTGACTAGTAATTGGCGTTCGACTAATAATTTTTATGCATCCTAGCCACCTGTACGTTTACTCTGTACGAAATTTATGAGTGTCCCTCATCCCTCTAACTAATGTTGAGTCTCTGTCTATGTCACCAAAACGTGCTCCTTGTTCTAGCGTCGCCTTTTACTCTTCCTTAATCTTTGCTAAAATATAGGTACTGTTCGACCTTGCCGAATCCAAAATTTTATTTTTTAATAATTAAGGGAAAATAATATTTTTTGTGGTTAAATAATATAAGGAAATGTTTTTTGTCATAGGCCCGACTACTAATGTATCTAATTAATAGAAGTAAGTATAATGTGGAAGAATAGGTATTCAATAGTTTTATCCAGTTTGGCTTTGGCAGAAATATAACTCCACTTTCTGTCAATTCACAGATAAGTTTCCTCACAAGATTCTGCAGGAACCGGTAGCAATGCTATCTCCTTCAACATCGAAAAATAATATGAGTTTGCTTTATAAACATTGCCCCTAAATCGCACTGTTTTTTGAGATACAGGGTTGCAGTTTTTATTTTTTAAATGATTTTCTTAAATATCTCTCAAACGAACTACAATATTAAAAAAATAAAAAAAATATTTGGTGATGTAAAATATCTCGTGAACCACTATTATTTCCCTATTACAAAAGTTTCCGAGTTTCCATCACCAGTGGCGTCAAACTGGAGAGTAGTGACCATTTTTCCTACCAGAACTTATACGCCACTGGTTATGGCACAAATTTTTTTATATTCTATGATATTTTCTGTCCAAAAAGCTTTTCCTATAATTTTCATAGGATGCACCGTTTTCGAGTAAATTGCTAAAAACCATCGACATTAGTTTGATATATTCATTTTTTTAAATTCCAATAGCCGTGCATAAAATACATCAAAATTATGTGAGAATTTGCCATTAGTAGTTATTCTAGTTTTTTAACTTAAGAGTTTCTGATTTATAAATTGATGTTTTTTGAAAAAAAAAAATATTTTTTTTAAAATCGTCATCACAGTGATGGAAATAGTCTCGGAAATAGCCATTAAAGTAATCCATTATTGTACGATTTTTGTAGTTGGCAGAGGTGACAGATAAACGTAAACATAAATTTTTCATTGCTTTTGACAATAATTGTGTTGTAATAAAAGGTAAATAAATACAGTTTTTTAAATTCAGAGTTGTATTATCACTATTATATTATAATTGCTAAAAATAATGGTTTTCTTGCAAAAACTTTCTAATTTGACATTTAAAAATAATTATGACATTTCCTAATATCACTTATAATTTTAAATAATTATGACATTTCTTAATGTCACTGAAAATTATTTTAAAAAATAGAGTTAATTAATCTTAATTTCACAGTTTCTGGATTTTAAAAAAAATTAATATGCACCTCGGCATTAAAGTTCCTTTTTATCACCCATGTGGTTTATTTGCCTCGGCCCTACGGGCCTCGGTAACTAAACTCCACATTCATGATAAAAAGTTTGAACTTTAATGCCTTGATACATAAATAACTATTATTGAGACAACATCTAAAATCCACTTTTCATTAGATAATGGTAGAAATTGGACGAAGTTTTATTGTTTTCATTATAACCACAATTTTGATAAGTAGTGAGGGATAAGTGCATCCCTCTGGTGGTCAGTTGCTACTACCAGTCGAGACATCGAAGATGTCTCTGTGACCGATAGCGGCTTGCCAAGCAAGCACCAAGAGCGGCGACCTCTAGCCCTGATGGACTAAAACGTGCATGATAAATAGGATTTATAGGAAACAACTACTGGACGGGCAAAGGCCCCTACTCCCATTGAATTATACCTATAAATCCAAATTGGTAGCCAAATTTGTTATTTGTCTTTTCTCCACCAGACACAGACCGGTTTCGAACTCTTTATGTTCTCATCAGTGTGCCACAGGTAGCTGAAAAGACAAATAACAAAGGCAAACCAAACTAGTCTATGGCAGACCCAGCACAAGTAAGTAGTGAGGGATAAGTGCATCCCTCTGGTGGTCAGTTGCTACTACCAGTCGAGACATCGAAGATGTCTCTGTGACCGATTTCCTGGGATAAATATACAGGGTGTTCATTAAGTATGTACAATAAATTTGACAGACGATTATTTGAGTGATTTTAAGACAGAAAGTTCATATGCACATGGGTCCAAAAATGCTTCGTTTTCAAGATACAGGGTGTTAAACTTTTTTTAAAAATTTCACCAAAAATACTTTTTACAAAAATTACAGTTTAATAGCTTAATAAATTGACAACAGCTGTCATATTGTTTGCCAAATGCTGCAATCGTTTTCCAATGCAACCCTTGATTATTTCCTACGTTTCCCCATGTTTCTTGTGTGGTCCAGGGATATGCAATTAATTGAATTTAATTTTCTGTCTCGAAAACTAAGCAAGATCCGAAAAAAATGCAAGAGACATAAACGTTGTATTTGCAGTTGCTTAACCCAAAAAAAATATAAAAATTACAAAATAGTCAGTGGCGTACATTTTTTTGTCAAAAATAATCGTTAAGGTGCCACTCGGGACACCACTGGACTTAATAAATTTTATCAAGTTAGTGCGTAATTAGCCCCTTAACACTACAAATAACATTGCCAAATTACAACAAATTTGGGTAACGGATATTTAAGATATTTACGAAAAACCAAATTTTTTAAAAAACTTTAACACCCTGTATCTTGAAAACGAAGCATTTTCGGACCCATGTTTATATGAACTTTCTGTCTTAAAATCACTCAAATAATCTTCTGTTAAATTTATTGTACATACTTAATGAACACCCTGTATATTAAACTAAACTTATCTCTATTTCAAATTGTTTCGATCCGCCAAGTGGGCCACACATTTCTGTAATTAGATTGCATTGTTATAATTTTTGTTATCAATTAAATAAATAATATGTCCGACTGAAAAAATTATTTCTGCCAAAATTTTTACAGCAGAGAAAAATATGAATAATTTGTGTATCTTTTTGATATAAAAAAAATTGAATCAATCGCATCACCCCTAGAAAAAGTCATTAGCAGATTGGGATAGTTTTCGCCCGTCTGTGAATTTAATGAACTTAACTTAGAATATCATAAAATTAAATCGCTATAGAGACAATATCATACTTAATTTCATTCCAATCATAGTTATTTGGAAAACTTTTTAACCAATTTTGATGCCCTCTAGCGGTGAAAGAAGCAATTTGGGATAAAGATGAAATATAAGTACAAAGGTATTTCCATAAAATTTGTTTTAAGGTACGATTGTTTCATCTTCCTGGATAAAGTTAACTGGAGGTGAATAAAACTGGCTTTAGATAGTTCATAATCAATAACGTAAAAGATAAATCAAATTCACTTTCTACTTTTTTTCATGATAACTTGAGAACTCTTCAAGTAATTTTAATGATGGCTTGGTGCAACAGATTTACATTTCTTTATTCAGGCAGGAACGTTAATGTATAACGTCTGTTGAAATTGTTGGAGTTCGATTTTGTTCGAAGGATTACGGTACTCAGTCTCAATCCAGATGAGCTAACCATTGAGCTTCTCTCTGCGACCAGTCAATTTCCAGGATAATGGAGAAAATCAAGTAACTTTCCAAATATAAACAAAATATCAACAAAGTAACGTTTCTTGCTTATTCGTCCTGGCCTGAATCTGAACTTGAACTAACTGAGCTAAAAAGATATCGTTGGAATAAAATCCTGGATATACCTATAACCTAGATTTCTTGACGAACTACTTTGAAACAAAGTTAGAGATTCATTTACGTCAACCAAAAACATATTTTCAGATTTTAGAAAGGATTACGGACAGCTGTCTTGATCGCAAAATATTTAATTGAATTAAATTTATTCCATATCTATTAAATTATTTGTTTTAATTTAACTAATTTATCAGTAATTAGTAATATATTTAAAACTTTTAAACCTATCCGGGGCCACTTGGTTGCAGAATTGTCCTTGTTTTTTTATAATTATATGAATCACATTATTACTCCAACACCAGCATGGGAATCTGTGCAAACTGAAATCCTCACGGCGCCAAAATGACCGAAAGGAAACTGTTAAAAAAAACCTCACAAATTAAAAATTATAACTACCGGTTTCATTAAAAAAATATATCCATATTTAATCGACATTAAAAATAAAACCACAATCACATCCGATTTGGGTAATCGGCTAATTAATACATACACCGCAGCATTACATAAATAAAAAACGAGTTTTGAACAGTGTTAAAACCAAATGAATCAAATCAAGTCCAGGTGATCAAAGATACCCAAGACACAGGAGAACAACTTGGTTCATCTCAAGCTTAGCGTGCCCAATTCTCACGTTGTACATCTCGAGTTCGAAAGCTGTGAGGATACGTCAGATCCGGAGTGGTACCCGGCGAGAGGCTATTCATTCATAAGTTTGGAACATGTGGTAGGGGAACGGAGTGTTTCAGAACCAACACAAACTCTATTCATACACGGCTTGGTACACAGGTGCGCTGTATAGTCCGTCTTCTTTGTATTCGTTTACAAATTCGTATTCTTGCCGAAAGCTTTTGTTAACATTCTACTACTACGTTTCACTAGCATCCTAGTTAAGTATATTTAAACGTATTCGTGCATCGACCTGTGTTATAAGAGACTTGTAATTTGTTGAAAATTGTGCGCAAACTTTCAAAAAGTTAGTGGACAGTAGAAACCAAAAGCGTTTTGGTGATTCTTAAAAACAATTTACTAAAATCTCGCCTCGGGTAGTGTCTTTATCTGAAGTTTGTTCCGAAAAAACTTATAAATGGGTTTGTTTTCATTTGAATGGCGAATCTATTTTTAAACCAACTAAAATAGATCAGTGACAGTAATGCATTGGACATAATTTGAAATAATATTGAAACAAAATAAAAATTTGTGCTGGCAAATTGAAAAAATGATCGTTTGGACAATACGTCGTAGTGATAATAATTATTACCTTCGTTCAAGAAACAGTTTGTGATATTACAGTGTTAAATGTGATTGTAAATAATAGATTATTTATTAATTTATTTTGTGTTACTTTGTGTGTAAATATTGTTATCTAGTCAATGTATATAGACATTCTGAGACCCTACAGCGGGATGGGCATAAAAACAATGAAGGCTTTCAGTAGGCAAAAAGGTACGAAAATTTAAAATTAATTTAACTTAGTTTTAAGACGGCCAATGTGGTCCACAGATGTTCGTATATTAGACATAACATTGGAAGAAACAAACCACTACGAGACATATGAGTGTTTCCATTAAAAAAATAACGGAATCTGATATTTGAAAATCTATTGTATCTGAGGACTTTTAAATTTGTTCTGTTTCATTTACACTTTACGGTTTGCGCAGACGCGAGGAACAAGCGTGACCTGATCCGTAGAAAAATATTTTGAGTCTGGTCTAATTAATTTACAGTTTACACAAACATTTGTAACGAATTGTTTGAAATAAGGCGATCTAATAGAAGAAAATTGTAATTTTTCTTCAACGAAAGTTGCATTGAATGCAATACTTTAAACGAGACTTTAATAAAAAACCAAAAAAATTTTGATCATATCAGTTAAACCGCTTAGATATTAAAACGTAATAACTTAATAATTGCAGCAATCCGCCATTTTTGTCACCAATCTAAGATGAAACATTTAATTTCTAGAATGTTCTTTTTACGGTTCTCAGAAATTCATAACAATTATTGGTAATAAGTATAGAAAATCCAAGAAACAATAATTATCTTGATTTTGATGTACAGGGTAGTTCCATATATTTTGACACCTACCTACAGCCTTTATGTTAGAGATATAAAAAAGTATGGAGGCAAAAATTGTGGATTTTGGCGTCCAATATCTTTTGCCGAAAAAAATATAAAACAAAATAGAATCGGATAGTAGAGAAAGAGACACAATTTATGCTTTTTTAAATGGAACACCGTATATTTTTGCATATTTTGAAACATAGTTTTTAGCTGATTTCAAAAATATATACAGTAAAGCTTCGTTAATCCGGACTCCAATAATCCGGATTTCCCAGTAATCCGGACTAAATTGAAATATCACTTATTACATTATGTATCTAATAATCCGGATAATTATTGATTCTATAATCCGGATCGTAACGAAATATTTGTTGAGTTTGTATTTCTTATTATAAATATAAGTATACTTAGAATTTTTGTTTCTTCTTACAGTTTTATATTTAGGTTTGTTTGTTTTTTGTTTTTGAATAAAACAAAGGAACGTCAAAAAGTAAACTGCCCAGTAATTATCAGAAATATGTCATTTTTTTTTTCATGACCACCTTTGTTTCATGTGGTACTGTTTTGCATAATATTTCCAGAACAGATAGAACAAATGACACCATATTGTATATTTTTTTAATCTGAGAATCGAGATCTTTCAAAATATGCATAAACATACAGGGCGTTCCATTAAAAAAAAATAAAAATTGTGTCTTTTTCTCTACTTTCGGACTTAATTTTCTCTTACACACGTTTTGTCTTCGTCACACTAAAATACAACTACAATTTTTATTTTTATTTTTTTTTTTCATATTTCCAAAAATAAAGGCTGTAGGCGTCAAATTATATGGAACTACCCTGTACAAGAACAATTGCTTGTATTATGTAGATAATATTAATAATATATAATGACTATTAAACTTGTCCCTCAGAGGTGTCAGAGGCCTTTAAATATTTTTTGTTATTGGGAAGAAAACTGTTAAACTAAAGAAACTAAACCGTTAAAATATTTTAAAACACCATGCAGCGTCAATTACAATTAAATTTATTGAAACCAAAAATTAATATTACATTGCACATCTTTCAATTTTGAGGTATACAAAGTGTCCAACCTGCGTGACTTTCGATACGACTCAATAATAGTGATTGATCACGACATTTATCAGATGTGTGATACCTATCGAACTTTAAATCATATTGGTTTTTGTTTTATTATACCTGAACCGAAATCTTTATTAAATTCAAAATTGATAAAAATATTTGTTGGGCAAGGAACATTATTTGAAAGGTATATAAATGGAGTTCTATCGATTCCAAAAATTAAATTAAAATTAGTGCACTTTGTATACCTATGGTAAAAAAATAAAATTCATAATGCAATTGTAAGTAGTTCCATTGTTTGTATGTCAGTGTTCAATGTCATCACTATTTATGTTATTCCGAGCGATATTCTTTATTTTATGAAAAATGTAATCATTATTATTCATAAGTTTATTTACAAAATTAACAATAATTTCACTTTGATGTTTCTTTGTCGGTAACATTTCGCTGAAACTCTATATCATACGTTTTGCAACTGTTCGTATGAGTCGATTAATTCTTATCGGGAATATTCTCGGAACAAGGGAGCGATACCCCTTTCTTTAATAATAAATATATCGTGACTCCCTGGACTTTTAGAATAATGTTTGTTTCTCAATATGTATTTTTAATATACAGAGCTTTCATAAATTATTACAAACCATTAACCAGTTCGTCAAAATGGGGAACTGAAAAGGTAAGTGGAGTACATACGTAAAAATAATAAATCACTAAATATGTGTTTGCCAAAAAAAAATAATAATTAGTAATTGATCATAATGTGATGTGTCATCATTTTTAAAAGGAGCTATTGCAATTGCAATGAATGATAATCTCGACGATAATCAAAAAAGAAGAGGAACTGTTACTTTTGACATATTACTTCCGTGTTATGGAGATTTGGATTGAATGACTAGACTAGCCAAAGGTTTAAATAATCCTTTCCTTTCTATATCTTTTTAAAAAGTTTGATACTTCATTAAGAGTTACATATATATTATAATTTTGTTTTACATATTAGGTAACAGAAAAAATATAAAAACAGCCAACATGTTAATATTTTAGAAATACCGATTTTATGATAAATATTTGATCAACGTCCTGGATCCTGTTGGTCCTAAAAAGGATTATTTTCTTTACTCACCGAGTCACTTTGTCGATAAAAAAGAAATCGAGAATTTATTGGCGCTATTAGAAACCTGCGGTTTATTTTCTGCACTCTTGTACCTACCTACTCTAATCTATGGGGCTTAGAAATCGTATTACTCGTAGGTATTAGGATTTCGTTCAAATGAATCGCTCGTTAACGCATTTGTTAACCAGCCAGTTCATCCTTGAATGTCGTTCTTCGGATCTTCCCACCCTCACACGTCCTTGAAATGTACTGTACATACTAGTAGAATTTGTGCAGTAAACAATACGATTATGTTGCAAGGAGAAAAATTATTATTGTGGCGACACGCCCAAAATAGGGACTAACATTAGTCGATATAATTAGATAAGATAATAATAAATGGATTTGTGCTTTGTCGACGTTTCGATTAAGCTTGTAATCTTCGTCAGGATTTTGGTAACATAAATTTTACATAATCGTAATATTAATCAGTGAAAATGTCAAAATCAACAGCGTTATAATAGACATTGTCAACATCCCCAAAATAATGATTATTGAAAATAAATGTAAGTGTCACTATTATTCACTTTAACCATAAGCAATCTTCAAAGATTTCAGAATAAAATTTGCAGAAATTTTGAAAAATTGTTTCTTTCGTAATGCTCATAAGAGACGTTAAAAGTTGGTAAGGTGGACATTCCAGAGGCGTGAAATCAGAGTAGAAGATAATTTTTCGTCGCTGATTTCTTCGCTAATGACTTCTAGTATTTTTGGTAATCTTTAGGATATTTCTAATAATTTTCAAGTAAAGGCAACTGCTCAATTAATGTCTGGAATATTGTTTTTATTCTTGTCTTATTGTCACGTTCCTCATCGGTAGCAAATATAGAAACAGATTATCATTATAACCTTAATATTGACAGTCCTATGTAATTTAAGGATCATATCGCCGTTTTGCTAGTATTATCCCTATTATCCTTTATCGTTGCTTCAATACAATGGCACCTTAATCCGGTGTGGGAACATAATATGTGTTAATAGGTATTTCACACACCAAATCTCTTATCTACCAGATTCTCGCACTTCATTATTGACCAGATCTTTTACATTATCAGTTAACTTGTTTGTTATATCTTCTTTTAACGCTGGGATCAACCGATATAGATTTTTTTGCCGATACCAAAGTACCCAAATAAGAACAGAAAGAAAATACAGAAAGATGCCACAAATAACTTTTAGACAATACCATATTGTGATACCAAATGTATCCCATCATGATTTGCCAAATGGAAACTGACTATTGGTTTTTATTTTTAACGTTATACGTATTTTAAGAATTTAAATTTGTCAACATAACGTTTATCTTCATCTTGCCTTCTTTATATTTGTTTCATTATTATTTATTGTATATTTAAAAAAATCAGATGGTAATATTGGCATCTCTATTATGCTGATACCGACAATCAGCAGTTGCTATTATCCAACATATACTATATCGATGAATTGCTGAAAATCCCAAAATATTTATACGTTGATTAAAAAGCTTTCTATACTTTTTACCAATCAGTAATCTGTCTCTGTATAATTGGCATAAAATTGTTTTTAACGTTGCTAAAGCAAATTTTTTTAGGAACAAAATTGATCTTGTTGTTTTTGCCAAATGCGATATCTACAAAGCTTCTACTGTACCCATAGATCTTTGATGTGATTTTGGTCAGTTAGGACAGCGTAGTTTTATTATGTATATCATGTAAAAACGTACCGACTGAAGAAGACGTAGACATTTTACCACCCTAGTAGCGTCTAGCATACCTTCATTACGGAATGAAAGTCACCGACAAGGCAAGGCCCCCTAATTTACAAATTAGGCATAACGCGCACACCAAGAGGCGGTTTTTCAATTTAGAGGCATAAAATATATAGACGCAGTGATATAATTATAAAGTCCGCTACTGTAGGCAGCACTATTAACTTGTTAGCCGGATGTAGGCACTTCATCTTTTTGGCCTTGAATATTCAAGTTTTCTCTTAAATTTCGACCCTCATTATGTTCACACCAGTGACACACACAATCATCCCCATGATTTAATTACTTTAAAAAAATTAGACAATATATTAAGTTTTGTTTGTTCAGAGCTACGTTATGTTGGTTTAATCTGCATCAAGAATACTTCACATAGTTTGCAATTAGTTACATTTGATGTATAAACATAATAGCAACCATAAATAGTGTTGTTCTTAATAATCTTCCAGTGGCGTAAGTTAGTTTTGGATGGTTCAAGGGGATAAGATCTCGGCTTCCAAACGACACTGCGCCATTTGCTTTGCTTGCCTCCTCTTGCATTTTTAAAAATGGTTTATCGACAATTTTGTTATTTTTTCCAACGGAACAATAATTAATACCTACTTAAATTCCAATAAGTGTTTTTCTGTGTCTATTGTCATGAAGTTACTTCGAATTAAGTCAATATAAAAACCTACTTCTCCACCAACCAATTCTGATATGGGGGTAAAACTGGGGCTCTTCTGTGTCTTATCCCCAGTCCCGAAATCTGAAATTACGCCACAAGCTGATAAGATAGACAGGTTGGTGGATTGATACCAGAATAAATATACTGAAAATTTTAGTCTAGGCCTTGAGTGAAAGAAATACAAAGATTCGCAACACGGGAATATTGCTGGCGCTTCCACAGCATCATCATTTTCGCTGTTAAGTAAAGGTAAAACTAAATTTTCAAATCATATAACTTGGTTAAAAGTCACACTTTTCTATCCATTTTTAAGGCGGCTCGGTTTAAATAACGGTTTGTATAGTTTGTCTTTTTTTTTATTACTAGAGTCTCAAAAAAACAAACAACGGGAGCTTCTACGATATTTTAGCTGCTATAAAAATATCGAGTCGAACAATTATAGTTGGTAGTCAATCTGTCATCATTACTAATGTATCTATTACGAGCAATTCTTGCAATACACAATAAATTGGCCGTCTCGAATGTTTGTTTCAATATTAATTTAGCGTAACTTTATTTATACGTTTAATGTTAAAAGACCACGACGTGGTAGCTATTTTTATAAGTGATAGAAATAATTTAATATGTGGCCTGTAAAAGTTAGAATGTGTATGTAAGCAAGATTTTTTATTAAAAGATTCAGCTTAGCCAGAAGAAAATAAAAAAATCAACTATAAAATATGTATACCAATCGATATCGGTTTCAACTTAATTACTCGATTTAAATTATTTTCGCGATCGGTTTGTCTGTCACTGCGCATTCTAATACCTCAATTAAACATTATTGGCAGAAGTTGGAAATGATTAAAACGAATCATATCTACCTATTAAATTTTTTTAATTGTTTTAGCATTCATATATTAATTTTTTTTTTCAAACCCGAAAGCATTAAGTATTCAATTATTATTAGGTACATTCCTATTTCACTTTGAAAATTTTGAAAACTGACGAGTGCAACTTTTTTGATCTCTGGACAATAAATTATAATTTTGGTTGAAATCGCATTAAGAATCGAAATTTATGAGACCATTTATCGCTAGTAAATTTACCTTGATATTTTTCTTCGTCTAATATACTTTATTAAATTAATGTTTATTTTTATTGCTCAAACAATTAGCACGTGTTTTTAATGAAATAACTCGTAGCAAATAATAATCTTCCACTGTAACAAATTTTGTAAACAAACGTTTTGGTTGGGTGTAAATTTATTATAATTGTCTGATGGAAGGGATCCAACTACTCGTAAATTAATGAATTTAAATTTATGTTGGTATAGTTTTACGCTCTAATATACTACCTACAATATTTTATAATTATTATGGGTATTATAAAATGGAGGACACTGTTACAATATTTGACTAAGATATTGTTTTAAAATGATTTTGATTTGATTCTATAGTATAACCAGTATACGTGGCGCTCGTTTAAGGTGAAGAGTATTAAATCAGTCTTTAATAATGATAATGAAGTGTGTCACAGCAGTATTTTTTGGTACGTAGCACTTAATGATACTATTAAATTTTTTTTCTGACAGATCATCGGGTAGATACTTAACACCTTTTTGCGTAAAAATACTAATAGTGGAAATAGATGTTCGGGGGTCCATTGATACGAAAACACTGAATTTCATAATAATATATGTCTGTCTGTTTCTTTATTCACTCTAGCAGCCACAGAACACAGCCTGAACCAGTACGTGGTTTAAAATCAAGAATTGTGATGAACGTTTCAGAAAGTGGGTGACGAATTTCATAATCGCCTCGTAATAATTCACGTGAAGTAAATGGTGCTCACTTTAGCATTATATTTTTTGCCAAAAAAAAAAGAAAAATGATTTCCTTCAATGTTTGTTTAAGATTGAGATCTATGCCGTCAAGTATTTTGGTATACCTTGATGTTTCTTCTATTAACCGGATTGTTGATATTTCAACTTATTTTATTGTAGTTAGCTGAAATATCTATAGAATACTGAAATTCTAGCGCTGTAGGGAAAAAATCGACTCGTTTGTTTAAGCATGACGCAGTACATTAATGTATATATGTGACGGAAGTGGATGTTTAAATGTTCAAATTATTTCATTAAATTTAGTCCGTAAATTATATAAAACACTTGGCTAACAGTCTAATCTAAATCTACTAAAACCAATTTAATGGTTTTAGTGCACCATCTCCATGCCATCACGTCCGTAAAGCACTTTATACACAATTGCATAATTACAATAAGAAACAATTAAAAAAGAAATCTTATATAGACCTTGTAATTATTGCATTAATTAAAAACAGCGCTTGTTTACTAAATACTGTAATTATTAATTAATAGTTCTGCCTGCCTGTAAAGTTAGCTAATTGCATTTAATTGAACGTCTACTTTCGTTTGTTTTCATTTCGCATTTGACGAAAATTAGTGATTACTCTCAATTGGATGTAATAAGTCAAAAATGAGTACGAAAATTAGCGGGATCATTTATGACGCGCATTGTGGACGTTAAGTTTCCTATATCTGAGTTAACCAAGTCGAGGAAAAATGAATTATTTATTTATTAAAATACGTATGATGTATTTACATATAAATAGAATTTAGGCTTTCCTAGAAACAAACATTATTGTATTAATGTATAATTTATGCAAGAATGTGATTTATGTTGAACTTGTTTAGTAAGACATGGCACCCTGAATATCCTGACACCAATAAAAAAAGCCAATAGATTAAGGGAGTATTCATTCGTGTTGTAGCTGGTGCAGGCATCTTAATTATCATGCTATATTGTACATATAGTTCATCCGAAGAATTACTACATAAAAGGGTTATACGTCTTGGTTTGAGATACTGAAAAAAATTAGTTCAAAATCGACTGATACGAATGGTTGAAAACACAGTTATTGAGTTCCCTTATTTTTGGGAACATTGTCGTAATCTACCACTAACCACTTACACCCATGTTACTAAACAGAACCTAGCAACTCGCTCCTTTACTCTGAAGCACTTCAACAAAACATTTCATATGCTGGCGGACGTCATTTTACCAGTCATCTTTCTACCACGAACAACAGAGCTATAGAATTCATTGCCTGGTCACGTGTTCTGTGATTCCTACTCTCATCAGTTATTTACGGTCAAAATATCTTCCACGCTTTCACGACACCCTCGTGAAGTGCCATTTAACATGTGTAAGAATGGCCTTCCACGCCAGTAAGTATAGTCACGTCTGACTAGTTTCAATTTTAATAACCAGATTCGCCCCTCCCAATTTCTCGGTTGATTTTGGGAATAAAATTTTTAAATTTTGGCATAACATTTGTGACGCAGAAAGCTCTATTTTGCAGTGATGAAAAATATCACTTCCGGTTTAACCGGGAATGGTGCCATCTTTTGTTTTTAAATAGCACTCTGTATATATTTTTGCATATTTAGATTTCACATGAAATTTTCGTTACAATATAATGTATCAAAAGTAGGTACTTATTTGTTTACAAAATTCTATAATAAATTCGAAGTGAAAAAGCGAAGTTGGCTGCGCTTTCAAAGAATTTACTCATTATGCCTTTAATATGATGGGTTTTATTAAATTTTTTTAAATGATAACCATATTTTTCTACCTACACCAGCAAAACCCAAAACATTTGCCTTTCATTATGATGTATAATACTTCTAATTTCGGTACTAATTTACTTTGAAATTATTGGATTTCTGTAGGTCGCTTAGACCGGAAGTGATACTTTTCTCTTAATAAGTGCAAAATAGGGCTTTTTGCGTCACAAATGATATGCCAAGATTTCAAAATTTTATTCCCAAAATCAACCAAGAAATTGGAACGGAACATAAAACAATGCAAATTTTAACAAATTTTCATTCTTTCCAAACAAAATTTTTGTTTCTTCTGCGTTCCAGAAGAACCAGTGGCTTAATCGAGGGCTTAATTGTAAAAAACAACTTTAGGAGTTTTTAAATAAAAGTCGTGGTTTTAAAGACATTTTAGTTTAATCAAAAAACTTCACATTCCAATTTCGTCACCCTTTATCTGTATAGCAATTATTCGAAACATTCATTCAATTCATTTTTTTTTTTTTATTTATTGTTAGTAGGTACAAAATTCTTGTAATTTTTCTTGTTTTAAGAAATATTTTATTCAGGTTGAAAAAAAAGTATGCTTTCGATACTGCAAAAAAAAACAACATTCCTCAATAATGGCTTGACTTTACTTGGTTTTCTCACCCTGTATAAAATTTTTCTGAAATCAAGAAAAATTACACGAACTTTGTACTAATAATAAATTAAAAAAACATGTTTCGAGGAATCGCTATACAGATACAGGGTGATGAAATCCGAATGTGAAGTTATTTGATTAAAGTCAAATTTCTTTAAAACCATGACTTTTATTCTAAAACCCCAAAAAGTTGTTTTTTACAATTCTTCTAAAACTCGACTCGAAAATTTTGTTTGGAAAGAAATGGTGACGCAGTAAAATTATTTGTTAAAATTTGCATTGTTGTATTTACCACCCTGTATTTTAGAATTAAAATTCCTACAAACCAAAACACCCTGAGACCGAACAATACGCCCTAATATACTTTAAATCGCCTTCAAATATCTTTCATATTTTCTGAGATTATTTAACTCTAAATACTTATACTGATGGTCGAGATGGTAGCGTACCTGCCTCTCACCCAAAAGTCCCGGGTTCGATTCCCGGTCGTAGCAATGGAAAATACTGTGAGAGGGATTTTTCCATTATACACGGATATTGGATGTGTGTCCCTGGTCTTTAAATGTGTATATAGCCCCCTCCCGCACAAGGCTCTTCTAGAGCCGTCTAGGATAAAGGGGGTCGTAATTACATGTGGTGTATTTATTATTATTATTATTATTTCAAAGTTCCAGCAGAAAAATTTTGAAGTACGATAACTATTCAAAACATTGCGAAAAATATAGAATATTCCAATGATTCTGGCAAATTTCAGGATGGTAACTAGTAACTAGTGAGGACACGTGAAATTTAAATTAGTCATTTTTTAAGTACATATTTGAAATGGTGCTGTGCTAATGGCCATATGCCACAGCCAATGAAAGGCTAAAAAAAAAAGTATTTGAAACAGAGGACCGACCCCCTAAACCGTGATTACTAAAACTAAATGAAGAAGAAGTTTTGCAGGTAGAAAATTAGGATTTAAACTTTATTGAAAATACTTTTTCAAAATCAACAGATAGCTTTATTGCCGATTTTCAAATTTCATTAAGAAACTTTGATTTTTTTATAGATTTGCACCATTTTCCACCTTTTCTATTAAAAATTTTTCTAAATTATCTCAAAAAGGTGTAACTTTACCAAAATATCAATATTTCTTAAATTTCTTAACTTGAAATTGATTTCCTCCTAATTTTGAGGAAAAAAGATACACTTTTGAAATTTCAATTTTTGTTATAAAATTTTCGTAAAATTTCATTTAGGTATAGCCGAGGGTATAGCTTAGTCCATGCTCTAATATTGTAATACTTATGGCTCACCTAAGTTTCACCAACCACTGGCCCTTAACCCAATCCCATAAAGAAACTATTCTGTAAAGACATCACTCAGAAGCTTGAAAGAGGATCAAGTGTTGTTCCATAAATAAGTGGTAGTACCTATATAAAAATTACCATTTAAATGTAATTACTAAACCCTTTTCTTGATTCTTCTTTTGTGTAGGTATGATTTTGACATTAAATACATATAAAACTTGAATTCTCTAACATTAATTCTAAGTCAACGCATATGTGTCGTTACTCTGGCAGCTCTGTCATTATATCTCGATTATGACAGAATTTCGAGGTCGTAATAATAGACCTGGGTTGCCACATGCGCATTATATTGCGTTATATATCATATTAATAACAATCCTAAATTATTTTAATAAATTAGTTTAGATTTTTGAGACACTTTCTAAAAATATACATTAATGGTGATTGATATAACAAAATAGAGAATTGATATTTATTTAAGATGCCTACGAAGTTGTGCACAGAAGCAAGATTCATCATTGAAAACCCTGATTTAGTTCAGATATCAATTTGTTTTATTATTGTCGACTAAATTCATTGGCAAAGTACGAAATTAGAATGTTAGTTGATAACGCTATGTTTCTGAATATTGGTAAATATTGCAAACGTGTCTAGTACTTTATTCTACATCGCTCTTCTGTACCAACTATACGGAATTATGTTATTTAATTTTACAATGATTTTTCTTCGTAGATTCATAAGCGATTGTAATCAACTAAGTAGGTACTTTGGGAAAAAGTACAATCGCATGGATGTAGGTCTATTTTGTTGGTTATTAATGTTTTACAAAAAATATTTCATGTAACAGAGCTGAACCCGGTTGACACGAAGACAAAGCCCGTTGAAACGACAACAGCAAGGGTGGATACAAAATTTGTAATTAAAGTAGATATCATAAAGGGGTCAGATATTAAGCAATGTTGCATTCTAAGCTTGTAGGTTAAGCCCCGTTGAACACATGCGAGGCAGGTGCTTCTCACGCAGAGGTCCAGTACTGGTATTTTCTGTTTTGTGGGGCACCATTCGCTCTACCGCGACATTCCGCCACCTGTCTACCCTTACTCATTTTTATATAACTAGTATTTTACGCATGTGGGATCATTGATTAATGTTACATGCCTAAAGTAGTTACATAAATTATAACGAAATTTACCGGGCTAAGAGGATGAGAATATTTGTTAAACTAAGAAATTATACTGGAGAGCCGGTCCTATACCACTTATGCTTCCATCCTGGAGAGATAGAAAGTAATTCCTCATTGAAAAAAATATATATGATTTTTCTATCTTTGAAATTTTCAAAGAATAGTAATATTTAGAACTCTCAATCCTTTATAGTGAGGTGCGAAAACGGTTATTTTTTTGGACATTATTTGCAATATATTTAAATTATAATTCTTCGTTTGATAAATTCAATTAAAACAAAACATGCACTTTTAGGAACAATTTTTTTTCGATTTTATTTTGGCGGCCAGTATAACGTAACATTGTGTTTTATTAGGTATGGTTTTAGGAGGTATGTTTCTCATTCTCTTTAAGTCCGTGAGATATATTTTATATATATTTTTTAAATTGGTGTATTGTGGCAGTGACAAACACCTGCTTCTTATCCACGTGCCATCTGCTATATGCCATATTCACTGGCACCTGATGAATAAAATTACGTTTTATAAATATTGTAATCAAAGTTAACCAAACCAAAATTATAATACAAATAAATTCCGAGAGAACAACAAAAAAACACGATCAAGGGATCAAGCGCAAAACTGTCAATTTTTAACGCATGCTTATTAGATTATCACTAATGTGGTTCCATCATACCTTTAACATTGTCGACCATTTTTCCTTCGCCGTACTAGATGAAACCACCTCGGAAACCACCATAATTGTCTAAAAAAAAAATGGTCTTTTGTTTGAAGGAAAGCTCTTTGAACCAACATTTTTTTCGGAAAACTAGCAACCAGTTGAACTGAAACTAAAGACCACCTAACATTTGAAGCTGACATAACAAGTCGCTGATATATTTAGGTGCGTATCCACCTCGGTATCCACCAAACATAAAAACATTCGCAAATGCGTTTACAGACTCAAATATTTTTTGTGAATTTTTTAGTTTAATCATATATGTGTTCGATAATTCAGAGTTGCCCTTGATCACTTGATCATGTCTTTTGTTGATCTCTCGTTAACATCAATTCCAGCTTGATATTAAACATACCTACGATGTATGATTGATGAAAGCCATTTAATAAAGACGTTTTATTTGAGATTAAAAATGAATTTTGGTTTGTAACCGGTCGGATCTCCTTATGAATTCAAATTATATTCCATCCGAATTATTGCTTATGACAGTCGAATCTTTGTTATAGATGATGTATTGTACAGTAAGACATCCCAAATATTATATTACCAGAAATATTCTAAATAAATCAACATTATTTATAAACTCTCCAAGGGCACACAAGAACCTGCACTTTCGTAACGAACTTTAGTAGACTAACTACATATAATTAACTCGAAAGAAAATACATTTATTTCAGCAGTTATATTTATAACAGACACCTGTACCAATTATAGTTTCAGAACTAGTTTTTATATTAAAAATCCAAACGTTACAATTTTATATTTACTTATTCTAATTAAGGAACAAAGGAATATAGCTTCATGATGCCGTTATTTCTAATCCACACTTAGCTTGCGGCATGGACGAAACTGAAGTGATTTACACAGTTGAATCTGAAAGCAAGTACAATTTAATATAATATGCTTCTTCAAAAATATATAATTCAATGACAGATGAAAACTAAAAAAAACCTCGTAAAAAACGTTCTAAGGCATTATTGCAATTGAAACGAAAAACTGTCTAAAATAGGTATGGATGCTCACTATTAAGGGGGCGATACTAAATTTACCTTCTTGTTTCTTTATTATGATCCTTTAAAAATATTTGACATCAATAATCTTTTGAAATTGTTTAACAGATGTATCGAAAATTTGTATCAGTGAAAAAAGGTCAAAAGACCACCCACATTTCATAGATTTTCTGGCTTCAACAACAGCAATACTTTTCCACGTCTTCATACATCATTTATTTTTAAAATATGTACATTAATATACAATAAAAGTGGAGAAATCGAACAGAAATGACTTCCTATATCTATTACTCGTTGAATAAAATAAATATTGTCACAGTGAAATTTCAACATTTCAAACGTTCTTCGTTTAATCAGCACAATTTTTTTAACGTTTGGCCAAAAATAAATTGCTTGTCGATTTCACTTTAGGAGGAAGGAGATTTCAGAGCGTCATGACATCAAAACCAAGATTGGCTCTAGGTGTTTGGTCAATTTGACTATTGCCATGCACAGTAATAGAATATATTTCTTAGATTGTGTTTTTATACCAGATAAAACGTCTTCATGAAGACCACTAGGGATGCCAATCCCGGGATTTTCGGAACAAAAGTCAACTAATCTCGGGATTAATATAAAAAAATAACGTTTTGATTTTTGAGTTTAAATTATTATTTATTAATATTTAAAAATAAAACTGAACAAAAGTCTGTGAAATATAGACACAAAACTAACTCCTATTTGAAAAACTGAATATTAAAACACAAACATTGATTAACGCAAGCAGGGAAGCACGGTGAATCACAGAGCTTTACGCTTCTCCGAATAATTCGATTTCTATGGACTAACGCGACGTACACTCTTTCGCGCCTCACTCACACTAGATAAATACATAAATTGTGCATTTTTCCTGTGAATAAATTTTCTTAAATTTTACACCAATATCCCGGGACTTTTTAATCTCGGGATTTTCGGAATCATATGCGCGATCCCGGGATTTCTTTATCCCTGGATTGACATCCCTAAGGACCACGTACACACATTCAATGATTTATATTAAATTGAATTATGTCATAACGTCAATAACAGTGTTTTTCCATAACTGATGCGGGAAGTATCAACGTCGTTAAATGCAGTTGCTTTCCAAATCTTTGATCCATGAGACCGTTAAAAGGGCAAATTTGAACCTTAACCCAGGGTAACATGTATCATGATATTTATTAGAAATATCCCGCGATTAGGTGTTTTAATCCCGGGATTTTCGGGAACGTTCCCCTAAAGCCCACTTACGTGTATTTCACGATTTAAATTAAATTAAAATATCTCATAACATCAATAAAAGTACTTTTTCATAGCTGATGGCATATCAACGTCGTTAAATGCAATTGCTTTTCAAATCTTTCATTCATGAGAACACCGTAAAAAGGGACAAAAAAATCCAGTGTCCAGCTGAAAAGGACCGCCCTCTACATTTATGATTAATTGATAAGCATACATTTTTGATTTTTTGTAAATTTTATCTATTTATCTTATCTTCTATCTATGAACATGTTACGTATGCAGCCGACTTGGTAGCGCAATGGGTTAGTGGCGTGCTTGATTGGTTAAACTGTCTATCGGAGACTGGGTTCGATCCCCGTCTTTTTTTTTATTTTAAATTCACTTTCTTAGAAAAGCTATAATAAAAGGAACGATTGCCTTTTCTTTTATTTTTCAACACATACCTAAAGGCTTCTGAATTTTGTTTTGTTTTCTTCACATCATTACTGGTAGTACATTTTTGGATCTAAGCACACCTGATTTTCTGAATTTTCCTAACTGAGCATCCACAGGATAGTTCTGTGATTTCCCGCGTAATCCTGTTAGATTCTCTCATTTTCCGTAATTGAAACTAAATTGTGACAAGCTGTATGGTTCAGAAACAAAGCCCCAAAAATATATATATACAGGGTATTAAGAAAAAATAGGTCAAGCCGTTAACCACAGATTCTTTGGTCGAAATTAATGCGACTTAGTTTTTCTCGAGGTTTTTCTTATTGTTAAAGTTTAAATTTCGAAAATTATTTTTATTAATTAATTAATAAGTTATTTTTAAGATTTTTACCTGAAATTTTGCACAGACTTTTATCTTACGCAGATGCACTTTTTGTGTAATTTTGGTAAAAAGCCATAACACAAACGTGGGAAAGGGAAGTTGTGGTACCCATTAACCACCCCCTATTTTTTTCGTGCGTACGCCTATAGTCTCTAAATAATATTATTTTTGGATTAAATACTTATTTCTCTAACTTTTCTTACTCTTGTAAAATTTTAATTTAGGACTTTATTAACGAGATATTCCAATAAATTCAGATTCATTTTCAATATCTTAGTCTCGGAATTTATTATTTTAATTATTGTTGTTTGTAGTAATCATTGTTTTTTTTTAGATTGATTACTTTTAGGCATAAAATGCTAGACGTTTTTTGTTGTGCATAATTAAAATAGTTCGATAAAATAAAAATTATAAAAAAAAACAGTGCGGTGTACACATTTTTGTTTAGAAAACCTAATTTAATTCTCATTTAACTATGCCACTGAAGTAGGTAAAAGAAGCAAATAAAAATACTAATTTACAGAAAATATTTTTGCTTAAATTGTCTACTATAAGTCGTTCTCGTAATTGTTGCTAACTAAAAATAAAAAATATTTTTATAACTTGAATTTAAGTGGTAATTTGGAGATGTGACGTTTATGCAGAAACATAATTGCTACAACTGAAAGCATTCCAAAAAATTCGTATCACGTATCGTAAATTTGTACACCGACTACCCTGTGATAACCCGGATTTATATCACACATCTGAATGTATTGGAACATCTCGTTAACCAAGTCCTAAATTAAAATTTTATAAAAGTAAGAAATGTTAGGAAACTAAGTAGGTATTTAATCTAAAAATAAATATCTAAAGACCATAGACGTACGCATGAAAACTCTCCTTTTCCACGTTTGCGCTTTGAGTTTTTTTACCAAAATTACACAAAAAGTGCATCTGTGTAAGATAAAAGTTTGTGCAAAATTTCAGGTAAAAATGTTAAAAAATAACAGAGTTATTAATAAAAATAATTTTCAAAATTTAAACTATATCATCAGCGAAAGAGGCCACACATACGCAACCTGTGCCGTACATAAAATCAACCTGTCTGAGTGGTTTTTGTTAACTCCACAGAAATCTGAAATTACCCTTGTACAAACTTTGTGAAAATTACATTTTGTTCGAAATTTTGGGAAATTTTAATTTACAAATCTGCAAATGATTAGTTTTCAACTTGGTCCGTAGGAAAATTTTACTAGAATTGAAAAGTCACATTTGTCTACTAAAATATACTAAAAACCATCCAGAAAAGTCATACTGATGTTTCTGTTTTAAGATCATTTTAAGTACTTTTCCTCAACTTGCAACAAAACTTTCAATAATAAAATGGACAATGGTGGCAGTCTTTAACAGAAAAGAAACTCACTTATGCTTAGACGTCTTTTAGAATAATATCACATGACTAATCTTATATCTTATAAATTATTAAATTCCATAGTACAAGGCATTTATTAGAAGCAATTTACCCAATATTTTTAGATTCGATTAATTTAATCAATATACGTTATATACCTCTACAATTTAAAAAAAAAATAGTAAATGTAGCTATTATTGAACACGTAACATTTTCGGTAAACCGGTTCCACCTTGAATGGGACGAGGAATAAAATGTTAGTCTAGCAGGAACAAACATTACGACCTAGGTGTACTAATACAGAACGGAATTGTTTGTGCCAGGACAATTTAAGCATTTCTGAAGAATCTATGACTGGGTAAGCAAACGTGGTGAAAGAGGCCACACGTACGCAACCCGTGCCGTACTCGGAGTGGCGGCCGTCGTCGCGGCGTGTTCGTGATCTTCCTCCTCTCCCCCCAAAAGCACCATTTGAATACTAATACATTACACTTAGCACTGTCCACCTCTACGTACATGCCTCCATCTAATAAACATGCCCACGATTACACCAAGGAATGTAAGCAACTATACACAATTATTCAATCTTGTGAATGGTTTTTATACGTTCATACTAAGGTTAGAATAAATCAACACATAACGTCATTCTCCTAGTTGTGCATGGACCAAATCGTAATAAATAAAAATATTATAAAGTAATATGTCAAAATTGTAGAGACGATGTTGTTGTCTTTATTTACGACAGTAAAACTTAGGAAATGCTTACAGCTATTATTCATTGGAAAGGTTTTCTGGAGATCTCCGAATTTATAAATATTTGACGAAAACACTAGCACTATTAGTTCAATAAACGTTAGATTGCCGCAAGGGTCTACCCTCGGCCCACTGCTCTTTATTATTTATACAATATTGCCAATCGTAAACTATTGAAATATCATTTCTACTACTGTTGCTCGTCTCTGGAAATCCACGAAACATGGATTTTTCTGTGTTCTATAGCAATGAATATTTTCCTCTAATGAAATTTTGGAGTGTCAGGCAAATAAATAAACAGAGAAACTGCTTTCCAGTTGTTCGTCATCGACTACATAAAGAAATTCTTGCTCAATAAATAAGAAATTATGAACCTAACACAGAACGTATTCCACGTTTTTTTTATTGTCTAAGTAAAATGGATGGAGTTTTAATTATTTTCCATTTTTGTTGCGCTTTGATTGACGTGATAAATTATTACTCTCTTATTATTATTACACCTCTTTCGAACCGAACCAAAATATATTAAGATAAGTATAAACAAATTTATTTTGACATTATTTCCCTGAATCGCAACGAACTTTTTTTTAGTTTGTTACAAAAGTGGTTTATTTTATAAAAAGTTATGAGTTCTATTTCGAATCAGATCATCAGTCGTTTCTTGGATGTTAAATTTGCCAAGCTTACGTTGCCAAAATTACGTATTTGGCCTCGAAGAACGCTGGAAAATAATTTGAGGTCAACCAATCCTATTCTGACTGCTTAAACAAATTGCTGCATCGAAACAAATCAAGTTTATAAGATTTTGTTGTCTAAAACCTAACATTGTAATGTTCATCTTCTGTTTTTTTGAACAGTAATTATAGTAGTAATAGAAATGTCCGAATTTGAAAATCAACGAGATTTCAACGTCGTAAACACAACTACATACTTTTGTAGCTGCAAGCAACTGCAGCTACAAAAGTATGTAGTTTTCTCTTCCCATTTTCATGGGAATTTTGTTTCGCAGAAACTTCTAAAAGAAGTGAAACCTTATTTTCAAAACTAAAACAATATGTCCAAACGTTTTTACAGGCATTGTGTGACTTATTTAAGGGCATGGTGGGTTGATTAAAATTTCCTGAGTAAGTTTTAGAAAACTTAATCAGCATAACGTGGCAGTTGCAGAAGTTAATCAATTCCTATGCCTGTTCTATTTTGGACTTCTATATCATGGGAATGCTCACCCAGGTGCTGACGGCCATAAATATTTTAATGCCCCGTCAATCGACCCTTAACGGCATTTTCAGTGCCGATATTATTAATAACTGACCATTATATTACCTACATAGCAACCAACCAGATGCTTTGGCTATAACTGTCTGATATTAGTTACGATTCGTAAAATTAAAATCTAAATTTAAACTTCAATTGCTCAGTTTATTAAAATTGATGGAATAACAAACGAATATCGATGTGTATCAATAAAAATTTCCTCCATTTTGTTAAATGATTTTTTAACCAGATCAAGTGCTGTCGGTTAAATTCATTTGAGCGCCAGTGGTAAGCCTAAGTAGCGGAAACAGGTCGACGTGAATTAAGTGATTAAAAACAAAAAACTTTTATCAAGAAAAATGTACAAATAAAATAATGAAAAATCCAAATTATAAGTACCAGTTTTTCTCACGTCAACATCCTACGATAACTCTGTATTCATCATAAATAATTACTGCGCATAAATTAACTGAATCGTTTAATTGAACTTGTAAGAAATTAATTATAAATCCAACAATAAATTGCTACGTCAATTTTAATAGAACCAATATAGAAGTGATTACGATTTCTTCATAAATAATCGTGTTTCTACTAGAATAACGAAAATTTATTATGGAGGAAGGTTAACACTAAGCCGTTTGAGTATATAAAATGTAATGAATAAGTGTGTAAGTATTTGCACCCAGACCGTGACCGAGCCATGTATTGCATATTTAATGTTGCCACCTGCTACATATTAAATTCCACTGTTTATTTTTATATATGGCTGATACTTAGATTCTAATTCAATGTTTCCATTTAAATAAATTATTTTGTCAATAGGATAGGCAAATGAGACAAGCGATACAGATTATAATTTTGCATACATGACGAAGGCCTCTTTGAATTTAAATGTAAAATAGACCAGGCAAGTGTTGAAAAGACACGTCAATAAACATTTGAATTTTTATGGACACGAGTATCAGTTAGAAAGAAAATTGTATTAATAGTAAAGTTATGGATCTATTTAGTCTTGGTGTCTCGTAAAAGTTTTTTTTCTGTAAGAGATATGGATATCATGCCTTTAAAAAGATATAGTTGTATTCATCAATAATTAGTAGATACGGATTTTATTCTCTTAAAATGGCATTGTCGAGATATCTCTCGTTTTGCTCCAAACACTCCCATCTTAATTAATATGGCATCATTGATTTTCTCTTTAATTCAATCATTAAGTTTGGAGTAACAAGGATTTCTAATTGGCAAAAGGGTTTATGCCCATTATGTAGGTATAGCTACTGAAACTCCGTCTTAGGCAAGTTGAAGTCTACTTTTTTTACCTGGTGGAACTTTGATATCGAACCAATAAGTAGAGATAGAAAATGGTTAGGATGGTTAATGTTAAAATGCCAGAGCTAACGCAAAAAGTTTCCAAAGTTCAGTAGGAGGTTTCAGCTGCGGCCAATCCATATTGTACTCCAGCGAAGATTGGTCCAGGAGTATTTACATAAAAGAAAAATTGTTAGATTAGCGAAGAAATTATTAAATTACAAATTAAGAGCAATAAAATTGAATGAAACAAACTTTGCAAAAGGTAAATGAAGTCAATAAATTCAGTAAAAATAAAGATTATAAAAAATTACAACTATGGAAGAGAAATCGCTAAGTACAAAAACCAAGAAAGAATATGCTCACCCTGTTTACTAAGTGAAATAGCAAAATGATTGTAAAATTTATCAGTTATGTAGATTTAAAAAACAAAAGATGTTGCTAACGATTAATAAACAAAATGAGGTATCTATGCAAGATATGAGGAAATGCAAATGTTAAGGTAAGTTCTGTAAGGATACAGATGAAAATAAAAAATAACAAAAGACTTGAAAAAATATAAAAACCTCCAAATTCTCTTCTTCATTTAGATTTTCAATAGCGTATTCTATTATATTAATAATTGTATCGAAGTGCCAATTTCGTTATCTTGGAGGTTAGAAATTTTGTTTTTGTCATAAAATATTTTTCCAAAATTTCAACGCGAGTCTCAATGCACTCGGTAACTTGATCGACTTAAAATATAATATTCGAAAATTTCTGTATATTCTCCAAAGTACCTTTTGGTCTAAATCACAAACATTAATGATAAAATCACTTGTACACACTAGAACGTAGCTTAGTAGCTAAATAGGCCCGTATACTTGAAACAAATGCCATTACAGTAGAAGCACTTCTGTAAAGATCAATTAAACCATAATAGAGAGCAATCTTTTGTGATTTCATTTACCACAATTTATAGCAGCTAAATTGTATTGTATTTTTTGTGTCATCCCCATTGTCAACGTGGAAATTCATCAAAGATACTTAATTTCCTACATTTTTTATCCTAGTGTAATTTCATTTTTTTTCTTTTAATTAAACACACACGGGCTACTTGAGGTTAAGAGTCGTTATAAATTAATAAATATATATCTTGAAATAATAGACATATCAAATTTTTGTAAGCTGAAGGTATGATAATTTGTACTCTCAACTAATACTAGTCGCAGTTGTTGTAAATGTGTTATCTAATTATCATAGTGAAATATGTAATATGTGGAACAATATTTCGATATATAAACATTTCCCCTAATTTAATATTTATATTTTTCTTGCAGATATCCCGACGCAGGTACCGCCACTGACGCCGGGTACGAACAAAACGATGGCCGAGGCGCTTAAAGCGTCTTTTGCATCGTGGGAAAAGGAACAACTTAGATTAAATATTACCAAAGGTAAGTCTATAATTTCTATCTCTTTATCTATCTAATGTCATTGATATTTCGTATTGCTTCATACTGTCGACAACAGTGTTCGCTGTCAACCTCTTATTAACTATGCTTAAATTGAAAAATGCCTTGAGGTTGATCCTAATCTGTTATTATGGTCAGCCAATTAAAAACTGATTTACAATTAATTTTGGGTTTATCTTGTAAACCTATAAAGATAACGTGTACCATAATACTAATACCTGTTTTCGAGTCGGATTAGAATATTAAATGTTTATGTGCCCAAACGCTGCTGAAATGTAAAACGTTTCTGAACATAATCTTCTATACAAAGGTTTTAAAAATGTGTCTGTAAATCAGTGGTGGTCCTGCCAAAACCACCAAATTTGTCTTTAATCACATTTGAACAATGTCCAAAATGGGGCCATTTCAACACGTCTTTGAGAAAAAAAACATTTTTTTTGTAATTTTATGAAAGGAGTACTTCTCAATTTGGACCGTGAATTTTTACAACACCCTGTATAATATGGCTCTACTAAATGACACTTTGACCCATGTATTTCATAAAAATTTTGTCAAAACGTAATTGGTTTAGATAAGAAAAGAAATAAAATAACAATAAGTCGATAATGAAAATTAAATGAGTGTGTTTCGATTCCTGTTATTCTGAATAGGTTGCCAAGAATCGTGCAAATTTTCTAGAGGATGGATGCATGATCTGCATTAAGAAAAACCGACTTTCTTCTTTATGCCAATAAATAAATAAACGCCACATATAATTTTAACACCTTAATTCCAGAAGAGACATTGTGCGGAAGGGCAGCACATTTTGAGTTTTGAATTAATTTTTAATTCCGTTCCCCCATTTCTCGAATTCTAATAACCAATTTATAAAAAAATAAAATAACGCCATAATATTAAGATTTATTAAATCAAAGAAGCCATTTTTCCTTATTGGGACTTTCGATTTTTAGATTCTCGACAATTTTGCAGCTCTCCAAACTCCCCGATACTGAATTTCAACTTTATAGCGTCTCAAAAAAAGGGTTCTTTGCCCCTGCCTTCACTTCCGCTATCCCAAATAATATAGCTGTAAACGGTAATAACAAATAATAATTTGCTGACCCCCCCAAAGACCTTGCAGTATTAAAGTTTATCGAAACATTTTCAATTTTTACCTGACATCTAATAAACATTTTTTCTATTCATCACCTCTTGATCTAAGGTGTCGTAGCCGTTATTCTTTCATTAGCATAATACAAAGTCTAATTCAGAGAAAATTATTAAACTCTATGCAACGCATTTGTATTTTTCTAGACCAAGACGACTGAAGAAATCTTTTCCAATTCATAGAGATTCAGCAAAGTAAGTCCTCAAATAATAAATATGACCATCACTATGCCGTGTGTGTACCGTGGTTGTTAGTTCATTCGCTTTTTTAAGTTATTTTTGTCCAATTTGTTATTCGTTCCGAGAATGAACAAAAATGTAATATGGTCTTTTTACCATAAAAAGAAAACGTTGAAACGCGAGATTTAGAGAATCCAGAAAACAATAGAATGTTAACTCGAAAGTTTAGGAACGATTACAATGTAAATAGTGGTGTCGGCATTTCTTTGAGTATTACAAACTCTGTGTACTCAACTAACAATCGAATGGTCATGCTAACAATTTCTTGTTTGATGTTTCAATATTGAGCGGTAAACAATCAAATCAAACATCGGGCTCGAGCCCACTAGTAATGATGCATTAACTGTGGCCACCATGTCACACCTACAATTTAATGTTTACCATAATTTTGCAAGTCCGATAAGATTACACGAACAATATGATACGAAATGTAGACTGCATTATTTAGTCAACTGTATTTTGAAATGTGCTTCTCAGATGTGTGTTAAAGCAAATTCAATATAACTGATAAGGGGAGACGGACTGATGTTTAACTTGTATTTAGAATGTGTTTAGGTGTGATTGCATTTGGTGATCACATAGTTTTGCTTTTTTATCGTAAATATTTATATGCGGAAATAACAAAATTTGACCTTGACCAAATATATATTTTGTGAGATGCGGTGCAGAATAATATGGAAATCACTAGCTTCTCAGAAAACCAATTCAACGGGGCTGACCTATTTTGTTGGTGATTTGTTTTTTACTTCGTGAAGAATAACTTTGTCACACTGTTGAGGCTGAGAGTGCGGGAGAATTGAAGGAGATACTTATTTACTTTGGCTTTGAGGGCTTGAGTAGTTGACTGATTAGGCAAAGAGCTCTATAACGTTGTTCGAGTTAGAAAGAACGCCTGCTAAAATGATAGTTATGAATTATCAGGCAAAAATGAGTTACTATTTGTTTAGTAGCAGGACGCAGCTTATATTAGGAGATTACGATAAAATGTACCAAGATTAAGACTTAACCACAAAGTTGCAAAGAGGTAAGTGAATTCGTGAGAGCTGGATCATAAATCATTCTGCTGGCTCGATTGATTAAACCACCTTTCAATGAAGTTTAGTTAAAGTAGGTATACAAACAATACGGAACTGTGGAATAAAAAGTGGTACTTATCTATAAATTAGCAGGGAGCCAAAAGTTAGTTAGTTAAATAAGTAACTTTAGTCTTTAATCAAGCCTAGCGTATTATATCGATGAGTTTTTAATTATCACCTGTCTTGGACATGGTGTTGAATGGTCTGTCCATTGTTTTTACAATTTCTAAAAAATACACTAGAGTGCGTTTTAGATCAGTTTAAGTATAAAATATTATTTAAACCTCATTCTCTCCGTTTACCTGTACTTTTTCCGATATAAAATCACATCCACCAGTGATCTTCTCCAAGTTTAAACACGAATTATATGTAAGTATAAAGAAAAGACGCTAAACAAATAAAATAAATACACTTTAGTGAGAAATTAATCCGATACTGATGTTATATAAATAGTAGTATATTTTTCTCGCATTTCTTCCGAGCGGAAAAAAAATGTTTTTGAAAAATGTGCTTTTTATTCTTTTCAAACTTCGGTCGAAGCTTCGATTGAAATGATCGAAGAAAAAGCGTAGTTATGTACAGGGTTATTGGTTATATTTTGACCCCCTTTATCTCGTCTATTTTTGAAAATGCGAAAATTTTCGTAGATACAAAAGCATTATAGCATCTTGGTAATGCCGTCAGAATTCGGATTTAGAAAAACAATTGAATGTCGTTTGAAGAAGTTATAGGGTAAATATTTGTTTTTTTAAATGAAACACCCTGCATATTATTACATAAGTATCTGGATAGCCATTTTGTTTCTGATTTCAGCTAGGTATATATAGGTACTTAGTTTGGATATTTTATTTAATATTTTCAGAGATATTTAAGTTTAAAATAAAAATTAGTTTACAAGAATGTTTGTAAAATTAAAAAGTTAGCCATGACGATAAAACGAAATGCTAATGTGTTTGACAGATAGTTCTTAAAGTAATATTCTTTTGATTTTAAACATTTTGTATCGCTAGCCATTTTTCTTTCGAGTGTTTCGTAATAAAATGGGTTACACAGAACAAGAAAAATATGACATATTTTCAATACTATTATACAGGGTGTGCCAATAAAAACTCCCAGGTGAAATATTTCGGAAACTACTGGAGATATTTGAGTTCTGTAAAAGCCCATTGCTAGAACATATAAATAGCTTTAGTTTTGAATACAAATAGTTTTTCAATAAGTTAAGGGATAGATGGCGCTGCGTTACAAAGAATTTTTTGGATGACAGGAGCTTAGAAATATAGTGCATGTTAAAGAGATTTTAATTTCAATTAGATTTCGTTATTTGAAAAATTTTCGAAAATCCAGCCGTTTTCGAGAAAATTGAGTTTAAAATTTATAATTTTTGAAAAACTAAAACCGCCGTAACTTTCTTTAAATAAATTTTAGACGATAGTTCCTTTGAAACTTTCTTCATAGGAAGGTAATGTGAATAATGTGGCTATAAAACTTTTTTTACAACTTCCGGTTAAACCGGAAATTACATTTATTGCAATTTTAAAGCGATCGCCACTGTATTATATTAAACAATATTGAATAAAAAATATGTCTTCGTAAAAAACATCGTAATTCGACAAATGCTCCTGCAAGCTTGAACCTTTTGCATGGAACATATTTTTATTCAATATTATTTAATATAATACAGTGGCGGGCGCCTTAAAATTGCAATAAATGTAATTTCCGGTTTAACCGGAAGTTCTAAAAAAAGTTTTATAGCCACATTATTCACATTACCTTCCTATGAAGAAAGTTTCAAAAGAACTATCGTCTAAAATTTATTTAAAGAAAGTTACGGCGGTTTTAGTTTTTCAAAAATTATAAATTTTAAACTCAATTTTCTCGAAAACGGCTGGATTTTCGAAAATTTTTCATATAACGAAATCTAATTGAAATTAAAATCTCTTTAACATGCACTATATTTCTAAGCTCCTGTCATCCAAAAAATTCTTTGTAACGCAGCGCCATCTATCCCTTAACTTATTGAAAAACTATTTGTATTCAAAACTAAAGCTATTTATATGTTCTAGCAATGGGCTTTTACAGAACTCAAATATCTCCAGTAGTTTCCGAAATATTTCACCTGGAAGTTTTTATTGGCACACCCTGTTAAGAATAATAAATAAAATTGCGATAATTTAACAGCCGCGTTATATCTTGAATTTTTCGAAAATGAAATAGAGCAGTTGCATGAGTATGCTAATATTGTATGGCAACAAGATGGCGCTACACCACACAATACGGTGATGGTCCGCAATTACCTAAATACTAATTATCCTGTATACGGGTAGGAAAAAACGGCGTAATTTGTTGGCCTACTTACAGCCCTGACTTAACACCTATGGATACATTTCTTTAGGGTTATCTAAAAAATTAAGTTTATCAGAAACAATAATACCTATTCATCAACTTCAAAATGCAACTATAGAAGAAATGAATAGGTACCCTTAATAGAAAAAAAGAAGAGTTCATTGTAAGTGCCATTGAAAATTAAAAAAAAAAATACAAGATTATGCATTGAGCATAACGGCGGCCATGTTGAACAATTTCTGTAATAGTTATATTTTTCAGTTTTGTTAACTCTTGATTGTTTTTTAATTTTATTACTGATAAACTCATTTTGTTTTTAAACTTAAATATCTCTGAATATATTGAAAATAAAATAGCCAAACTATATATAGTAGCTGTAATCAGAAAAAAATTGCTATACAGATATGTAATAATATACAAGGTGTTTTATTTAAAAAAACAAATCTTTCTCCTATAACTTCTGTAACCGGCATTCAATTGTTTTTCTGAATCCGAATTCGGTTTTTCTGAATCCGAATTATGACGGCATTACCAAGATGCTATAACTTTTGTATCTACGAAAATGTTCGCATTTTCAAAAATAGACGAGATAATGGGGGCTCAAAATATAACCAATAACCCTGTACCTACAACTCTAGAGGAAAGTGTAATTTTTTCCCCTAGGTGATTATTACTATCGCTGTGCTTCGGGTAGTGATCTGCGCCTGTGTTCATTTGAAAATTCCCCACCCCTAATATTTTTACGTTTTACCCTACGAAAAATTTCAAAAAAATTTGATCAGAAATTATGTCACTGTTTTGCTACAGATGGTGCACACTGTAAGAATTTAATCAAGTAAATGAACAGTATTGTAATTGTACATCAAATACACTTTTTCAATTAATAAAAAATAAATAAAAGATTGTTATTTTCTCCAGAGCTTCCCCAAAATTCTACCGATTTTAAAAAACACAGTATCGTTGTATATTTAATTAAATATGCTATAAAATGATGTATTACAAGGGGGGTGGTCGTATTTAAGATTTTAAAGTTGGGGTTGCTGGAGGTTAGGGGGATGAATCTATCATGATTTTGTTTATGCAAAAAAAGCCGCTCTTAGAACAAAAATCGACGTGTCGCGGCGATTTTTGAAATTTTTCTAAAGGTAAAAATGCTGGGGTGGGGAATTTTCAAATTAACACGGTGTATTGGGTATTGGGAGGCATATTTGATATTTTATATGAAATTAAATAATTACCTAATCTTTAAGCACTTAATTGTAAAGTTAAACAGCGCGTTTAAGCCTATTCAAAAAACGTTTAAAGTCTTCTGTTGTTTTTACTGTAGTTAATATAACGTACGAGATAAAGTAAACATAAATACTATTTGTAGCTATCAGATATTGAAGTCCACGGAAGCAATGTTGTAGCCCGCATAATTGACTGGCGAAAGAATGGAGTGTAATCCACACTAGATGCAGTATGGCACTGATTCATGACAATTAATATTGTCTATAAACGTTTCTATGAAAGTGTATTTAAGCGAATGAACAATCAGTCACCCACTAACTACCACGAAGGGATTTAACAACATTAACGTCATTATTCTAGTTCGATTTTGCCTTACATTTGTGTAAGCGGTCGCATCTGTCATCCAAAACTGACCAATTGTCTGGACAGTGGGTTGACAACTAGAACGATCCATGACCTGCATGATTCCCAGATTTAATTCCGTGTCTGTTTTTTGTTAATTAGTCTATAGGAAGTGAATTTCGAGTTCAATTTTCTTGTGCCGTTACATATGGAGTGTTCTCAAACATGAGACTTCTCAACGGCTTTCCTTTTAACATTGGATAGTTTATCTTAGTGAATTGTTTGGATCAAAGATTCATTCAATAAAGTTTACCTAAAATGATAAATTCAATTGTAAGGAGTTGCAAGTTGCAACTGTCTGAAGTTAACTGTGATGTGAGGAAACATTTTCTTCGATATCGTGTTTAAATTTAAGATATTTTGATATCTGCTACGCATTGATTTAATTGTTCAAAAATTTGGAAAAATCTAGATACTGGTACTGCTAAAAATTGTTATCTTAGAAATTGTAAACTTTTCGAATTGGGCAGAAAAACGTATTCAAATATTAAAATATCTTAAAATTAAAAGATGTCGATGAATATTGTTTTCACAGAGCTGACATTTGTAACTCCTCAAGAACGCGTTATTAAATGGTAAGTTGGGTTGTATCAATATATTTTCATACTTACAATTCAGCATAATAATTACGACAGTTTTTTGGAACACCTCTGTATATTTCCAACTTTTAAACCAATTCAGTTCACCACAAAAAGGTTTTCCTTTGAAATTTAACTCCTCAACGATGTCTACCTTAACAGAACCGTCTTCCATAGTCTTGATTATTTAAATAGGTAGCTTTTTATTTTTTATTGCATCTATATCCGTGTTTAGTTTAAATCTGTATATGGCAAATAAGAAACAGTTACCACAGATAACCTTTCTTCCGTTGAAATTAAGAAACTCTTAAACGTAAAACTAATGTTTTAACCAATTTCCCCTTCACAATTGATATTGTTTCCGTCTGAGTTCTGTTGAATATGTTGGGAGTTTAATTCATCCAAGCACAACCATTTAAAAAAGCTGGTAATATTCTCGTAGGCGTAATAGACTCGGTACAATTGGTGGCCAGTCAACCGATCAGTTTTATATCAAAGTAAAAATCTGCTGATTACATGTGCTTTAACAATGGCGCACAACACTCTCCTTTATGTTCGGAGAGGCAAAACAATATTCAAACGGCTATATTGCATCATATATTAACTATTTCATATGCATCGAATTTCATAATCTCTAACCGCTGACCGTAAATATATGAAAATGCAATCCGAAATTAAATGCCATGTACAATGTTGTGTCATTATTAATATTTCAGACTTTGATATGTTTGTGAAAATGACGTGTTCGCAATGCGAATCCATGCCCACACAAGAGAGTAAATATTATTAGGTAATTTTCAGTAAAAGAAGTGACAGAAATACGTGCGGTATAATTTTCGTTCTTATTAAGTCAGTAAAAATTACATTTTTACATTCAGAAAGTAGGAGAGACTGGGAAATGTTTCACTTTATTTTTGTTTTTGTTTTTTATGTAAAAAAGTTTCAAAAACTTTTTCTTTAGTACCTGGTATGCACTGTCTGACCAAATACATTTGAATTTTGAATTGCGATAAAACTAAAACACGTACCTACAAATTTTAATTAATAAGGCAAAAAAATTTTATTATTTTTTTTATACAGAAAAGAATGTCTAAATTTAATTTTAAAGGTACATATATTGATTTATTTTCAAAATACATAGATGGACCCGAGGATAGACCCACCTAAAAAATGTAATTAAAATAATTGTTAGAAAAAATTTCTATATCTACTTAAGTATTATTTTGCCCTTTCTTTCATGTTTTGATTAATTTGATTTGCACTACATACTTAAAAAATATATGAAGTAAATATCCGACCCATTTCGTTTTATACCACAGTCCCAACCAGATAAATACTCACAAACTCGTAAGATGGACAAAATCTTAAATAATTCTGAAAATATATAGGAAGTCAAACTGAGTTTCCTCTTTTTTGAGGCAAGATTTTGCAGAGACAGTAACAAAATTGGTTCACTGTAAATTGTGATGAATATCCACACTAGCACATACACGGTGGTGAATTTTTCGATGTCCACCATTGGTATCTCGGAAACTATAAGAGATAGAGGATCGGTTAAATTAGACAAAAGTTGCGCTATTTTATGCTCTACAATTTCTTGCCATGCTGGATATCTTGGTTCGTTTGTGGTTTATCCTGAAAAAATTGAAAATCGTGATTCCAAAAAAATAATAATATCTTCTATACCATTCATGCGAATTTAATGAAATTTGACAAGGTTATATTTTTGACCACTACCAAATGAATGGCGTTGATAGAAATTTTCTAAACCTTCTAGATTTTGAGCAACGATAGTCAACTTTTTTTTTCTTATGGCCGCCATATTGGATTTTTACACCATTAGTTAGAGAAAATAATTCTCTTTTCACCTATGTCACCAAAATAGACTGATTTTTTAAAAACATTTTGATATTCGAATTAATGTAAAAATCATTTATAAAATCCAGTATGCTTTGGAAAAGTAATTACAAGCAACATTGTAATCCAGACGCTATTATTAAATTGTACACTCGTAGAAAAATTACACAAAAATGCCAGGTTATTTAAACTCCTATTAAATATTACAAACAATTTATAAAAATAGTATTATTTGTTTTCTTGACTCTTTAATAAATTAATTGTTTGTAATATTTAATAGAATAAATAACCTGGCATTTTTCTGTATTTTTTTACGAGTGTACAGTTTAATAATAGCGTTTGGATTACAATGTTGCTTGCAATGATTTTTCCAAAGCATACTGGATTTTATAAATTATTTTTACATTAATTCGAATATCAACATGTTTTCAAAAAATCAGTCCATTTTGGTGACATAGGTGAAAAGAGAATTATTTTCTCTAACTAATGGTGTAAAAATCCAATATGGCGGCCATAAGAAAAAAAAAATTGACTATCGTTGCTCAAAATCTAGAAGGCATAGAAAATTTCTATCAACGCCATTCAATTGGTAGTGGTAAAAAATATACCTAACCTTGCCAAATTTCATTAAATTCGCATAAATGGTATAGAAGATATTATTATTTTTTTGAAATCACGATTTTCAATTTTCTCAGGATAAACAGCAAACGAATCAAGATATCCAGCATTACTTGACAGCAACTTATAGAGCATAAAATAGCGCAACTTTTGTCTAATTTAACCGATCCTCTATCTCTTATAGTTTCCGAGATACCAATGGTGGGCATCGAAAAATTCACCACCGTGTCTCCATCGGCCGTTATATTATGACATATGAAGGTTGTATAACCATGGTTTTGGTCTTCCCTACGCATGTCAAATCACAAAATATATTTTTTTTTGTAAAAAGTTCAACTAAGTATTAGGAAACTGGCCTTATGAGCTTAACTCTTTTCTTCCTAAAATTTTTTGGAAATCTAAAAATTTAACTTAAAAACTACATTTTATCATAAATTACTGTTTGAATAGCATGAAATAGTATTACTTGGCTGTCTTCGACTCACACTTGTATTTTTGCAAAACATATTAAATTAAAATTATATTACTTGTGTCACTTTTATAAATAATACACTTCTGTAAATCAACAGGTAAATGACGTTATAATAATTTAAATTTACTGGTATAAAACCACATGCATTTGGTTACGGAAAATACGATTTACCGGAGACATAAGGAAATGATCTTCTGATAAAACGAGTCGCTCCTATTCGTAGTCCGGAAATAATACACAAACTTATTTTAAGAAAGCGAGAGAAATGTTCTAATGTAATATAAATACTATTTCCTAATTCGCTAAAGTTACATTCATAAAAGGCATATTGAAAGCAAAAATTTGTTATTATACAATGTAAAAATAATACAGTTATGGTCATTTTTATCTATCTTGGCTGTACGTCCTCAATTACCTAAGTCATGTCATGTTAAATAGCCTCATATAATATCTATAGGTACCTTTTGTCTATTATGGCGCATTTATTTCATGAAATTTGGTAAATTTATAAAAATTTGCCGCATTAATCATCAAATCTCCATAACGCACTTTCTTCATAATTTTTTCTCTGTGTCTTACAGAATATCTGGAGTAATTTGATCCAGATCTTTTATCCCATCTAAACATATCTTCGAAACCGAACAATATATAGAAAATAATGCTTGAAGCGATTTTGTCTCTAGCGTGCCACGAATTTTGTTTGTTCTTAGTTAAGAGTTTAATTTTCAGGATATTTCCCAAATCAATATACCTTTACCAGCGAGCCATTATTTGTATTTTGTTTTATTTTGGGAACCATGAGAGTTCAACAAGATATAAATAAGGTGGGAATCTAAATGTTTGTAATTTTATTCTTCCCTCTTTTGGAGTCTTCACCTGATGCTACTCAATTTCCGAATACCCACTAATATGCCAAACTCATAAATTTCAACTACCAATTTCTCGAAGAGGAAAAAAGATAGTGGAAAAATTCAAAATGGATCTCAAAGAGGAAGAGTAGTAGATACTTTAAGATGCCATAACTAGTTTTGTGGAGAAAAATTACCTCGTGATGTAAGAACCTCAAATGTAACGAAAAATGGAGTTTTTCCACTTTTAGGTTAGGATCTCTCGAAAATTTGACGTGATGGAGCAATTTTGAGGTCGAATTCTGATTCGGATTTCTGGATTAAAATTTTCAGTATGAATTCTTATAAATTGAGAAAATAGCAAATTAAACAACAAATAAGTTAATATAAATTTAAATTCATCAACAAACCAATGTTTCAGTGTAGTACTCATATTTGTTTTCACGACTCTTCTTTACATAGATTCCTGCGTAGACGTCGATTCGTTTTATCGTCGTCAGAAATTTTTAAACAATGGTGTCTAACCAAGTGACAATGCCATTCGAAGAACATGACTTAACTTTGTATGCTCCATGTAAGGACATGTAACGACAAACATGACGTCATTCATATGCATACAATTATTCGGGACAACAATGTAAAATTATGGAAAACAATATTCAAACCAGTACATCAATGGCGTTAACGCGTCTGAATGATTTTGTTTGCTATAACCAAACGTGTTATTTTGATTTAATCAGAAAATTCAGGTAATGTAGTTTGAAAATGTACTGCTTGATTTGAGGAATGCATTATTTACTAAAAGAGGAATTAAGGTTGGCCAGCACTCTAATTATTATTAGCAATTGCTTTTCATTCGATCTTAATCTAAATTTGAAAGACTTGAAATATCACTAGAACTGTTCCTAAATAGTAATGCCATTTGTTTAAAAAATATATTCACTTAAAAGTTAAAAATATGCTGTGTCTACGCTTTTAATAAAAATTATAATTGTAATCTTATTATAATTTAAATTAGCTTACAAATTTTATATCAATACTATTTTAGAGAAAAAAAAGTTATGACCAAAGATATAAGTACTTGGGAAATATTTCTCTTCAAGTATCTTGAACTATACATTTTTGGTTTCAAATACACTTCTAGTTATGTACCCCTTCGCCTTTGAATTTTATGTAATTTGGTTTTAGTTTTTTTCTTCTAGTCACATTTTTTGTTATTTGTGAAAACGAAGTAGGTACTCCTATGTTCTGACTAACATTTTTGTTTCTGATCGTTGTTGTATTTTTAAGTTAGGTTTAATTAGTTTTGTCAAGTTTATAAATATTATACACAAATTATATCTTTGTAATTTTATAATTCAAATCTCAAAATCAATAAAATCATTAGCTTTCCCCTAAGACAAGTTCTGATTCGGCCTCAGAATTAACAGTAATTGTATTCTACACTTAAAGAAACAATTTTTTGTATGTGATTTAGTTTTAATTATTAAATAACAGAATAATGATGTTCAAACGTCACATTATGTTCTCTAATCTGCCATACTTCTTGTTAGCAAATTCCACCTCCTCAATTTTATCATTAACAGACGAGACCGACCCTTAATTAGTGTATGTCTTCAGTGTGTATACATTAATTAAAATTATACGGGTGCACAATTTTATTTTTACGGCGATTTTCATTTTAATTAATATTAATTACCTTTTTACTAAGAAATAAATAATTTTTACTACCAATCATTTACGCATCAGTAGCCGTTAATTACCTGGTAGCGGCCTGCACATCATTTTGAAATAGAAAAATCGTCGGATCTGGTAGGCAGCAAGTGAACCTTTCGTGTCTCAAGATCGTTACGATCATGTAGTCATTAAGTACGAGAGTCGACATCCAATTATCCATCTACACTGTATACAGAGCTCTATGAGCACGAATTATAAGGCAATCAAATTGCCTAAGTGATAATCATAAGAAAAACAAAAACAATATTGTTTCAAATTACACCCATGAACGACATGTTTATGGAAGTTTTGGAAAAAAAATATGGAACACGTTATATGTCTCGCTAAACGTTTATTGAAATGCATATATTCCAAAAAAGTAACTGGAGACCTGCCAAAATTTTGATTTGAGTATTATTACCTTATTTTTCGTGTAAATTTCGAAAAAATTATAAAAAATGCGGGGTGTCGTTAGGAAAAACAAAGTTACTACCTGCCCAAAAGGAATGGGACATCCTGTATAATCGGCATTGTTTTTAATTTTATAGAACTTGAAACTAGGCACGTGGCAAAAAGAATATATTTTTCTCCTGGACTTCGGTTTAGGTGGACACCCTGTATTTATATCGACATACTAATTTTGAACATACGAACATAAAAGCTATAAAATAACTGAAGAAACACTATAGAAAAAAATTATTATTGAATTCGTTAAAACAACCACTTTTCATAATTGCATCATAAAATGTAGAATGTTTTTTTTCCAATAATTTTATATCCAATAGTAGGTACATAATTTATATTGTGTTCATAAGTAGAACGTAATATTCGTAATAAAATTCGGTATTTTGTTACTATCAGGTTAAGTGTAAAAATTTAGCTTTTCAAAACATAAATAATGATTTAAATAATGTACAGGGTGTCCAACCGAGAATCCCCTATCTAGGGATCGACCGATACCGATATCGGTATCGGTATATCGGCCTTCCCGGCTGATATCGGTATCGGCCGATATGTAAGTGCGATATCGGCCTATATCGGTATCGGCCTAATACAAATAAAAAACAAATCAAGGTATATTTTTATTATTTTATTTAAAATTTAAGAAAGAAAACTTAAAACACATTTAAAATCTTAAAGGAAAAGATTAAGTTAAAAAAATATTTAATATTCAAAGTTAAGTTTTGGCCAGTTATAATGTAACAAAATTAATCCAAATTCGGGGTTTCACCGCATGGAATTGTATTCGATTAACACGGTTTATAGGACACAGGAGTTTGTTCTGGGTTCTTTTTACTTTTTAGCAGTGTTTTTATGGTTAAACCGTGTTACGGTATATCTTTATTTATTTTTTATTTTTTTAATCAGTCAATTTTACTTAATTTTTATAGCAAAATATTAATAATAAAAATGTATGGCCGATATATCGGTATCGGCCATGCGTATATCGGTATCGGCCGATATCGGTATCGGCCACAAAAAATCATCGGTCGATCCCTACCCCTATCATAACTCGTTTGGTTATAGACATATTTGAAAATTTCACAAGCTGAATGGAAGTAGATCCCTTTTTTATCCTCGGACGCTAACTGAGGTCGTTTTGACTTTTATGATAAAAACGATATGGCGGCGACTGATTTTTTTTTTAAGAAAAACCCTGTTCATAATATAATACCTAATCGGTTTATGCTAAGTTTTCTGTTTTCAAAAATGGAGGGTTTCATAGGTCTCTTGCTCTTAGTTTTTATATTATTGAGCGGGTAAGATTAGGATATAGGTATAGATTTTTACATCGTAAAAATTGCAAGTAGGCTGTTACCTCAAAACAAAACCTTTTTTATTTCTAATAAATAAAAATTAGCAATAAAAAAGTTTTGTTTTGAGGTGACAGTACTTGAAATTTTTAACATACAGTGTTAGTTGCTTTTTTTTAGATTGTTGCTTTATGGAGAACTGCATTTTGTGGCAAATTGATAGATGTCTATCAGAAAAATCAAGGCTTACTTTTAAATTTTTTTTGAGCGAAAATTCGAGAAATCATATTAGCGATTTTTTATGTGAAAACTAAGTACGCCACTGTGTTCTACGTCCCCTAAAATGGGTCTGTACCAAATTTTATCCAAAAATATCGCATGTTAAAAATTGATATTATTACTTTTAAAAATTAATTTATACCCGGAAATGCATTGTGAACATCAAGTAACTCATGAAATAAGTAAATAAGAGCAACTCGTAAACAAATTATTTTATTGAGACAATTAGGTATTTGAACATTTCTGGGTATAAATTAATTTTTAAAAGTAATAATATCAATTTTTAACATGCGATATTTTTGGATGAAATTTGGTACAGACCCATTTTAGTGGCGCTGGACACAGTGGAGTACTTAATTTTCAAGTAAAAAAATCGCTAATATGATTTCTCGAATTTTCGCTCCAAGAAATTACGAAGTAGGCGTTGATTTTTGTGATAGACATCTATCAATTTACCACAAAATGCAGTTTTCCATAAGCAACAATCTAAAAAAAAGTTGATCAAAATCGGAACAAAAATAGCCATTTTACAGGGGTGGCCCGCTTTCAAATAGGCAATCTATATGATACCTCATGGGCAGCGAGCGGAGGACTGACTTCACTCACTTCATAGCGATATTAGGAGTAAAGCAACATTTACCGCGTGTAGTACATGGATGGGGACTATCCATGGAAAGACGCGGTCTCGCTTCCCAACTTCTAGCGGCTTGTATATCAGCTATATCGCAGAAGCAATACAACTGTAGGCGAGAGGTGTATTGAGGATATACCATCCTTCGGAGGGGATGTAAAGCAGTCGGTCCCTTGTCTATTAAATGTTAGGCAAGTAAAAAATCCCTACTCTTAGTAAGAGGTTCGGCAAAATTTCCAGGTTGGGGGTTGCTCGTCTCCTGGCGTCGGTGATTGGCCTCCGTAGCGGAAATAGGCCGACGTTAAATAAGTGATTAAAAAAAAAAAAAATATGATACCTCAAATCTTCTCCGCTCAATACATGTAAATCATGTCATTTGAAAATAAAGTTATTATTATTATTATTATTATTATTACGAAAACTTAAGAGCAATAGACCTATTAAACCCTACATTTCTGAAAACAGAAAACTTAGCATAATCCAAATATTTCATTATATACAGGGTGTTACTTTAAAAAAATCAGTCGTCGCCATATTGTTTTTATCATAAAAGCCAAAAAAACCTCGGCTAGCGTCTGAGGATAAAAAGGAGATCTAATTTCATCCAGTTCTTGAAATTTTCAAATATGTCTATAACTAAGCGAGTTATGCTAATGTAAGGAATTCTCAGTTGGACACCCTGTATCAAGTCAAAAAAATATATTTCCTACGAGCGTACGGAAAATATTACTTTTCCGCACGCATTTTAGTTTCGAAAGTTGTACTTTTCCGCACTAGTGCGGAAAACGTATTTTTCCGCGAAAGTAATTATATTTTTATTTGCATTTTCGGGGTAATTTTATACAAATTTAATGAAATTAAATCATTAACTCTTTTGAAGTAGCTCCTCTAACTTTAAATATCAAAAAATCACGTAGCATATAGTCATGACTGTCTCATTTTGACGTTTCTCAGTCACTCTGCTTCGCGTCGTTCGGTCAACGGCAGTCGCGTGCGGAAAAGTACAACTTTCTGCACTTGTTAGGAAAATAACTATTGTATATAAGTAAATTCGAATTCGAAGTCAGAAGAATATATGAGGGAATCGGGAATTTATGCACTGGTGTATCGAAGGTCTAGGTGAAGTTGTAATTTTCAGGAGCACAATAAGATTTAACAGCTTTAAAAAGGACCACGAGGAAGTACAAACTCTCAAGAAATAAATTCATCGTTCGTGAAGAATTTTAGTTTTTTAAGATTTCCATTCGAAAAATCGTTATTCGAATTGATCGTATTTCCTTAACTATGATGAGGTGTTAATGTATTGGTTTTAGAGAATAGAATAGAATAGAAAAATAAAACGAGGCGAGTTAAAAATAATTTGTTGTCAGCCGCAGATCAATTTACACATTATTGGTCTCATTTGATTCCTATTTTACGTTGTCATAAAATTCTATTAACTGCAATCCGAGTGAGAACATGTCGGTTGTTTTAACGTGTATATAACGTTGCCATCGTTGAAAAGACATTTTCTGTTGAATATTTCAACATTATTTAATCATTTAAATTCAACTAAACGTTATAATGACGTATATTCCACCATTGTTATCAACGCAAGGGTTCATTTATACGTTAAAAAAACATTAATTTATTTATATAAATTTACGGGTAAATACACATAATTAAAACGTAAAATTCTAATTCAATAAGTTGGTGGCCAACGTTATTTAAACGTGAAGATTAACGTAATATTTTTTCACGTCGCTGAAACGTTTTTAAGTCACTATATTTTCAACTGATTGTTTTATATTGGCGGTATATTAATGTGAAATTTGGGTGGTTTAAAGACGTTAATTTAAGTTGTATTGTATACGTATATTTATGTCGCTTAAACGTTGATTATTATAATATTTTCAATGGTTTGTATATTATTAGGGGTATATTAACACGGAATTTACGTAGTGTAATGACGTTATTTCAATTCGGTATTGCATAATAATATGTTACTAAAACGTAACAATTACAATATAATTTCACGAAGAAAATAAACATTAGAAAAACGCCTTAATTTATCTGAAAAATTACTTCAGGGATACTCGTCAACGTTGTATTTTGTATTCACTACAAAAGAAACTTGATTTCTACGTGATTTTGTATGTTGCTTATATGTTGAAAGTTACGATACTTTGCATGATTTGTATAACATTAGTGGTATATGAACGTGCAATTTACGTGGTTTAAAGACGTTAATTCAATTAAATGTTGTATGTTGTTAAAACGTGACAATTAAAATATAACTCCTCGAAAAAATTGCACGTTAAAAACACGCTGGAAGTTAACTGACAAATCGTTTTTTTGAATCGGTCTTTCAAGTTATTTGCAGTAGATGGCAGCAGCGAATGAATTTGTATATCACCTTTTTACAGCGGGCCCTAGGCTACGAGAGCAGTCCAGGACGAAGATAGGGTGTGCTCTGACAAGACATTGTTTCTAGAGAATAAGGATGAAATATTTATATAGTATATAAATATATAAATATACATATATATATGTAACTATGCATATATATGAGAAGACGTTTTGAAACGTTTTCTTAAAATGTTTAATGGACGTTTAATGTCGGATATATTTATTTTTAAAACGTTTGAAGAAGACATTTTTGAAACGTTTCCAATAAATGTTTAATGGACGTTTAATAGCGGTAATTCTGAATTTTGCTAAATATTTAACGTTACGGTTACGCCTTAAATACGTCGCATCACTACATTATCTAGCGGTCCAATTCAACAATTAAACAACGTCAATAATTATTACGAAAGAAATGTTTATTTAAAGTTGAATTTCGAGTTATAAATACGTTGTAATATGCGTTGAAATCTACGTTGAACAGCGGGACATTCTTCCGTTGATTCAACGTTGTAATACAATGGTTACTCAATTATCGGTTAACGTTAAATTTAAATTAAATTTAAATTAACTCAAAACTGCTCAAATTAAAATGAAAAATGGAAGAAGTCTTCTATTTATGGGCACATTGGAAACTTCTCAGATTTCGCCGATGTACGAAGGAATGATCATTTTTCAATCGTATATCTAAATGCTGTCCTTAACCAGAATGTCATCGTGTTTGTAGTAGGTCTTATAAGCCCGATATAATTAACTAAACAAATTATTTTAGCGTTTTCGACTGGTGTTTTGTATAAATAATAAAACAGAAAGTTTGCAAGGGGTAACGTACCGGCTTCAATCTAAAAACAACATAACAATATCATAAGGACAAAATCGCATTTTTTTTTTAATAACTTTGGATTAATGTATTTTTCTCAAATTTTTCAACGAATTATACATATAAAGATAATACCTAATAAAAATTATTAATTTTTTATTTTCTGAATGAAAGAATACTTAAAATAATGCAATATTAGACATTATCTATTATTATTCGTTGCAGTTTTTATCGTTCTTCTAGAATTTCCTAGGTAGTTTCTTCTTCAAGAGCAAGTTTATAATTAACGAAGACTTGCAAAATTGGAATAGTTCAAAAAATTATAAACCGTCTTATTTTATGTCGTTAGATCTAACCAGTTTTGCTTCTAATTTCATTTATAAATGTATGAAAATATTTCTTTTTTTTAGACATTTTACTATACCGGGTGACAACTATATCACTAGCACCCCTGTTTTGGACTTAAAATATTTAAATTAAACTCGGTGTAGACGTAAAATGCTAAATTTTGACTTATTTGAATATTTTTTCGGACTTCCGGTTTAGCCGGAAGTACCACCAATTCTTGATCTCTTGACTTTTCAAGACCAATCCAACGGTACCGTCAAACCCAAAATCTGTTGAGTGTTAGGAAAAATAAACTATTGTTTTTGATTATTATAGAAAAATATTATAAATGATTTTTAAAATAAGCCATGAAAAACAAAAATAGCTCAAACTTATTCAGAATTTTCCTAGAATTCTGAATGTGCAATAATCATACAATTATTTAAATTGGTAGAACTGATTGATGTCATTTCTGGCCAAACCGGAAGTTCGAAATATTTTCAAATACGTCAAAATATGGCATTTTACGTCTACATTAACTATGTCGATTTTCATGTTAATAACTTGGTATGCGTAACATGGTGCCTGGCTGTATGGATTATGTCCTAATGCCATTGAAGGAAAAAAAAAAACGGTATGCAGAAGGCAAAAATGAGGTGCTAGTGATATCGTTGTCACCCGGTATATCATAGTTTTTCATAGTTTTTCACATTTACTTTTCTGTAATGTAAACAGAGCTGGGAAATAACTAAGATACAAGATATTTTTTAGTAACTTAGATACTTTTGGTAATTTAGATACTTTTATTTTCAAGTAACTTGTATAAGTATCTTAGTTATTTTTAGAGTATTTAAGTTACTTTTTAAGTATCTTAGTTAATTTTATAATATCTAAGTTACTTTCATAGTATCTTAGTTACTTTCAGAGTATCTAGATACTTTTGAAAAGTATCTAAGATATTTTTTGTAGCAAGATACTTTATATGAAATATACAAGCTAGCGCAAGTTTACACATGTTTGTTGCCTGCCTGGCCAGATTAATTTTCGAGCAAAAAACCTTTTACTTGTTTAAAGTATTTCCAGCAGTTTCAGCTGCGGCAGTATCTTAGTTACCCAAAAGTAACTAAGATAATTCCAGGTATCTTAGATATTTTAGGAAGTAACTAAGATACTTGAGAAAACTAACTAAGATATTTTTACATGTATCTTGTATCTTAAGATACTTTTTGCAAGAAGTATCTAGATACTCAAGAGTAACTTAGATACTTTCCTAAAGTATCTTCGAAAAGTATCTAACTTACTTTTTTAAAGTATCTTTCCTCTCTGAATGTAAATCACAAGTAATAAATAAATTGAAAGAGAAACATTTCTCTTCGAACTAAAAAAGTCAGCCAAGGAGCCAAGGTCTATAAATTATCCCATTATTTGGGGATTTTTAAGACAAAACCGGTACCCTACTACTATTTCTCTAATTAAATATAAATTCAACTCCCATCGCTGATTCAATAAAAATGTTCAAAGCAAAATTATCTAAAAATTATGATAGTGTTTTATTATTTATTATTTTTATACGTGTATCACTGAAGCTGTCACCCTAGAAAATAATAACTCATTCAATGTTACATCTCGAAAATAGATTAAACCAAAATTAGAAGACCGGTTTAGATTTTAAAAATCACGTTTTATATTTGCTCTGAGAACTAAGGTGGATTGAATCAGCTTCGTTAGGTAGGAATACTACAATTAGGTGCTATTAATACGACATAGTAGGATCACAGATTAAAATAAAGCAACTGCTGTATAGTTATTTATTGTGCTTAACGCTGGTGAGCCATAATGGTACATACGCGTTTAAGAGGAACGTACATTAATAAACAGAATGTGTCATTATATCAGGTGATTTCACAAAAGTTTATTTCAAACGGATGCTGCATCGTTACACATTGTTGATTTTCAATAGGAACGGAAACTTTCGCTGACCCGCGCCTATCTGATTGTTTCCGGTCTGTATTTGTTAACCTCCCCCTCACCCTCCTTGTAATTTATATATGTATTGCAGATATTACATATCTCGTACCTCAGCTTTACGCCACGAACGAAAAGAAAATTACAACAGCCGCATGACCGTTCAAATTGATTGGATCAGTTCAGGTTTTTCACGGACCAAAGTTTAGATACCGATCGTCCATTGTTGGGCAATTTGCTTAACGGTGAATGGATACTAATTGGTTCCTCTGCGATCGTAAATGATCAATTTTATTGTCTTGTTTCGATTTGGTCGATGGCTCGGAAATTGACGACTGTGATTGTCGTAAAATACGGAAACATGCTCGTAAGAATATAATACAGCAGATTACAAGAAACTGCGTTAAAAACAATGAAAACCGTTCAGTGTTGGGTTAATTTCCAATCAAAGGTTTTTTAGTGACTTTCTATACTTAACGCGGCAAATGTTAAAAAACAGCTTATGTAAAATCTACTAGGTATAGTCGATGGTATGTATTAAAGTTATTTCTTTGTTGCAGATCCAAGACAATGGACCGAAAATCACGTCGCCCATTGGCTCCAATGGGCCGCCAAGGAATTTTCCCTGGATTGCATTCCCTTGAACCAATTTAGAATGAAAGGGAAGGACATATGTGCCATGGGAAAAGACGCTTTCTCTGCAAGGGCTCCAGCTTTTGTGGGTGACATCCTTTGGGAACATTTGGAACTACTCCAAAAAGGTAAGACATCTACTGAAAATGAAATAAATATGCATGGGATCAAATTTACAATGCTGATGCTTGCTCAGTATACTTAAAGGCATTATTGGTCGAATTAAATGAGGAACGGAGAAACTAAATAAGAAATTCATTCACCCATCCCCTGAAACTGCTTCATGTTTTCTCAAAAAAACCTCTGTAACTTAAGTGTGAGAAACAGACCGACAGTAGTGGTTATTGCACTCCTATTTCTGGACCTGTCAATTTTTTTTGAAAATATGACAAACTATTAAATTCTACAATGAAAGTATTTTTTGTAAATTTAATAGAATCCACAGTGTTTTGAGTATGTAATTTGAGTAAACCTTTATTTTATGTTTGTCAACTGAATGTAATGATTTAAAGCAATAGATTTTGCCCAAAATCGGTTTCTTAATTAAAAATAACAATAGAACAATTCTTAAAAACATTCTGTAGGTAACTTTGGATTTCATGTAACTACGACATTATCACCATGCTATTTTCAGTTGTATAAGCAATATCTCCCTATTAAATAATACTAAGTAGTGATTATTATGAGCTATTTGTTTCAAGTACCTACCTATAGAAAAATTTCGAGTAATATATGAAATCCCCGCAACAATTCTTTTAATTATTAATTATTATTTACTTCACAGAATACACTGATATTCTTCAGTTCATCCTCCAATCAATTTAAACACATGTATTATTGCCAATTTTAATCTTTACCTTGATCTACGCCAATATTATTTCGATATTAATACCGTTTACGTCAAAAGGTATAATGCTAGAATAATAATGATACCTTATACCATATTCTTAAAAATTAATTATTTCTACAAAACCATGACGTACGATGTTATGGGCACGGTGTATAGTTCTTGTAATTAGAATCATTCTACCATCTGTTTATACCATTGACACAGTAAGTTGCATTGTCTAATGGGGGAAAAACTAGGTGTAATACTTTTATTTTCAGTTCATAATGAAAGTGAAAATATTACGTTTATGTTGTAATATGTGATATACAAGAGGAGGACCTATTTTCTCGCACATGATGAAAATAACAAGGTGAAACGGGGCAAATTGTCATAGGTAACTATTAAGCGAGATTTAATATTTTGGAAACTATTTTATTTTAATTAATTTTATTTACGATGAAAATTGAAAATTGTGGGTTCTAGAGTTTTTGAAGAAAATACAACGACATAAAACGGACATATTCTTGCCAATGTGGTCAGAAATAAAAATATTCTAGTATCATATTAAATTACATTTATTAGAAAGATGTTTCGCATAGTTTGAGTGGAGGATACAGAATAGAGTATTAAGTTTAAAATATATTTTTCAGTTGACATTAAATTATGGTTTTTGTGCAAGCATTTGTAGTGCCATAATTAAGATATGGCTATGGTGCCCCACATAAAGCGCCAAGCGAACTGAAGATAAATATAATAATAATTTTTACATTTTCTTTTATATAGTGGAAAGTAAGTGCGACAGAGAGTATGTTCCTACCAAAACTGGGCACTATTTGTATTTATAAATACTCATACGTATTTAATCGAGTATTTAATTTTTGCACCAAGTAAGGTGTGTTCGGGTAATAAGGCCCACTTTCACTTTAAAATAATAGAAAAAATATAAAAATCATTTATTTCAAAACATTCAACGGATCGTTAAACATCAACATACAGGGTGGTCCGAAGTTTACCTGACAAACTTCGGCAGGTGATAGAGGGACTTAAAATAAGTGGAAAAGTTCCTATCAACTTATGTCCTTAGGTGATTGCTACCAAAGACACAGCCCAGCAAACACCGCTTCGTAACTATTAAGGAACATTAACGCTACTTATATTTCGTGTTACACTTTTGTTTCAGTCACAAAAATGTGTGTTTTTGGTGACAAATTGCTTATTTGTCCGCAACAATGCATCGTTATTAAACTGCAACTATTACTTTACATAATTGCGAAACAAAATATTCGTAACAAATGCCAATTTACATTTGTAATAAATTCGTTTTTACCAAAATCTAACTCCGAAAATATCTTGAAACATTTAGGCTCTTACAGTTTCATTCACCAAGTTATTTGTAAATACAAAACTTATATAAATACTTCGCAACCGTTATGCAAATTTAGTTTAAGTACAGATTCACAACAGTTGCAAGTTATTAGAAACTAAGGTTGCTCATTAATTTCAGAAAAGTTGCTTATCATAAGCAATATAAATTTTACAATTTACTTTCAAATCAGTTTCTTTTTTGTTTTATATTTATTATGCAAATAATGCAAATAAAGCAGGTTTGATATATGTGCACAAATCCACCTCCCACCCTGATCCCTCACCTTCCCATTCCCGATCATTGGAGTCTTTTTGTTTTTTAAATGCATATAGTAGCATTTTACAGACGCTCAAAAATATGACAGGCCCTATCAATCAATACATGTCCATCTTTGCCGAACCACTTATTACCTATTCACTGTTGAACAACTCGAAAACGAAAAAGTGTGCGGAAACTTTTTTGGTTCTCGCGAGTTGAGTAACAGTGAATAAGTAATTTGTTCGACAACATGTAGGTACTGACAGTATAGAGCCAGTTATATTTTTGGAGCGTCTGTAAAATGCTAATCTATATACATTTAAAAACAAAAAAGACTCAATGATCGGGAGTACGCAGGTGAGCGATCGGGGGCTGGGGGTGGATTTATGCACGTACAGCAAACCTGGCTTCGTTTGTTATTGGACGAGTAATTTTTCTTGGACGAAGACCTCAGTCACATTTTTCTAGTAGGGGGCTCGTTACTTTTTCAGGACCCATCTTTAAAATCACTTTTTGCAATATTTAACAAAATTCACATTTACGTTTGTCGAATTAAGAATAACATTTGATAGGTAACAGTTTCGATTTTTTTCAAACCCAACAAAGATGTTTTGTACTATATTAAACAATTTCAAAACAAATCTTTCAGGTACAGATATATTGCCATAATTACGAATCTGTTTCACATTTTGAAATATGCTTCTAGAGTTACTTATTTGTGATTTAACGTTACGAAACAAATACACTCTGCGTTTGCTGGGAGGGTGTTAAAGTTTTGTGAGAAATAAACCATTTCTTTAATAACTCTAACATTATGAAAGCTATTGACTTGAAATTTTAGGGGCGGTGATGTTTTTTAAGCTTCAATTGTTTTACGGAATCTTGCCTTTGTACTGTTTCCAGTGGCGCCGTCACAGGGTGGGAGAGTTAAATTTTTCGCCGAAACTATGTAACGCCACTGCTCTGGTTGCAACATAATATGTAATGAACAAAATCCATAAATTTTAAATCATTTAAACTTACATATATTACCAATTGAAGTCGCATATCAATTTTAACATTTATGGAGTGTGGAAGCAAAGAAATAACTTTTAAATCCATAAATTTTAAATCATTTAAACTTACAAATATTACCAATTTAAGTGCCATATCAATTTTAACATTTATGGAGTGTGGAAGCAAAGAAATAACTTTAAGTTTTTAAAAGACACCACCCACAATGGAAAACTGTCATTTAGAGTGTTCGGTTTGAATAAAGGTGCAGCATGAGATGTTTTGAAATATTGGTTTTATGCAAACGCAATAGGACAATTGAACTAAAATATTTCCGTTTATGTTGTTATGTAAAAAACACTAATCTTCCTTTTTCGATTCACAATTGAAATGCATGAGTCCAAAAGTGATAAATACTCGTTCGTTTCATTATGTTTCTAAAGGATTTTTATTTTTTTTGTATTCTCAACCATTTCTAAATACTGATAATGTGGTTTTTATCATTTATGCTCGATTATTAAATAATTTCTTCAACTATGATTGGTTGATGCTTTCTTTACTTGTTTTCTTTATTTTTTTATACGATATGAGATAAGTTTTTTGAATTTTTTTGCTAACTACAGCAGTTCAGTATTTCCATATATCTCATCAATGGTTTGTAGAGCCCAAGTTCTTTTCGTCATCCGTAACTTATATTTTTGCTTGGATGGGTCAAACATATAGGCTATAACATGATATGACGTTAATGCCTGCTCATATCCACGTTGAAATAATTGAATTTGTTTGTAGTGGTAGCTCTAGATCATCCTCGAAGATATTAGTTTGCAGCTTTTACCATTGTTCTACCGCATCTCAAATGGTAGCGTTTTTTCTCTGCAAATTATCAAGAGCTACCGATATGGATTTTAAAAAATTTAATATTCCTCAGCAGTCCGTTTAAGACCGATATTTGAGACCTTTTGATAGATTGTACTGTGAATATCCTTTTTGTTTTCCTCACATATTTTTACTATTATATCCTATTGAATGACATGGATTTCCAAGCAATCAACAACATTATTCCATCATATATCACTCGGAAGTACTAATGTTTTACCACCTGTTTGGTTGAATTTTGTTCTAGCCAGATAATTATTACGAAAATATTTGGACTTTTTAATTTTCCTGATTTCAATAAATTCTTGCACAGGAAGTTTAAAATATGTGCAGAACAGCCATAAGCCTAATTTTTCTTCTACGAATTTTCTCATCCGAGCCATATTTGCTGCATTACTGTCACAGAAACTCCAAGTGCACTGATACTTCAATTCATATGAAGAAATTAAGTCACTGCATGTTTCTGCCAAAGATTTTGCGGTGTGAGATTTTTCAGAGGTATCGATAGTATCATATAAAGAATCGCAGTTGATATTGTTGCCATATATCACTTGGTTCTTTGTGAACGTTTGACCAATAATGACCACCCATCAATCGAAATATTTACATACTGTCCCGAGAGTGGAGAAAAACATTTTGCCTTTTTCTTCATCATACCTATATTTCATCTAGTGCAGTTGTCTCTATAGGTTTTCGGGTTGGGAGTGTTATACCCAGGTCTTAATAATTGGATGACTCTTTTTTGCAAATTTTTTTTTGCAATGGATCTGAAGCTACATTTGCAAAAATTGCTTTTGGCAATGTTGTCTCATTTGTAGATGTTCGCGCTAGAAAACCACTCATAGCCCGATTGATTTTCTCCTTTTCTGTTTTTTAACTAACCCGGAAGATGTTCATTTTAATGGCAGACTTTGTATGACTTGACATGGAACTTGAGGCATATGACGTATGACAAAACGTTAATGTACATTGGCTTTCTGAAAAATTAAAATAAGATTTTATATTGTATGAGTTCAACACTTATTTTGTATCTACCTGCATATACAGTGTAATCACATAGGGCTTAAGAACTTGTCTCTAATATTTTTAATGTTTGCTTTTGAAAAAATAAGTGTGGAGTTTCCAAGGACAAAAAGTCCAAAAATGGATAGACTAAAAGTTATCGAGCGTGGAATCGGTAAAAAAATCGCTGAAAAAAATCTATTTTTTCGTTTTTTTTGAGGACTTTGATTCGAACATGATTTTACGAAAACTCCAATTATATGTTTTTTGGGCTGCTGATTTATGAATATAATAGTTTTTTTGAACCAATTTGATCCTTCTTTCCAATAGCGCTTACTTTGGCCAATAATCGGATCTTTTTGGACGTGATTTGACTAGAACATATAAAAGTTAATACTTTATTTCCAATATCTCTAAGGAGATATGTAATCCCGTTGGAATTTTTCGTAAAATCATGTTCTAGTCTAAATAAGTCTAAAAAAACGCAAAAATAGCGGTTTTTTTACTGATTCCATGCTCAATAACTTCTAATCGTTCCATTTTTTGGACTTTATATCCATGGAGACTTTTGATCAGAATGGTTTGAATATACAGGGTGTCAACGGGAGTTGGAAACAGTCTGCCATTTGCTTGTCTTTGAGTTGGGGGTTTAGAATTTAGAGGGTTAAAATTGCATAACATTACTGATAATTTGACTGTTTCGTCCGTCTCAAGTCACTTCTGGTTTAATCGAAAGTCGTAGCAACTTTGTTATTTCAAATGAAACGCTATATTTTTTATCACATCATCCAGATTCTTCATAATATACTCTTTCCAATGATATATCATATGTCGACATTTTATTTCAAATTAACCTTAAAACAAGCATTATTTGCCTAAAACTAAGACGGCCGTGATTTCACATTTTATTTTTTGATTTTCATCAAAAACTTTCCAAAAAATTATTGAAAATTTTACCAAAGTATTTCATTTCTATTCTATTCTATTGCGATGCAAATCATTGTTCTCTCATTTTTTTTCAAATAGCAGCTGGGAGGGGGGGGGGTCAATTTTATTATTACCTCTTTTTTAAACAAGCCCACGCCCATTAATTTCAACATTTTCAGAAAAGTGGTTGCATAGTAAGTCATAATTTAAATTGTTTATGGGACTAAATTTCAAATAATTTAATAACTGCTCAAAATGTTCATTTTGATTTCTGCATAAGACAACCTTGTCCAAACTTTTCCACAAACAATTTAAATTTTAAATTAAATGACTTTCTACGCAACCACTTTTCTGAAAATAATGAAATTAATGGGCGTGGGCGAATTTAAAAGAGTGTTAATGTTTATTTCATTTTTAATAATAAAATTGGGGGGCTGCTATTTGGAAATGAGATGAGAAAACATTGATTTTTATCAAGAAATAATGCATTCAAATAATAAAATATTTTGGCAATATTATCTTGATGTTGGCAACTAATGGTGACATAGGATTTTCAATTATTTTTTGTAAACCATGGCTTACTTGATGAAAATTAAAAAAATTAACTGTGAAATCAGGAACATCTTAGTTTTAGCGAATACTTAGGTAATGTCTGTTTTAAGGTTCATTTGAAATAAAATATCGACATATGATATATCATTGGAAAGTTGGAAAGAGAATTTTAAGCACAATTTGATGATGTGATAAAAAATATAGTGTTCCATTTGAAATAACAAAGTTGCTATGACTTCCGGTTAAACCGGAAATGACTTGGGACGGACGAAACAGTCAATATATCAGTAAAGTTATGCAATTTTAACACTTCAAGTTTTAAACTCCTAACCCAAAAGACAAGCAAATGGCAGACTGTTTCCAATTTCCGTTGACACCCTGTATGCTACATACTACATTTCAGCCAATTTGACCAGGATCCAATTTCCATAAGATTAGTACGTGGCGAGGGGGTAACAACTTGTGTAATCAGGTGTACAAATGTTCTGAATTAAATACGTATTCACATGTATTCAAGCGAATTAAATTGTATTCAGTTGTATTACTTGTAATCACATGTATTTAATATGTACTCATTTTGTACTCTCATGTATTCACATGTTTTATGTGTACTTATGTTGCGTGTAAGGCTAGGGGCATGTAAATACATGTATATAAGTGTCCTTGGACGCATCAATCGGCTTAAGTACACTATAGTAAGCCTGATGTACTCAAGATACAATACATATCGCGGTTAATTAAAACAAAGCTTCGAAAAACTATACTGGTAGCGAGTAGTAGGGCAAAAACAATATTTCTGATAATAATCCTGACTCATTAATTGATTGTATCAAAAATGAACATTTATTATAGAAAAGTGATTTGGACTTGGACAAAATGAATTTTAAGGCAGTTGAGAAAATTATTGATTCTAAAGTGATACGTTTACTCGAACTACATGGAGCAACGGAGCAACGATATAGTTCATTTCATATTTCTAAAGCAGGGAAAAAATGCCGCTTTTACAAAGCAGAAACGCGGCCTCATTAACGTTCAAAGAAGCCGCCGCACGTGCTCCTTTGTCGGGAATTTTTTATCTGCGGTACAAAAATGAATTCGACTTTAATAGACGAGTCCCTTTTTACCTTGATGCGCGCGTCGCCTGTGGAAAGTGTGGTTTTTTATAACTATGCATCTCCAGCTGTGTTCAAGGACTTCCAGGTGAGAGTCTGACAGACATATCAAGCAGAACTGTCATTAGTGTCATTGTAGTCTTGAGGTTATGTTTTGATTTTATGTTCATGTCTGATTTTGTTGTTTTTTTTTTCGGAAATGGTGCAATATTATGTAAGAACGTCTAAAATTCAAACGGCTAAAGATAGTGGCATATCGTTTTATCGATTTTCGCGTTCAAAGTCGCCGCAAAAGAAACAAAAATTTGAACATACCGCCATAAAAACAAGGAACCAACATTAAAATTTCACAGTTACTAAGGCCAAATACCAACCTTTATAATAACTAGAATCCACACGCAGCGTGCTCGACCTATTTATTTCTCACTTTGTTGCATTATGTTTTGCAATCCATTCCTATCTTTTCTTTTCACGAGACACGTCTATTGCTATTTTTCTTAAAATTGTCAGATATTGGAGAGAATTTTTAAAATTTGATATGCACACATCTTAGGAAAAACTTCATTTTTATTACAATAAATGTTCAAAATGTGCACCGCTAACAATTGACAAGTTTTTGTATTTCTGCGAACGCAAAACAGAAGAAAGTTATGAATTTTACGCATTTTTTTTGTGGAAACACATTAATTTTTATTAAGGAAAAGTTTTAATTTTATTTTTGCTTTAACATTTTTTAATGTTTTTCACAGTTTTTATTTATTTTATACAAAATAGTAACATATTTTTCCATTAACTCAAATTGTTTATGTATAATACGTCATTTACCGACGAATCATTTAATTCAAAATTATCAGCTATAATATCCCTAAGACATTGATAATGTACGAGATAATTTTATGACAATCGAAAGCACGTTGCTTGGTAATAGCCCGACGCCGAAGGCGGAGGGCTATTACCAAGCAACTTGCTTGAGGTTGTCATAAAATTATGAGGCATTTGTCAATGTCTGAGGGATATTCGGTCAGAAAATTTTTTGAAAAAATAAAATCAAAATGTCGCAACACAACAAAACAATTATTTATTTATTAAAAATTTATAGATTGAAATTGGCATTGCCAAAACGTGACATTTTGAAATTTATTTGGCAGTTATTATGAAGTCGTCGAAGTTGAATCATTTTTTTGTCATAGTGATTGAAAATTTCCCTGGATGATAATTATCAGTGTAATCTTAAAATGATTGGGTAATTTGTGTCACATGACAAGAAATAACGAAATTTAATTAGTTGTTAGAACTGTCAAAAAATTTTCACTTTTATTTATTATGCATTACATGTATTCATCCGTATTCTCTGTATTCAGTTGCATTCTTTAATATTCATGTATGTATTCTTTAATATCCATGCATTCTTTAATATTCATATGTATTCTTATGTACTCAATGGTATTCACACGTATTCAGCCATAAAATACATAATCTGTAATCAGGTGTACAAAAAAAATTGAAGTTGTTACCCCCTCGGTACGTGGTATAATTTATCTGTTGATAAGGCAATAATGTGGTTTTATATGAAAATATTATAAAAAGAACAAAAATGGAATATGATTTAAATTTAACACTTTTTTAGAAATTTTGAGTTTACAATAATTGTGTACCTAAATATTTTCTCCAAAAATAAAAAATTGATATAAGAAAAACTTCACCCGGGAAAATATAAAATTAAATAAAAGGCAACAAATAAGTAAAACAAATTACTTAAAATAAAAAAGTCTATTGTAGAATTATTTTCGCACAGAGTTCTGTAATATAATAAATATCTTTTGACTTTTAGATTTAAAAAGTTTGTTGTTTTTATAGTAGGTATTCGACAATAATTGCGTTCTAAAGTGGTGGTTTCAATATTTTTTTACGTTCACCAGATTTTATATTTGTATGTTCAGAAGTAGAGTAGATATAAAATTGTTTTTCTTTTTTGATTTTTATTATGCTTAAGTATATAATACCTAAATAAAGTTAGTTATAAAAAAAAACAAAAATTTAAATATCTCAAAAACTAATGACTTTTGGATAAAAGACTGTGGTTTAAAATATTGCAAAATGGGTCTACTACCGCATCTCCAAAGAAATGCATTGACCTACCAATAACCCTGTATATAATAATTATTTAATTTACCTATCATTCACTGAGATCGGAAAATAAAAACTTCTTTTCAACCGAATCCACTTGTTGCAGATGTGGAGAAAGAACGAGCATTGAACAATTCAGTTGTTTCAAATAATTTATACGAACCTATGTGCGTGCCTGAATTAGGTGCATATATTGACTATACTCAAGCCCCCGGAGTGCTTCCTGGCGAGGACAGAAAACCCGTACCGGTGTCGTCTATAACAAATCCAGCAGCAACTCCCGCAGCATCCCAACCCACGAATAACAATTTTTTACACGATGGTAAGTTACCTTAGTATTTTATATCTATTATTAGGTTGCATGTAGCCATAATTTAAATAAAACTGTATTTACTTTTTTTCTCTTGCACCAAATGACTTTTTAAACGTCAGACGTTTCGTTAATGCGGAAAATCTGATTCTCACAAAATTCTTTTTGGGGCTACCGAACTAAAGAACAATCACGTCACATTTTCGACAGCAATGATTACAACTTTTGCTAAATGATGTTAAAACCTAAATAATTTTGGACTAGTAGGTAATAGTGAAAAAGCTGAAAATAGTAAAGATAAAAAAAAATTATAAATATTGAAGGGCTGAAATTTGACTAAGAATGATGAACTTAAATTTCCGAACTATTCTGTATTTTTGGAAAATGTGCAACTTTTAAGTTAATATATTCAACCCTTGACGAATAACTTATAACTTATAATTTGTAGTCTAAACTTGTAATAACGTGTTTTTATTTACGTAATAGTAATATCCTCAATAAAAATCTTAAATCTGTTTTATGTATTGCACAGTAAAATACAAGCGTTTATGTTGTGTTAATGTTTTCATTAATAAGGAGCAAACGTATAGATGGGCATCGCATATATGAAGTTATTAACAAAATTTCGTAATTAAAAATCCTCGTTACGCCGTGTAAATCCGAAAGTTCTTTTATTACCTAATTTAGGTTAATATGTTATACCTAAATGTATGTAATTGTTAATGTGTACGTCTAGGTAATTTGTCGTTTCAATATATTTTCGGCGAGTTTCGCGTTATATTACATATGCGAGGACTTTTTTTACACACCGGTAGATTTGTTCTATTTTTAAGTTTTGCAAGATTCATTGTTGCAATTAAAGCTATCCAGTACCTATACATTACGTAGGTACTGTTCAACGAGATTAACGATCAACACAGGTATATGTAAATATTTGAAGAGATACAAATGGGAGGATATCTGAAAAAAAGTTTAAGTGGAACTAAAAATAGTTACACTTGAAATTATTAAGAAATCGCTGTTATACAAATGTAAGTTTAACAAATCAAAATGTCTCATGAATGTTCTCAAGTTATCATGACAGACATACGCATATATGGTGGTTTAACTCGGGAAGGTAAGAAATTTGTAGATCCGTTGATCTTTGATTTTTTATTTCAGGAACTATACATTCTAAATTCTATCTCAAAAATGTGTCACGTTATTGAGCATCGAGTAACCGAAGACGTTTTCACAAAATATGCTTATTATCATTAAACACTTATTACTTAAACACTATTAATATACTAACATAATATCACAACATTTGGTTCAATCTAAAATACTCCCCTTATCAAATTATAGGTATAAAATATATTAGCCTATCTGAAAATTTCAACAGTCGCATTTTTAATATTGATATGTTTTTTATTCATATTTTTTGGTTTGTTTTTGTTTTCTAATTTTTAGCAATGTTTTAATTGCAAATTTACTCATTACATATTCATGTTAATACTCCAGAATAATTTTTAAATTTAAATAATGCAAATGCTATTAAACGTTGAAAACAGTATGTCATTCATATTTTTTGATGCCTTGTAGTAAGATTTGATACAGGAGATAAACATTTGTTAAAAAAAATGTTTCCAGTGTATTCAAATTAAACCTAGAAGAATTATCAGCGTATTTATTACTGAGACAATAAAACACAATTATTTCTTTGTAATTTTTTCATACATAAAATAAGAACTGCTACTAGAGGATGGGTCTGATAGTGAAAGTGAGATAAGAAGCAATATTGCACATCGTTGCATATTGCCTCAAGTGTTGGACATGGTTCGTTTCTTTTCCAACAATGCCAATGCTGCTCTCTATTTCATACTACTTCTTCATAAACTTGCTCCAGCTCCTTAATGTTATTTTGTCCTGGTGAATAGTTATATCCTCTAGTCTAGTTAGTTAAAACCCGTCGCGCCCCTTTAAGCGTCTATTAACAAAAATAAGTATAAGTGCATGTTGGGAGATATAAAAATAAGTGCCAATTTATTATTAATGATTTGGAATTTTGGAAGCATGGCAATAGTATTTCGAGGTTAGTAAAGCAGAATAATAATATATTGTTTAATGGTATTAACTAGCTGCTGTGGGATTTGACGAATTATATGGTTAGCAAAAAACTTTTTACATTTTTAGTCAACCTATTAAAAAAAAAAATAGTAATATGTTTGGTTTCGTGTAACACACTGTACATCGATGTGGAAGTATGTTTGTAATACTTTTAAATGTTAACTTTGTGTATTTTTACAAAGGTAGGTATTGGCTTTTTTCGACATATGGAACAAATATAGGAAGTAGAGATAAATGTGCATACAAACTTTTTTTAACTACTTTGATTTGAGCTGTACCGAAATGGTTTTATGCACTTTTGTTTTTGTTTTCACCTATAAAAACTCATAAAGATGAGCTCATGGCATATGATCCATTTTTGTAGAAAAATTATGCATTATCAAAAATTGCTTCGCGGTCTCCAGAATTCTCGGTCTGGGGGGGTGGGGAGTTTGACCCATCTCTATTGCTCAACATTCATTAAAAAATTTAGTTATAAATCCTAAAACGTCAATATACAATTTCTGCAATTTGGAAAACTCAAATTTTCCCTGGGAAATTAATTTTTTACTTTATTCTCCTATAAAAAAATTAGATATATGTTGGAACTTGGCTTCCCTCAGAACCCTGCGACACATGATATGACATTAAGTATTGGCGACGATAAAAAAGTATTAATACTTATTGAATTTTATAGAAATATTTTTTCCTAAAGTTTTCTAAATTTTTCATTTTTGTACTTCTTCCAATGGACAAGTAAAATAACAATTTTATCGCAGTGATGAAACCACAAAAGAAATTAAAAGTAAAAAGGCAAAAGAAACTGTTTTGGGTTTAGAGTTATTGCTCGAATTTTTCATACAAAAATTTGTATTTGTATTATTGATGACATATAAAAAGTGTCTCGTACTAATGTAAGAATGGGGAAGTGGGTCAAGTGCTTTAAAATTATATCGCTAGTAAATTTGTTCTAGACCTATTAATTTATAAGTGGCTTTAGTAAATTAATTTTTTAAAATGATTTTCGTGATAACCAAGTTCACTGGATGCAGATTTTTTTCTCTAAGAAATGACAAATTAGTTGTTTTAAAGTCGGTTTTACCTTTCAACTAGTAGGTCTAGATTTATTTTCAAATCCCGAGTCGAATCCCCAACCATTACAAGGTGCCTTACCAAATTTCAGCAATTCTAAAACATTATTGTTTAAACGAACCAAAATCGCGTAACCTTCATGTTCTTTATTTTATACGAGATAAAAAAAAATTTCCTGGATTTAATAAAAATAAAATTGCTCTACTAAACTTATTTGACTTTCAAATATATCTCTCAGTTAATCGATGGCAAATAATTAAAATAAATCATCCATGTATGGATTAGGTACAAATGACATAAACCAAGAAAATGGCAGGTAGGTAAATTTGAGGTATTTTCTATGCACATAATTTTACATTAATTTTTTTAATGTATGCGATAAAAAAAGTAATATTTGTATAAAAAGCATGTAATTTAGACTAAGTATTCATTCACTTCAAACTGTTGAAAATACTGGTAGCGATTTGATAGTTAATCTAAATTATATTAGACATTATACGACTGTAAACAGCTGTCAACAGGATATGTCTCACAGCATTTTGCAATTTGTAATTAAAGTGAAATAATTATTCCATATCAGTATTATAATATTTTCTCAGAGTATTATTTGTCGAAATCACTGTTAATATGGAATAAATTAAATATTGATCACTCTAGCACAAAACCTAAATCAATTTAATTAACGAGTGTCTGTTAATTAACCAGTTCACGAAGGAAACCGACAATTCAACTTCCTCCAGCAATTATTTATTCGTTCATAAAAAACACAAGTGACAAATCGCAGGACGTCTATTCTAACATTATTCTTAAACCAGTCAATGATTATGAATTAAATGTTACTACAAATCCCGTAACATTCTGTCGAGCATCAAAAAATCCTTTTCCGCTTGCACTTAGAAGGCCTGGAACAACGTAACATAGTTCAGTACGCAGCCTCTACATCTAATTCGATCTTCGAGATGTGTAGGAGAGGACGGGATGTGCAACCTGTCTCTCATTTCTCACATGCTTTATTTATTGGCGATAATGATAATTATTAAACGGTATAATCGCAGGTGATCAAAGTCTTCATAGGAAGTGCTCCACATGTTTCTGTCTAGAAAACCTTTAATGTTTCCGGCTTGACAGTTTTGTTACAAACATCATAATTTTGCTACAGATAATAGTAAGAAATATAGACATAATTTGTGTTGTTTTAAATGGAGCACCCTGTTTATTATTTCATTATTCGATCACAATTTAAATTAGCTTTCCAGCGATATACCGGGTGACCACGGATTTTGGTAAACCCCCGCCATTTCCACAATTTTTGAGCTATCCAAATGAAATTTTGCAGCAGTAATGTACGTCCAGAGAAACTCATTCACCTGTCAAAGTTACGTCTTTTAATTGTTTCTTCCATGGCTAGTGTGATAAATAGTTTAAAATGGCGTATTGTGTTCGATGATTTTTTCCCTTTTTTTTATTACTTGCACATTGCAGATTTATGAACGATGGGCACATCAATGGATTCCATACAAAATGTATTATATTATCGTATCGATTTACCATTTGATATATTTTGGGAAAATGGTCAAAATGGACAAAAAGTGATTTGGTCAAATTTGAATGCACGCCAAGACGCCATTTTTATATTTTTTATGTCGATCTAATTTTTTGAGAGTTATTACAGTACATTTGAACCAAATTAGACCAATCATGGCACTCTAGATTAATAAATGAAATTGGCTCTAAAAAAATCAAGTGGGCTTAAAGAGTCCCCAAAATAGTTCTATCGTACTCAGAATTTTCTCAGTATTCCAAAAATGCAATAATATACAGGGTGTTCCATTTAAAATTCCAAAGTTGAAGTCACTTCCGTCGAAACCGGATGTCGAAAAAAAAATCGGATGAGCCAAAATGAGTTTTTTTGGACGTACATTACTGCTGCAAAATTTAATTTGGATAGCTCAAAAATTGTGGAAATGGCGGGGGTTTACCATGATCCGTGGTCACCCGGTATAATATGTTATAGTTACTTATCTCTAGAAAAAATGGTTAATTTTCGAAAAATTAAATGTATTTTTAAGGAGGTCATGGAAAACTATCAACAAACAACACATCTTACAATGTAAAATAAATTTGCTAAAAATAGGAAAAAACTAAACCAAAATAAATGTTCGAAATGTCTTCCATTGACATCTACTCATATTTATCGCATTTCAAATATTAATCGAGAAGGCCATGGAAAAAAAAAGAAAATTGAAACAATCGTAAATGTCAAAAACTAATGTGTAAGTTGATTGCGAGCGCGCGTTTTTTAAAATGGTTCAATTTATTTATTATACCTACAAAATATGATATGATTAAGTGTTTTATAGAATGCGAAGAAGATTCAAATTTAGCTTCCGAGCTTTTATTTGATAGGTTAATTATAGACAGTAAAATTGTGTGCCAAAAGTGCCGCTTAAACAATTTTTTTAAATAATATCCAGAAAAGAGACTCAGACATAAAAATGTTTGAAAGGCTACAACAAAATTTAAAAGAGTGGGTCATTTATAAAACCTGGAGCAAAAATATATAATAATGCAGGTAGAGAAGCTATAGAAAATGTTTTAGAAACTGCAAGAGAAAATCCTATTATAGGTAGGTATCATATCGCGAAATACATAAAAATTTAGGAGTCCCAAAAACAACTGCGTTGCGCTTAAAAAAAAGTAAAATCAAACCCTCTAATATCTAAAATTAGGATTACCACCATCACCATCTATGCCCAAACAATTTCATCAATAAATTGAACCATTTTTAACAGTGCTCACTTAATTATCTTACAAATTAAGTTTTGACTTTTACGATTCTTACGATTTTCTTCTTTTTTCCATTGCCTTAATAAATATTAGAAATGCAATAAATATGTAGTAGATGTCGATGGAATACAATTCGAACATTTAGTCTAGTTTAGTTTTTTTCCTATTTTTGATAAATTTATTTTATTATAAGATATTTTCCCTGGCATCCTCACAAATATATTTAACTTTTCGAAAATTAACCACTTTTTCTAGAGATAAATATAACATATTATATATCTTTGGAAAGTTATTTAAATTGTGATCGAATAATGAAATAATTTACAGGGTGTTCCATTTAAAAATACATCAAGTTATGTCTATATCTCGAAAACTGCTGCATGCATAATTTTTTTTTATCAGCAATGAATTCTATTCAAAAAAGTTCTTTAAGAATGCGTTACTCGTTTTCGATTTGACACTTGGTAATTGAGATATAGATTTCACCTAAACATGCCAATTTTCCAAAAACACTATGTAGCTCGGTAGTCGAAGGCAACCACAGTTTGCGCTATTGTTTGTTTCTCAAAAATCGAGCCCAGAACACCTAGTTCGGTTTTTTCTTTCTCTCATACTTTCAGAACAAACCCCAAATGTCATCGAAATTGGTCCACCCTAGACATATCTATTTTTTACGTTTACCTTCTTATATACAGATAACGAAAAGATCTTGATATCTACCTGAATAATGCCGCTTAGTTCGGTATTGCTTTGCTATTGCAATCGCGGCTGTAATGTAGACAGCTCGAGAAGAGCTAACGGCGATGAAAAACGAAAATGTACGAGATTAGTAAAACGTATGTTTCTATGCAACGACTCTTCACATCGTATATATTTTAAGGTTCCCAATGTATAGACGTGCATTTTCGTTATCTGTATAATGGTTGCACAGTAATGAATAATTCGATATACAAATACATATAAACAAAAGTATTGTTTTTTATTATTTTTATGAGAAACTACATTTGATGACGTGTTAAGATGTTCAGTTTTTAAATATATGTGTGTACACAAATGTTTCTCTTGTGTTTTGTGGTGCCATTGTTTATGTACATAATGGTCCACTGTAATCTTCTTTACCTCATTCATTTAGTATTAACGTTTTAAATATACATTTTTGTAATTTTTCACAATAGATTACTGATTAGATATATTTCTTGGCTCCACTAACCAATAGCTTTTATAATAATAAATGATAATATAAAAATCAACGATATTTTTTCCCAATTTATTAGCCACTATCCGAATCTATAATTGTGGACACTAAAGACGAGGAAAACAGTCATTCATTATATCATTATCTTGGTTTCCAGAATTCTATTTCTACATAACTGTGGTTTAGGAAGTTCTAATTTACAATGTTGCCAACATTTAATTGTAGTGTTTTATATTCAATATCTTTAGAAATGAATATATGAATCAATGAATTAAGTAGCAATTTTATTCAAGTCCAATTGTACATTCAAAATCAACAACTTCTTTCTATCTCTAGGTTACATCTAACATTTTGTTAATTATTATAAATTAAACCTACTATGTAATATCCAACATCTTCCCCTTAAATTTACATTAAATTTATTAGACAAATAAAAATTATTTCAGTAACATATTATTCCAGTAACATATCTTTATAAGCTATTTAAACATTTCCAGATTTTTTTAAATGGTTTGAATTTCGTCTGAAATTTCTTTTAGTATTATTATCACTAACAATATACGATCTAGGAGTACCTGCTTCCTTCACAACCTTTCCTTTATGCCAAACATCATTTTTTCTATATACTACGTTATCTCCCGTTTTAAAATCTACAGATTTGTATGCATTGCGATCATATTTTTGTTTAATTATTTTGTTCCTTTCAATTAATTTATTTTTTATATTTTGGTTTATAAATGGTGTTAACAGTGTATTTTTAATCGGTAATTTAGTTTTTAATCTCCTATTCATTAGCATTTGTGCTGGTGCTAAACCTATACCTGCAATTGGAGTATTTCTGTATTCTAGTAAAGGAATGTAATAGTCTACATTTTCTTCTTTACTCTTTTTTAAAATTTGTTTTGCGATATGAACACCTTTTTCAGCTCTCCCATTTGATTTAGGATAATTCGGAGATGTTGTAATAATTTTGAAATTATACTCATTTGTAAATTGTTTCATCTCGAATGATGAAAATGGCATATTGTCTGCAATTAATATGTCAGGTATCCCATGTGTACAAAATACTTTCTTAAATGCTAATATTATTTTTGAAGCAGTTTTATTAACTATGGGACAAATTTCAATCCATTTTGAGAAATAATCGCTAATTATTAAATATACTTTTCCACTATGTTCAGCTATATCTGCCGAAATTCTTTCAAATGCTCTATCTGGAATATTATGTTGAAACAATATTTCTGTCTTATTTTTGTTGCTAAATTTTTCACAAATTTGGCAATTTTTTATAATATCTTCTATATCTGAATTTAATAGCGGCCAATACACTAAACTACGTGCTCTATCTTTAGTTTTTTGAATACCGAAATGTCCCTCGTGTAATAAATTTAAAATGTATCTCCTCATTTTTGTAGGAATAATTATTCTATCGTCTAAGAATAAGATATCATTTTCTAGATAAATATCATTTTTGTATTTATAATATTCTTTTATATCATTTTCAATTTTAGTGACTGAATTTGGCCACCCATTTAGACAAAGTAACCTTAATTTAGCTAAAGATTTATCTAACTTGGTTTCATTTTTAAATTCAATTAATTTTTCATCACTAACATTAATTGAATGTACCACCTGTTTGAGAAATTTTTCATCATCATAATCGAATTTTTTGATTTTTTGAGATCTCGATAACAGATCAGCTATGTGCATAAATTTACCTGGTTTATATACTAAATTCATATCATAAACTGTTAATTTCAAGCGCATTCTTAACAATCTACAAGCAGTAACTTTAGACAAATCTTTTTTAAATAACGATACTAATGGTTGATGGTCTGTTTCCATAGTAAATTTTCTACCGTATATATAATTATGAAACTTACGGCAAGTATAAGTTATACTTAACAATTCCTTTTCACACTGTGCGTATCTTTTTTCACATTCAGTCAAACATCTAGAGACATACCCTATTGGTTTCCCTTCCTGCATAATACAGCCACCTATACCATTCTGTGAGCTGTCTGCTTGTAAAGTTATATATTTATTTTCATCAAAAATACCCAATGTTGGAGCCTTACATAGGTTACTTTTGATTTTGTCTAATTCTTTTGTGTGACTTGCAGTCCACAACCAATGTTTGTCTTTTTTCAGTAACTCTCTCAATGAAGTTGTAGCTTCTGCCATATTAGGAAAAAAATTACGAAGATAATTTATCATTCCTAATACGCTTTGAAGTTCTTTTTTATTAGATGGTTCTTTTAAATTATTTATTGCCTCAATTCTTTCTGGATCTGGTTCTATACCTTTTTCAGAAAAATTGTGACCCATATATTTTACCTTATTTACTTTATATTGCAGTTTTTCTTTATTAAATTTTACATTAACTTTACGAGCTCTTTCTACCAAAATTTTCATTAATTTATCATGTTCTTCTTCAGTATCCGTTGCAAGTAAAAAATCATCAATATAAATACTAATGCCAGGTATATCTGCAAAATTTTTTTCATTTTCCTTTTGAAATAATTGTGCAGCAACCTTTAAACCGTATGGCAATCTTTTAAATCTATAAACTCCTAGTGGTGAATTAAAACAACATAATTTACTTGAACTATCATCAAGTTGAACATGCCAAAAAGATTCTTTTAAATCAAACACAGAATAAAATTTTTTATTCTTTAAACCTTGTGAAATAGACTCTAAAGTTGGTAGGGGATGATTTTCATCTAATAAATTTAAATTTAGTTCCTTCGGATCTAGACAAATTCTTAATTTATTATTTGGTTTCTCAACAACAACTAGATTATGTATCCACTCGACAGGACCATCCTCCTTAACTATAATATTATTTTTAATTAATTCATTAATTGTTGACTTTAATTTATCCCTAACTTTATTTGGAAATTTTCTTGCACCTTTTATTACCGGTTTGGCTCCTTCTTTCAGAAATAATTTACTTTTTCCTTTAAATTTTCCTATACCATTAAATATATCCTCATTATTTTTTATAAATTTTTCTTTTTCTAACTCTATAGTATTAATACGTTTAATAAATTTTAATAATTCACATGATTTCAATCCTAAAATAGGTTTTACATTTTTATCAACCAATATAAATTCTTGTAAAAAACATTCATCATTAGCTTCACAAATTAAATTTACTTTGCCTACAGTTTCAATTTTAAAACCACTGTATGCTTCTAATTTGCTTTTATTTTCATTTACCAATATATTTTTATTTTTATTTATTTTCTGAAATTTATCTAATGGAATTAAATTAACCTCAGCCCCTGTATCTATTTTAAAATTAATCATTTCATCTTCAATTAAAATATTTTCATACCAACAAGATTCAGAATCATTATAATTATCTATATTCTCGACTTTCTTAATAGTATCTATTTCAAATTCCTCGTCAGACTCAGTAATTTGATTAACGTTTTTTAACATTTTTACATTACATCTTTTACTGAAATGATTAAATTTATTACACTTAAGACATTTTTTACCATATGCTGGACATGAATTGATCGCATGTGAATAACTACACCTTGAACAATTTTTTATTTCTTGATTATGCTTCTTATTTCTCCCATATGAATTTCCAGTGTTTGCCACCTTGGAACCATAATTATTTCCATAATTTTCTGTTTTGACAGGACATCTGACGTTTTCCCTCTTGACATCGTAACTGACATTTTCTTTCTTGACAGCATCAATTTCTAAATTATTCTGTACTTTTCTCGCCTGTTCTTTTGTAATTTCTGAAGTTCGACATACTTCCACTGTTTTTTTGTATGTTAATTCTTCTGTGCTTATTAATCTCTTCTGGAGCTTTTTATCTGATATATTTAATACAATTTGATCTCTTAAAATCGACTCTTCTTGTTCACCATATTCACAATGCTTAATTTGTTTTTGAATATCCTTTAAAAAATTATCAAACGGCTCACCTTCTTTTTGCTGTCGTTGCATGAACAAAAATCTTTCATAAACAATGTTCTTACGTGGATTGCAATATTCTTCAAAATTTTGTATTACTATTTGTAGTGAAATATCTTCTTCTAATTTAAAATTATTAAAAACATCCAAAGCTTCATCACCAATAATGTTTAATAGAATATTTATCTTAGTGTCATCATCCAAACTTGCATAATTTGATGCCTTCATATATATATCAAACCTTTGTCGAAATTTTCTCCAATTTTCACTTAGATTTCCTGAATTTAATTCCAATGTTTGTGGAACTTTTAAATTATTTATAACATTATTTTCTTTTTTAGATTCCATTTTATCATTTGTTTCACTCTTACTCGAAGTTGCTTGACTTGAATTAGTTTTTGGGTCAGTTTTCGAGGCTTTACCTTGCTGTTTGCTCATTTTTCTGGATAGTTACGTCAGTTCGTTTTTTAACTTGTCACTTCAATTATTATTTATTATTTTTAATTTTCGATGCTACCTTTTTACAAACTTTATTAATTATTTATTATTTCTTCGCTTTATACCGACTGCGCCATGTTTTATATTCAATATCTTTAGAAATGAATATATGAATCAATGAATTAAGTAGCAATTTTATTCAAGTCCAATTGTACATTCAAAATCAACAACTTCTTTCTATCTCTAGGTTACATCTAACATTTTGTTAATTATTATAAATTAAACCTACTATGTAATATCCAACAGTAGAATATTGATGCTTACATATTTTTATTGAAAATGTTATACATAGGTGCAAATTCCTTAAAAAAAAAACAAACCAGATTGTGAAACTGATCCCATTGATAACAGTATTTGGAATCTGTTCAAATAATACACATAATATATATAAACTATCCGTTGAGCCCTTCGGTAACGTTCAAATAATTTTGAGGCAAGCCGCCATATGATATAAAATCAAGTTTGTCATGTCTGTTGTCGGACCTCGGAGTAGTTTTCCATTGTTGTATTAGGTGATTCTTCTTGAAAACCACCCATTTCCGGCTGGCACTACTTTTAAAGCAACTAAGAGTCTACAAACACATACACACACCTATGTAGGCATTCTTTTTCCCCACGTGCTCTTCCTGAGGTAATCGGAGAAGTGGCACTAACCCGCGGATCTGGTACTGCCCTAAAGCTACCCCATCAACGGAAAGGAAGTGCTCGTATGACAGGGGTATCTGCCGAAACACGTGCGCAAGATATCGCGGCCCACTTGTATTTATTATACCATTATATCGACTACTTCACATATGGGGTGCCCCATCACTTTTAAGGACTCGTCTTGGTCGGCCATTAATAAAATTTGATTTAAGATGGCTGCTGAATGTAATTCAAAAAGGTACAGGTTTATCTAGTTTGGAATAAGGGTTTGTTTAATCGATAAATTAAAGGGTCTATTGAATTAAGTAATTTTTTTATGGGCAGACATTGTGGGTATGTTGATATAAGAGGGTTGAAGTGGTGGTGTGTGGAACGCTGAATTTATTTTAAATGTCTAGTTTGAGTCAGGGGTGGCAGTAAGATGATAAAAATTAGGTGTTTTTGTTTCTCTTTCCATTACCAAGTTGCAAGTTACTCTCATTAATAATCTGTTATTTGCAGTATTTTGATGGTGCAAATTAAAACTTCCACTGATGATCATAAAAAAATCATGTGTAGTAGGCATCGAGTTTGCAAAAATGATAATCTTCGAAACGAATTTTTAATTTTTTTATTTTAATTTGTTTCAATTTTTTATATTTGTTTTTTTTTCGATTTTTTTTGTTTTATTTTTTCCTGATTTTTCAATCAGAAGACAGTAAAAGTATCTAACATGCTAGTCATTCCTGAACTTCACTTAGACTATATAGCGTCATGAAAGTTAATAACCAGCATTGTATGTGACTGTATTAAAAAATAAAAACATTTGAGGTATATATTTTAGCTAAAAAGAGTATATGGCAAGTGTTTATATGTGAAATAAATAAAAGTAACATAGCACAAAAGATACTGTAATGACATTTAATTTAATATGCATAAAATATTTATATTTATTCCATATATCTTTATTATCATTAAACTAAATACAACGTTGCTATAAAAACTTCACAAATGCGTCCACATTAACCATATCGTGTGTTATTGGACAATGTATACAATATACAGAAAAAACTCGATTTCCTGTTTGGCAGGAAACAAGTGACGATAGCATCTCACATACTTGATCAAAATACCACTAAATAATTAATTAGTGAAATAAAAAGTGGACGGCGTGATTCGAAACATTTGTAAAATAAATGTTTACATTGATTTTGAGATGGTTTCTGTTCCTTGGAAATGGGAATTGTCTACCAAGTGCGTAAGAAGTTATCTCAAAAATACAATTTAAATGCAACAAATATATAAATGAATGAAATTACTAATACACTGCTCCGCAATTAGAACGAACAAGTGAAAAATTTGGTCAAAACTTGACCCTTGCAACAAAACATTTTCGTGCGATTTGCGGATTCTGAAAACCAATTTTTACCAGTTGAATTGATGTTTTCTTGATCTAGTTCATACCAAAACACATCTCTGAAGCTATGCCGAACTAATTAGAAACAATAGTCCTGAAACACCAATAAAATAGGAAATAAAAAAAATGATGTCCCTGCTATATAATTTCTCTTTGCATAGAATGTATATTGCAAAGTTTTTATTAGACTAAAGGCCCCAATAACTTTCATTCTCTCATTTTAAATCTAAATAAGTAAATTAGCAAAATCGTAAAAAATGGAGACGTCACTTGTGCGTGCAAATAATTTGTATTTTATGAAGAAAGGGAAAAATTTTCAAGTACTCATTAGAGAGAGTCCTTTTTATTTCAGCATTTAATTTAATCCCTAGATATTTTTATTTCCTTTCCTTTAAATCACTTTCTATATTTTATTACGAATTTTCCTCAAGAATGTTATGACTTATAGTGTATTTCTTCTTTATCATTGTCAATGATGGTATTATCCGAAGAAATTATGCAATTGGAACAATAAATTACCTTGATTTTCTTTAACTGTCTTCGAGTACTCCTGCCCTAGTTTTATTTGGAATTAAATAAACCACTTCTTTTAAATCTGAGCCTCAAGAGTGCTTAAACGTCTACCCTAAAATAGCCTAGATCCACTTTTTGAAAAGCAAAGATACACTAAAAGTACAAAGAACATTTTTCTGTCTAGACCCACTTGGTCTATGATACGTACAATATGTGCAAGAGCAAAAGGGTCTGCCTGTTAATATTATCAACTAGTCCACTCTTAAGATCATTTGTGTGATAATACTTTACAAATTCTCCGAGCTAGTTAACGAGACGGGTTGTAATTAGACTGTAGAGGCGGCAATGTACTTCTAATTTTGACACTAATAAGTAATATTTGTTTCAATTAGTTTTATTAAGTTAAGCAAGTAAGTGCGTTTATTGAATTATTAAAGCAAGACATGACGATATGGGGCTTTATTATCTTCAATTGTGTTGTATTACTAACTAGCTTGTTTACATGAGTGTCAAACAGTGATAACAGATTATCTGGTTGCTACAGACATGTACTATTATCGAGAAAAAAGTATACGTATCGTATAAATGTACAAATGAATATATAATGTTTTAAAATGGTCAACGGTCATTTTTTTACATTGGATAACTGAAGACACTAATATTTCAGGTTTGCTTTCATTTTGTATGCATTATAATATGTGCAAATCAGGTAGGTATATTTAATGCATCCCTTTACTGTAAGATTTATTTATCAAGGGGACAACTTCATAACAACCAATTGGAGGGACGAATACCCTCGTGATAAGAAATATGATTGTAAACCATCGCATATGAGGGTCTTTTAGGACTGTCGCTTATTATAGCTTTCTCTTTTCTTACATTTTTGAGGTTCAGAAAATATTATTTTTTAAGAAAACTTGAGTTTTGTACTTTACGTCACCCATTAAACTCCATTGATATGAAGGATTTATCAAATTTGTCAAAAGCTAATCGTCTTCCTCTCCTCCAGTTGAATGTTCATTTGTGGACATGGAAAATCGCGACCGGGGATAATGTTTCTGGCCTTCCGCCTTCGTTATCTAGCTGTTTAAATTTGCATTTCCATATGTATCGATGAATTAGAAATTTGCGACTAAATTTTGATTTTGATTCTTTAAGAAACTTGAGTTTACCTTTCCAAACTGCTTTAACTTTATTAAGTTAGAGTTTAATGAAAGGTCAAAATATATCAAAAAGAAAACAAGAAAAATTCATTCTATCCCGACGCATAGTTTTCTTAACCTTTAGTAGTTTTTCTTATATCCAATAAATAAGAAAAATTCCAGTTTTTATTTGTTACCATTTACACCTTTATATTTATGTACGTACAGTTGTGTTCTGTTCCCTCATATTTTGTTAACCCTAACAATAATATTAAATGTGGACTCACTGATTTAACTTGTCAAGCAGACAGCCATCTATAAATAGTTTCCTAATATTATAATCTATTTATATCAATAATAAAATAATAGCAAACCTAAACTATTAAAGGAAATAATAGTAAATTTGGTGCCCATTGTGGGGCTTGCCAGTTGTTTGTGTACATCGGATATTACTCGGTATTTTAATTGCTGAAAAAGCAAGACGATATAATGAAATATGTGAACTTAATTAAAAAATGTGATGGATCGTAGAAAGCATTAAAGAGTTTATAATATTTTTTATAATAATTATCAAATATATTCACCGTCCTAATATGAATTTCATACTGTTGTTGTGTATGTCTCATAATAATTACAATATGGGAATATTAAACACTTTTTATTGTTTAAGACAACAAATTCTATATCGGGATACATTGTCTATACACATAGTCTGGAATGTATTTCCTTAATTTCCTATAATATTTATTATTTAATGTGGTTGAAATATGTCTGCAACGTTTGTAAAATATGTAAATAGGTAGTCGCAAACTCGCAATTAAGTTTACGAGACACTAGAACAAGTAGTCCCAGATTTTTTAAGTAAACTAAAGTTCGAAAAAACTGTTCCAAATATAATTTGAAGTTGGCGACAATTAAAACTGACTATAATGCTATAAAACAAAATAAAGTAGATGAAAATAAATATTCTATCTAGACTATTAGAACTTCATCTGGTAATTGCAGCATTATCGAACATGAGACACTCTCACGGCTGCGGAATATTTAACTACATAATATTTGCTATTTATACGACCATTCAGCATTGATGGGCGATAAACATCTTAAAAACAGAATAGTTTACACGCCCTCCAAAAATATGCAAGCTGGCCTCTAATTTGTCACCATCCTATATCTGTTTCGTAATCTTAAAATCTTGCCCATAAATAAATACGGGTTATAGTTACAAAGTCAACAGAACACTTACTTATCTCTTGTTTTCAGTGACTATATTTTGCCAGATAACAAAGTTAATTTTAAAATTCGTAGATTGTGTTATGGGTGTTGTGTTAACGAAAGAAAACCATTTTAAAATATTTAACATATAGGAATTGGTTGTTTTAAATTTTCTTTTTTTTTTTTCTTATTTAGGATTTATTACCACGTTTTGAATATTTTGAGGTCCCCGATAATCTAAAAATATCCGGATTTAAAAAAAATAACTTAACGCCTGACAGAATATAAATAATATAAAAATAATTATATTTCGCAGACGTTTCGGAAACTCAATGTTTCCTTTTTCAATGCTAAGATTCTTCATTTATTTGTAATAATCGTGAATATTACACAATTTGAATGTTTATTTCAAAACCATGGATACTTGCTACTTTCACAGAAATGTTGATAAGATTAGATATTCAAGTTGCCAAGTTCTGAAAATAAAGAACATTGTTTTAAACCATTACAAGAATTCTATTCACAGCGAGATTCACAGTTAAATATTTATAAAAAGGTTTTATTGGCGCCTTATTACTGTCTCATTTCTTACCAATTATTTTGTCGAGGCGCCGATAATGTAAAATGCCATGTTGCCAGATTAAAGATGTGTGTCAATTTAAGTGTGAGTTTATAAATAAGTAAGTACCTAATATTAAAAAATATTATTTACAAATTTTCAGATATCTAGTTTTATTTCGATATCGATTACTGTATCAAATAATAAACAAATTACTGTCCTTTACCAGAGCATACTAGTATTATTTATTACTATTACCTACCCTGGCAACATAAAAATTACGTTTACTGCCATCCGAAAATAATATCAAAAAAAAAAAATAGAAACCGGGACCTTAAGCTAAGAATAATCTACTTTTAGCCGTCAGTGTCAATTATCCCAATTTTAGTGACTACAGTTTAAACACAAATTGCAAAGAGAATTCATACATTATATTATATACAGGGTGTCCTATTAGTAAGAAATAATTTGATTATGTCAAAGCGGTTAGAGATAGACGAAATATGAAAATACCATAATACCTTAATTTTTTGAGCTGTATCTCGAAAAAATATTTTCAAGTATACAGGGTGTTGCATAAAAGCGCGTTTTTTAAATAGCATTCCCCAACTTTTCTTCATTTTAGAATTCTGCATAAAATTTGGAATCGTCTGATATCCCATAGTCGACCCTTAGCTCTAACCGTTGGCTCGCCATTTTCACTTTTATGCCAAAATTGTCACTTGCAAGAGGTAAAGCTTAAACAAAGTCATTTATAAACAATTGCAAGAGGTATTTTGAAAATTAATTACTCAGAAACGGCAAAAGATATAGCAAGTTGCGATTCATCATACTTTTAGAGAAAGGAATAAGTTTTCTTTTTGTTGGTTCAAAGATTCATTATCTGCTCAGGTGTAGGTATTTTCTACGAATTTTCAAATTTGAAATATTTTATATAGGCCACATTTTTTTTATCTGGCTGTCTTTTGATATCCATATATCATATATCCATAATATGGAATAGTTTAGGAAATAATTACGGGTACTTGCTATCTCGTACCGTTTCTGATGTAATTAATTTTTAAAATATTCCTTGCATATTACATTTTTTACATAAAAGTTAAAATGGTGGGCCAACGGTTGATGTCGGTAGCGCATTTATGGGACACCCTGTATACTTAAAAATATTTTTATGAGATGCAGCTCAAAAAATTAAGGCAACACGGTATTTTCATTTTTTGTCTGTCTCTAACCGTTTAGACGTAATCAAACCACTTCACATTAATAGAACACCCGTATAGGTACAGGGCTCGGTACAGGGTGATTCCTATAACGTTTTCATCCCAATTTTTTGGTTTGTAAAATAAAAATATTTAACTTAACTTATAGTATCTCTTCCAATGATTTCGAAAATTTCAACAAAAAAACAATTGAAAGTCAAATAAAAGTGAAAAATAACATGCCAATGTTTTTTTTTAATGAAATTCCCTGTATATTTTTACAATTTTGAAAAAAGATTTAAATTCTCTTTCAAAAAATATAACATAAGCTATAAGTATTTACCTTCATATTTAGTAAAATACTGATAATTATTATTACTATTATTTCAATTATTATCAGTATTTGACTAAATATGAACTATGAAGGTAAATATATGTTATGTTATATTTTTGGGAAGAAAATTTAAATCTTTTTTCAAAATTGTAAAAATATACCATTTAAAAAAACTGCGCTTTGGTTTTCCCACTTTTGTTTGACTTTCAATTGTTTTTTTGTTGAAATTTTCGAAATCCTTGGAAAAAATACTAAGTTACGTTAAATATTTTTATTTTATTTCCAAAGACAAACCAAAAAATTGGGGTGAGAACGTTATAGGAATCACCCTGTACCTATTTGAAATTTTAAGCAGTTCAAATAATCAAAAATGTAAGTATTTGAGATGCGTGAAATTTATTGTGTTCAACTTCCTTACAGAAACCGTTAATTTAATTACCAACCCCCAATGTTTAACATCCTACATGCAACGGTATTTTTTATTTTTCATGAAAATCCATTTTATCTGGCAACTTACCTTCTGAGTCATACACAGATTGTATTTTATATTTCAGTAGCTAGAATTATCTTCCACATACAAAAATTATGCAAGCAGCCCCTTAATATATCAACACCTTAACGACTCCCGCGTTATCTACTACTGTTAATCTTGGTCATAAAAAAAATAAAATTCGTAAATGCTACTAAATCTCGGTTCCCTTTGGGCCCTCCTCCCTAATAATTTAAACTGGTCGTGTAGTTGGCTATGAATTCGGGTAAGGTAGGCAAATCACGTGTGATGGTGTCAGGTTGCAGTAGTTTCCGGCAGCGGAAGTTGTACAATACCCGACCATTCTCTCCCTCGACCCCGTCCTATGTGAGTCCTATTCATGGATAGGAAATCGCATTGCTGCACATTTGATAACTGAAAACGCATTATTGTGCATCTTGCAGATACTTTTGCGCCTGCCATTTGCAGCGCTATTAAAATAAAATATCTTGAACGGATAGGATTCGGCCTTGGCAGGGGCTGTTCTTTCGATCTGCTTGTGAGTGTATGTAGACCAGAAACCAGAAGGTATATTCGTTTTGTTTTATTTTTCAATGAATTAACCCGCGAGCATTCACAGGCCCTTCGCTTAATGCGTGGGAAGGTACCAGTTTTTTGAGAAATGACCGTTAAAATGCTTACCTTTTGTTCTACGGGTACCTATTTTTAAACACAATTTTAGTTACTAAAGACACGTAATCTGTTATTTAATCTTGATTAATCGTTCGTATAGTCATTACGGTGGTTATTCAAGAAGTAATCTTTAAACTGAAAACGTTTTAGGATCGTAAGTTCTTTATAATGAAAACTATCAGCCATTGTTATTTGATTTAACTAATTTAAACTCCCCTGGAAGGGCTGATAATATTCTTGTTTTATTTTGTACCTTATTTAAAACTGGGGCACAGCTTATTATTCTGACAGAGATTTTTTGAGAATATGACGTGCAAAAGCAATTCCTGGTTCGATTCCCGATTGTGACAGTGGAATTAACGATGAAGATTACTTTCAATATAAATAAATAATGCGCTTCAGTGTGTGTGTATCATGGTATGAAAAGTAACTAATTGATTCTGAGTAATTTAATACCAAGTCAGTTCTTATTTCTGAATTAACAGGAAATTAAGTTGTAGGAGTGAGGTACAGTCAATGGTAGTAGGACATCAGCGCCTTGGAATATGCTACTTCCGGAAATACGGAAATAAATACGCTCCATCGTGGCTACCTCCACAGCCACCGCCGCAACCACCGCCAATACTGTCGTCTTAGCAGCAGAGCTACATTATCAAAGAAAAATTACTTAAAAAAGTATTAGATACTTTTAACGCACTGTAACTTAATTACTTTTTTCCAGACAAACCTTTTAAAAGTGTCTAGCACATTGTATCTTAAGAAGATACTTTAAAAGTATCTAGTTACTATAAAGGGAATTAAGATGCTTAAAAGTAACTGAGATACTGAAAAAGTATCTAAGTTACTTCATAACTACTTTAGGTACTCATAAATAAAATAAATCTCGAACGGAATGAGTTATGGTTGATGTGGAGTGGTGATATTGTATAAGTGAGCATTCCAGTTAAGCTTTCAACTCTACAAAAATTACCAAATCAAGCAGTTTTAACAATTATCTTGCCCCATTTTATAATACAATACAATCATGATTATCCATTTGTTTGAATGTTAATTTGCACCAGGTTGTTGTCGAATGAAAACCTTAGGTGTTAAAAGTATTTTGACATCGATATTCTAGTTAGGAACTAAAGAATTTAAGTTACCTACTCAAAAGTGATGATGAATATTAAATTTAAGCATTTTGTATCGTAGGTTACATTTTGAGAAAAGTATCGAGATACTCAAATAACTTATCCATCTAATTGACTTGAGTAATACTCCAGACATCTGCTTTCCTGGTATTTTTGGGAAGTATCTAAGTTACTTGATTAATGCTACTATGTCCATAAAGGCCACTGTTATTGCTGAATAATAGTGAAATAATTATCCAATGATCTTTTTCTATTTTTTTTTAATTTTCCCTGTTTCTTTTTCGGGAATGTACCTTGCGGAATATTCTTCAATATTTTAAATTATAAAGAAAAAGGAAACTAGAAAATAACCTCTACGCCTCTGATTTTACGTCGGAAAAACATTTAGAGGGTGATTTTTTTCCAATATGATATTTAAAATATTGAAGAATAAAAATTAAACTACAAATCCAAAAAAAATAAAAGAAATTATAATATTGCTGTCATTGCTTTCTTTTGGTTTTTTTATCATTATTTTCACTGAGATTGCTAAGCAAAATTTTTCTCATCGCGGTAATTGCGCCGGCAAAAGCAACAAATTATTTTCGCTCTATAGACTAAGAATAATTCATACATTTTATGAAGCTCCATAAATAATGTCACACAAATCAGTCTGCAGGTGTTAAACTTAGCAATTGGAATTTTTTTTTTTGAAATCTTCGTTTTTTAATTGTCTATCGGCCTGTCATGCCAGATTTTCGATTTTTGTCTTGTGATTTTTCAAAACTTTCCAAGGAAATTTGAATTTTCATCAAAAAACGTCGTTTTATCACTTTACAGACCGTCACAATTTTTTTTTTTTTAATTTTCATTTTTTAACTGCCTATCGATCTGTCGAGGTAGATTTTCAATAATTTCCAAAAAAGTTTAAATTTTCATCAATATTTTTTAAAAATTATGGGCGGAAATCGAAAATCTAACTTGCCAGATCGATAGGTAATTAAACAAGCAAAAAAAAATTGTAAAGTAATAATTACACAAAAAAACACGTTTTTCGATGAAAATTCAAACTTCTTTGAAAAATCATATAATTTGGCTTGGCAATTCGAGGCAAATAAATAACGAAGATTTCAAAAAAAAACTTTCCGATTGCTTAAGTGTTAAGACCTGCAGACTGATTTGAAAAAGAAGGTCATTTTGGGTCCACTCTGCGTCCACTACCTCACATATATTTTTGCCAAAAATAACAAAGTTATAGAAAAATCGAAAAACCGAGCGAAAAACCAATTTTATATTTTAACTTAAGACGTCGATATTTTTAATATTTGATAAGTATTTATAAATTATATTATTTAAGTTTTATACAAGCATAACAAAAAGATCCAATTTGATATATTTATTGATGCTCTACTTCGGAACATACAAATATAAAATCAATTGGACGTAAAAATTGTTGAGCCACTGTAGAACGCAATTTTCGAATCTTTTAAAACAACTACTTTTTGTAACTGCATATACAGAGTGACCCATTTGAAAGCGGGCCATCTTTGTAATGTGGCTATTTTTGGTCCGATTTTGATCAACTTTTTTTTAGATTATTGCTCATGGAAAACTGCATTTTGTGGCAAATTGATAGATGTCTATCACAAAAATCAAGGCCTACTTTGCAATTTTTTTGGAGCGAAAATTCGAGAAATCATATTAGCGATTCTTTCACGTGAAAACTAAGTACGCCACTGTGTTCAGCGTCCCCTAAAATGGATCTGTATCAAATTTCATCCAAAAATATCGCATATTAAAAATTGATATTATTACTTTTAAAATTTAGTTTTTACCCGGAAATGCATCAAAGTAACTCATGAAATAAGTGAATAAAAGCAACTCATAAACAAATTATTTTATTGAGACGATTATTTGAACATTTCTGGGTATAAATTAATTTTTAAAAGTAGATAATAATATAAATTTTTAACATACGATATTTTTGGATGAAATTTAGTACAGACCCATTTTAGGGGACGCTGAACACAGTGGTGTACTTAGTTTTCACGTAAAAAAGTCGCTAATATGATTTCTCGATTTTTCGCTCCAAAAAAATTGCAAAGTAGGCCTTGATTTCTGTGATAGACATCTATCAATTTGTCACAAAATGCAGTTTCCCATCAGCAACAATCTAAAAAAAAGTTTATCAAAATCGGACCAAAAATATAGCCACTTTACAGGCGTGGCCCGCTTTCAAATGGGTCACTATGTATAAAATATTAAATTATATTATTAAAGAGTTCATATCGTCGTTTAATCATTATTTTCACGGAGATTATTAAACAAAATTAATCGTAAAAATTGCGTCGAGAAGAGTCATAAATTATATTGGCACAACTATAGTGTGATAAATTCTTATTTTCTGAAGCTCTATAAATATAGTAGGTATCACTAACTACATAAATTTTGCCACAGATAACAAAGTTATGAAATATATCACTCTGTTTCTTTCAGAAATGTATGTTAGACCCGTGCATATATTAAACCAGGAAAGATAAAGATTGTTTTCAATGAGAATTTTTAAGAAATTTTGAACGAGGTAGAATAGCTTTACAAGAATTCATCTGATTGGAAATTATCGACCAAATGTTTTTTTTTTTTTCGTTTTTCACTAACTTAATTTAATGCAGCAAATTAATGCATTTATGGATGCATTTATATTTATAGGTATATTATTTTCAATATTTGACATCTAATATTTTTATTACTTAGATATTATTATTTCCAATGAGATTCCTCAGCGAAAATTTCCACATCGCTAAAATTGAGCAACTCTGAGCGACGTACTATTTTCGTACCACTATACTGAGGTAATAAATTCCTATTTATATCCCACATCATTAACATAGCTTTTGCCACGGATATAAAAGTTATGGAATACATCGCTCGGTTTTCTTTCCAAAAGTATAAAAATTAATTCCGCTTATTCAAAAATTGTTTCCAATGACAACTTTTGAGAAATTTTCATTAAAATTAAATGATAACTTATTCGGTTGGAAACTATCGACCAAAAATTTTTCGCTGCTTATATTTAATACACCAAAACATAAATTCAATGGAAATTACTATATTTCAGTTCATTTGCGAAATAAAATATATTTTGTAGGAAATATCCTACAGACACCCAGACAATTGTATATAGCTATGTAATAAAAAATGCGCTAAAAATACCTAGCCGATTTTATATTTTAACTTGAAAGACGACGATATTTTCAATATTTGCGAACTAATATTTTTATTTTTTAAAACAAATGGCATATTTCCAAATGAAACATGAAAGAGTATAGGACATTCACATTTAAGTGGTTGAGAACACGGTACAATTTGATTGATATTTAATGCAGTCAGTCTCAAAGTAATAATAATAAAAAAACTAATTTCTTACAAGCGCTGTTGTCTTGAAACAAAATATAACCAAACAGTTATAATTCAATATGATATCAAAGGGTATTGTGGTGAGCTAAGGAGGCAATGTAGCAGTATATATAATTTTAAATTATTATTTTACCGTGATAAATTTATAAACTGGTGACTACACTACATAGCATCTCGAAATCGGAGAGTGATCAGCAAACCGGTTAAAAATTAACTGTTTTAACGAAACCGCCTAAAACCAATTTTACAATGGATTATTCAACAAAACGTAAAATAGATAAATAAATAAATTATTTGGTACGACGCGATGTTTTGCTCAAGTTTGCCTATACCTACTTACGACTAAATAAAAAAGAAACGACGATTAGCTACCTAGCTAGTTCACCAGCTGAAAAATTCAAAATTCTCATTAGTTTATCTTTTAATCATTTGCGACTGATATCTGATTTTAATTAGGGTTAAAATGTGCCGCAGAAAACGTCAAATTTTACGTCTTAAATTTTTTTACGCAATAGGATCAAATCGAAATGGTCGGTTTCGGTAACCTAACTCTTTTCTTTACTAGTGTCCTACTAACTTTAAAATTTGGAATTTATTTTATTACATGGCCAATAAAAGAACATCTAAACAGTCTCATACTTGGTTAATTTGTCAAACGAGAACAAGTTAACTGGTCATTCATTAATTAACGAAAATTAACGGGTAAAATGTTAACGAGAATTAACGGGTAAAGTGCTAACGGGAATTAACGGGTAAAGTGACGTAAATAGATGTGTATTATAAACAAAAGAGAAAATTTTATGCCAAAATGCAAAGGCAATTCAAATTAGCTTCTCCAGTTGTCAGATTGACGAATTAAATACAATTCCTGTGAGCAGATGACGTGTTCTGGCATTATAAAAAAACTTTTTTGTTTTCACCATAATTTAGAGTTCAAATAAATGTAGGAGATAGTAATCGGTGAATAATTAGTAAAAAATATAATTACAAACATTGTATTGGTTGAAAAGTACACACAAAATTTCCACAATGTATATTGCTTATCAGAAACATATAAAACCGCAGTGTAGACTTCGGTAATTTTTAGATATCGTTTTGTGACGTTAATTAAAATAACCACAGCGTTAGATTTTTTATCACGCCACACTCCATTTCCTGCCTGCATGCAGATTGTGGGATTTTTCTGTTTTAGCTCCCCGCAACGTTCAGATCAATCCTAATTATTATTCATATTTCAATATTTTGATAAACAAGTTCTTTGTATTTGGTTTTTTGAACCCGATTAGAACTGTTAGCTGTTTAATATTGATGATCGCGATGATCAGTCGACATATACGGATAGGAAGTAATAATATTTCGGTTCTTTTGTTCCACATTGCTTTTATTTAACTTTGTGACCACAGTTCATCACTGACTTTTCAGAAGAACATAGTACAAAAAAATATATTTTCCAGAGCAAATTTTATAGGTATGTATATGAAAATGCGTAGATAATAGGGGATTTTTATTCATATTAAAACGTTTTTTGGTTAATAAAAAAATATATTCAACAGGTAAAGTCTTCCGTTGATGTTGATTTGTAAGTGTTGCGCGCTATTACTTCACAATTTCACATAATTTTACACAAACTTTTTATAAAGCTCTTATTCCACCGCTTGAGTAGCTTTAACATGGGTGGGGGGCGTACAATAGACAGAGACAGCACACTTTTAATTTCAGCTAAGCTATAGTAGGAGGCCGTGCAATAGCCGTGTACACATCCAGTCAGAAGTAGCGCGTCTGTGAAAACGGTCGCAGAGTATAACCGGTAGTGACGTAAAGTGGAGTACAAAAGGAAACACGGAGGCCACCAAGAGCACCATGGTGTTACAGGTGCTGGATCTAGTCACTCCTAGTGGAGAACCCTTTTATGGGGATTGCCCTGTGACATCGTACACTAACTTGGATGTGAATACCACGGGACAACCTACATGCACGGTTATGCCTCAAGGTACTTTTTAATAAGGAAATACAAAGTAAAATTTAAATTAAGAGATGTGTTGGAATATAACATTGATGTTCGTGAGCAAATTGTACATTCACGGTCTGTGACTTCGGGTCGTCTTTTGTTACAATTATATTAAGTTACTCCTATCCAGGCCACGGTCAGCATTTTTCATAACTTTATATAATTATAATAATTAGTCTTATGGGTATTACTTTCAGACTAGCCCAGCTGTAACAAAGTCACAACCCGGCAAATTATGTAACTTATGCTTTCTAAACTACCTAAAGTTTATACAAATACGCTTACCCACCTTTGATATATTTCTGGAACGGTTTTATGTAAAAAATTTGAATCAACATATGTAAAGAGAAATTAAATTTTTGCGAAACCGAAATTGATTTAACTCGACGTAGTTGTGTGTTATTTTACCATGCATGGCTTAACTTTAAATCCACATTATTGTAAAATTATACTTTAGTTTTAGTTTTATTTTAGTTCATAAAAGTTTTCCTACATAATTTTAAATGATTTCATAAAACAGGAATATGATTTAAGTGTTCATTAAATCATACTGCGTAATTCATGTAACCCGTAAACTCGAATCTATTAATATTAAATTGAATTGAAATGTCAGAAGTAAATGATGCATTCGCGCAGACGATATTAACATATTTATATTAAGTAATAAAGGAAAGAAGCGGTTTGGTTGGAATTTCAGAACTGAGTCCCCAGTAAATGTGTCAAGTTTATCCTTCTGATCGACCAGAGATTTAAAATACTTCCACCATAATCAATTTGCTTTTGCTATATTTTACTACATTTTCAACTAGGATTATAGTGACATAATCGACTACATTTTGCCCATTTTGGGGCAAAACTGCGTACCGAGGAACAGTTACAAGAGGGCCTAGCATCTGTTTTAAGAGTCTGTCGAACCGCAGCTGACTTCTAGAGCACCGCGTATGCCTTCTGTCTTAACACCTGTTGCAGAGCGCGTGCCTTCAACCGAAATATAGTCTTACATCCCCCAGCTTGATAATTAAGAATCCCGAAATCGTATAGAATGGGGTCGATAAGATTCAGTTGGTAATGAAGTTGTTCCGTAGCTAGTAAACTCTCGATGGAGTATGTGACAACTATTAGATAATTAACTGATTTCGGAAAAAGGGAGATTCTTTAGTATGGCGTACATTAATGTAAAAGTAACTTCTAATGGATTGGGATATCATAAATTTTGCCTCGATAATAGAGTTTGTTAAGGTAAAGAAAATATTACTGATACAACAGTACATGTATGTATTTTCTGGATGATTTAGAAAGAATGCCAAGACAATTTATGTTCTCTAAATAATTATTATATTGTCACTGATATCCGTTTTGACCAAGACCAATTATGAATTTCTCGAGGATTTTCTAAATACCACACCCATTTCAATGCGAATATGTCATTATAACAATTTTTTTTAATGTATGACTAAGACTGTGAGTAACTAATGGCAGGTTGTCCTGAAGACTGATCTTAGGATATAAATAAATGTAGCAAAATGGTTATAACCTCTCCGTTACCAGACATCGTTCGAAAGCGCCTATAGAAGTATTACCGATTCGTTTATGTGAATATATAAAAAGAAAATAGGTGTGCGTACAATATACAGTACCTACATACAGGGTGTTTCCTAAGTAAAATTTAAAAATGTAACATAAGTTCATATTATTAGATATTACATATTTTAATTTGTCTTCTATATGAATTTTATTACTTAAAATTAATACTTTATTGATATTGATTTGGGTCAGGTGTTCTGGGGGGCTACGATTAGGTACCTCCTATAGGCCTATCCAGTGCCCTGACAGGTATAATTTAGTAACTCATAACTTTTTTAATTTTTATCCGATTTGAAGCAAATTTTACTCAATGATAGATCCCATTAGGATTAAGTCATGGCTAAAAAACCATTCATCCCCTACTAATGCAAAGCCACCTGCGATACCAAAATAAACGCAAAAAATCAAAAAACATGTTAGGCATTTTTTTATCGGAAAATTTTACTGATGTAAGTTGTTCAGAATTGTTTAAAAACCTTCAATCCAAAATCTCATCAAAATAAAAAAATATTGATATCGAGATTGATATTTTGATTTAAAAAAATTTAAGTCCGAAAATATAATTTTACAAAGTCAATTATCATTCGTATTTAGTTGCAGAGTAGGTATTTCTTTAGTTTTTTTTATAAAAAATAAAATATTACAATACAAATACAATAATTAAACTTAGTAGATTTTCAGACTTAAAAATATTCATATTTTTTTATTTTGATTAAATTTTGGACTTAAGGTTTCTGAACAATTTTCATTAATAAAATTTTTGATAACAAAATGCCTAATATGTTTTTTTTATTTTCCCCGTTTATTTTGATATCGTAGGTGGCTTTGCATTAGCAAGGGGCAAATGGTTTTTGGGCCATAAGTTGATCCTAATCTTACTCTATCTTTGAGTGAAATTTGGTTTAAATCGGATAAAAATGAAAAAAGTTATAAGGGTGTTTCACTCTTAAGTGCGACAAACTGTATATTAGGAGAAATCCCATTTCCACATTTTATACCTCCTTGTCAAGTCGAAAAGTACAGGTAGTACGTTGCTGATAAAACCACGGTACGAAATCACCATTGAGTCTGAGGCAGGAAGTAGGATTCAGTTTAATTATTTTCAGTAATTTTAGCTCATATAGTAAAACCGAGAGTAAAACCGAAAACTAGTGCTGGTGCTCAAAATTAGAATTCGTTCTTTAGGAACCATTGACATCTATTAAATGAAGTGGAAAATCATACCCACTGAAAAACAATAGGTATATGGATACAACCATTTTTTCAAATTTTTAGTTTTACGTTGAAATTGAAATTGTTGTTGAATTTTCCTGATATTGCCTCGTGAAAACATTAAGACTTTTCCCCATAATAATATGGTTGACATTACTGTCAGTTTCATATTTCACCTGGATTCGAATCTGCTGCTGCATTAGGTACTAGGTAGGTATTAGGTACACTCGGTATAACATTAATAAAATAAGACGTTAGAATAGGATGCGCCTTAACCATTTCATCATTCGTAGAAGCAACTATATTTTAAACGAGAACCCTCAAACATTAATTTAATTAACAAAACAACTAATAATAAAATAATTGATGCTAATCTTTGGGTAATAAAATATTTTAATGCAGATTCTGAAGGATAAATATTTTTATCATCTCTCAATAGGGGAATAATAGAGAGAAGATTAATTTCTAATCCTATTCATATTCTTATTCAAGAATATGAAGAAATGGAGATTAAAGTACCAATGATTAATGAATTAAAAAATAATATTTTATAAAATTTAAAAATTAAAAAAAAAAGGATTAAAACCTTTATAATTGGGGTATGAACCCAGTAGCTTAATTAGCTTATTTTTTTACATTTTAGTATATGATGTATAAAAGTTTTTGATACTTTAGGGAATTGTTTGAATCAATTAAATGTAATATAATTCTTAGTACAAAGGTTAATATAAAATTGAACAGTAACACAAAGTCAGGACATCAATTTAATGACTTTTACCTAAAAATACAATAACATAAAATTTTTTTAGATAATTTCTAAACGAAAAAAAAAGATATGGATACCTATATATTAAAAAGCTCTCAAATGGGTGAGAACATCTACAAATTTCTGAATAGCCGGTAGCATTGCACAAAAAAGTTTAAATGAAAACATACACAATAAATAAATAGTGACCCAGTATATTTTAACGAAAAACTTTAGGACATGTTCTTATAAAACTACTTAAAGAATCACATCGTTAAATATTTTCAAGTTATTCTGTTATAGTTGATATTATTGAGAAAAGGGATACCTGCTTAACTACTTCAGTTATAGTGTCAAAATATAGGTACGGCAAAATATTATAGGCATGTCACCCTTAAGTAAAGAATATTCGAACTTTACTTTATTGAAATGTTTTTTTAAAGGAATCAAGTAACTGAATTAAGAATCAGATATTTACTGAAAAATTTCAAAAAAAGACGGAGGCGACGGGAGTGGAATAGTTATTTTCCTAACAAGTGCGGAAAGTGGTACTTTTCCGCACGCGCTGCCGTTACCGAACGAGTTCGGTCAAGTAGTCGAGTGCGGCAAAGACAGTTTCCGCATGTGTTAGGAACAATATTTTTCCTAGGAGCGTGATGAATACATTTTTTACTTAATTAAGGAACTAGACTCTACTTTAAAAAGATGCTACTGTTTGACTTGACGTTTGTTAATTGTTATGTGACTGAGAAACGTCATGAATGACTATAATATGCTACGTGATTTTTTGATATTTAAAGTTATGGGAGCTACTTCAAAAGAGTTAGTATAAATAGAAATGATTTAATGTCATTAAATTTGTATAAATTACCCAAAAATGCAAATAAAAATATAATTACTTTCCCGCACTAGTGCGAAAAAGTGCAACTTTCGAAACTAATATGCGTGCGGAAAAGTGATACTTTCCGCACGCTCGTAGGAAAAATAATATTAATATGATTGATGGCGAGAGGCTAGTGTATACCTACTTACTTCTCCATAGCGATATAGTGAGTTGAAAAAATCACACAAAAATATTGTGATACTTATTGGGCGACTGTGATAACGTGGGAGCAAGACTTTCCCTTTTTTCCACTTGATTTTGCAGCAAATTATGAAATTATAAACACAACGGAATATCGAATTACAATTATTGGTATTTCCTCGTAGGTTGCTCAGAAGTTTGCAGCAAGGCTCGTAAACTTCATAAGCCTTGAGTTTGCATCAGCACTAGATCCATATATTCAGTTCATAAAATTATTAAAAATCGGTTTGGTCTCGAACAATCAGTACAGTTGTCAATCATAATATTACTGAATTCCTTGTTTTCTCGAATCGTCATCAAGTGAATAAGCACTTCGTTTGATCTGTCTGGTTCAGGTTAATACGCACGTCCTTCAACCATACCAAGATTGTCGTAACTTGTTTTACGTTTTATCTGTTCAAAAACATAATACCCAGCAATTAATTCGATGAAAACATTTTTTAGTTCTCTCTGTAGAATTTCGCAATTAATACTAATACAAGCATTTTTGCTGGTCCTGGCTAATGAGATTAAATTTATTGCATTGTATGTTTACAAAAAATACGGTATATGAAAAAAATAATCAGATGTGGCATAGATAATTTTTGACACTGCCAAAAGTTGCAAAAGCGAATATGGTAGCTTAGTGTTTCCCTAAGTAGGCGTTACCGCTCCCTGGAGAGCAATCCAGGGTAGTAACCTCGGAATGCATCGATAACATCTTTGTGTTTGTTCGCATAAAAAAATGTAGATTTTTCGGGATGCGTTTAGAACATTTTTTCTAAAAAGATGGCAGTAAGTAGGCCAAATAAAATATCTACCTACTGTTTTTTTTCCTTTCTTAAAAACAGTACCTATAAAAGCTTGTATTTAATTTATTGTTGATATGTTAATACAAGATAGTTATAGGTACTTATGTTATATTAATTTTAAACTTAAACGGAAATAAGTTCTTCTGCTGCTGCTGGCTAATTATCCATACCAAATTCATTCAGATTGACCTCGTCATTGTATTATGAAACGACATACAATTAACGGAATTTTGTCTCAAAATTAGGTTTAATAAACCGGTACACCGGTACACCCTAATTGTATTCAATATAAAGTATTATTTAGGAGCCTGTATTGGATTAATTGAATTGTATACGCTCTGTAAAATGTGTAGAGAATTAAAAAGTTATCGGTACCTACATGTATACACGTTTATATAATAATATATTTAGTAACCAACCGCTCTAGCAAGTGCAAGTTTTCAGTTAAAAATACAAACTGGTGTACGAGACAGGTGCTTGAGTTTGTAACCACCTGCTGACGAAGAAGTTCTCTCCGGAGCCTCGGCCTTTAAGTTGCCTTTTTCAACATGATAGATACGATCAGCGCTCGATCATATACCAAGGGAATAGAAATTGCATATTTACCACCCAAAGATGTCTATCTGCGTGGCAAACGCACTATAAACGCATCCCTCTCGGGACATTAAAACTCAAGGTGCATCTAACTGTTATCTTATCAACACCCTCTGCACGATACTGAAGTTGTAGTCATGATATTTGCGATATCGTCTTGTGACACTTTTAAAACTCAAAATTTATGGCCGCCGAGTCTGTGCTGTGAATAACAATATTTTTTATTTACCGGCCGCTTACAGAGTGTCCTATTACAATACATACGTTTGGAAGGTAATTTTTTTTCTGTAAAATATTCTCCAAGATGATATTGACACCGAGATTGACACTAAAGTTGAATAAAGAATATGTATTTTTTGCATGTGAAATACAAACTTAAAGGGCAATACGATCATTGTTTTTTATAAACGTTACACTACATAAATCGAGCATAAATATTTCACCCAAAGTCGCTCCATCAAATTGTCATGAGATTGGTTTTTTTCAGTATCCACCAACATGTTTAAAAGCTATTAGTAGGTATGTAAAAAATTGATTTTCATGACCAAGATTCCATATATTCGAGGAATTTCGATCGTAGAAATAATTCAAAAGTGCCAATAGGAGTAAAGGGAAAGAAATAAAATAATTTAATCATTAAAACCTTTCATGTTTCTGATGAAACCAATAGACAGCACTAAAAAGGGAGAAAATATAATCAACAGATGTACAGGGTTAGTTTTATTAATGTTAACCCCCCATTTTTATTTTTATCTTTGACGGATTCCAAAAATTCAAAAACCGGCCTTACTCGGTTTTTTATGTAGATTCCACTCCTGCTAACGGATTGACAGTAGCGTTTTAAATATACAGGGTACGCAAAAAAGTTTAGTTATTTTAAATGGAACATCCTGTATATTTTGACAAATTTGAATTCATCCAATCATTCTGATTACAAATATATACACATATTGTATAATCGCTGTACTGGTTTTTGAGTTATTTTCACTTTATTATGGATACGTTGAAACAAAAGCTTTATTTTATAAATCATATAATAAATTAATAAATGGAATAAATCAAAAACAAAACATATGAATTATTAAAACAAATTATATAACATTTTCAACATAACCAACCACAATTAACGTCGATACATTTCAAACCACGTTTAATAAAGAAAAAGTGCTGCATCCAAATTTAGCAAAGTTATATTTTTTACAATTTTATTTTTTTGTTTAAAATTTTCCACTGGTTCACTGTAAATTTTTTATTTGAGCGATCCCCAAAGAAAATAATCTACTGGATTAAGGTCTGGACTCCGTTCGAATTTTATTAAACATTGTTTGAAATGTTGAAAATGTTACGTAATTTGTTTCAATAATTCATATATTTTGTTTTGTTTTTGATTTATTCCATTTATTGATTTATTATAATATGAGTTTATAAAATAGCGGCTTTCGTTTCAACGTATCCATAATAAAGTGAAAATAACTCAAAAACCAGTAAAGCGATTATACAATATGTGTATATATTTGTAATCAGAATGATTGTAGGAATTCAAATTTGTCAAAATATACAGGGTGTTCCATTTAAAAAAACCTAACTTTTATGCGTACCCTGTATATTTAAAACGCTATTGCCAATCCGTTAGCAGAAGTGAAATCTACGTAAAAAACCGTGTAAGGCCTGTTTTTTTATTTTTCGAATCGGTCAAAAATAAAAATAATAATGGGGGGTTTACATTAATAAAACTAACCCTGTACAAGGCTATTGATTATAAATGAAACCCCCCCTTAACTTCGTTATTTTTTTAGATAAAAAAAAGTTTTCAAATTCTATGAATTTTCTTGCTACCATATACAGGGTGCCTCATAAACGCCGGACAAACCAAATTTATGTTCTGTTAAATAGAACACCCTGTACCTATATTTTTGAATATTATGAAAGTCCTCTTTTTCCTAATTTCAAAAATGTATAATATGTTGACATTTACTGTGGCCATTTTGGATATACAGCGGCTTCTATTTACATAAAAATCAAATGAAAAACAGTATGCCATGATTTTCAAAAAAAAAAATGTATTGATGAAAAAGGCGGACATGTTGAAAATATATTACAATATTTTTTAATCTTTGGTATGTATAGAATCTTGTCACCTAAGTATTAATAAAAATTTCGTAGTTTTCGTTTTTGTTTTTATTGCAAAACTGAAATATTGATATAAATCTAACTAATAATTATGCATAGATATAATAGTAAACGTCAACATATTATACATTTCTGAAATCGGGAAAACGAGGACTTTCATAATATGCAAAAATACACAGGGTGTTTCTTAAAAAAACATAAGGTTGCTTTGTGCCGCTTTTATGGGACACCCTGTATAGGTACCTACTATTGTATGTGGTTGTAAAAAAATTCATAGAATGCCCTAAAACTTATGTTTGAAAATTTTTTTTATCTCAAAAAATAACGAAGTTAAGAGGAGGTTCCATTTATAATCAATACCTAACCCTGTACGTAAAGAGTAGAAATAGAACTAGGTATAAAAAAGGAAAATATGGTGATACCATCTTTCATGTTTCGAATAAGCTAACCAAAATTTTTATAATCAACACTAAAAGGAGGAAAATATGATGAATATAATTTCACATTTAAAAATAGGAAATGAGACAGTTTCATGTTTCTGATGACACCATAATGTTTTTAGAAACAGCCCTGAAAACGAAGAAATGAATTATTAACAAACGTATTTTAGTGGAGAAATAGCATTAAAGATGAGAATAAGGTGAAGGTATCTTTAAAGAATGTTTCGGATAAGCAAACCGCGGGATTGAAACTACACTAACAGGGTAGAAAATATGATCAACAATTGCATTGAAGAGCAGAAATGATAGATGGCATTGACTCTTATAATATAGTGATTTTCTTTTCTTTTTTTTTTTTTGATTTTTGATATCAATTAATTTGATGCGTAGATTCCTAGAATTCTTGGTCATAATAAAATTTTTAAAAATACTTATTTAATTTAATTAATATGCTGTTAAATAAGTATTAAGTAAGTATTTAAAAAATATTTTGAAATGATCACATTTTTTGCAGCGCTTTTATTTATTAACATCAAAGTATCAAGAATATAGTGATTTTTTTTTTTTGACTGTTGATGTCCATTAATTTGATGCGTAGGATTCGTAGGATTCTCGGTCATATAATTAAATTTAAAACAAAATTATTTAATTGTAATTTTTATTTACTGACGTTTCGGTTTATTTATTACCCATCTTCAGAGAAATTTGTGTATTAAATAAATAAACCGAAGTGTCAGAAAATAAAAAAATATTTTTTTATGTACCTAATCATATGACCGAGAATCCTAGGAATCTACTTATTAAATTCCTCGACTAAAATAATCAAGTCGTTTTGTAAGCAGAAGCATTCATGTTCTTTCTACGGGTCTGTACATTCTTAAATAATTTGCGAAATAATCAGTGGGGTCAGAAATGATATAATAGGTATACTCATTTGTTTCTATTTTAACAAAATATTACCTTGGATTGCTAATATCTTCAAAAGGACTAAAAATTAATATCATATAACTATGAAGGGTCGTCAGAAAGTACTTGTAATTTAAATTAATTTAAATTCTAATACATCATTTGAAAGTTCGTATCTAACTTAATCATCTGCCACAATAAAAATTTTAAAATTATTCTTAATTTGAAAAATATGGCATTTCTCTTTAGGTTCTACATCTGTCAAAATTTCGACAAAATTTTGAATATTTCAAAATCCGCTAAGAAGAAGTACCTACATGTTATGATAGTTCATTGAAAAGCTCTTGACATTCTCTGATCAAATTTGGAATAATACTTACAGGGTGTTCCATTTAACTTAAAGTTGGTGACTGCCCAACCTAAATGAAACACCCAATACAACTAGAAATATGTGTTGAATATGCAGTGTTGATTGCTGAATAATTTTTGTTGTAAAAGATTTTTCTCTATCTACAATAGCTAAGAAGTTATGAAAGAAATACGTTCTACGTGGACACTCTATATAAAGGAGATTTTGCAATTTAAAATAGTAGAACACGAAATATTATCTATTTGATCAAAAAAAAAAACAAATTAAATGCAAAATGATGTATCAACCCTTGCCAGACGTTAAGTAAAATAAAATACATCCCCAGTTTCTTACTTATGTCGAACTGAAAATGAATATTTAATAAAAGATCTCCAACTGCATTGATTTAAAATCCTTAAAGAAATATTTCCCTTCCATTTAATCTTGTCTGTGGAAGTGATACTTTATTTCTGTTGCACCGGTTTACACTACTTGGAAATTCGATCTGGTTGAGATTTAATGATACATTCAATTTGTGGTTATTTAGAACATTTATTGAATTAAATTGGCTTTTATTGCACCGCTTCAACGAAGTTATGGTACTTGTACGTTGTATGTATATTTGAATTTTTAGTATGAGCAGAAGGTGAGCTTCTGCTTGTAAAACTTCATTAGTTTAATCGTTGTACACGTTTTTCAATCAATTAACGGTTATCGTATTTGAATTGTAATTTATTTGATTTTGGATAGATCGGTGAGTAGAATTTACATTTGAGTGCTTAATTTTGCTTTTTATTGCAAACTGCAATTCCCTGATAAAGCGTCACCTAATACGTGTGCTTTAATATATTATTAATTATTTGTGAATGTGAACATTAGACACATGCATACTGGATAATAAGTATGATGTAAGTAAGTATAATCATTGTACTTACTATAATTTTCAATTACGAAGCCACAAAGATGATGTACCAGAACATTGTCTAGCACTGGTTTTTCCACTCGGCAGTTCCGCATAATATGAGTGTCCGTGTAACGGCTCGCGAGCAAAGTGAAGATAATAGGATTTAGCCATAGACACTACATTTGGCACATTTTCGTTATTTATTAAATGAAACCTAATTGTCCAACTACAGTGACAACAGGAAATAAACGGCACATGCGAGGCGTGCTTCCTATTGTATTCCATTTAGTTTTTAATCTCAGAGTTTTTCAGAATTTAACTAATCAGTTATTAGGAAGAAACTAATTTAACTCTATATGTGAAAATGAAATAGGTAATTGTTTATTTTCTGGACTATTTCTCTCACATTATAGAACCAATGAAATAGCAAGATGTTAAAAATGTGGACCAATAAGAATAAACTTACAGCGATATCTAAATGCATTGTATTGTATGTGACAATTATTGTACTTACAAAAAATTATCACGAAAATTTTATTCGGTTAAAGCATCAGCTGATACAATATTTCGTGGCCTATGTTTTGTTCTGGAAATAGTTTAACAAATATATTTCGTGCATTAAAAATAATCTGAAATTTCAGCATTTGCAAAGCGTTGTTGCCTTTAAGAAACCGCATTAATTTTGATGTGATTTGACTGAAAAAGTGCCCTTAACTGCGTCTGTGTCACTTTTTGTCAAATCAAATCAAAATGAACTTATACGGTTTCTAGGCGTCACCGTTGACATATATGCGCTGAATATTCGATAATTTGTTGTAAATATCATCTGTTAACAGTTTTCTATAAAATATTTGATAATATAGCCGACAATTTGACATTCTAATCTTCTTATACTTGTCGCGGTATTGCTTGGCCTCTTCGTTACCCGAATCTGAACTCACTTGACCACTTTTTTTATGGGACCATCTAAAGAAACTACCAATGCGCTGTGCTTACAAGTTCAGGAGAGATTGTTACTGATTCTTTATAAAAATTTCTACATAACTGGCCTCTGTAAAATACGTTGAGTACCTACTTTTGAAAATTTACTATAAATTCTTTAGAATTATTATTGTTCTCTTAGATTAAACGATTAACAAGTTCAAATATTGTTTTTTCTTTTACTGCGAGAAGTTAAGAATGGCTCTAAAATTAATCTAAATTTTCTAAATTGTCTATACTTATACCTAAAATTCGTCTATCATGCATGAATCCACTTTTGGCAAGTTGTTCGATGCACCTTTCACAAAATCTCGTTAAAAATTTCCACAAAATTATAAAAAAACTGACGAAACGAACATGAAACAAACATTCGTCTTGATCCGCCATTAATATCATTAATTTCAATAAAATTGTCTTGTCATTTGTCAGCTAGTCTAATCGGAGTCGTGCGCATGCGCGAGGTACTGGGATTTAAGACGTCACTGAGCGCGGGAATTCAAAATTATTTAGTGCTAATACAAATTTTGAAACTTTAGAATAAAATACTACCTAATAGACGATAAATCATGACTTTGTTGCTATTTTTATTAATTAAAAATTAAGCCATTCGCCACAGGTATATTAGATTATCACGATTTTGTTATACCTACTGATGTATATGAGGGATGACCCTATTGGTGATTTTAGAAAGCTGGTAAATTCGTGGAACGTTTATTAAAGGAAATATATTTTTGTAGGAAACAATGGAGGGTCCAGTATGATACCTACTTTAATGTGAATTTTTTTTAATCAGTTGTCTTTTAATTAAATCCTTAGATTTCTTCAATCTGTTATTTTAAATTTAAAATATGTAGGCTTATCAAAAAATGGCTATAAAAGCAAAGTTAGCACACTTAATATCACGACTTTAAATTTCCAATACTCAACGGCTCAGAAAGAAAAGTTTTTCAGCAGTCATGACTCCCTAGATGCCAACTTAAATTATCCTAAAAAAATGTTTGAGGTTATGTTTCTTCCTCGAAGTTGATACCATCGTATGCAGAATAAATCCCTGAATCCAAAAATGTAAAAATATACAGGGTGTTCCATTAAAAAAACAGATGTTACGGTCATTTCCGGAGAAACCGGAAGTGCTAGAATTATTTTATTAACAAGCATTAATTCAAATTTACTTGTTATTGCAAATGCCAAAATTTCAAAATGATATCTGAAAAAACAAAAAAGTTATACTTAGGGGTGAGCCTAATTTCATTTACACCCGGTATAAGGTATGCCATAGTAATACATTAAAATACACACAAGTGATATTACGCGGCGTAAAACGTTCAAATGTCATTCATTCATATAAACTATTACGTACTTAGGTAATAAAAAGACCAGTGACGGCCGAAGAAATTTAGTTAGTCGTTAGTGCATTGACCCAAACCTTGTTTTAGGGCATGATTACCAAGCTTGATAAAGAAAAACGCCGATTGACATTAGCGAAAAAAAAAATTGTAGTACCTGGGTTATATTTTTTTTTAAATTGCAACAAGGTTGAACTTTATCATTAAATAATATAAATTTCTTAATAAAATGTAGAATCTGACGATCAAATTTCCTTCTTGAGAAGAAACGATTTGCAAACTTTGTTAAAAAAAACTGCGTCTAGACATTTTTTGTGCAGGTTTCAACCCTAGTGTTTGTCCTTAAAATTGCTTCATTTAGCCCTGGTAGTCGTGTATAGCGTATGGTTTAGATCCCTAGTTGTAATAACATAAGTTTCCCCGACCGTCACTAAAATAAAGATGTAACCATTTTTGCATTAATGTTCAGTATGAAATTATCCGGTACCTAAGTATAATTTAATAAATATCAATATTCTTTTCTCCTGTTGCAAAAATCTTCTGATTCTTTAATCGCAGTAGGTATTATTCTAAACACATTGTCGGCGAATAATGCTTATTAGAGGCTGAGCTGTTTTTCCAAACAGATTAGCCTATTTGGAATGTATCTGCTTTGTATACGATTGAAGTTGAATAAACCGGACCTCCGTACGTGTTACTAATTTTAAAAATTATCAAATGTTTCAGCCGGACCGATTATTTAACTCTTAATAACGCGTTAGATTTACAATTTGTTTATTTAAGTTTCAATTTTCATTTGTCATTTCTCTAGTGACTCATGGGAATTGTTTCTTATACTTACTGTTATTATTATTATTACTCGTAATATTGTTATTGTAGGTGTTTCAATTATTTCTATTGATATTAGTATACTTATAGGCAGCACGGTTATGGTTCATATCACATGGTCAGTTTAATTGAGTAATAGTCATTGAAGTTAATTAATATTCCATACCACCCATTTTGTACCGGACGTCCGCTAATCAAAACACTAAAACGATATTAACCATCAGACAGACACGTTAACACCCTCAAGAATTTACAAATATTACTTTCCTGTTTAAGTCATAACTTAAACCCCTGCGTTATTTAACAGATTATGTTTAAACACATAAACTTTGTACTTTGAGAGTTTTTAGAAAAAATTGCATATCCGCGTTACGATTTATTTTTGCATGCAGTTTAAATATACTATAAGCCCTCGGTGTATCAGTTTTAAAACGGTCTTTAGAAAGAAGCGAGTTAATTTGGTTTGCGGAAGAGGGGTGTCAGTTTCATCGTGTAAGAAATGTATTCTTTGCAAGGTAATTCCATCTAGCTACTAGGTTAGTATGATAATAATATTTACTTGTAGAAGTCATTGAGATAGCATAAGTGGTTTAGATTGTTTAGAAGAAAAATTTAATTTCAGATTATTTGTCAAAAATGTAGGTAAGAATCTAATTGAAGAGAACCCAAAAACTTCTACAAAGTAACTTGTATCTATTGTAGCTATATGATAATGTATCTGATTGATCAACATGAAGCTAATACTATGTTACCCTGTAGAAAACATTTAGGTACTCAGATCCAACATTGTCTATTCATAATTATTATATAAATATGTAATAAAATGTGATTTAAAAGCTTGCTTATTCTGAAGAATCCCAAACCATAGTCAAAAGTTGATATTTTAGTATTAATTAATAAAAAGGTAACCAATATTATACAAAAAGTTTTATGCTTTTGATGTTTTGTTAAACACTAATTAATTTCATTTAAATGTTAACTAAGTATTGATGTTATTCTCATGGCCAACATCACCATCTCATCATATTTTTTTGGAAGATTAATTTATTAAGTTGACAAAAATAACAAGTTTGGGATACGTTTCATATTTGAAGTTGAAATTAGAAACAATTTTTTTCTATAACATTTTTAATTTTTACCTAAATAAGTATAACTGATACTGGACTCATTCTAGAATTTCAAGTTTTCTTATTTTTTAACCAACCTGCACAACATTTCTGACCTTTCAGAATACACAAAACAGATATTTTTTTACTAATTTTGTATTTACATCAACATAAATCATTATTAAACTTTATATAGATATATACCTACCTACTTTAAGGTGACTATCCATTGAGAGTTTCCAACAGCTCCAATAACATTTTTTTGTTAAGTGATTATCGTTAATTGGATCTGTTGTTCAAGTAGTGATAGTACCTACCTACTTACATTTTCCACAAATTTTAAGGCTTATCGTTATTTGGGTAGGTATATGAAAAAATCATTTCGAATAAAGAGTAGTAAAGAAACAAACATTAGACATTTTGATTGATCCCGATAAAAACGTAAATAATGATGCCGGTATTTTTGGAAAGTTAGATCGAATTGACGAGGATATTAGAAATGTATAAAGAACAAAAGATTTATAACAGATGAAACAGAAATTAGATAGATGTTGTAGAAGAACTTTGCGGAAATGTTTTCAAAGCGTCGTGTTAATATATGGAATCGAAACGACTTGAGGAATTGGAATATTTAACAAAATCAAACAATATAAAAAAAAAAACAGAGGAATTATCTACTTGGACGACACATCAATAGGATGGGTAGATTCTACTGACCAATATAAGATGAAACCATCATCAAACTGAGCCAAGCCGACTTTCAGTAGATATAAATTTCTTCATATTCCCTCCATAATTGTGCAATTTCTGCACTTGCCCTTCATCTTCCATCCATACTTGAACAAGTTCTGCACTTGCCTTTGCAAGTCTCAGTCAGCTAGCTTGAAGCATTTTTATGAAAGTATATACTAGATACCTATACGTTGGAGTTTTCCAAGGGTTTGTAAGTATGTATTTTACTCGTTTCCTACACTTGGAACTTGAGCACGATAACTAAGATTAGATGCAACAAAATCTTCAGTAAATACTTCAAGTTTAAGTGGAAATAAATATTCCGAAATTGTTATATCCTATAAAACCGCGCGTTTTCAGTTAGACCGGACTCAAGAATTTTCGTATCTACATCTAAGTATCAGGATATTTCTAACTACCTATAGATATAGTACCAGCCTGGATATAAAACGTATTAATTTTTTTAAATGCGACATCTATAGGTACTTTAAGGTCGTAATCTAGTACAACGGGAAATAAACTTGCTTTACAATTTACCAACTAATAGGTATCAGAGCTGACTGATTCCAGAAATTAGTCAAACCACAGTTCCCCATTTATCAACCCAAAGTAATTTCCAACGGCAATTGCACCACATGCATGTGAGGTACAGGCCTATTGGTTATAAATGGAACCCCCCTCTTAACTTCGTTATTTTTTGATATAAGAAAAAATTTTTAAACAAAAGTTTTTGGGCATTCTATGAATTTTCTTGCTACCATATTCAATAATATACAGGGTGCCTCATAAAAGCCAGACAAACCAAATTTATGTTTTTTAAATAGAACACTGTATATTTTTGAATATTATGAAAGTCCTCGTTTTCCTGATTTCAAAAATGTATATCTAAAATGTTGACATTTACTGTCGAGTTTGTTGCCATTTTCGATATAGGTAGATACATGCAGCGACTTCTAATGTACATAAAAATCGAACGAAAAAGCAGTATGCCATGATTTTCAAAAACAAAAGGTTATATATTCATAAAAATGGGGGACATGTTGAAAATTTGTTATAATAATTCTTTAATCTTTAGTATTTTCTAGGTATAAAATCTTGTTATTAATAAAATTTTCGAGACTGTTTTTGTTTAGGTATTGCAAAACTGAAATATTGATCTAACCTGTACATTATCTGTTGATCAACAACAATAACATTTACCTACACAATTAATACATTTTGTCTTTCCTGAAGGTCATCAGTGCATCCAGTTTTCTTTCATTGCCACAATTTTGCTTAATTTATTATGTACCATTGTGTAGGTAACTGGTCCCATCCACTCCTATTTTCTGGTGATGCCCCGTTTTAATAAAAACTAAGTCTCAAGTTTTTAAAAACAACTAAACTTTTATTTTGTTAAAGCCAATTGTTCGCTATATTGATGTTGGTGCCGGTGTTCTAATGATATTTCCTAATAATGCACCATGATGTGCTCACAAAATCAACATCGCCCTATAAGTACTTAAGTATACCTACCTAGATACTTATTACTATTACCCGAGATTTGAAGACCACATACTTAATACCTACTTATACCTAATATACTTACAATACCTAAATAAGTAAACATTTTTAAAATAAAAAATAAAGAAGCTTACCTAACTCTAATGAAATAATGAATGCCTTGCTGCTTCGGTTTGGCTAAATCCGAAATCAAAGCCAACTCGCAGGATCTACCAATCAGCGTTCTGATTAATATTTTTGTATTTCAGTAAGTCACAAAACCTTCTCAACCCGACATTCGTCTTTGCTAAGTGGATTCATGATGATTCATATTTTTCACAGTATTGAAGAACGTATTTTTTCACATCGTTCATGTTGACACCAAACAGACTCTTTCCATATTAAGAGGCGTCTCGATTTTTTTTTGTCCTTTGTCAGTTTGTCAACCTTTGCAGAATGGGTTTTTCCAAAGGACCTCTAAAATTCATCTAAAACTAGTGTTAAAGATGTTTCATTCTTCGACCATGCAAACTCTAGGTATCTTTTTGACTATTTTCAAAATTTATCGTTGAAAATTTTTTCTGTAACAAAAATTGTATTTACTAATAAATACTAATTATTCCTCGAATTAGGTACTCTAAATATTTTCTTTACTGCGGATATGAATTGCACAAAATTATTTGTATTTTCCTCGGTATTTTCTTTTTATAAACTTGCAGGGAATGGGTATATGAGCGCCTATAGATAGGAATATTAAGTAGAGATGGAAAAACTATTTTTTTTTTATTATTTTGTTGGCCTTAGGTGTATTTCCCATTCGCCAGAAATACTCATTTTCTGGTGTGCTGCAGACCACAAGGACCTTACCTATAGGTATAAGTATACTCTTTTCTGGTATATTTCGTTAAACTTTTATCCTGTAACAAATAAATAAATACAAATTAGGTACCTACGTTGAAGAATATGAGCACTTTTTTTGAAGCTTCGGTAGGGCATAGGGTATGAGCAGTGAGCACTCCTTATAGGTACCTACTCATGTAACTTTGAGTTTATAAAAAAAATAGACCAATTTTAATGTTCTTTGACTTTTATCTAGCGAATACTGTACCCAAATTTCATCGTTTTCAATTTTCATATACATACTTTATGCCTACATACCTACAACAATCAGGACTTCAGTTTTTTTGAAATTCGTACCTATAAGATAAAATTAGTAAATACTTAAGTGTCTAGGTATAGGATTTATAATGTATTAATCAAAAGAAAGAAGAAATGTCAATCTAAAGATAAGTGCCTATATCCTAAATTTTCGAATTTTTCGTCAATAACAAGAAATAGAACTTAAATTGATATTTTGTATTGATCAAGAGTCCTCGAAATTATCTACAACTTTTTATAAAATTCCAATTAGGTATGTTATTTTCCTATTGAGTCCTAGTACCTACCTACGTAAGTACAGGGTAATCCAAATTAAGTGTCCATACAATTGCAAACTTCGGTATTATTGGAACTACAAAATCGATTAAATTATAAAGTAGTAGGTAGTATTTTTTACACTGATTAAATGCCGTAAGCAAAAAACAATTGAAGATCGTCTTCTCGAGATATTAGATTAAAATAACATTTTTTATAATGGAACACCCTACATATTTTTATATTTTCATTAAGATGGTTAAATTTGGGATACTAATACTTCTTATCGGTTTTTTGTTAGAGTCAAACATATTTAAACGAGTTACTTAATTAAATCCTACCTAATTAGTCCTGGATAAACTCAATACTTAGTTATAGGCTAGTGTAAAAAGCAGTGAAATGCGACGTTTAAAGTACTTAGGTTGGTATTGTAAAAAATGCTAGTCATGGCTATAACTAGAATTTATTAATTTATTTATCTAAGCAACTCATTTAAATATTTAATTAGAACTCCTCTAAGTATTTTTGACAAAAACAAACAATAAGCATTTGTATCCAAAATGTAATCATCTTTCTGAAAATACAAACATTTATAGTCTTCCGTTTAAAATAATGTTATTTTGATCAATATCTCGAAAACACGATCTTCAATTGTTTTTTAATTTGCGGTATACATATATATTCGAGAGTACACCTATTAATCAACACTAGGTACCTACTACTAGGTATACCTCAACTACTTTAGCAACATAACCGATTTTGTATTCCCATAATAACAACGTTAGCATTACTAGACACTTAATTTGGACCACCCTGTATACTAGGTATTTATCCTGTTAATTTCTTTCTCCAAACACTTCTGAAGATTACACGCCAAGCTCGATATATGGAAAAAAATAGTGTAAAATCACCAGTTTAAAGTAGTCTTATAAACCTACATCTCTCATTTTGGACTGGACATGAAAACCCCTATAAAACCAAAGTTTATTGTTGATTTTTTTATTTAACGGTATTCTTAAAATAGTCATCTGATTAGTGATTAAACAAAAGCATGATAGTTGGGTGGATGGTGACCTTTATATAAAGGTGATGTAAAAGCGCTGTGGACCAACTGGGAGATAGTAGGCGGGAACCACAGCTTCCCAATTAGACGACCAGCATTAAGAGGCGGATCACTGTCAGCCAATCCGGATTGGTTTCCTCTCTCGGCGGTCATCTCCGCAATCGCCGTGCCCCAGGTTTGATAAATGCTAACAAATAGTGAAATCTGGCTCTTGCTATATCCGTTTTTAAATCGTTATTTCACAGAGTATCGGGCTGATTGTATTTGTGGTTATTTGAGCTATAAATAGTAAAGCCAAAGGTTAAAAATTACGGGAAGGTTTGTAAAAGGAAAAACCAAGATTTAAGTAGAGTTTTCCCACAGGAAGTTAGATAAATAAGCAAGCCGCTATCAAAATTTTATTGTTGAAATACATTTCCTATATAAATTCCTTAAATTTAATGCTGCTCAGTCGTATCGCTGTGTTCGCCGTCGCGTTAAACATTTTAAATTTGCTTAAACATAAAAAAAAGTAGATGATGTCGGATCAATAATATTAATTACTGTCACAAAAAGATGTTAGTGTGGGATGCTATATTTGGTAAATGCTAAAACAGGAGATTATCATCTAAGTCGAGATCTAAGTTTATAACTAGAGGAATTGTTACCTGATTGTTGCTAGCATCGTAAACGATAGTTCAGTTCAGATAAATAATTTATTAGACAATAATGGATTTAGGGAAAGTGAAAAATCTGTTCTAATTCCATATGATTTATCATTTTAAATACCAAGTAGGTACCTATATACCTACCGGGTGACTACGGATCATGGTAAACCCCCGCCATTTCCACAATTTTAGAGCTATCCAAATGAAATTTTCCAGAAGTAATGTACGACCAAAAAGACTCATTTTAGCCCATCCGATTTTTTTTTCGACGTCCGGTTTCGACGGAAGTGTCTTCAACTTTGGAATTTTAAATGGAACACCCTGTATATTATTGCATTTTTGGAATACTGAGGAAATTCTGAGTACGATAGAACTATTTTGGGGACTCTTCAAGCCCACTTGATTTTTTTAGAGCCAATTTCATTTATTAATCTAGAGTGCCATGATTGGTCTAATTTGGTTCAAATGTACTTAATGGTTTAATTCCCAAAAAATTAGATCGACAAAAAATATATAAAAATGGCGTCTTGGTGTGCATTCAAATTTGAGCAAATCACTTTTTGTCCATTTTGACCATTTTCCAAAAAGATCATAATGGTAAACCAATACCATAAAATAATACATTTTGTATGGAATCCATTTATGTGCCCATCCTTCATAAGTCTGCAATGTGCAAGTAATAAAAAAGGGAAGAATCATCGAACATAACACGTCATTTTAAACTATTTATCACACTAGCCAAGGAAAAAACAATTAAAAGACGTAACTTTGACAGGTGAATGAGTTTTTTTGGACGTACAGTATCGTCGATATTAAATGATCGCGGTATCAACTTTACAAATCGATTTCTGATTCCGTCGTAAGTCCAAGATTACAAATAAACAGGTACCTAAGAGCAAAGCAAAGACAATTGACTTGATCATTATCTGTTTAATTATAACATTACGATTACGATAGAATTAAAAATCCACATGTTAAGTTGATATCGCGATCATTTAAAAGCGACGACGCTGTACATCCTATACTTACTAGTAATAGGTACCTACTTATAATTTTTTTTAATAATTTAATTTTCGTATTAAAAATGCAGAAAAAAAATAATAAATAAATTAACAATATGTATATTTTACATTGAAATGGTCCTCACAAACATACCTAATGTGTTGACTTGGTAATAAACTTTTTCGCTCTTTTTATAGGTACATTGCTCCCCTTTTTTCGCCTTTTTAAATCTTTAGGAACGCTAACAAATGTTTTAGTAGGTAGGTATTTTCACCATAGTGCTTTGACACTCAGGAACAATACAATATTTATAATTTCTTTTTGCTCTCACTGTTAGCCATTGTTGATAAAAACTCGGGAAAATAGTTTAAAAAAATAAAGTTCGTCACAAACTCACTTGAATTTCAACGCACACTGTGCTTTGCTACTTACTGATTTGTAATAACAGTAAAAAATAAAACTTTAGCAGGTGGGCTGGTTAGCCGTTACATATCCGATGACGTCACGCCGGAGAGTCGACAAAGCGAATGCAGCCCATTTTTATGATTTGTTTTAGACGATTTATGGGTGTTACAGAATTCTGTTTTTTTGTAGAGGATCTTAGAATTTCAAGATCTTTCCGATGATCTAATTTAAGAAAGTGCTGAATGAGCCCTTAAAAATGCCATGCAAGACTGGGATTTTAATTTGTTTTAGAACTTTGCGTAAGAAATAACAATAATGCTCTTAAGTTACATCGTTACATCACTTTTTTTAGAAATTTTTTTTAGAAAAACAGTAGGTATAGTTAGTATTCCCTTATATTAGACCATAATGGGTATACAAAAAAACTATGTAGATGCGAACATGAACATTAATGAAAATATTTAATTTTGCTCGTTGTTTACTAACGAAGAGGGATTGACTGTCGTCGATGGCTAGCTAGTTTGCCCTTTTCGCAATTTTAGTTCTCTCCTAAGATTCGAGCAAGCGCAACAAGGCTAATCTCTCTGCGATCATGACGATCGCAATAATACTTTGTAAATCTCAAGCGTGAAATGAATTCAGGATGGTCCGTGGTCACTTACCTACTACCTATCTTCATTTTACTTTCATGTTGGCACCTCTATGGTTTTTGCTATACCTAATAGGTACGCATTTAGGAGGTAAATAATTAAAGACAATTCTTTTTTGCAGGGGTTTATGGCCAATTAAGGAGCCCAGCCTGTCCTCCCACAGACGAGATTAGGGAAGAGGGATCACCACCTCCAGGACCACCCTCAGGCTATCTTCAGCATCTCCAAAGAAGTCCTGCCTACCACCATTTAAAAGATGGTAATTGACTACTTTTTTATTAATCTTTAGTGAATATACAACAAACATAACATATGGATCAGAAATGTACCTACCTATTTCAGACTGCGCAGGATAACCACTGTCTGTCCTGGCAATTTTCTGCGTACTTAGTACTTACCATTGATATTTATGATACATTCACTAAAAGCGAGGCAAATTGTTTTGCCCAAATCTATGTAAAATCATAAAATCTGCTGATTAAACTATAATCTCGTTTTAAAGAACAGCGCCGTTACATCACTTTACATTAACAAATTAATTCATTTATTCATTTTAGGTTACAAAGGATCGTGTCCGACGGCAAGCGAATCATCGGGAGGGAATTTCGGTGGTATCGACGGAAATCTGCAGTCGTTAAATAATGAAGATCAGTCACATTTATTTCACACCCCTCAACATTATTCATCAGAGGAACACGAGTATCAAGCCTTGGAACCTCATCAGCAGCAGTATATCGACAATTCTCCGGAATTTTACGCCGCAAATCATCTCTTAGAACCAAAATATAATCCCGCTCACAATTATGTAAAAAATTACGTTAGAGGTAAGATTTGATATAAATTATTACATGCATGCTTATAAAAACAGAAGCCCTATGCTGGCAAAACATTGAAAGAAAAAGAGGCTAACCATTCAATAACAAAGAAAAAATCAAATTGTTTGAACAATTCGTGGTTTTTACAGTTGCTGAAAATTATTAATTAGTTATAACAAACCAAATTTACACCTATTTTCCTTCCTGCTATTCGACCCCGAAGGCATCAAGATTAAATCTGTATTGTTTAATAAGATTAATAATAATAATAATAATAATAATAATAATAAATTGCAATTTGGTCGCATTGATTGACACTTTTTTGGAAAGAAATGTACTTCTTGGTGATCAAAACTCTCCACAGACACAAAGTCCGAAAATGGTTTTATCCAAGATCAACGTAGATTGAGCCATAGACCGTACTTGATATGAAATGTGGACAGTGCAGTTTTAGAATGGACAGTAAACGTTAGTAGGTCGCTAATGTGACCACTTAGTTAACCTACCCATCTCTCAAACCTATTCACATTTCTTATAAGTATTATCCCATCCCAAAACCTCAATGTTCACATTTTCAAACTTTATGTCTTTGGAAACTTCACCATAACGTGCGAAGTTCTTCTGTATACACAACACATGCACTCGGTCCTGTTGGAAATATTTGGAACGCATTACTTTGGCTTTAGGTCAGCTTTTTTTCTTTAGTATTTATTTACAGCAAGTAATTTTAATATCAGACAACAGGCTGTTAGACTCTTCATTTACGTGTTTTGTTTTAATTTTCCCACGCTCTGTCCGTTCTCTGAGGTACATATACTTATTTCTTTATACGGACTATCGCATATATTAAGATAAATATCAAAGGCCTGTAAAATACGTATCATATTATGTACGCTACCTATTACTCTAGATTTTCTGCTATAACTTCTATTCGTAATTATTGTATTATCCTGCCTCTCCTCCTGATAATCAGATAGCCACAAAAAAATAAAACTGTTAAAAACTTTCCGAGGTACATGGTTGGTGTTTTTATCGTCACAAATTTTTAATTACTTTGCTTTTTATTGTATAGCTTTGTTAATGAAACAATGTTAATGACCTTCGAGATGAAAAAATTAATTAAAATTCAATGTCACGTTTAATTCTAACGTCTCGATGTGAATTGCAGGCCTATTTGGGAACAATAGGCCATCATTTGTAGGCAGCAATAGTACATTAATTTCTTGGAATATTCCAAGTAAGCAGCGTGTAATATTGGTATGCTGATAATTTTAAAATTGTCTTGTAAAATAGTATTTTTTTATTAACCCTTAACCCTTAAGTTGGAGGGTATTGGTTAATAATTTCAATCTGCTTTTAAAAATTATTCATTCATTACATATTTTAATTAAGGGTCTTGGTAGATCATGTGGATAAAGTATAGAAATTGTCAAAAATGAAACTAGCACCAATTGAAATCTCATGATAGATCAACCATAATATCCTAACACATACCTACCTACATAAAGTATGGTATTTTATTACCATTAAGTAAATTATATCAAAGGAAAAAGTTTTTAAAATTTAAAACTAATCGTAAACCATTCTTTATCATCAACATTCCAAAGTTACTTAGTTGGGATATCGATGAAATATATTGAGTATTGATTATAACATATTAAGCAATACTGATTTGAATCCTTTAAATATTTTATGGAAGCAAAAACTTGCAAAGTAATTTTTTCTTAAGTACTAAATACCTATAGGTACATATTTAGATTATCTGTAAAGTGAATTATTCATTTAAAATTTGTGAGCAGAGGCGCCAAAATAAATACGTAACAAATATTGAGCACCAACTTAGTTCAACTTGTTTTTTGAAATATAAAATTGAATTTATCCAAAACATTTTATTTTAGGAGCAGGAAGGTATAATGATGGTTATGGAGATACCTATGGTTCCCCTTATGATGCAACACCTTTCCAAACAGTACCCAGTGGAGCTAATAGCGGACCAGATCAGTGGGGCCACAACCATGATCTATCGCTTGCACATCATCCACACACGCATCCTGCTTTTCTGTCTGCCGGTATGGCAAGGGACCAACTGAATGCGATGCAGGACACTAAACCCATGATTCAGAACGGAATGATCGCTGGGTATCCTAATAATCCAAGTGCTGGCGGGCCATGCTTTACTGGTAATTTACAACTATTCAATACTTGAGTAATTAATTTAACCTAACCTTGTTCTTATTTCGTAAGTGAAATAAGAATACAATATTTTATGTCTAAATATGTAAACGTTTCCGCAAGGTGACTAAATTTTCAAATTGGTGTTCTTTTTTTTGTGTAAGTATTAAAAAATATGGAAATTTAGGAGGAAACAACTTTATCAGTGATCAGTGATTAGCATGTCTGGGAATTAATTTCTATGAACTATTACATTTACTTTATTAATTTGTTTTTTTTTGTTATGTTCTTTTTTAATGAATATAAACCGATTTTGTTAAAAATATATAAAAGGGAATGACATATGCAGAATACAAAATTTACTCAAATTTTAGTAATAGACTATGGGACTGAAGCCATATTTTATGTTATGACGCAATACGCAATGACCACCAAAGATCAATTATAAAATTTTCAAGGAAAAAACTGTCTGAAAATTGTGAAAAAAATTGATTATATTTGTGAAATGTTAATTGACATAATTAATACACCTTTTCGAAATTTTAGGTTAAATTATTTTTCATTTATAAAATTTCAAATCTGTTATATGTATATAATTAATACTAGGTTGTTTTGAAAATTAAAACTGTTATGTGACGCTTAGTTATGCAGAACTGTTTAAAAGTAAACAACTGCCAAGAATGTAAAAAATATTAATTATAAAAGTGTTAAACAATGCTAGACGCTTTATGATGAACTTACGCCATTGTTTTATCGACCTTCAGAGAATTTAATGTTATTGGCTCTTCGCTATAAATTTAAATTGGCGTTATGTTTTATTTTAAATGCTTGAGAGGCAAAGTAACATGCAAAAATAAAGTTAATTAGAGTTTACTCATTTTTTTTAAGTGGTGGCAATTTACCATATTGAATAATTCATTTCTTTATAGGTTCAGGGCCTATTCAACTGTGGCAATTCCTATTAGAATTACTGACCGATAAATCATGCCAGGGTTTTATTTCCTGGACAGGAGATGGCTGGGAATTTAAGTTAACCGATCCTGATGAGGTGGCCAGGCGATGGGGTATTCGCAAAAATAAACCAAAAATGAATTATGAAAAATTATCTCGTGGACTTCGCTATTACTATGACAAAAATATAATTCACAAGACTGCTGGCAAACGTTATGTGTATCGCTTTGTATGTGATCTTCAAACTTTACTTGGGTAAGTTCAACATTGACATTTGTAAAAGGTGGTTATATGTTAAAAATAAAATCTCACCATATTTAAGATACGTTCCTCAAAATGTAACCAGAATATACCACATTATTAAAGGACATATTTTATTCGTACTTTATTTTATATGTTTTTTACAGATACAGTCCTGAGGAACTTCATGCAATGGTAGATCTCAAACCAGAAAAGAAAGAAGATGACTGAATTTAAGATTAATCCCCGAAAAAAATTTCATTGGTGCCTAATGATAATTAAATCAAATCATATGGATCAAAATTTTAAACCAAATCTAAATATATACACATCAGTATCATATTGTTCTGATTAACTCAAGTCGCTCAATCAACGTAGTAAAAACGAAAATTACTAAACCTAAATAATCTGAATGTTTTATTATAGATAAATTATTTAAAACAGACTGTACCTACCTACCAAATAAAAACGGGATTTGTTAGTTAATTATTTAATTGTTTTTGTTATTGAACTTTTTCGAAATTTATTGTGATGTTAAAGAATACGAACCAGGTCTTGAACAATTTATGAAAATTTTAAAAATTAAATTACCATTGAACAGAATTTTGGTGCCATTATGCTCATATCGGAATATTTATAGTAAATCAGTAATGAGGAAAATCAACAAAAAAGACATACATGTATAAGTGGCATTCCTCGACTGCGCCAATGCTAAGGTAATTTGCATTATAAAAGTTGTGATTTAATTGGTCCTCTATAATTATGGAGCATTTCAGGATAAATTAATGATTGAGTTACGAGTGAAATGTCTCAATATTATAAAATGAAATCCTATAGATAACATATATATTATGTTTGCATTTATGTTATTTCATATTAATAAACTGCTTTTTGCACATCTTAGATATGAAATATCAGTTCAGCAGATTGTCCAGTAATTGCAAATATATATGAAAAGAAGCAAATGATGTGTGAAATCGCCAGATTTGACCACACAATAGCAACCAACATAAAATAAAAATTACAATTATTAATACTACACTATACAAATTATATAGGTATTTGATTGTTTGTTACGATAAAAGTATCCTTATAAGACATTGAAAAATGTTAAAAATACGAAGTCGGAACCATATATGACTAATTTAACTCTTTTACCATTTCTTTTAATGCCATCCAATTAATAGCGTTCGTATTAAATCAAATCTGTTGTATTAAGAAAATAAAATAACGTGGTGTTGCCTAACTTTTTCATGATAAAAGATTGTAAGACAAATTTTCGAGAATCGTCGAAACGGAGTGAAAACTATTAAAGAAGAATTTGTTTAGAAATAATAATTTCGAGTTTTACCACATGGTGAGGAAGCTTTGATAGCAGTTTTTTTATATTTGCATGTATCTAATTAAATAATGCAGTTAGTTGATGAGTTGATTTCTAAATTCTCTTCTCCATCCTTTTAAAAGTAGAACTTGTTTATGCTTAGACACTCTGTATACAGTGGCAGCTGGTAAATTTAGATTATCTATCTCTGGTACTGTATCATGGAGTGCAAGCCATAACTATCAGTAGAAAATATCACAAATTTCGATTTCAATTTTTCCCCACAATTCTTAGTTTACCTTTGATAGGCATATCCTAAAATACAACTGGGATTATGTGCTTGATAATTAAGAAATTGCCAACCTATATTTCACCAAACATCACTGTCTGGACACCTGTGTTTCTTCAGTTTACAAGTAGACACTACAAACACTCTAACAAGATATGTACGGGGTGTTCAACGTAACTTGCTACCCCCATAATTTCCTTATTTATAAGGTAGTAAAAAAATTAAAAATTTCATCTTATTGCATTTTTCACATAATTTTTAAATATGTTATCAGATCTTATCTTGTCTTCTTCAAATAATGATTGTTGTAAAGATAAAATAAATATAATTTATCTGTTATTGCAAATGGTTTTTTATTAATAACTTCCTTAATATTACTCGAAATATACAAGTATTATATATTTTTGAAATCAGGATTTGCCTATCCAAATATGTAAAAATATATAGGGTGTTCCATTAAAGAAAAACACATTTTTTCGCACCCACTGTATATTTTCTGACATGGATATGATTTGATAACATATATAAAAAGTACATGAAAAATGCAATAAGATGAAATTTTCTAATTTTTTATTACCTTATAAAATAAGGAAATTATGGGGGGGTAGCAAGTTACGTTGAACACCCTGTACGTCAAATTTTCCATAATATTGTTAATAATATGCATTATTTGTAATACGTCAGAAACTTATCATTACTATATGATATTTGATATTTCTGAATAGTAACAACTATTATTGAGGATGTGAATTTTACAAAATTGTCATTTGTTAATTTTCCCCATAGTAGAAAGATTAACTTACCAACCTAATTATAATATACGTGTTCCCAAAAATTTTCAACACTATTGTAGTTTCTAGAAAAACTGTTATGTATTAGTAGTATGGTACTTGTGTCAAAAAATCAAATACATATTTTAAATTCTATTAAGCTACTTTACTATCATTTGTTTTAAGTTGTTTTCATCTCCAAGTCCAAATTTGGTTGACCAGTTTGAGAGAAATTAAATTTTACGTGATTTGCTTTTTGCTCCGTACTAACTTGATGGTTGATATTTTGTTGAAAGAAATAATTTCAACATGTCTGCCGCAAAACTCTAAAACAGTTTACTTTATATAGTATTTCCATTTTTATTCTTTTCTAACTTATTAATCTGGATTCCTAAATAAATATACCAAATAGCGTACACCCTATTAATTACATTATAACATCCAAATTATTCCAAATCTGCAGTCTCTAGTGGTCACACATATGGGAGGGAGTTTCCTATATGACACAGTACGTGTCATATAGGAAACTCCCTTATTATTTATTTCTCAGAAAAATTTATTTTTACTAGAAGTTGGTACTTCCCTGAAAACTAAAAATGTATTAAGATAATTTTCCCCCCATATGATACATAATATTGTGATCACACTGATACTGTAGCTGAAAAATCATTAATAAATTAGTTTTAAAATTCATTTACGCGTATTAAAACTAAAATTAGTAATTTCTGCAAACGAATATTTTATAATGGTTCAAGACTTTGGTAATAATTACATATTGTACTAAAACCATTACACTGTTGATAATCAGAAAACAATAAAATTTTGTGTGATTTATGATAATAAGTAAGATAAAGTTAATAATATAGAATGTATAAAGCTAGTTGTTTGCTCTCTTGGGTCCTAAACAAACCCAGCAATGTAATGAGGGTGTGTCAGTAAAAATAAACTGTAAATATCATTATTATTGTGATAAGCCTATTAAATCAGATAGTATATGTTTATATTTTGGAAAACTAATAGTTTTTTGTGGGATACTTGTTGACCCCATCGTTAGGTATTTTTATACTGTAATTAAATATTTTCTCCATTAAACGTTGAGAACATGTGATTTTTTATCAATTCTTGGCATGTGATTGGTCAACTTGCAATATAAAAAGCTATGTTCTCAAATAAGCTGATAAGCGAGCGTTGATTAATTTTTTTAATATTGTGGTCTCAACATACAAAATATGTTCTACAATTTAAGTTATTATTAAAACACAAACTGTGGAAATGCAGCGGTGATCTCGTTGTATGGGATTTAAAAGTCGCTGTATTTTTGTTAATGTGTTATTCATACGTATAATTATTGTATTAAATGAAATATGTTTCAATAAAAATATACTGGTTTTACCGTCAGAAATAGTTTTATTGCACAATTTGGTTGGATAAACCACAGTGTTGTTTGCGCAGTAGATAGCTTAGTTATATATAGTAAGTAGGTGGTATTTTATAATGTCGAAAAAATTGCAATATGGCATCAGATGTGGGGTCTGAGCAGGACTACTGCTCTCTTGGTCCCTCTCATCGCAGTAGACTTGGACCAAGTTGCGTAAGAGCCTGATCTCTTTGTTCGCCGCGTCCACTCACAAATGTGAGTGGCCTCGGAGAATCCAAGGATCCCTCCAGTCCTGATTGTTAACCCGCTAGTTAGGTCCTGTCTCTTCTTTTCTTTCTTTGCTAGGTATATTGCCCCCTTGGGGTTAGTCATGGGATGCGCTCTCACTGACTTCATTATATGAAGCCATCGTAGCCTCTGGGTAGGTTGGATGGGAGTTCGACTATCGGGGGAGCCGTGACGACAAATGTAGCCGCGGTTTGTCGGGACCGGCTTCCCTAACAAATGCTAGACAATGCAAGGATAGGGCTGACCGCTAAGGCAGAATAACCTTGCATACTCAGTGGTTAACAGTCGGCATTATTCCTCAGGTTGAGCCTGCTCCTTCTGCCAATCGTGGAGTAGAGCCTGGTTCTTGCCATCTTCGTTCGTTGGGTTGCATATCTGGAGTGCTTCTCCAACGTCAGGCCTTTATCTATGACGACGCCAAGGTATTTGACGTCGTGCCATTGGATGACATCTCCATTTAGGGTGACGTACGTGTGCTGTGAGTGTCTCGGTCCTCACTTTTCCCCATTGCTGTTGTTCCGCAGATCAATGGAATAGATATTGAAGAGATGTGGAGAGAGCACGTCTCTCTGTGACGCCTTCTATTTTGCTCTGAGGTACCGCCAGCGTAGGAAGATGACTCCGGTGATTTCTTTCTGGTTGAATCCTTCTGTCACATATTTCGTCAACAAAGAATACCCGCGCAGTTTGATCGACAGGGCTGTCCGGAAAGCGAACTCCTCATCTGTAAAAACTACTAAATCCTCAGTCTGTCTCCTCCACTCTCTCCAAGATGATTCTCTCGGTTATTTTGTTCATGGCAGGCAGCAGGCTGATCGGCCTGTAGTTTTCTGGGATGGGTGATTCTTTCCAGGCTTCGGGATCATGAACACGTCAGCCTTTTTCCACTTGTATTTACATTTCCGTGTTCATATCAGTTCGTCTCTTCGTGAAGGTTCCATCCTCGTGCAAGTCGTTATTCTCCAAGTTCCAAGAGAATCGGATTGTGGTCCGAAGATCCCTCGTGCAGAGTCCGAAGTTCAACGTTGAGTTCCACATCTTGTAGCAGGGCGATATCCATAGTACATCCGGCCTATTTCTGTCCACGAAGGAGATATGGTTCGTAGGGTCCTCGATTCTTGCTTTGTCGCTAGGAATCAGCAGCTCCCATATTCGGATGTTTGTTATCCTGCTGTTCCATTCTTGCGATTTTGCGTTGAAGTCTCCATCGCTATAGCCTGCGTTCCGTCCATTAGGACAACGGCTGTCCACGAAGGAGATATGGTTCGTAGGGTCCTCGATTCTTGCTTTGTCGCTAGGAATCAGCAGCTCCCATATTCGGATGTTTGTTATCCTGCTGTTCCATTCTTGCGATTTTGCGTTGAAGTCTCCATCGCTATAGCCTGCGTTCCGTCCATTAGGACAACGGCCCAGGTCAAGATTCAGGAACGTCTGGCTGATAACACGAGGCCACGGTGATCTCATTATTTCGCTGCATTGCAACTACGACGGCAATGGCCTCGAGGGTTTCTATGTTCTCCAGCTCTTCTATTGGATGGTGTTCTTAACAAGCAATGCCACTCCTGCGCTCCTCACAGTCTGTCACGTCGGTAGACCAAGGTAGTCGAAAAATCTGATTTCCTCTTTTAGTGCGTAGCTTCGTCTCTTGCACTGTCTTGCAGTGCCATAACATCGATTTTGTATCTTGCGAGGAGCTCCTTCGCTTCAGGTTTCCGTCCTCTGAGGCTGTTTACGTTCGATGAGACGATCTGCAAGAATTTATGGGCCTACCCCTGGTGTCCGGCATTTATGTGTTTATTTAAGAAAAACATGCACTCATTGCTGCAATGAGTTGGGGCGCACTCTGCTTCTCAACTCTTACGACTAAAGGAGCAGCATCCCTTTAAATCCAGATATTTTCCTGGATTAGTAGGACCGGCATTTATTGCCTGGTTATCCTGCGTGCGGAGGTTGGTGCGATGCTCTGGCTTACTAGATCCTACTTGACTTCTTCTGGTGCTACTCCGCTATGGGGATTCCGCGGATAACGATCCTTAAAAGCCGATCCTCTGAAAGTAAGTACGTGGTATACTCCATCTCCTCAGAGATTGGTAGCCTCGCCATCCTCCTGTAATTTTCTGCCGGGGCTGATTCCACGAAGATTTCTTCTTACGATCCTTGCCTCCTTGTAATTTATCTTGGCTGCAATGATCTTCTTGCTTATTTGCGTCCATTTATCGTTGCACCTAATAATGATTGGTGGAATCTTCATTTTCGGTTGGGTGCCGCTGGCTTGTTTCTCAGGTTCTTCTTGTATATGTAAGTGTATGACGATCGGCGTATTTACGACCTTGTGTTAGTTTTATATTTACAAAGTTATGTTGTTGTTCTAATTATCTTACCCATTGTTTTCTTTGGGGTAGCTGTGTCTTCGTCGCTGCTGTAGTCCACCTTCTTCTTTTGTTCTTCGGTTTCAGACTTGGATACTAGTCGTCCATTGGAGCGTCCGCGAGTTTTTCCGCTGCCGCAAGTTTTTCAGCGCTTGCGGTTTTACCCGCTTGCGCTGTGGTACTCGCTTGTACTGGATCTTTGTTGGGCTGCGTTGATTAGGGCTTGGATCAACGTTTCTATTTGGGCTCGCATCTCTTACATTCTTTCTTCTGCTCCGCATTATCCTTGCGGAGCCATCTCAACTCTTCGTCCCATTGGATCCATGATTGTGGGGCTCGGGCTCCGGTATTTCCTATTCCATGCTGTCGCTGCTTGTTGACGTTAACATTTTGTTCATCGGCCTCCCCGGTGTCTTCTCGCGTTTGAACAAATTCCAATCAAGCTGATGTCTGAATTTTTTTCGTAATTCGCACTAAGCGCACTGCTGCTTATTCTTGTAGTCTTTATTTCTTCTATGTTATCCTCGATATTAAATGAATTAGTAGTTCTAAAAAGAACAATTTTCCATTCTCTGGGCTGTGGTGTGGAGCTGCCACTTCACTGCCGTATCAGAATACGCTCGCTATTCGACTGAGCTCACAGGTCTTACTCGCACGTTGTATTAAGTGATATACTTATATATTACACGTCAATAACATCGAGTTATCTATTTCTGAATAATATTAATTAATAATAAACTTTTTAATATTAAATTACTGTCAAGTATAAATATTGTAACGAAGTGATTTTTCCAGTCAAGGAATGTCTGTTTCTGCTAAATAGTACCGTCACTTGGGTACACCCTGCCGCCGCTTTTTAGTAAGTAAGTCTTATAGTTAAGTTGAGTTGAGTTGTAAAAAACCTGCTGGTTTTCGATAATCCCCCGTAAAATTAAAATCTGTGAATTATTATAAATAATGACCGAGTCGGAAACAAAAATCATTAGTTACTAAAACCGGTTAAAATATTAATCCGTGTCCGTTATAATCCGTTTTTTTTTTGCAATATAGTCTAGAAATTGCAAGTAACCCATTTCCGGTTATTGATGCTCCGAGTCAATGTTGCTAATTACATAATACGCTCGACCTCCGTAATTAACGTTGTGAGAAGGAATCCTTCGTTTCAAATCAGTACGCCCCTTTAACGCGCCGTCTGGATACGTCATAAAAGTAATAAAACGCCGGAGGAACGTTCAGTCCGCATCAGTCCAAGATCAATCCGAAGTAGTCCGCATCAATCCGAAACTCTCACCGTTTTCACTATCCGTCCGAAACCGTCGCTCCGACTTGTAGTAATAATTTTCTTTAAAAGAATATTGGTAAGAATACACCGTGGTCCGCTACTATCCGTCCGTACCACCTTCAGTTATGTATAGATATTCAGAGATCTTATTGTTCGTAAGCACCGCTGTATTATACTACCTACTAAATCAAACTAGAGCTAATTAGTTATTCCTCCGTTTGTCTTGTTTCATAAAATATGCATCGGCTGGTTAGATTTGCTCGCTCGGAAAATCTTCAGTGCATACAGTTTATCGCGAAACTTAATTTACGAAAAATAGTCATCGGTAAATAGCTCTACGTTTGTGGCAGTAGTTCGCCGTATTGTAAAACCCTCTGTGTAGACAAGAATATCTATAGCTAACCGCCTGCCCGTCGTTCATACTATACCCTGTTGGAAATTCCGTTTGCTTGCCGTCCGAAATCATTTCAGCCGCGAAAACAGACACCGGTTATCAAAACTCACCGTCTTCCGAAATAAAATCATATTCACGCGTATATACTCTTGATTGCCAGCCCGGATATTTATTATCGTTATCAAATTTGTACACACTCGACCGCAATGTCGCTGAAATATCCTATTTATTGATTTATTCATTACTGTTTTAATAAATAAATACGTTAGTATACATAGGTAAAATTCACGAGTTATTATTTCAGTTATTTATTTCTAATTAACCCGTTTGAGAAATTGTCCAAGTACAGTTGACAAGACAATCATCTTCAGACCCCTGGACAAATAACCGTATCTCCATCTGTTAGCTACCCCTAAACGTACTCACCACCGGAGAACCAAACAAGTGCTATTCCTTGCACCTAAAAACTAGGGAACTGGCGCCCGAGTGTCCGTCTAAAAAGTGTTACAAAGCCAGAGAGTTCTGTTTGTAAGTAGCCAGTTACAAACATTACATGTTACGTAAGTGGACAATACAGTAAATTCACTTTTAAACCAAAGCAGTTTGTGAGTAAATAGGAGATAGTAGTAAAGCGAGAGCACTACACATGCGTGACTGCATGTCGATCTCAGAATGTTAGCGCTCTCGCTTTATTGTCTCCTATTCACTCACAAAGTGCTTTGGTTGAAAAGTGAATTTACTGTATATTTCCTATTCTTTACCAATGTATGGTCAGTGTTTACATTACATTACAAGATATAAAGATTGATATATATATACACTTAGTAGATGTTTTTTGTTAATGTAGTGTCAGAAAATCACAAAAGTGCATCTAGAAATATTGTAGTACCTGATGCCTGATATTTTATTCATTGTACCTAATTCCAACATTGCAACTGTAAACACCCATACATTTATTTCGAACTTCGAGGTACTAATTCTTGATTGTATAGATATATACATACCTATATTTTCATCTGAACCATATGGTGCTTCAATCTTTTTACAATCATTTAAAAATATTGTTACAAACTGGAAGCGCCCATCGAGGCAACAGATGCGTTAAAGAATGGTGCATGTAGACGTACTTCGCTTATGTTTATAATTATCACCCTTATTTCACATTTAAATTTTTATATGAGCACAATTAGTGGGGTATCTTCAAATGATAAATATAGAACAGCAGAAAGTAGAGAACGGCGTCGCAGGGCTTAAGCAACATCAACAGCTAGAAACGCACCGTCTGGATCTGGAGGTGGTCCAGATTGCGTTGTTTATGATGTATTTAAGTGTGTGATCCTAGTGCAGCGTGAGGACTACGATGCAATAATGTCCAGATATTTAATTTATGAAGCGTATAACGTGTAATTTGCAGTAGTTGTTATAGTTTACACAATTTATAATGACTCGTATAAAAGTTGCCGTACGAGTACGGCCTTTGTCACATAGGTAAGTTAAAAAAATTTCACTTATAACAGTATATTAGATATCAAGGGACTAAAGTGCATTTTTTCAATCACGAGAATGTGGTTCATTCAACAATCACACAACGGATTAAATGACACTTGGGATGTATAATATTGTTTCCCATTTTGAAATCAAAATTATTACCTACCTATTTGAAGAAATAAACATCCAAACAATTAATTACCTTAATATAAAATTATTTTGACATTTATTTTGATTAAACAAAATGCTAATGGTAAAATTTGTTTATTTTTACTGTAGTTTTAATCACGCTTTATTTCTTGAGAATGAGAATTAAAATAGAATTTTTAAATAATAGGTACAAAAAAATAATATTTGGATATTGTTTTGAAAATATAAGAGAAAATCCCTACAAAATCATTAAATTGGAAAAGTTTTTGTATATATTTATTTGATAAAGGCAAGTATAAGTATATTGCTCTTTTTTACAACCCTCAGGCAATATTTACGGGAAGTCTTCAGTGAGAATTTAGGATTTGAAATCAAACAGTCAATACTTCTCAAAAACGTGAAATAGATAATAGATATATTCATTGAATCAGGCCTTGAATGCTATTCAATTTAACAAACGGTGTGCTCTATCTCAATATACCCCAGGGGTACTTTGACGAATGAAACTCACATATACTTAATAATTTTATAAAACAGTACCTATTCCTTCCTTATTCATTGTGGAAAAATCAATGTAGATTTTTTAAATTTCCTCATCACAACAAACTAAATTTCTTTTTGATTTATTAGAATCGTGTTAGCTTAAATTGTGTCTCTAACCACAGAACCGATACGGATTGCAAAATAGGGTAACAAAATCACCACAAAGTTATAGATTATGTTACCTATAAGTAACATACCAGTAGAAACCATATTATAAAATAATAGAAGAATTTAAAACCTTTTTGCAAATACAAAAGAAATTCAGCTTTTCACAACATCTCTACAGATATTGGATCAATGTTTATAACTTTATATCACACTTCAATAATTGATTCCACATTTCCAAGACAAGAAATTAAAATAAATAATACCCCGAGTAATACCCCTAAATACAATTTTATATTTTCATCTGCACTACCTACTAATGGCGGTTTCCGAAACAATATACATACATATATCTTTTCGGTAGTCTTATCGGATGTATAAGTGAGGAAAATGGGTTTCTGAAACAACCGATAGTTATCCGTTAAGTTAACTTGCGATATAATATATGTCTGTTTTTCGAACTATATTCATTCAATAAGTATTCCTGCATGCGCATCAATACCCATACCCATGTCCATCACAATCTTTTGTCATTTCGTTTGTTATTGAATTTTGAATTCGTGGTTATGATTAGGTATTCAAATTTGTACCATTTGAGAATCCTGACTATAATCGTTCAAAATAGATTATTCGAGTCCTTCCGATTCTTCAAATGAAGAAATAACTAATATAGTGGATAAACTAATATAGTGGATAATCATCAACTGCAACATGTATTTATCAAAATATTGATTTTTGAATTTGCAAGGGCATTTGAAATTATTAACCTTTTTACCAGAGAAAGCAGAAAAAATTTGAATTCTCAGCCCTGTGAGTCATTGGATATCATAAATAATATGACAAATCGTTCTCACAAGATAAATATTGACTGAATATGACTATGACTGAATATTCTTAAAGCAGAGCTAGGAACACCTCAAGGTGGTGTTTAGGCCCATTTAGGCTATTTGTCACAGCAAAATCGTATAACAAAATTGCATAAAAAGTTATTTCTGTTATAGATAGTTTTAATGGGTGGTGCAAAAAGAATCACTTAATAAACAGCAGAAGTAAAGTAGTTCTATTTGAATTTAAAATATAGTCAATCCAGCCTGTTTGATTTATTATCAATAACCTTATAAAAACAAACAATAGTACAAAATTTCTTAGTACACAAGCTGATTACAAATAGGACTTTACTGAAAAAATAAATAGGTAACCTATTTAACAAACTAATCAAAATCTATTTTATTCTTACACCAAAATTATCTAATTAACTTGTATAATGTATAGATATGCATATTGCATATTCGCTACTAACGAGTGATATTGTCATGAGACCAAGCTATTGATATCCTGAGTCTTCGTGATACAAAAAGTAATTCAAATTCTAATTTTTAATATTGATTTTTAGATATTCTTGTAGGGAAATGTTAAAATAAAATGCCATTTTAACTAAGTCTACATATATACAGGGTGGTCCAGTTTATAATAGCAGGACTTTAAATTTTCATCAAAAAACGTCTTTTTTATGTAAATATCACTTTATTTCTTCAGTGATCACAATTTTTTTTTAATGTTCGTTACTTAATCGCCCATCGATCTGTCGAGATAGATTTTCGATTTTTGCCCCTACTTTTTCCATCTTTAACACCCTGTACATAATAATAATAAACGAAGCAGAATTCGACCATAGTTTATAGGGCAAACTGTCTTTATTTTACGCTGAATTAACTCCTGGTAAAGTCCTGCTATTATAAATAAATAAATAAATAAATAAATAAATACACCACATGTAAACCGGACCACCCTGTATATCTATAAACTGCTGGGCTATGTATTCTTAAAAATAAAAAAGTGTATGTGCGTATCCCACGTGCAAAATGCAAGACATTCGCCTAGAAAAATTGCTTGGCCTGTAGAATTAGACGATGTGAACGGGAATCTGTAACTAATTCGTTTCAGATAGCCGTAGGTAAAAACAGGTGTATTTAGTTATAAGGAATATACCTCTGCGATTCCTCCCAAATCAAATAAACAGAACATTGTTTAAAAGTCACTTTTATGTGAAAAAATCATGAAATTTGGATTTTTTTAAAAATTACAGTAAGACTGCAGTAGATTAATTTTTTTGAATGTTTCTGTTTACTAGGTAATTCCAAACCGGTTAATTTAAGCCCCGGTTGATTTAATTTCATTCATTATTTATTTAAATAATTGCCGAAAACCATCGAAATTTTCGAAAATTTCAAGCATTTTTTACTCTGAAAGGAAAAATGCTAGACTCTTGAAACTTTGGTGGAATATGTGTCTCATTACCCTCAACTTACAAAAAAAATTTCGTTTTAAAATGTTTATTAGTTTTCGAGAAATTCTATTTGTTTATTGAAAACGTCCCAAATGTTTAATGAAAAATTGACCTATTAACGTTGTCAAAAATAATTCAACCACAGCTCATTTTTTTCGTCAAGACGTCAATTTTACGAATCTGTTATGGGCGTATCGATTTTCAATAATTTTGACCGTCAAAATGGCGTTAACAAACAACATTGCTACTTTTCGGAGCAGCGTTTTTTGCAAATAACTTTACAACAAATGAACGTATCTGCACAAATCTTTCATATTTGAGTTGCTGGTATTTTTCTACAAATTTATAAAAAAAAACTGTTGCTCTGGGACATGTAGGAGCCGAGATAATTTTTTTAATTTTTTAATGCGCCAAACGTTTATTTATTAATATTTATGGCCAAAATTGAAACTGGTTGTTAATAAGATCTTGAATTTTATGAATTCATCAAGTCCTATTGAAAACGGGCCTTTTTTGAGGTTTATTTGATTTGGGAGGTATCGCAGAGGTATATTCCTTATAACTAAATACACCTGTTTTTACCTACGGCTATCTGAAACGAATTAGTTACACCGTTTTTTCTATTTCTGCAGACCTATGCGTGGAATTTAAAAAATCAACAAACTATATACGTCCGTGGTTAGATACTCTTATAATAACCTACTGCCTGTTTATATAAAAAAAAATTTTAACCTACATCAATTTTCAGAAATTACTTAAACTTCCAGTGTTTTTATTAATTACACGAATATATTTTACTAAATCAAGTATCTCGTATTGTTTTATATTATTTATTTTTATGTTTTATGCAATTTTATACTTTAAAATTATTTATTTAGTAGGTACATCATGATGACAATTATTCCTACTAAACCTGTCTTTTCTATACTTTTTTTAGCAACAAAAGACCAATAAAAATTTAAATTTAAAATATTTGAATTTAAATTGAATAGAAACGTTATAACATATGCATATAAGGTCAAATTTGGAATTTCTATATAAATATACTGTATAGTCCCAACCAACAAGGGTCCCTATATAATTTGTTAACAAACCAACAATATATGCCTTATTGATAATTCCAATACTCTGCCGGCTTTCAACGAATGAGGTACATACATATATTCAAATATTCAAATGTAATGGACAGACCAAAATATTTGATAAAATCTTGCTCCAAGCCCGTCTCGAACAAGTTACCATTACATAATTTGCTTGCCCATTTTATCTAGTGATGGTTTAACTGTCTTTTTAACATTAATAGTATCGCAATTTTGATTATTACAATACTGTCACTGGTCACTGTCCAGGCAATATATTGAGATTCGGTGTGGTAATAGAATAACACCGTTAGTCTTCGTCCCTTCTTCTATGTAGATTTCCTTACACCTCTTTTTTACAGTGGTAAATTCATATAGGGTGTCCACAGTACACTGTCCACCTAGTACGCTGACCACCTAGTGTGCTCTTAGAAACTAAATTGACGGAGATTAAAGTAAATGATTCCTTTAATAAACCAGAGAAATTTTTCAACAAGAATATTATTAAATTTAAAAATAAACTTGAAAATGAAAGTTGGTCACACTCATATGAATTACATAGATAATATTGATGAAGCTTTTGATTATTTTTACAATTTATATCCTATTTTACTGCTTCGTAGTAACCAAGTATCACAAATCAAATGCGGATTCAAATAAAAAATGGGTAAATGATAGATACAATTAAAACATCAAGTGAAAATTTAAAATCGGTTTATTTTCTTAAAAGTGAATATTCCGAGTTTTGTAATATTTATAATGAGGCAACGAGGCTAAAAAGAAACATAAACTTCTTTTACATGAGACAAAGAGAAAATATTACCAAAATAAAATATTTTCTTCAGATAATGCAACAAAAGCTGCCTGGAATACTATATATAACCTTTCGAAAAAAACGAAAATTCATACTAATTTTTGTATTAAAAATAACAATACATTAATTCAAAATCCTCATGAAATAGCTAATCTATTTAACAACCATTTTATAAATGAACCTCTAAAAGTAATTACGAATATCAGTTATAACAATGCAAATAATTGCAATATACCATTTTTAGTACTAAGTCCTATCCTACCATTTTTATAAAACCTTTTGTTGAAGATGAGGTTCTGGCCCGGGTGATATTCCATTAAAGGTATTAAAATAAGTTGGTCTCAGCATTATAAAGCCTTTGGTTTTTATAATAAATCTATCTTTCACAAATGGTTCTTTCCCACTAAACTTAAACTTGATAAACTAACTCCTGTTCATAAAAAAGGTGATCTGTCATCTATAGATCAATTACAGTACCTTCTTGATTTTCCAAAATTTTTAAGTATGCCTTCTTGGATAGACTACTTAATACATTTCTTGGATAATCAGAAAAGTATAACAAAAAATCAACACTGGTTCCAGTCTGGAAAATCAACCAGCACTGCGATTCACTCGTTTTATGAAGCAGTGCTAGAGGCAATTGAAGTAGGCGTGTCCTGCTGGGGTTTTTTGCGACCTCAGTAGAGCATTTAATTGTGTCAATCATGATATTTTAAATGAAAAATTGTCCTTATATTGGCTCAGAGGATTGTCACTAAACTGGGTAACCTAATTCTTAAATAACCGTAGTCAGTATATAAATATCAAGTATAAGGAACAGTCAACCACTCATGATTTAAACTCTGATCACCTAAACATCAACATGGAAGTACCACAGGGTTCTGTTTTGGGTCCTGTGTTATATTTATTATACATTAATAATATTGACAATATTTTATCAAATATTCATTTTACTATTTATGCCGATGATACTTCTCTTTTAGTCTCAGACAAATCTCAAAATATTTTAGAAACAAAATGTAATGCTCTTCAAAAACTGAAACTTGATTTGTTAATAACAATTTATATTTTAATGCACAAAAAACCTACTCGCTTATATTTTGTAATGCACTTTTAATTGCGTAACCTGTCTTGTTTGTAACTGGCTACCTACAAACAGCGGACTCGATGGCGTTGGGACACTTGTTAGACGAAAACTCTGGCGCCAGTTCCTTATTTTTAAGTGCAAGGAACAGCACTTGTCTGGCTCACCAACAGTGGAGGTACAGTTGTTTGTCCAGAGGGTCGAGAGATGATGTCTTGTCAACTTGATTGGGCAATTTCTCAAACGGGTTAATTAGAGAGAAACCAGCGGAAATGATAACTCGTAAGTTTTACATAGCATACCAATGTATTTATTTATGAGAAACAAACATGAATAAGTAAGGTAAAACTAGACAGGATAATGCAGCGATTTACTTTGTTGGTTATGTACAATTTTTAAAACGATAACATGCAAGCTGGCAAACAAGAGTACGCGTGGAAATAATTTAATTGCGGACGGCGCGGTGAACTCGAAGTGCTAACGGATCGAGATATACCCACGCGGGGAAATTAAACGGCTGGGGCGAGCAAGTATGACTCCAACGAGACACCAAAATATCGGAGCGCTGTGAATAAGCCACAGAGATTCTTTTTGGTTCGGTTTCGGTTATTACTTAACAAACGCGGATTCTACTGCCTCAAATACAGAGCTATGCTGACAAGGAAGTTATTTCCTTCCTTACCGGAAAATAACGATTTAAATCGGAACTATTAAAATAAAACAGGCAATCCTTGACGGAAAAAAAAAATCACAGTCGTCAAAACAGAATTTGGATTTGAATATTGACAACACTCCTGTAAACAATAAGGTACAAGTAACATTTTTGGGAATTGAATTTGATAATAATTTAACGTGGAAGAGAAAAAAATCTCTGTAATAAATTAAACGCAATTTGTTATTTGTTTCGGAATCTACAGAATGTGCTTACAACTCAGCAACTTTTAAAATTATTTTATGCTCAGGCAGTAGATTAATATATGGCATTTGTTTCTGGGGCAAGTCAGTCAAGTTTTCGGATGTGTTTATATGTCAAAAAAAGATCTTAAGAGTAATTGCCAATGTACCTAGTACATTTTCCTGTAGATATATTTTAAAAATATATAGTATTTTAATTTTGCCTGGCATTTTTAGATTTGAATTGTGCATTTATATTTTTTAAAATAAACTGAAATTTGCTACTAATAATGAAATTCACCAGTTCAATACAAGACAAAAAAATTATTTTTATATTCCATTCATGAGATTAAATCTTACCAAAAATTCGCCAAATTGTTTAGGTCTCAAATTGTTTAGTAAATTTCCAAATAATATAAAAGAGTGCACAATTTTGTATCTCTTTAAAAAATTACTCAGGTTACGTTTAATTGAAATATGTCCATACTCTTTAACTGAATATTTTAATTTTAATTCTTCTAAATTTGACTCACTTGTAATTTAAAGTTATGAGTAACACAATTTGATTATTTCATTATGTATGTCATTTTATTACATGATATTCTGTACGTATTATGTCTCTTACCTTACTTTTAGCTTTTATTTGACTTTTCCTATATAATGTAAAATTGTCGTTTGGAATAAATGTGTTATTATTATTATTATTATTACGCGAAAGTCCAATATATTGGATAATAAAAGCAAAGAAGTGTTCCTAGTTTCTCAAGTTCTACAAAATCAAGATAATGCCGATTATACGTCGTTGTTTTTCTTAATAGCAACCTATATTTTTTATAATTTTTTCAAAATCTACATGGAAAATTAGGTACTGTATATACTCAAATGAAAATATTGACAATTTTCGAAATATTCAGCTTGATATGTCCTTTTTCTCAATTTTCATAATTCATAATATCTGAAAATCTTAGATTATGCCTATGCCAATCACCAGCAGAAATATTTTTTGGTCAATTGTTGAGCAAGAGTGGCTCTTGAAATGTTGTATTAGAAATTAATCCTCTGTGATATACCTACAGACAGAGCGCGAAATAAATACAATTACACCAAACTTGATAAAAGAAAATTTGAAATATCTCCGTAAATTCATGCAAGTGGAATAGATTATTCAATCATAAAATGCTCCATTGAATATTCCACAACTTTGCTATACCTTTCCTTATATCTAAGTTGGATACTTTTTCTTCAAAATGCAATTTCATGGAAAAATTGATTTTGGTTCTGTTTGTCATCGGAAAATCATAGTGTGCGCCTGTCAAAAGATTAATTCAGATTTTCTTAAAAACAGTGTGGAGGCAAGATATATCTATCCATACAGTGATTTAAAATAGAGTTCCAAGTTGTTAATAAGAATGGACTACTGTCAAGGTTTCGAGATTTTGTATGTATTTTTTTGCCAATACCTACTACAGAATTATCTACAATATTTAGAGATATGCAGCTGAATTACAAATACCTTCCCGTAGCACTAAAAATTGATGACAATCCTGAAGCTATTGGCAATAAAATACAATACTAAAATCTCGAAACCTTGACAGTTGCGCCTCTTTATATTATTTCTTGTGATTATACCAAGGAAGATTTGACAAAATGGTGTATTCTTGTATGCTCTAGAAGAATCCCATGGTAATTGTTTATTAGCAGCCCGTATTTCCAAGGCAAATTATCCAGATTAACTACGATTTCCCCGTATTGACTGTTTTAAAAACGTTTAGCTAAAAGTGTCCACTTGCGAGTAATCTCGAGAGTTACTTTCGATAGTCACTCTCAGGTGCTTGTCCATTTAAAAGGACTTTCGTGAATTTTGCGTTTGCAGTTTTGTGATTAGGCGTTAATAAAATATCAAACGGATCCAATTTTTTCTAATGTTTTATTTACACTGATGAAAACACGAGATGATCATCAACACCGTTGTAAAGTGAACGTGTGGACTGGAATATACAGAGAATATATTGTTGGATCATACTTTTTTAATGCCAATTTAACTGGACTCATGTATTTACAATTTTTAGTAGGATAGTTAGTGTCATTTACCTGTTTAAATCAGTTTTTACCGTTATTTTCATGAAGACTACTATTGAGTAGAAGTTGCCTCATCGACGCCACCATAAACGACCTTTACTTGTATTCCTAGACAGAACATTACTATTTACCCTTTGCTCTGAAGCTACATAACTGTCAGACTTTATCAGATGTATCGGATACCACGAATAACAACGCTAAGGAATCAGCCATGTTTTCCTGCTTACCATCTGCACTTACCATACCCATGTGGTGTAATAGTCTGTCCTTCGTGTCATCCAATATTCCAATATTATAATTTTAAAGAAATTTCTGGCTTTCCCTATAATAATAGGTGGTTGAAGTCTGTAACAATAAATTTATATAAAATGATGTTCCCATTCGAAAAATCAACTTGTCTCGTCTTTGCGGAAAATAATTTTCCTATGCTCGCTCTGTTTCGTTTTCGATGAGCCACTCTGTATAAGTTGTAAAGAAATAAATAAGGCAAATATGCACTTACTATGCTGGTGGGTGTAATTTTTATTAAATAAATTTATTTTTCAGTCTCCCAATGTATAACCAAGAATAGTTTTCAACATTACTTCACATTTTGACATACCTCAACTATTTTTAGAAAGAAAATAAAATATAATCTTCCCATATTCTTTGATGTATTATGAGATATGTTTTTCCTGCTTATTTATTTTTTAATTGGGTAATGTATCTGAATGTTTCAGTCTTTGCAATAAGTATGAAGTATATGTTTGATCTTTTATGGGTCATACAATTAAAAGAAAAATAATTTGTATCTTAACTGAATTTCAATAGGTACCTATACGAGTTTTGTGATGACGTCTACTTACGTAACCTGTAATATTTGTAACTGACTACTTACAAACAGAACTCTCTGGCTTTGTAACACTTTTTAGACGGAAACTCGGGCGCCAGTTCCTTAGTTCTTAAGTGCAAGGAACAGCACTTGTTTGGTTCTCCGGTGGTGAGAACGTTTAGGGGTAGCTAACAGATGGAGATACGGTTATTTGTCCAGGGTTCTTAAGATGATTGTCTTGTCAACTGGACTTGGATAATTTCTCAAACGGGTTAATTAGAAATAAATAACTGAAATAATAACTCGTGAATTTTACCTATGTATACCAACGTATTTATTTATTAAAACAGTAAAGAATAAATCAATAAACAGGATATTTCAGCGACTTTGCAGTCGAGTGTGTACAAATTTGATAACGATAATAAATATGCGGGCTGGCAATCAAGAGTATATACGCGTGAATGTGATTTTATTTCGGAAGACGGTGAGCTTTGATAACCGGTGTCTGTTTCCGCGGCTGAAACGATTTCGGATGGCAAGCAAACGGAATTTCCAACAGGATATAGTGTGAACGGCGGGCAGTCGGTTAGCTATGATATTCTTGTTTATACAGAGGGTTTTACAATACGGCGAACTACTGCCACAAACGTAGAGCTATTTACCAATGACTATGTTTCGTAAGTTAAGTTTTCCGGTAAACTTTATGCACTTAAGCCTTAAAGATTGCCCGAGCGAGCAAATCTAACCAGCCGATGCATATTTAATGAAACAAAAGACAAACGGAGGAATTACTAATTAGCTCTAGTTTGATTTAGTAGTATAATACAGCAGTACTCACGAACAATAAAATCTCTGAATATACTCGAGTAAACTTTAACTTGGCGTGTGGATGGGTTGATGTTGTGCGTATTATTGTATTTTCTCATGCACACAAAATTGAAGCAATGGCCCAAAACCATTGTTTACGTATAAACATACGTGAACAATGTTTTAGGGTTATTGCTTTAACTTTGTGTGCAAGAGAAAATGAAATAGTATGCCCAATAACAAGTCATCCACACGCCAAGTTAAAGTTTACTCGACTATATCTATACTTAACTGAAGGCAGATAGTAGCGGACCACGATGTATTCTTACCAATATTATTTTCAAGAAAATTATTACTACAATTCAGAGCGGCTGTTACGGACGGATGGTGAAAACGGTGACAGTTTTGGATTGATGCTGACTGCTTCGGATTGATCTTGGACTCATCTTGGACTGATGCGAACTGAACGTTCCTCCGGCGTTTTATTACTTTTATGACGTATCCAGACGGCGTGTTAAAGGGGCGTACTGACTTAAAACGAAGGACTCGTACTCACAACGTTACTTACGGAGGTCGGGCATATTATGTAATTAGCAACATTGACTCGGAGCAGCAATAACCGGAAATGGGTTGCTTGCAATTTCTAGACTATATTGCAAAAAGAAACGGATTAAAACGGACACGGATTAAAATTTTAACCGGTTTTGGTAACTAATGATTTTTGTTTCCGACTCGGTCATTATTTATAATAATTCACGGATTTTAATTATACGGGGGTTATCGAAAATTAATCAATTCATTATTTAACTGTTTGTTTACCAGATGGTTTTTTACAACTCAATACCAACTTAACTAAAACAGGACTTACTAAAAAGCGGCGGCAGGGTGTACCCAAGTGACGGTAATATTTAAAGCAAAAACAGACATTCCTTGACTGGAAAAATCACTTCGTTACAGTTTAAAACCAATAAAACAAAGCAAAACAGCCTTTCTGACATAATTCTTAATGTTAGTAATAATTATTGGTTTAAAACTAGAGGCGTAACATAGAGGCATTATCGCTATTTAGTAAAATAACAGTGTAACGTACTTTGGTTTTGACGCAAAATTTACGTATAGTACCAAAGCACCAAGAAAGACTACCTTGTCCTTATCTCAAATTTAGAAATTAATTTAAGGAACAACAGATGCATCTACACTAGATTATCACACAGGTAGACTAAGTACATTTTTTTTATTTATAACATTTATTAGAGAACCTATATACGAATATGTCGTTCTTAGTCGAAAATACAAATAAGAAATTTACACATAATATGCCTAGAATAAATTCCTCCATTTATCATTTCTGTTACGCCACAAGTAAGTGGCGCCAAGGATTTAGAACAGACAACAATGACTGCATTTAGCTGACTCAACTGTTGAGCAGCAGTTGTCTCCTAATAGTTATTATCAACATTTGAGTTTGTTGAATATACCCACTTCTCAACCTACCGACAAAGATGATTTTCACTTATATCCTAAGATGTCAAAATGACGGAATATTGAGGGAAATTACATTTCTCTACTGTTACAACTTATAACATCTTCATGGAAATGTTAAACCGTGTTTTTATGTTTCTACAGCATCTTTAAATAAATAGAAATATAATATAGAAAATTTTGTATTGTTTTTTTAGCTATTTACGGCGCGCATTAAAGTTTAATTTCAAACAAACCTGTAAATCAGGAATAAATATTTTAGTCTGCTGAAAGGAAGTAGAAATTCCTAATAGACTGAAAATAAAGACAAACAAAGAACTTTAGAGGGTCACGTGTATGAGGTGGAGTATTAGGGAGCGGAAGTTTCTAAAATTAGAGCCCCGTGCAAAAAGTCACTGCACTCTTTCTCTTCTACATATTCCTACGTTCTTAAATCACCATTTCCAGACTATTGGATTAATAAGAATTTTGGTAACGAACTTAAAAGTAAATAAAAACTAACGAACTACATATATGATCTATTATTAGCAACTTAAGTATACTTTTCAGATAATTAGTTCTAGGAAGCATCATAATTTACTTACTCCAGAAATATTTAAAATAAAAATATTTGATAATAGCCTTCTAAATAGTAGGAAGTAACGCATGGCAATCTAGGTGATCTAATTATGTTCAGCGGGATGTGCTGCAGTCTACAAAAGAATCTGAATCAATACATAATAATAAGGATAATTCATGTATATAATGTAAATTGAAAAATTTATTCGCAACATTGAATAGATAAGTAACACAGATCTGTAAGGTTCAGCCTCGGGTTCAGCTAATAAAAAATAAGAGGTGTTTCTAAAGTAATTTTTCACGTAGAATCCGAGTCTGGTCTCAGAATTCCATTCACGTCAAGAAATTGAGGTATTTGACATTTGAGGTTAAATGACCAAAAAAATTGGCTTTTTTGGCTATATTTGAGGTTATGTATAGAAAATTTATTGATTTCTGCTGATTGCATCGTGTGGCACCACCTTCCCTCTTCAGAATGAGTTTTCGATTACCCATTTACGATTTTTCTTATCAGAGTTATTGCTTTTTAAAGATGAATAAATTTGAATATTTATAAGAGTTGCTAAATGAATATCAGAGGTTTTAATAGGTTTCCTTACTTATTACACCCTAATCGTGTAATAAGTCCATACTTTAAGGAGTCCTTCATTACAAAAATATTTATTTTAACTGATGGAGTTGATGATCGCTTGGATTTCAATATAATAAGTTTAATGACAGCGTCTCCAAAATTGTGAATGAATGTATTCCTTCCTTTGCCATTTACGGCATTTACTACTGAAAATCTGCATACTTTTTTGTAATTTTTTGTCCGTGTCGAATATCAACTCGAATTATACGCACAACATTTGTGAACGCTTCACAAAACACTTTTTACTTCGTCTATGAATTCTTAGTCTTTAATAGGGGTTTTAATAAAATCAGGATACTTTTGAAGCTATTTAACGACATTAACAAATATTTGCTAGCCCCATTTATTCCCAAGACGCGCAGCTTCGCAATATGTTCACGATAATTAGTTTCAGCATAAACAAACATATAACATGTATTTTATTATCACTTAACACGCAATTTCAGTTATTTAGATATTTTAAGAAATAATAAATTAGCAACAGACAATGATGAAACCTCGCATAAAGTTGTGTGAATTTACGATTAAACACATCGGTTCACCAGTCGCAATTTAATACACATTTATGTCAATAGGGGTCTATTTTTAAAACTTCGAAACAAATAAAATAAATTAGTGAATATTCAATAGTTAAGATATTATACGAATAAAACAGGAGTATCCATGCTTATTTTACATGCAGCATCCCTACCAAATAAAATAACTTTAGATTTAGAAGAATTTATAGGAAGATAGAATTTATTAGATATTGAAACTGATGATTCAAGGTCATTATTTATATTCGTAGATGCCAATTATAAATCTCTTTCCGGAGAGTTTGAATATTGCAGTTGGTGGTAAATTTGAAAAGCATGATATAGAGTAAACATTGGTGGTCCTAAGATGGAGTGTTGTGGAACTCCATTTTCCATTATTGTAAAGCCAGACCTAATTCTTCTAACATAACAAATTGGTAACATTTCATAAGATAATGTTTTATCAAACCGGACTATTCCTCATTTCTCGTACATCCAAGTAAGACCAACTGTAAGATATCTTCCTCCATCCGTATGCAATAAAAATACAAATTGTACAAAATTACAACTTATTTCTGACTCAATAATAAGTTTGAATCTGCCGCGCGATTCAAAACAGAAAATGACATAGACGACGCTGTCTAACATTTAACAGAACAAATTCAGAAAGCAGCTAGGACCGCTACTCTAGAATCCTCGTTCAAATATAAACCAGAATCTTATCCTGACTAAACTATGAATTTAATTGGTGAAACACGAAAGGTAAGGAGAATATGTCATAAACTCGGTCACCTACAGACAAACCTATTTAAATGGAATTACACGTCAGCTCAAAGATGCCCTCAATGATAACAAAAACGAAGGTCTAAATCACCAGAACCTCTCAAACTCTGCGGGGAAAAATTACTTATTATCGCGAAAACAGTCAAACTCCAGCGACAAGCCAAAATTTCAGTTAAAAATTCTTCTTTAAATTGAGCAAGAAGTGATGAAGAGAGAGCTAAAACCTTTGCTGAGCACGGTTTTCCAACCACATTCAAGCGAAGTTTCGGAAAGAGATGAAAAACAAATCGAAAATATTCTGGCAACTCGATATCAAATGAGTCTACTGATGAAAAGTGTTAAAATGACAGAAATCAAAGAATATTTAATATTAATGTTAAATTATCCCCAGGCTTCGACCTTACCAATGTTGTAAGGAAATAATTACCTGAAGACTCAAACTAATACTGTATATACAGGGTGTTTCGGGAGGAAAGATAACTATTTTAAGGACGTATTCTAGAGGTCAAAATAAGAAGAAAGTTCCTATAAATAAGAGTCCCAAATACTTCCTTTTCGAGATACAGGAAATGGATATTGGAGAACGACGAAATTTAACATAAATGTAAGGGCCTGGATATCACCCTATAGATAAAAGGAGCACCGACAATTTAAAAAATGAATTATTTTACACACGGTTTGAAATCGAAAACAAATATCAGTGATGCAGAAAAATTGTTTTTAATTATTACTCGAAAACTATTTGTCCTACCAGAAAAACTCAAGAGATCTTTTCTATTTAGAACTGGCTGCCGATTAAAAAACCTGTTTTGAAAGAAAGCAGTGGCTTGCTATATTTTTCTTCAAAAACAACCCTGTATACAGGGTGGTTCAAAATTTAGGTGATACTAGGCTGGAAAGTCCACCTAAATTTATAACGAAAATTGCTTTGTTTTTCAGATACAGAGTGTTAATGATGACCTGAAAATGTTTTTTTCTAAAATTTCCGAAAAGGGAAAAATGGGTTAATAAAATTTCGTGCGAATAAGTACAATCAGCATATCTTTTAACACCCTTTCAGACTGTCTGAAAATTATCTATCAAAAAGTTTCAATGGTGGGTATGATTAGGGGGGTATTAAGTGAATTTTTGCCCCATTTTGTTGGTATTCAGATTTTGTGCCAATCTGAGACCAAAATTGGAAAAGTTGGGTTTTTTTGGTAAAAAAGTACCTCTTGTTATTTTTTTATAGGATGCATCGTTTGCGAGTAAAATAAGTAGATAATGCATTTATCTTTTTGTATTATACAGGGTGTTTCAAAAGTAAGCGATCAAAAAGAAACCACATATTCCTATATACCTCTATACCAAAATGCTTCCTAAGGGAGCTACAGGCCCCTAAATGTGGGCCCCTGAAGACGGTTTTTATTTATTATCTCCGAAACTGTTCAAGTTAAAGTAATGAAATTTTGCACACCCACTAAACTTTCTAAGCCTAACAAAATGAGGTAAATATCATCTTCAAATTTTTACCAAGGGTGGGTCAAGCTGTAGGGGTGGGGAGTAAAAATTACCGCAACTTTTTTATTTGTAAATTTTTTTGAGTTTTGTCTTCAAATTATGAATTTTCAGAGTTTTTCACAAAAGGAAATGCCCTCTTGTGCAACTTCGATCGGAGGCACCGTTTTCGAGATAAATTCATTTTAATATTCATGCAGGCTCGAAAATCATTAGGTAAGTGGACTAATTTTTTCCTTTTCGCGTCGAAATAAAATTTAAGCATTTTGAGCAGTTGTTAAAATAAATAAGAAAATCTTGGTTTGATCTGGCTCTTAAATTTTGTTATGACGAGAAAAGGAAAAAATTAGTCCACTTACTCCACTTACCTAATCATTTTAAAGCATGCATTTGAATATTAAAATGAATTTATCTCGAAAACGGTGCCTCCCATCGAAGTTACACAAGAGGACGTTTCCTTTGTGAAAAACCCTGACAATAGAGTCATAATTTGAAGTCAAAACTCAAAAAAATTTACAAATAAAAAGTTGCGGTAATTTTTATCCCCCACCTCTACAGCGTGACCCACTCTTGGTAAAAATTTTGAGATGATATTTACGTCATTTTGTTAGGCTTAGAAAGTTTAGTGGGTGTGCAAAATTTCATTACTTTAACTTGAACAGTTTCGGAGATAATAAATAAAAACCGTCTTCAGGGACCCACATTTAGGGGCCTGTAGCTCCCTTAGGAAGCATTTTGGTATAGAGGTAAGTTTGGTCCAATCGATTTATTTTGACCTCGGGAATATGTGGTTTCTTTTTGATCGCCTACTTTTGAAACACCCTGTATACATATTATTACATCTATACCGGGCGACACAAGAAGTAGTTACCCCCCCATTTTTGTTGGCATTTTCATAGATGAAAATTTCAAAATTTTATGGTGAAATAAATACACAGATTCTCATATTTTGACATAAATCATGTGTTAAAACCACTTCCGATTTAACCAGAAGTGGTATCAACTTTCTTATTTTAAATGAGAACACCCAATTGTTTTTCAACATTTGAAATCTACATAAAATTCCCTTTCTAATGATGTATAACACATTGACATTTGCTTTCAAGATGGCGGCGAAACATTACTTTTATACTAAATTTAAGTTGGCCATTGGTTCGCCGCCAAAAAACAAAAAAAATGATTTATTGTTGCTTTGCTGATAGCATTATTTGCAAACATTTGACATGCATATAATGTCTACTAGGATCATTTTCTTTTTTTCGTGTATTTGAAAACAAAAGCTGAATATTTCACATTTTTTCTAAATAGGAACCTATGTTTTTTATGTGATGTGTGGATTCTACATCAAATTATCTTCATGATGATATACGAAGTGTTCCGTTTTATTTATTCATTAGCAGCCAAATTCATCTTTGTCTTATTAGAATTGAAACTAAAATTCACAATTCTAATAAGACAAAGATGAATTTGGCTGCTAATGATTAATTAAAAGGGAACATGTCGTATATCATCATGAAGATAATTTTATGTAGAATCCACACATCACATAAAAAACATAGGTTCCTATTTAAAAAAAAATGTGAAACATTCAGCTTTTGTTTTCAAATACACGAAAAAAAGAAAATGATCCTATACTCCAGTAAAATTAGCATTCAATTCGGAACAAATTTGTAACAAGCTAATTTTAGGGGGAATATGTAGGGGAAGATATCCTATTTAACAGGAAAAAAGTCCCAAAAAATCCAGGTGGCGGAACCCCTCAAAAATTAGGCCGCCATCTTGAAATTAGGCACTTTTTAGCCTTTAACTTGAATAATTAACCTCACATTGATTTTATCAAAAAAATGAATCATACAAAAATTTTAGAACATTAAACAAGCTACAATACAGTCTAAAGTTTTTTTAAATCGGTTGATAAATAACTGAGATAATGGCGACTAAAGTTTGGGTACTATATGCATTAAATTAGATATAATCTAGCACTAGAAAACAATGTTTCTTTATTATAATTGGCATACTAATTTTTATTATTTTAATTTATACTTCAGTTCATATTAGGTGAAACAGTGGTCAAAAATATTTTATTTTTACATGAAATTTCAGGCTGCGACACAACGTCAGCGTTCTATAAGAAGGGAGAAAAAACAGCACTAACTAGGTATATTAAAAAATGATAAGAAAATTTCAAATTTGGAAGATTTTAAAAATCCCTATACTAATATATCACATCTTGTAGGGTTGGGTGAGAAATTTATTTTATATTGGTATGGAGGTCGTAAAAGTAAAGATTTGAACTCATTTAGATACATTAAATATATACCCAACTTGTTGCCCGCCAAAATCTATTTAATAATTTTGAATTGGAAGTTTTACCTCCGACTTCTGACGCAGCCAAACTTCATATAAAACGAGTGTATTTTCAAGTTCAAGAATGACTAGGAAATAACGTCAATCCTGAAAATTGGGGTTGGATTAAAAATAAAATTTGTCTAGAACCAGAAAAAATGTCACAAAAGTGTGCCCCTGAATTTACATTAAATATATTTTTTGCAACTGCAAAACAAACGGTTCAAAATTATGCAGCTGCAATAAATACAATTTAAGATGCACAACAAGTTGCATTCATTGCATTGGGCAATATTGCACGAATGCAACACCTGTGTCTTTGTTAAAAGACGAAACAGAGATTGATATCTAATGTATTAATTTCTTTAATATTTTGTTTATGTTTTTACTTTTATTAACCTTTGTGGTTTAAATAGAAATGTGTTTTTATTTTATGTGGCCTTTTTGTTTATTATATGTGCCTTTTATTATATATAAATACAGGGTGAGTCAGGTTGTATGGTAAAAATTTAATATGTGAATAGAGCATGAAAAACAGTATTGACGTTTTGCTATATAACCCTTAATTTTTTTATAAAATGTTTTAAAGTTGTAAATGTTTCGTTGAATTTTTTAAATATATTTTGGTTAAATACAGTCGTATCAATGAAATTAGGTTGGTTTATATAGGGCGCTATCAAATGGCGATAACAGTTTTTCAAAATTAATCTAGTGGCGTGCGTTAACACATTTTTTTCTGATAAGAATGCCGATAACTGTGCGCCGATGCATTTTTTCATACAATTTCTTAGTTGAAAACCTAATGTAATAATAATAAAATACTCTTAAGGAAACAAAATCTTTAATAACAAAAATTTAAAAACAACAGCGACTTAATTACTACTGTTTGCAATACATTTTCAAAATGAAGTAGGTACATTAACCTCAATGCACTCTAAAAATTAATCAATTAACAACCAACAAGTACTAGTTGACCGAATAGTACATTTTTCACGTCAACTAAGGGTAAATGTGCATAAACTAATGAGGAATATATAAAATGAAATTTCCTTGCGGGCCCGAAAGTGCATTGGGGTTAATGGTCTTCATTTTGAAAATTTATTTAAAAAAATAGTAATTAAGTCACAGTTGTTTTTAAATTTTCGTTAATGAAGATTTTGTTTCCTTAGGGCATTTTATTATTATTGCATTAGGTTTTCAACTTATGAAAAATCCAGTGGCTCACAGTTATCGGCATTCTTATCAGAAAAAAAAAAGTGTAATCGCACGCCACTGGATTAGTTTTGAAAAACTAATATCGTTAGTTGATAGCGCCCTATGAAAAATATAAACCAACCAAATTTTATTGAAACGACTGTTTTTAATCAAAGGATATTTAAAAAATTCAACAAAATATTTTCAACTTTAACACCATGTATAAAAAAAATTTAAGGTTATATAGCAAAATCCTGAGACACGTCAATACTATTTTTTCATGCTCTATTCACATATTAATTTTTTACCATACAACCTGACTCACTCGGCACCAGAACAGAATAATCAACTCTTATAGAAAAAAATTACAAAATTCCAACTGATATCTTATAATTTTTAAGCTGTAACTCTTTTAATTTTTTAGCTATCACAAATTTCTAAACGTCATTTTATAGATTTTGAAGTTTTCTCGAATTTTCCTATTTTCATAATTTTTGATAACGGCTAAGATAATAAAGTTATTTGACTTTAAACGAAAAATATCGTGAATTTCAAGATGGCGGACGATTTTTTAGTGTGTTCCGATACTCGGATTTTTTGGGACATTTGTTGACATATTTAATACCCCCTCCCCAACATTTTAACGCAACAAACAGCTTGTTACAAATTTGTTCCGAATTCACGGTGTATTTCACTTAATTTTACTGGCCTACTAGTAGACATTATGCATGTCAAATGATTGCAAATAATGCTATCAGCAAAGCAACGATAAATCATTTTTTTGTTTCCACAGCCTCCCAACCACGTTTTGTTTTCTGGCGGCGAATCAATGACCAACTTAAATTTAGTATAAAAGTTATATTTCGCCGCCATCTTGAAAGCAAATGTCAATGTGTTAGACATCATTAGAAAGAGAATTTTATGTACATTTCAAATATTGAATAAAAATTGGGTGTTCTCATTTAAAATAAGAAAGTTGATACCACTTCCGGTTAAATCGGAAGTGGTTTTAACACATGATTCATGTCAAAATATGAGAATCTGTGTATTTATTTCACCATAAAATTTTGAAATTTTCATCTATGAAAATGCTAATAAAAATGGGGGGGGGGGTTACTACTTCTTGTGTCACCCGGTATACTTAGTATGGTCGTTTCGATTAACAAAGTTCTTCTACCTCTGTTTCTTTAATTCTTAATTCCCAACTTTTATGATAAAATATGACGTTGTTTGTCGTTACAATAATTCATATTTGCAATATGTTAATATAAAATTTTCTTTTTCAGAGAAATAGACACCGGTTCGACATCCATCATATCTGTGGAAAATAACACAATTGCAATTACGAATATGAAGGTAGGTCATTAGTTATCAAGTCTGATATAGAACGCCAACTGAAGCGTAATTAACCTGTTGATTTATAATAAAAAGATATCTCACATGAGACATGACCATTCTAAATTTACTATTGTACACTCATACATCTAATTATAAAATAGGTTGGCTACATGTAAACACCTCATTATAGAAATAGGTTAATTTGTGCAATTATTTGATCGATAGAGAAATTTATGTGTCCAAAAGTAAACATGAATTATTAGTTGTATTAACTTAATAACGTATATTTATGGCTTATTGTTGCGTTGTCTGTTTTTCCGAAGGTTGGATTTTTGTGTGTATTTTACTGGATTAATAGTATATTAGTTGACGAGTGGTAATGTAGTAAATAACTCACGCAGATAAATTTTGCAGCACGAGCCGCAGGCGAGCGTTATAATTCATCAAGTGAGTTGTTTGCCATTACCACGAGTTGAATACTATTTCTTTACAATTATAACAATAAATATTATGACACATATGTTTATTTAGTTATACACTGTGACAAAACCGATATTTGTTCATGTAACTGAATTTATGGTGAATAAATGCCTATTCTATTCTAATACTAACCCTTGCAAGTCCGAATTCATCATTTTCGGCACAATTATTACTTAGCTTAATTAAACTATTCAAATGTCAAATCACTTTCCTCCCCTCAATAATAATAAACCATTCTATTTCACCGTATCGGAAAAGAATTTCTATTGGACAGGCTAGGCATGAAGTTGAAGGAGATTGATGTAAACAATAAGTCACGCGCGTGACTTTTTACGAATATAACTCACGCGTTTTGTTTATGGATACTGTTAATTGTTCCAAAGCGGTTCATTGATTAATATATAACCTAATAAGAGTATATAATAGTAGTTTATTCCACAAGCATATAGGTAATGGCTTGTTTTATTCACGAGGGTGAAAGGCGAGTGTCGTAAGTCACCCGAGTGATTAATAGCCATTATATGGGAGTAGAATACCCTACACTGAGGAAAAATATTTGTAACCAGAACTAAAAATCTCATAACCACAACAAAATTTCCTAATAAAATAGAGGACAGGAAGGTAGATTTATACCCACAATCTGGAAATTCTTAGTTGTCTTTAATAAAACATTTTAGTTAAAATTAACTAGTTACACGTAATAAATAATACTAGTAGCCTTAACTAAAAAAGTAGTAGCCCTAACTAAAAAATAAAACTTTTTTTTGTAAAGGCAACTACATTTGTTTATTTACTACCGCAATACTATTATTTGTGATAATTAATTTAGGTAATTATGGTAAGTAAGTCACTTCGTTGCCACTATTAGTAAGAAATAGTAAAAAGGTAGCATAAAAGATTGGATTCTATACGTTTTTCTGATTTCAACCATATTAATATGTCATATGTTTGCTCCGGTAGTTTATTTTAAATATTTTACTATCCCTTCCACATCTTGAATATAACAAACTGCAACTACGCTGCCCATCATTTAGCCTGGAAAAACAAAATTTGAGAAAGTACGTCAATGACACCATTAACAAACATTGACGTGGTTTCTCAAATTTTGTTTTTCCAGGCTAACATGATGGGCAGCGTAGTTGCAGTTTGTTAATAAGTATTCAAGATGCCGAAGGGATAGTAAAATATTATTTAAAATAAACTACCGGAGCAAACATGACATATTTATATGGTTGAAATCAGAAAAACGTATAGAATCCAAAAATATAAAAAAATACAGGGTGTTCCATTTAAAAAAACATAACTTGTATCGGTAGATCCGAGGGTAGATCGTAAATACGATGTTCAATTGTTTTTCTCAAAATTGGATTTTTAAGCCCTTGTCCTACAACTTTCACTTGAAACTTTTTTTTCTAAAATTACAAATTAAAAAGTTATCGGGGTGATCATTTTCGGTGAAAAACCCTGTACACAGGTCTACAACAGCACTGCTGAAATTTACACACCTATACACCACGAAGTACTATAGACTACTGCCGCCAGTGCCGCTGCGAACCGTCAAGTCAAGTGATGCGAAAATGGCCGACGGACTCGGAAGCACCCGAATACATAAAATTACACACATATCTGTTTTGCTGTAACTATGCTATTTGTTGCAGCTACTAAAATACGATTGTATTTTAGGTATCACAAATATATAAACTATTTGCCACAACTAATAATTTATAACTAGTTTTTGTTAGTTGTCCCAACAAGAACCATTTAACAGTAATGAGTTTTTATTATTAAATACGGATGTTAACAAACTTATTTAATTGTGAATAAAGATCTTATAATGTACTGGCTACTAGAAGCCAAAAATAGATTTTTTAGTAACGGTAAATAGCGAAGCCAAGTTACTACAACACAAATTAGAGAAATTTATTTATACCAGTAACTAAAAAGTGTCAACTAACTTTTTTAGTTAACAGGATTTTCTCAGTGTATTTTATCCACGACTATTAAATATTTTTAAATAAATCTTTTACTGAAGAAATTTATAAGTAGGTACCTACTATTTATTTTTAACATATTTTATGAGCAGGCCGTTATATGTCAAAAGAACAACCTGTCATAAATTAAATTTAAACGTCAACGTTGTTTACAATTAATTTCGTACTTTGACTCACATGCCATGGCCGCTTTAATGAAATTTTGTTCATTATTCATTACTAGTAAATAATGGAATTATTATTCGCTGCAGGTAATAATAAATAGCATAATGCTTGCGGAAATACATACATAATGCATACATTATTTAGTTTTCGTGGATAAAGTATGGTATACTCGCATATAATAGCTATTATTCACTCGGGGGATTTACGACACTCTTTCACCCTCCTGAATAAAACAGTATATGCTCGGGTGATTTACGACACTCGCCTTCGGCTCGTGGAGTAAACTGTCTCCCTCCTCAACAATACAGGCCATTATGTGCTTGTGGAATAAACTACTATTATATATAATGCTCATGTCATTATTTTTACTATTACTGTAGTTAATTAACCTCTTTCTGGAGATTTTCCAATTCCTAATTACAAATCATTATTTTACATTATGGCATGTCGGAGAGGCTGTTAGAAGTGACATGTGAGAGGAATAACTTACATATGTTGGAAACTGAAGAATGTGTTCATTAGTGAGTTAAATACTAGAATTTCTACCAAGTTTCAATGCTACAAAGATAATTAGGGATTTAGAACAAACTAAGCAAAAAATAGTCCAACGACTTTTATTTTTGAATTATTTAAGTGGGTACCTATTTGAAACTATATATGTAGGTACACATGAAAAGAATTACAGTAACAAATATTTTGTAATTATGTTTATTATATGTACATGTGCTATTTGAGTGAGCATTGAACACATTTTTAGACATCTATAAAAAAATTTGAGAAACATCTTAATCGACAAGATCTTTGATGTGTGATGACTACCACTGAAATAATTTCTACAAGCAGAAAAACGGTGAACAGTGTAATAACGTGCATTCCGTCAATCAAATGGGTATTAACGAGGGATAAAAATTTAGTCAAGAAGAATCCTGTAGAGTATGAAACAATAACATAAAATTCAAATAATTGACTACCTGCGAAGAGCATAACTTTCATCACTGGTATTATTTTTTAATACCTACATCGATATGAATCAATGTGTGGTATAAGTGCTGCGTTTCACATATTCCCAAAAAAAATGACTACAGGACTTTGAGGAGACCTGGACCAAAATATTTCAGTTCTGTTCGAATTTCTGGTTTAATATTCAGTCTTGTAGTCCAGTGTCCAGTTCATAGATATTCAAAGATTTTTTGAACTTTTCTGCTATATTGAATCAGCTTTTTTAGATTTTGAAATTCTGACTTGATTTGTGATTAACGACCTTAACATCCCCCGGAATAATAAAATTACCAAAAATTTGTTGACATCTTCCTCCCGACGTATTACTTTTTTTACTAGCACCATTGTGCTCAGTAGGTCAAAATACATACAATTCCATACCTTATCTTTCACTGGGGGCTGCAAATGGACCTTTTTAACATTGTTCTTTAGCTACCCGGGAAAATAGTATCTACCACCCCTCCTCATATATGCTTTCTTTCTAAAAATTCAATTGAAAGTAATAAAGAAAAATATCAAATACGCGTCCATATAATATATTAACTTTTTCCAACAGCAAATAATGGGTTTTGAATAAAGCTGTTTTTTATCGATATCAGCCAATTATTGGAAATGATTCACACCAATTTGTTTCATGCTACAGCTAAGCAACTTCTTCTCATAGAGAGAAAAATTTTAAAATCTTTGTGACAGCACTTGTAACTTTTATTTCACAAATTTTTGATAATAAAAGTTATTCATTTTTGTCTTATGGAGAACTTTTTATTAAAACCTGTATATTATTTATAGTTGCGTAATTAAGTATGAAATAGTAATTTTTGTAACAGTAAATCATTCCGTACATTACGTGCCACCATGAAGCCGAATATATTGGCAGTCATCTAATTCATATACGCTTAATATTTATTTGACAATTTCCGTGCAATCCTTTGATCTAATTTTATCTACTTGCAGGTACCAGAACAGAATGCAGGAGACAGCCGAGAACGTATACGAAGATTTACCTTCGACTACTGTTTCCAAGAAAGCTCAGCACAAGATCATGTATGCATTAAATTATTCATTCTTGCATATCGCTATTATCGCTTAACAATGTATACACACACTGTGTGTGCTGTTTTTACTACATAATTTATTGTTAAATTACACGTCACCCATTTAATTTAAAATTAAGTTAGTCAAATAAATATAAAATACCGATATCCATTCCACTGCATTTAAAACATGTACAACCAAATGATACATAAATTAATACTAAAAGAAAACCTAATCAAATTTGTCTCGGGTACAAAAAGTTTTGGGGAAGTCATAAAACACTGCGTTTCATAAAATTATAAAAATACAAACATGAAAGTATAATAAACAAAATGCAATATCTTGAAAACCAATGGAGTAGGTAGAGATCTTTAGGGTAGAGCATAAAATTCTCTAAAATAATGGTTATAACAAAAGATTGGTACAGATGATAATTAAGTTTGTACTTAGTTAGTTTTTGTATACAGGGTGTCCCAGTTAAAACTCCCGGGGCCATTTTCTCGGAAACCTTACAGAGATATTTGAATTCTGTAAAGAGCATTCACTAGAGTATATAAATAAATAAACAGTCAAAAGTCTCAGCCATCTTGTTTCAGTTGTTTGCGTTAAGAAAAATAAAATTATCTAATTGTTTTATTAATGGCTTTAATATTATTAATTGTAGACACAATACGGTATATTTGAAAAAAATGCTCTAAATAATCTGCTCTTTAATTTTGTATGAAAACATACTGGGTGTCCCATTCTAAAATTAAAAAATTTAATTTTTGGTCAAACCGGAAGTTGATTTAAATTTGTTACATTACTAATTAAATCAGTTTGATTTACTATAAAAAAACGTCCCAAGGATCTAGCGTAGAAAATTTATTTTCAAAAAGTTATGGCTATTTTCGTTTCTCAAAAATATTACATTGAAATTCAAATATCTCGGAAACCAGTGATTTTTCGAAAATTGTTTAAATCATAAAAGTTGCTTGGAATGTAATGTTCTTTCACATGCACCTCATTTCAACGTTCCTGGGATCGAACAATTTCTTTGGATCGCAACGCCATCTATATCTCAACATGAAGAAAAACCGTCTTTATTCAAAACTGAAGATATTTATATACTCTAGTGAATGCCCTTTACAGAATTCAAATATCTCTATTCTATAAGTTTCCGAGAAATGGTCCCGGAAGTTTTAACTGAGACATCCTGTATATCATGAATCTGCATCTATCTTAATGAATATACAGGGAGCGCTACATAGTCACATTTTTTTAAACGGAACACCCTGTATATTTTTAAATATTTGGATAGCCTTTTTCATCCCCTTTATAAATACATAATATACAGATTGCGAAACTTCCCATCTTGACATAGCCAACCTCAAAATATGTACGACGTGAAGTGCCGCTGCCTACAAACAAGTGCCTTACTGCTCGTACATGTCCGTCCTTGGTCGCCGTATGCTAGCATCTCGAACTGTTTACACATTAGAGCTGCGATACTGGACAAAACTAAGCGGCAAATTTAGGTCCTATGTCAAGATGAGGACTTTCGCAATCTGTATATATAATTGTATTTCATCTTCAAAAATAACTTGTTAATCAAATAAATAATATTCTTCAAAGTTTGGGTTACAACTAAATAATTTTATTAGACAAATTTTTTTAAACAAAATTACATAAAAAAATTAAACCTTTGTTTAGAGAATAATGGTGGATTTTTTGAAAACATGTTATAATTCTTACTTATTTTGTATGTTGTTATTTTTATTAAAAAATTGTTTAAAATTTATTTTTCTTGCATTTAGATTACACTTATTTGAATAACTCAGTTATTTGAGGATGAAATATATAACAATTATATATATTTATAAAGGGGATGAACAGGGTTATTCAAATATCAAAAAATATACAAGGCGTTCCGTTTAAAAAAATGTGACTATGTGGCGCTATCTGTATATTCATTAAGGTACAGACTCATAACATATACAAAAACTTGGTAAAATATGCTACAGATGTATTTTTAATGTTTTTTTCTAGCTATGTTTTTAAGCAAAATAAAAGGGTTTAAAAAGTAGAATTTTCAAACGATCACCCTGTACATATTTTTTGTATTAATATAGAGATTTTTTTTTATGCTCTACCAAAAAGGTACATTAAGTTTTTAGTCCTACCTCGCTTGATTTTCAAGATATTAACAAAATAGTATAAAAAGTCAGGGCCGGATTAGCCACATATGCCGCTGGAAGCAGATGTTTCATTGCCGCCCCTGGTACCCTCAAAAATCCAAAGAATTTTTGGATTTTTGAGGGTCAAACGGTTTAAATTAAATGTTAGAATTGTAATCCCCACAAAAAAATTTCGTGGGCAGTTTCTTGATATACTGAAAGTTGAAAAAAATAAATCACATAAAATAACATGAATTTATTAATATTTAAAAACAAATAAACTTTATATAATATTTTTGCCGCCCCTGAAATTTGCCGCTGGAAGCAGCTGCTTCCTCTGCTTCATGGGTAATCCGGCCCTGTAAAAAGTAGGTATCATTATTTTGTCACTTTCATTGTTAATAAGTTTAGAACTGAAATAAAAAAGGGGTACATAGTTCACACAAATATAGGTATGGTACTCAAAAACAATTTTATTATTTAGAACGAAGACTTATGTCCGCAGATACCTCTTGGATTTAGCCTAGTTACTTTAGCAATATTTGGCAATATTTACCAATTCTCCCCTAAATTCGATATTATAGATCGTGTCACTTTCATATTTTAGTACGTAATTCATAGGCTAACAAGGTTGACAACCATGTACTCAAATCAATTTACCCGGCCATCGGGGGCGGCGTAGTGACGCTAACTTCGCTATTAGGGGTCGTGCCACTTACATATTTTAGTACGTAATTCAGAATCCGATAAGATTAATAACCATATACAGAAATCAATTTACCCGGCCGTCGGGGGCGGCGTAGTGACACTAACTTCGCTATTAGGGGTCGTGCCACTTACATATTTTAGTACGTAATTCAGAATCCGATAACATTAATAACCATATACAGAAATCAATTTACCCGACCGTCGGGGGCGGCGTAATGACGCTAACTTCGGCTATTAGGGGTCGTGCCACTTACATATTTTAGTACGTAATTCAGAATCCGATAACATTAATAACCATATACAGAAATCAATTTACCCGGCCGTCGGGGGCGGCGTAGTGAAGCTAACTTCGCTATTAGGGGCTTAGGCTACTCACATTTTTATCATGCATTAAAGAATATCCAATAAACTTAATAATTGTATGTTTAGAGATGAAACATCAATGTGAATAATCAAATTGGATATGTTTTTTGTTATTATGCTTGTATAAATCCTAAATAAAGTAATGTGATTCTACAACATAAAATTAATTGTCGCTGCACCTCGGGTGTTGGTGTAATAAAAATTATAAAATAAAAGAATTCGAACAAGGAACAATAGACGCGAGAGCCATCGGCTACAGCGCGGAGATCCAGGATTCCCACCACTGTGTCCGCTTGCCTACAACTGGCACAAGTAAATCGCTCAAACTAATACCCATGTTCGAACCTCCTCGGTCTTTGCTGTATACCGGGTGACCACGAGATAAGGTTACACTCAATAACTTCTTTGTTATTAAACCGATTAATTTGAAATTTACAAGTGAGGCATAACATCTAAATGTGCAACTTTCGACACTTGATGGCTTTATTTCTTACTTCCGATTTAGCCGGAAGTGATATTAATTTTCTTATTTTAAATACAACTCTATCTGTTTTTGTAAAGTATCTTATTCGTTATAAAATTTACAATACAATGATATGTCACACAATGACATTTCAGTTCAAAATGGCCGAAAAATTAAATTTTTTCTAAAATATTAAAATGTAAATTAAAAGATATTGAAAAATAATTTTTTTCCAAAGTTGGCCGTGAAATCAAAAGAGTACTTAATGAATTTGACATGTTTAATTTTTAATTTGTACAAAAATTTCGTTTTGGCAGAAAGATATTAGGAAAATAAGATAAATATTTTTCTGCAATTTTTAAATACTCAAAACTATTTTTTTTTAAATACACCTACCTGACTTTTTTTAAAATTTTGCGATTGCTTGTTTCTTCACTTTGATTTAATGCTATTGACGTACCGAATTATTCACAAAATATAAAAATTAAATAAAAATTTCTCCTAATATTTATTTTATTTTTCTAATATCTTGCCGCCAAAACGAAATTTTGATGCAAATTAAAAATTAAACATGTCAAATTCATTACTCTTTTGATTTCACGGCCAACTTTGGAAAAAAATTAATTTTCAAAATCTTTTAATTGTCATTTTAATATTTTTGAAAAAATTTAATTTTTCGGCCATTTTGAAATGAAATGTCATTGTGTGACATATCATTGTATTGTAAATTTTATAACGAATAAGATACATTACAAAAACAGATAGAGTTGTATTTAAAATAAGAAAATTAATATCACTTCCGGCTAAATCGGAAGTAAAAAATAAAGCCATCAAGTGTCGAAAGTTGCGCATTTAGATGTTATGCCTCACTTGTAAATTTCAAATTAATCGGTTTAATAACAAAGAAGTTATTGAGTGTAACCTTATCTCGTGGTCACCCGGTATACAGTAAAGACCGAGGAGGTTCGAACATGGGTATTAGTTTGAGCGATTTACTTGTGCCAGTTGTAGGCAAGCGGACACAGTGGCGGGAATCGTGGATCTCCGCGCTGTAGCCGATGGTTCTCGCGTCTACTGTTCCTTGTTCGGATTCTTTTATTTTATAATTTTTATTACACCAACACCCGAGGTGCAGCGACAATTAATTTTATGTTGTAGAATCACATTACTTTATTTAGGATTTATACAAGCATAATAACAAAAAACATATCCAATTTGATTATTCACATTGATGTTTCATCTCTAAACATACAATTATTAAGTTTATTGGATATTCTTTAATGCATGATAAAAATGTGAGTATATCAAATTGGATATGTTTTTTGTTATTATGCTTATATGAAGCCTAAATAAAGTCATTTATAAACAATGTCATATCAAGCAAAGAAAGAGAATTGTAAAAAACCACATTTTTGTTGCGAAAAACAAACAATGAAAATATTTAAATGTGTTTTGAGATTTTTTTAAAATTACAATAATTAATCCTATCTAGCATGAATTATTGAAGTTAGAAAAATTTCGAAACGTTGCGTTGGTCCAGAATACGTAAATCAAATTTCTTTCAGACATGAGTTCTACATCGGTTAATGAGATACTATTTATGCTAACGACAGTCTCCTGACGTGCTGACTGCTGAGGTTAAGCACTATTAAGCAGTGAGAGGTCACACTGGCCACAACGCACTGCCGTGCCCTTCTCATAATGTACAAATTTCGAACTGAGGCGAGTTGTCGGCCACTCGTATATTCGTCCCAATCCCTGTCGTGTTCGAAGCATCCTAGACTTATCTGTGTACAGGACCTTCTATTAAAAAAAACAAATACATATAGCGTATATCGTTAAAACGCCAAGCACAATAACTGATTTCTTATTTGACGCGTTAAGATAGGGAAAGAAATTCCTAAAGTTTTCGTTACTATTTTGTCCTAAGATAAAGAATAAAAAAGTTAATGGGAGTAAATATTTCGTGAATAGCGAAGTTAGCGTCACTACGCCGCCCCCGACGGCCGGGTACATTGATTTCGGCATATGGTTATTAATGTTATCGGATTCTGAATTACGTACTAAGATATGTAAGTGGCACGACCCCTAATAGCGAAGTTAGTGTCACTACGCCGCCCCCGACGGCCGGTTAAATTGATTTCTGTATATGGTTATTAATCTTATCGGATTCTGAATTACGTACTAAAATATGTAAGTTGCACGACCCCTAATAGCGAAGTTAGCGTCACTACGCCGCCCCCGACGGCCGGGTAAATTGATTTCTGTATATGGTTATTAATGTTATCGGATTCTGAATTACGTACTAAAATATGTAAGTGGCACGACCCCTAATAGCGAAGTTAGCGTCACTACGCCGCCCCCGACGGCCGGGTAAATTGATTTCTGTATATGGTTATTAATGTTATCGGATTCTGAATTACGTACTAAAATATGTAAGTGGCACGACCCCTAATAGCGAAGTTAGCGTCATTACGCCGCCCCCGACAGCCGGGTAAATTGATTTCTGTATATGGTTATTAATGTTATCGGATTCTGAATTACGTACTAAAATATGTAAGTGGCACGACCCCTAATAGCGAAGTTAGCGTCACTACGCCGCCCCCGATGGCCGGGTAAATTGATTTGAGTACATGGTTGTCAACCTTGTTAGCCTATGAATTACGTACTAAAATATGAAAGTGACACGATCTATAATATCGAATTTAGGGGAGAATTGGTAAATATTGCCAAATATTGCTAAAGTAACTAGGCTCTTGGATTTAGTTAATGTGCTTATAAGGTTTGAGTCAAGTATTATTTATAAACATAATAATATAGTAATAATCTTAGATGATTTATATTTACAGTGACATTTAGAAATTGGTTGAAAGCTGAAATTTTGAGAAACGATTTGCCTAAAAAAGAGCGTCTACTTATCATAATACAAACACTTTGCGTGATGTAGAAAACGAGGTACCTACCAATTCTATAATAAAAATTGTTATCTCGCTACGACTTCTTTCTCTTGATTAAATGTCTATAAAAAATATCCTTTTGTTTGAAAAACAAATGCCTTTGGTTAAATTATAATGTTAATGTTGTGGCTTACATGAATTTCAGTACAAATTTTAGTAATTAAGCACAGTTGTTAAATATCACTGACAAACGAAACATGGGACACCAGAAACAAAAATAAGAAGAGAGTCGCATAATACATACAGAAAACGCTTGTTGTGTGTTCTGTTTATTTTGAGATCAATTGTTGAATCAGTGGCGTAGAACACAATGGGATATACTTTTTTCATTTTTGGTAGAAAGTTTTTCCATGTTTCAATAAAATTGCAACTTGGCCAAAAAATTCGTGTAGCAAAAAATTTTATTGAGGAATTAAGGAAGAGTATATATTTTACTTTTTTAAGAAAGAAATAAATGCTCCCTTTTCTACATCCGTGAAATTAATTAATTTGTTTGAAAATAAATGGGACACATACCCTGCTTTCAATGTTTAAAAATTTTGTAAATAAATTATTATATTAAATTGGTTAACAACTTGTAGCTTGAAAAGTAAACATAATGAGAAAAATATATGTTGAACGGTTTTCATCTTTTTGATCGTAGTTTATGATAAAATAAATTGTTTGAAACTCTTGGTTTTCTAAATAAATCTATGAATATTATTTGAATGTTAATTGTGGCATTTCATAAATTTTTTTCTCTTCCTTTCCTTTTTTGGGATTTATTAATACATTTCTTGAAATTCCTATCCAAAAAAAGGTGATTTATCTAAGAAATATTCGAATTAACCAGTTTAAAACTGGGAAATAACCTCTACGCCTTTGACGTAATGTCAGAGGAATAGTTAGAGGGTGTTTTTTGACAACTAATAGGAATTAAGTTAATACAAAAATACTGGATTTTAAGCGCGATTCTATTCTACCACTTCCATGAATTTTGGTTATTTCCCAGAAAATGGAGCTTGTTTACATGTCTTTAAAAAATTACACCTTTCAAATTCCTATTCCTGACATTGCCCATCTTGAAACCAAAATTGCAGAGATAATCGAATAAATCAACAACAATCCCATTTGGCTACAAAATTATTTCTCTTTGATTAAAAGAAGGCTCGCAAACGCATTTTGGAAACATGTTGTTTTCTTGTTAAAAATAAATTTTCTATTTTAACAAAATTTTATTAATTCATATAATGACGTGGAGGGAAAATAATAATCTAATATGATACGTCTTACGATAACTTATTAGAAACTAATGCAAGTCCTAAGTTTTTATTTGCACGGGCAACTTCTTTTCACTTTTTTTTAACCTCGAAGGCTCATTTCACAAAACGAATGTATTTATATTTAAAATTTGTGTAAAAAGGTTAGTACAAAATTATTTTAAGATAATATATTATTTATATTATTATGTTTCTTAGATTTTTGACGCGATAGAAAATGTAATTGGCCCGTCAATAAAGAGAAGATTTCATTCATGTGTCTTAGCTTATGGGCAAAGTTCATCGGGGAAGACGCATACCATGATGGGGTTTCCTCACGATCCAGGATTGACACCAAAATTGTGCGATCGTGTCTTTGAGTATTTGCAAGAGACGGCCGTTGGTGAGGAAGCGTTAGATTTGAAGGTGTCAGTAAGGTAGGTAAAATATGCATATTTATTTACTTATTATCTATCTATAATCCAGGTTAACGACAATAATAACTTGCATTTCATAACCACTAAATAGTTTTTAAAACTGGAATTTGTAAAGTGTGTACCGAAAGTCATATTTTTAACTTCGTTTTTTTGGAAAATTAATAATTTACAAAAATCTACCCCCTATAAGGTATTGCGCTCGGCTCGGTATTGCGCTTACAATAATTATCGATAGTTGAATTCGGTTTCCATAATATGTTATCAAATACCCAACCTTTACTATTAACGTTGCCTAAAAATTAACGTTACAATAATAAATGCAAATTTTAAACAAAGGAAAGGTACTAAACCATTGTCTGTTAAAGGAAATGTTTTGTACTTGCAAAAAAGTCGATTTTTTAATATATGGACTATAGATTCTATATAAATCTAATAGAAAATGAATTAATTAAATTAAAATGACTTACCAACTTGTTAATATAACTTGATTCTAATATCTTTCGGTATATTTTAAGGTTGCAACACAAGGATGATAGGTTACACTAGGAAAAACACATTTTCTAATTCACTATTTACCTAATACAAATACAAATATTTTATTATTATTTAACTTATTTCACAACAAACAACAGTTCAATGCCAAGTTCAACCCACAAGTAAGTATTCCGTGTACACTTTTTTTGGTAATACTTTTTGCTCAATATAAGAACTAAAATATAAAAGTAATCTACCTGTAATCTGAAGTAAGAGGTGTTGCCTATATGCCCAGAATGAATATTAAATAATTACTGTATTAATTGGGGAATTTTGATACTGTTTTCCTTTTTTTCTTAAATACTTATGAAAGAAAATTGTATTTTTTCCCTAAAGTATCCTCAGATGTTTCTAGAATCTCAATTATTTATTTAAAGAGTTCAAAATAGACTATGTGGGTTTTCGGAGTTGCTGATTACAAATTAGACATTTTCATTTTTCATTTTGTTACAGTTTAAAGAACCGTATAATACGCACAACAAGGGGTTTTTGAGGTCCATGATTCTGAATTATTTATGAAAATTGGAAAATTTTGTTCAGAAAATCCGCTTCGGTGAAAATCTTATGGTAGAAACTTTCGAAAATTCAAGTTTTTAACTAAATAGCTTGATATTCTTATTCAGGAAAATTCTTGGGTCGCTGATTACGAATTTGTTTTGAAAATTGGAAAATTTCGCGAAGAAAATTCACTATGACCGATTTCCAGTTTTTTTAACATAAGTTTACAGAATTGTATAATACATATAAAAAAAGGGTTTTCACAGTTGCAGATTCTCTTTAATTCTTTAGTCAAAATTGAAAATTGAGTTCGGAAAATTCACTTTGATAAGAATTATGTCTATGAAAGGAAAACGTTAGAAAATTCATGTTTTTTGGTCACGCACGAGGAAATTGGTAATTTAAGGACGAAATGTTTAGTGTTATATTTAATTAAACAAAATTATTATAAATATTTTTAAAGTTATTTTGAAAGTTAATTAATGTATCTAAAATTTTTAAATATTCCTTATAGTATGTTTAAGGAAACGAAAGAAATAAAGCTGTATGCATGTTTATTTTGTACAGGGGGTGGATATTTTGAACACAGGAGGGGTATGTTAAACTGAGGGGAGGTATTTTGGATGAAAAAGTAGTGTTTTAGACTATTTTTAAAACTATTTCAGTTAGAAAAAAATCCTGACATGTTTAATGCTTTATGCCGGATTTGTATACATTGCACCAAAAGCACAGAAACACAGTAGCCATATTAAAGAAAAAAAATGTTTTTCCTCTCATACAATTTTTATTAAAGTAGGTACCTACATTTTCCGAACTTAATTTTCCAATTTTGACTAAAAAATGAGAATCGGCAACTTTAAATGAATTACACAATTCCGTAAACTTATTTTTAAAAAGACTAGTAAATCCGTCAAATTGAATTTTCTTCACGGAATTTTCCAATTTTCATAAAAAATTCGTAAACAGCGACTCAAGAACATCCCCTGAATAAGAATTTCTGGCTATTTTGTTAAAAGTGTGAATTTTTAAAAGTTTTCCTAAAACCATAAACTTTTCATCGAAGCGAATTTCCGAACAAAATTTTTCATTTTTCAGAAAAAATTCAGAATCAGCAACCTCAAAAACCCCTTGATGTACCTACACGAGTACCTACATATTCTACGATTCTTTAAATTGTATAATAAAAAAATGGAAATGCCGTCATATTGGATTTTCCTCGCGGAATTTTCATATCTAATTTGTAATCAGCGACCCCGAAACCCCCATAGAGCCTATTTTCAACTCTTTAGAGAAATATTGAGCATCTAGAAACATCAGAGGATATTTGTAGGGAAAAAATATAATTTCGAAGGCTTTCCATAAGTATTTAAAAAAATGGATAACTGTATCAAAATTTCGCACAGGAAAATCGATAGGGAAATATATAATGAGCATTTAAAAAGAAATTGAATTTTTCTTATATATTGCGTCCGGAATGTTGATTTGAAAGAAGAACACTCTGCGGCGCAGACAGGAGACTTTATTTATATTGTAGAAGAAAATTTTATTTGAACTTTTCAAATGTCTTCGAGCGGTCTAATCTTAAAGTGCCCTTGCAGTAAAATACTGTTTTTATAAGAATATATACCTCTTTTAACATGCTACACATTTAATTCAGAGTTTCCATAAGTAATAATTTTTAACAAAGTATTTAAAATTTATATAAAGAAACGACACCCTATACATGTAAAACGTCTGATGTGCAGAGTAATCGTGAAACTTGGATTTATTTTACACTATAGACAATATTTATCATATCAAACTTTTTGTCAGTTAATCGTCTTAATGAACGATTCATAATAAGGAAGATTTTAAATTTTTGAGTCCGGTCTTGTATTTGAAGTATTTCACATTTATTGCACCTTATTAGACAGATTTTAGAAAAACTAATATGTTAAAAATAAAATTCTGCTTTACAGAACAGTCTATAAATAACATCCGAATCTATAAAATACCTGCTAAAAATATTACTTAGTTAACCGTTGTGAAGTGCGTATTAAGGAAACAAAATTTCCCCTTTCTAATATTGTGTTGATAGTAATTTGTGCGTGTGGTGTGTTTATTTATATTATTGTCTACATGGAACACATTGGCTTATCTTAACGGAACACAAGTTGTGTTCACACATGCAAGGACGTTGAAAATTTAGATTGTTTATCGACCACGACTCGACCATTCCTTCAATCTTTACCCCTAGAAACAATTACCTCGAATTGCTAAAGTTTTATACTTTTGTGGTGAAAATTAAATGAAAAATTGAAACTGCATTTGTTCGAAATGAGAAATCGTTCCATTTCATGAAGACATTGTTTTACTATTAATTGTAGTAAAAATAACTAAAACTTGAAAAATTATATACACCGACATAGTGAGTATGTTTAGATAATATTTTTGTGTACATTTTGTTTTTATATTTATCTTTATATTATATGTAGATTTACATGCGAAAATTGACAATTATTTATATATTTACCTGGAAGCATGAAGGACTTAAAGCTAAGGCCAGTAAAAAGGTAGATTTAATTGACTAATTTCTTACCTGAAACTAACACTAGAGACGGAAATGCGAATATCGATGTTTCGAAGTTATTGTTTATCATTAGAGAAAAGGGTTTCTATATAAAAACAATACCGGAGTCTCAGTTAACTTGGTTCCACCATTAATTTTTACTCCTCAATTTTGCTAGCACATAATTTTTATACCTATAGCACAACAAATATTATGGCTAACACACCTTTACATAAAAAATAAACAAGTATTATTTACGGGGGAGGGAAGCAGATTGACGCTAGCGTAGCACCCTTAACTTTATATTCAATTCTCAAAATACTGGCACAAATAGTCGATAACAAGTACGTTCTAGCACAACCATCGTCAAAACTAACACATCTACAGGAGTAACCACACAAAAGGTTAAATTTTCCTGTGCAGTCCCTCTACAATTAAGTGGTATTTTTTTTTCTTTTAAAATTGAAACCTGAAATCGGCAAATCAATGATTAATTTTTTTAAATAGCTAATTTTTCTAGGCGAGGTTTGCCCAACTTCTTTATGGCCAAATCTCTACAAAACCATCTATAAAAATAGGGAGTGACAAGAGTTCCGAACGGTCGGAACTCGTACAATACTGCCAGAGTTCCGAACGGTCGGAACCGCGTATTTAATAACAAGGTTTCCGAACGCGCATGCGCTTTGAAAGACGGTCCGACGCTGAACTTATTCTTGCTTGACTCGCGTTTTATCCGTGGTGCGATGGCCCAGCGGGAACGATCCGGGTTTGGCAAGCAGGAGGTTCCCGGTTCAAATCCCACACGTGTTCTTGTTTTTTTTTTTTTATTAAATGCACCAGACATGACATGAGGTCTATTGCGGGTTAGAAGCGGGAGGCGATAGCTGGAGGCAGGTTAGATATGTGTGTTATTCCCCTGATAAAGGAATTTTTTTTTTATAGGTTAAAGGAATTTTTTTTTTATTAAATGCATCAGGCATGACATGAGGTCTGTTGCGAGTTAGAAGCCGGAGGCAGGTTAGATATGTGTGTTATTCCCCTGATAAAGGAATTTTTTTTTATTAGATTAAAGTAATTTTTTTATTATAATAAATGCATCAGGCATGACATATGAGGTCTATTGGGACTTTCAAAGCGCATGCGCGTTCGGAAACCTTGTTATTAAATACGCGGTTCCGACCGTTCGGAACTCTTGCAGTATTGTACGAGTTCCGACCGTTCGGAACTCTTGTCACTCCCATAAAAATAAGGGTTGTTATTTAAAAAAAATGTGGATGACGTCATCCATCACACATGGATGAAGTCATTAACCTTCCGTAAAAGCAGATCTAACTTCATTACTAACACCAATGTGATTCAGTAAGTCTTTTTCGCTCCTGGACGATATATGTTTTCCACTGACTCGCTCGACTTGTTGGCCGCCCTTCTGTCTCGATCTTCTTTCTTCGCCGGTATATACTTGTCTCGTCTTTTCTTTATAATAAAGATTGACTATCGAGTGGAAGCGGTTACCATCATGCTTCGGCTCCTTAGTTTGAAACGAAGAGCTATAATATTTAAACAACCGATCAGTTCTTGTTTTTAGAATCTGCTCATATAAATGTCAAAAAATTCAATAAATTCAAATTGCAACCTCATTGTCACAGTACTAGTATACTTGAATTATTTAATAAGGTTTGCCACTTCTATATTCGTTCGCTATACAAAATAAGGTAATCTTATTAGTCCTTGTATACGTCAGTATTTACTGATACGTCTAACTTGGAAATTTTGACGAATGCTCACTCTATTGGATGTAGAGATCTTTCTATACCTGATTTGATGACCATCTTCATAAACAAAAATAATAATTTATGGTAAAATTTCAATAATTGATTATTGATAATCTCAGGCACACAAAAAAAGTACCGTGTCCGACTGGTCCGCTAAACACGAATCGGATGCCAGAATTGCCCTATCAGATCAGAATTTTTTGGGAATCTCAGGAAACCACCAAAATATTCGAAAATTCAACAAGAATCCCCTTCAATGGAAGACTGACTGATCTTATATATCTTGACTTACCAAGTATGATTTCTAGGCCGGAATCACCTGAACAGTCCATCATATGATCTAACAAAACAACCCGAAAATTCAATTGAACAATTAAACCTCAATGCGATAAAGGATGAAAAAAATAGAGCCAACATCAACTAAATCTTACGTAATGTAAATCTCCAAGTAGGCCATTTGGATGAGTTTTGGAAGAATTGGGGGACAATGCTCCCATGTATTCCGACTCACCAAATACGAATTTGGTACTGGAATTACTCCAGAATCTAATGCTGCAATAAGAAAGAAGCATAAACATGCATTTGAAATCCGAAAAAAAAATCATAAGAATTTGCCGAAAGATCATCCCTAGAGAAAGTGGGCTTGTGGTGGGATCAAATCTATCTTTTCTTATGGTAGAGAATTAGAGCGAGGGTCTCTGATCGCTGTTTATAATATTATACTAGATCGGGCTGGCGCACGATATCTCTGCGAGGCGGACCCTCTACCCTCTACACAATAATTTTTAGTTGAAAAACGTTTTTGAAATCTCGGGGAAAAAGTAGAATCCGACATTGGGTCGCGGGGGAATTATTTAGGATTTTAGGAGCAAAAAAATTGGAAATATCCAAAAACTAAAGCTGACAGCCCCTGCGGCGCTGTCTTTTTCCGGGCCTTACGGGCCCGTAAAAATTTTCGACCCCTCGCTAAAAATTCTTGAGGCCGTTCACTTACAAATTTTTGTTTTCTAAAAGAGCCCCTGCGGGACTGTATTTAAAAAATTAATAATGAAAGGGCCCCTGCGGGGCCGAATAAATAATAGGTTCTAGTAGATCTATCCCCTGCGGGGCTGGCTACCAGATGAATTAAGTTATTAAAGAGCCCCTGCGGGGCTATATTTAAAAAATAATAATCAAACGGCCCCTGCGGAGCCCAATAACTAGTAGGGGCTGGCTACCGGATTAGTTAAACGATTCGGGGCAAAATCGAGGAAAAAATTTTTTTTGACTTTTTGGTGACAGCTGTCAAAAAAATGTCAGTGACGTTTTCTTGTGAAAAAAAATTTTAAGCCTTTTAGGTGACAGCCGTCAAAGTGACGTTTTCTTGAAAAAAAACTCTTGGTGACAGCTGTCAAAAAACTGTCAAAGTGACTTTTTAATGTCAAAGTGAAGGAGGGCGCCATCGACAAACCGAGAACGGTTTCGGGGTGGCGAAGACGTCTGGATTCCGAAACTGTAATCGGTTCCGTACTGGGACCGATATTAAGAAAACGTCAAACTCGGACCATAACCTCAAATTTTTATCGCGACGCACTGTAGATTTTAAGTGGCATTTTGACGACCGACGTTGAAATTTTAAATAGTTTTGGCAAGCCCTGCGCGCGCATGGAATTTGTAGGGTTCTGTGCACGCATCCGGCGGCCATTGGTCTCGTACCTCTTTTTAATTTCGCAAATTTTACAAACCTCTTCAATGTGGTGCTATTGAAACGCCAATAACTTTCTTTATACTCTACACATCGCTATCAAATATAGCCTCGATTTTCCCGACGCAAAGACGCCTATAAAAAGGATTCATGTTTAAATTATCTGTCCGACCAATTTCCACAACTCTCAACTCAAGCAAATGTAAAAGAGAGTATCTTCAATGGCCCACAGATTAGAAAAATGTTAGGATGTTATAAGGAATTTCTTGGGTAACCACAAGAGTGAAAACTACAGAAAACTGGTTTCCAAAATGGTGGAGAACTTCATCAAATTGGGACGCTTGATGAACTTGAAATTGCATATCCTTAATTCCCATATAGATGAATTTCCAAATAATTTGGAAGACTTCAGTGAGGAGCAGGATGAACATTTCCACCAAAGCATTAAACAGATGGAGTGCAGATACTAAGGAAGGTGGGATGGAAACATGATGGCTGATTACTGTTGGACATTGAGAAACGGCGATCATCTCCAACAAGGTGTGAAACGGAAACGAAACCCACTCCACACATCCTTCCAGGACAAGAGAGGCCGCTACCACAAGAAAAGATAAATTTGATCCCTTTACAAGCCCACTTTCTCTAAAAAAAAAAAAATGAAAAGATATAGCATGATTCCCAATTTTGTGATGAACAGAACTTGATTTTTTAAATTTACATTCAATCACGCATTTCCCTGAAAATCCGTAATCAAATCTCGATTTAGTTCCCTCACAATTATCTAGATGTCGCCACGATAATATGCAAAATAAGATTTTACTATTTTATTGAAAATGCGTGATTGAATGTAAATTCAAAAAATCAAGCATTATTTTTCAAGAAATTAGGAATCATTCTATCTTTTCAGTTTTATTTTGCTAGGATGGGAGCTTCAAAAAAAAATCACGAACTTTCTCATGGAAATTATAGGCGATTATTTAGTCTTAAGAAAACATTAAAGATAACAGCATATAATTATCAATAATGATTAATCAGTTTTTAATGATTGGAAATACCAGCCTAATCGAATGTAATTATAAATCTTCAATGAAGGTAAAGCTCCAAAATTCCTATTGTTTAAAATAAAACATCGTTAAGAACAATTTTATCATTATAACAAGTTAAACAACTATTAGGTATACTGTTTATTATAAATTGAAAAAAAAATACCTAAATTACTTTCCATACTATTTTTGATATTGAAGTTCCCTTTAAAACAGTTTCAGGCCAGTAATATGAGATGAAAGGTAATTTTTCAATTATTAAATATAAAACTGAATTTCTTAAGTAAAAATATTACGTGTTTAGATAATTGCTTAGTTACATTTGTTACAAGTAAAGTATGAACAATTCCAGTAAAAATATTTTTTAATAAAAGGCAATTGGAAGTGTAATTTTTGGAAATCAGTTCAACTGAATTTGACAGTCTGATAAAACAAAGAAACTAAGAAACTACAGTAGTAATAATTAAAACAAAGACATGCGTTGACAATTCATACTGGCACTTTGTATTGTTTTGTGTTGATCTCTTGATTTCATATCTAGAGAATTTAGTTCGGAACAAAGAAATATTTCAATGTGGGTAATTATTAAAGTAAAAGTAACGTTATTTTAAGCTACTTCGACGGCTATCTTTGTATAAAATGTACCTATTGTTAAATGATCAAAACCCAAAAAAATATATTTTATAATATAATCTATAAATTAAATTATTTCATACCTCATGCCGATATTTTTTTGTTATATTTTATTGAAAACAAAAAATTTCACTTAAACAACTTAAACAACAAAAACGAAAAAACAAGAATGATGATAATAATAAGAATGTGTAAACAGTGATATAAATTAATACATTAGAAATTCGTCCATAGAATAAAATTAATTTAAGACGCGGAATTATTTTAACTTTCTCAAAAATGTTTTAAATATTTTTTAAATTTACTTACTAACTGAGTTTGTTATAAAGCACGCTGCCCATATAAAATATGGGTTAGACTCATATAGAGTATTCGTGTTGAAAATCAAAACCGTGACGAATTTGATAGCTATATAATATATATTTGACGAGTTAAAAATACCTAATTAATTATTTTTATCAATTTCAAAATTACAGAAATATAAGTAAACATATGTTTTATTTAACTATTACTTAGTTTACAAGATTCTTTATATTTTATTCCAAACATACAACGTATGGCTCTTTTCTTTAACACAAAGACTCAATTTGCCCATGTTCATTTACTCATCCCATAACGAATCGAATCTGCTCAAAGCGAAACAGCTGCTTGCACACTTACTACATAAATAGTTTTCCAATCTACAGATATATTAATAATTTAAACGATGTGACTTGTTGAATTGATTTTTCATCATTTTTACATATTGATCTATACAGGGTGTATTAAGTATAAGTACCATTACTTTAACAAGTGATACATTGGCCTAAAAGGAACAAAAAAGTCCTATACAGAATGTGTCGAAAATTGAACGGTTTTCCCAAAAAAAAAGAAATGTGTAACTTTGATTTTTGAAAGTTAACTACATGGAAAATAATATAAAATAAGTCAAGAAAATTCAAGAGAATGTGCAGGTCGAATATGCAAATAGAAAATTGTAATACGATTTTTTGTCCTGTGGAGGGTTAGGGTGAAATAATTTAATGTACCTAATTTATTAAATTTTTAAAGAGCGCTCTTTAAAAATGTATTATTACATTAAATTATTTCACCAAAACCCTCCACCGGACAAAAAATCGTATTACAAATTTCTGTTTGCATGTTCGACCTGCACCTTCTCTTTAATTTTCTAAACTTATTTTATATTATTTTCCATGTAATTAACTTTCGAAAATCAAAGTTATTGTTATTGTATTATTTTTTTTTTTTTGGAAAACCGTTCAATTTGCGACACATATTGCATAAGACTTTTTTGTTCCTTTTAGGACAATGTATAACCTGTTAAAGTAATGGTACTTATACTTAATACACCCTGTAGATTATAATGTACCCAAACAGAATGAAATTTCATAATCATAATAAATAAAAGTTATACTTTGGTCTTAGAACAAGTCCTTTAATTGTAAAATATCAGAAATAGAAACTGTTAGTATTTAATAAATGTATTGTATCGTTTATAGTTTTTTCACTTAAAATGATTGAAATATCTTCTACAAAAGCATAGATGAAGGTAAAACAGGTAAATAGATAATTATTTAGAGCATTTGTGTATAAAATAAACAATAACGCACTCGCTTGCGGAAATCCAATATTCACCTTCAGTTTTTACACCAAGAAAATCTATTTACGGTTACCTAAATATTATGTTAAACGTTTGTTAGAAGTTACAATCAAAAGATTTCGACAAATCAATAAATAAAGCTACGACTAAAACTTTCTTTCCTTTGTCTAAGTCTTTATAGAAAATTTTATATGTTTGTGAGTGTCGATATTGCTGACGTACCTTCTTTTTTGTAAATCCACGTTGTTTTAATAATAACTGTTTATTTCTATTCAAAATGTATATTTAGTAAGTAATTTTTCAAATAGTTTAGAAAACACTGATCATATTGATACGGGACGGTAACTGTAAAATGTCTTGCTATCTCCATTTTATAATAAAGGTATAAACCTTTAAAAGTTTTACGATATTGGGAAAATAGCCACTCTTAATAGTAATACGTGTTCTGCCAATTGTCTTGTTTGTTGTTTAATTATTTTTATAGATGAGTCATCTGGATCAAACAAATTTGATAACTTTAAATTATTTATCACGTCGATTGTTTCAGAAAGCGTGACAGATTTTTAAATGAATAAATTCGCCTGAGGAAGGAAATGAAATGTTTGTTTGGGTGATGATATTAATTTCTTAAATTAAATTAAATCAAATTTTTTGGTAAACCATTAAAGTTGTTGATTTCGTTAGATATTATCTCTTTATGATGGTGTCATTTTTCATTGTCTTTATTGCATATTCGGTTAATTTTCTATTATTTGACATATTATTTTATATTTGTATGTGGAGTTTATAATATTATCAAAACATACTTTTTTCTTCCCTCTTATAACTCGGGTGTAATATTTCTTTATATAATTTAGAGTACTCTTTATGGAAATGTTATTGCATTTTAAATGTCTTCAAAATGAACAGATGCTATCCAAATGCCCTTTGTAATCCAGTTAGTATTGTTTTTGGTAATGAACATGAAGTTTAAATTGTAATAACCTCGTAAGATACTGGTAAAAGCTAAAAAAGCTTGGTTTCGATAGTTTACTTTACTTTACAAACACTATCCCAGAATTAGTTGTAATTTTTTCCTGAAGAAAGATTAAACTTATATTTGGATACTGAGTGTTTAAAGTCAGCTATCTCTAAACGTCCCATACAAGATCTCTTCAGGGTCAAGAGGTATCGTAATATCTGTAATATTCAATTAATTAATTCAGAAAATCCAAACATGAGCAGGCATTATGTTTTCTTAATCACATGTTATTGTATCTATTCAGATTTATTTGCAAAATAATGATATACTAATGATAGGTATATAACGATATACTAAACAAACTTTCCATAACACACAAACACACAAACAGAAACTGATAATCACGTACTGTATAATACCTATCTCTGCAAAATTTGGTACTTAATGTTAAGTTCAGAAACGATAACATACAATCGCCGTGAATTGCAAACTTCCTACCTCCCTAACTTAAAAGTGTTTCTGGCATGAGTTTCTTCGTTCAGTTTGTATTCTATTCGATTCGTGTTCGGTCTTCATAGAATGTTACACGTTTCAAATTCACATGTACACGCAAAATGTTTCAATTTAAACTTACATTTGTGTTTATTCAAAGCTGTGCTAAATTATTTTATTTGAAAAATTTGTCTGTGGATTAAGAAAAATAAAAATAATATAATTGACTTTTAACTAATTAGTTATTGTTATAAAAAAATTATGTGTGTGAAATTCTGTTTATTGTGTGGAAATAATTTTTACATTTTGGATAAAAATCTCTAAATATGGTACGATTTAAAATTAAATTTAAAATATATGGACACAAATGCAAACCGTTATGTTATGGTATGATGGAATTATTACAATTCAAAGTCTACCTTGTATTAACACTGTGTCCCACGCATAAATGTCTTTTCTTTTCTTGTTCTGCGTTCGCAAAATACAAAATAAGGAAAACATTTTTTTTACACTTTTCACATTATCTATGACGTCATCGAAAATTTTTTTATATGTGACACCCTTTTTTTTATTCTAAAAATTGATAGGCCTTTTACACATTTGAATACTTGATATAGGTAGTTTTTTTAAGTATAGTCTTGTCATTATATATACTTACATATATTATTTTTAAAATCTTAAATATTTAAATTATTATTAATAAATACGATTTTTTAATTATTTGACGTGTCCCTTTAACAATAGAGCAAATATCTTAAAAACGGTTAGATTTAGATATGAGAATACCTGATAGTACTCGAAAGAGAATTGAATTCTGCTAATAATCAACAAATCAAATAAAAAAAGTGCCATTTTAAAAAATTGAGTTTGATAAAATGGGCATTCGAAAATCGCAAATAAAGGCAAGAATTTTATAATAATTTTGAAACAATCAGGGCATTCTTAAGCTAAATTGAAAATTTCGGAAAAAAATACTGCGTCGATGATTTATTCTTAATTTTCAAACCGATGCATTTGTCATAATTTTTGGAAAAAGTTAACTAACTTCCAAACTATTAATTAAAAGTAGACATATTCCAATATCATTAAATAGACAATTTTCAATGGCATCTAATTTAAAATAAAAAATATGTATTACGAAAATCTGTAAACTTATTAAAAAATTTGCCATATTGAATTTTCCTCGCGGAATATTTCAAATTCATAATCAGAGACTCAAAAAATCTCCTAAATAAAAATTTCAAGCTATTTCGTTAAAAACTTTTCCTACATAAGATGTTCATCGAAGCGGATTTTCCTAACAAAATTTTCCAATTTTTACAAAAGTTGTTCAGAATCATCAACCTCAAAAACATCATGTTGTACAATGTACAGGGTGATTATTTATAATTTTAAACCTCCCTTAACTTTGTTATTTTTGGAAAAAGAAAAAAAGTGTAAAGACAGAAGTTTTAGTTATTTTTGCTTAAATTTTAAATACGATATCAGAAAAACAATTGCGTAATGCTAAAAACACTTACAATACAAACTTGTTTTTTTGTATAGTGCACGCTGTATAAAATAGTAAATAGTTCAAAAACTGCAAAAGATAAATATACAGTGTTATATATTTTTCAAAAGCTATTTTAATGCTCTTTCATATTCCGCAAAAACATCCAGCATGTTATCAAACAAGAAGCACAAGTTTGCATTATAACTGTTTTGGCGTTACTCAATTGTGTTTCTGATATCGTATTTAAAATCTTACGTAAAAATAACTAAAACTGTTTACACTTTTTTTCTTTTTCCAAAAATAACGAAAGTTAAGGGGGATGTAAACATATAAATGATCATCCTGTACATACTACACGATTCTTTAAATTTTAATAAAAACATATGGAAATGCCGTCATATTGCATTTTCCTCGCAAAATTTTACAGTTTTTACATTTATTATTATTATTTTGAACTCTTTAGGTAAATAATTGAATATATAGAAACATATGGGGATACTTGTATATAACACGAGATGCAAGGGCGACTATGCACTACCCATTCATAATCTAACACTCCTTGAGAAATGCCCACGTTATCAGTGTATGAAAGTTTATAATGCGCATCCTCAACACATTAAAGAGTGTATAAATTTTAAAAAATTCAAAATTAGCACTTTTGATTATATATGTAATCTTGAACCGTACAGGCTACAAGATTTCCTGTAAAAAATTTGTTGACTGATTTTCAATTATGGGTACTTTGATAGGTAGCTTTTAGATTTAAAATTTTGTACCTGTTTATTTATTTACTGTGTTTACAAATTTTATTTATTTTTTAAATCGTTTGTCCTGTTATATATAACGTGTGAATTTTACATTACCTTGTAATTTTAATTTTGATTTTGAAATTGATTTTAATTTCAATTACTTTTGATTTCAATTTTAATTTTAATCTTTAATTTTGTTATTTGTGTTTAATTGCTTTTGCTTTTACACTAGTTCCTACTAACTTATCTTATCTACAAAACTTGTAGCTTATGGGATCAATAAAGTGTATTGTATTGTATTGTATTGTATTGTAAGGAAAAAATAAAATTTTCCAGGCTTTCAATAAGTGGATATGTTTTAAAAAATGGAAAATTATCAAAATTCCGCTTAGAGGGGTCGATAGTTATATGACATATAATTTAAAAAAACTTGAATTTATCTTAAAAATTGCGTCCGGATGTGTTGATTTCAATGAAGAACAAATATTTTGCGCCACTGTAGAACCAAATCATTCATGTTTTCTCAAAAACAACAGATAATTTTATATATTTATTTGGTAGTTAACTATATACAGGTTTAGCCCATAATTACGAATCTTAACGAAGAGTATATTTAACTTGATAAGGAAAAATCATTAAGAAATATAGAAAACAAATAATAATTTGCAATTCGTAACAACAGTTTCGATCCTAGGAAAATCTTACATTTAGTTCCTCATGTTTTTTTTAATCTCATATTTTTGAAGTGGTTTTTATTAAGAATTTTGCCATAGAAGTTTTAACAAATTAAAGTGAAAAAGTCATTTTCAAAATCAAGATTCAGGCAAATTGGAGTTCAATTATATACCTAGTTAATTATTGATCTGGTACATGTCATCATAACCAATAACATATATCCCTATCCCTATATCTCTATCCGGTTAAAAGTGACATAGTTAACAATTTGAAAATCACACACAAGGTAATAAATTAACACTAAATTTGAATAAGTTGAAGTGAATCCTGATTCCTGATATATTGAAAGAATAAAAATTTTTATTTTGATATGTGCCAAAAACTGATAACCTTTTCCAATATACTATAAGTTTACCTACCATTGACAATATTTGTTTAAAATCGGTTTCCGGTTTCCTCTAAAAGTTGCAACAGATTAAAAATTTTAGAGTGCATTCCTAATTAACTTTTCTTGACTAATAACCGGTAATAATAAATAATATATTATTTTACGTGGCAATTTTTTTCATTTCAGTTATTTGGAAATATATAATGAAAAAGTAAGAGACTTGTTATGTTGTGAAGAATCTGATCGTAATAACGTTGCAAAAAAAACTCAGCCATTAAGGATACGAGAACATCCAAAGAAAGGTCCATACGTCCAAGGTGAGTACTAATATATAGCCAACATTCACGATTAGTGCATTTTCCAAAGAACAAAATTAATTAAAATAAGCAAAATTTAGTATCTTGTTAATATCTCATCAAATCTTGTCATTCTCATTGAAAAAAGCATATAGCTAGAACTTCCCTTAATCAATTTGAATTTTGCTGACCTATGATAGTACCAGGTTCTACTTGGTGATCTCACTTCGAACTAATTCGATAGCGGTTTTAAATTCAAATGTTTTTGGATATATTTTATTCAAAATGGGTAAAATATCAAATATTAAACAGGAATAAGGGTGCTTTTTCGTTGAGGGTGTTTTTAAACCCCAATTCAGGGGTTTAAAAAAAAAGTGACTATTGGAACGTGTAGATCGTCGATCAAAGGTTTTAAGCGAATTATTCAAAGAGGATCACATTTTCGAAAAAGTTTTTCATAACAAAAATAATCCATTAAATAAAAATTTGTTTAAGCCTTGCCTATATGTAAAGTTGTTCGTGTTAAAAAAAAAATAAACAAAAAATGATTACCGAATTTTACCCCTTTTATATCCTCCATATTGAGGGTGCAACATAACATTTTTGTGAGCAGCGACTTCAAAAACATAAATAATATAAATTTCAATAATTTATTCTCAGAACTTCATTATTAATTATTGATTTTTTTATTTTGGGGGCGGTTTTCACCCTCTTAGGGGTAAGAGCAATCATTTTTCTTATAAGATATAAGTTTTATGTCCTAAAACACAAGAGGTTGCGAGGAAAAAGTTCTACTTGCTCAAAACAAACAAAATATGTTTTTCCATTGTACCCCTATTAATTATATCGGCCATATTTAGAGGTACAATCGCGAATTCTAAAATCTAACTTGAGATTCGTAATTTGTGACTTCAAATATATATACATGAATTTTTTTTATAACTTACTCTTAATACTTGAGTCAGTATTAAATTTTGAACTTTAGGGGTGGTTTTCACCCTCTTAGGGATAAAAGCCCATCTATTCCTTTTTAATATTCGAGGTTGATACCCTAAAGTTTAAAATCTGCAAAAAAATTACAAGCAGCTGTAGAATTAGTTGGGTATTTTTTGGCACCAAGTGACTGTATGATGAATAATGAAAACACAATATTGTAATATAGTAATATAAATATGCTTCCAATTTCATGATACTCACAAGAAAGTTTAGTATGATTTATGGGATTTTTACCTTTTATTAATTTTGACAATCGCATATTTTTATTTTCATTTCCTTTCATTTTCTTTTTAGGTTTACTCAAAATTTACTTTGATTATATCTAAACCTCCATATATGCCCCAACTCTAAAATAAAATGTGCGTTGTGTGTATTTGTATGTAAACTAAAAGAAACGGCTAAACTAATGAAATGACTTTTCGACCAACCTCAACCTCAAATAATTAATTATTCTAATTCAAACTTCGAACAATTCCTGAAAATACCTCTTCTAACTATAAACGAAACGCCGGAACTTTCAGATTAAGCGATGAAACCTAGATCTGTAACACAAGATTATGTTTTGGACGTGTTACTATTGTTGTACAAGATAAACAAATCTTCAGAATAAAACAAAGATGTTGCAATTGTTACGACACCGTTACATTTCTGTGTCAACCTATGCAGGAAGTGCATAGATGGTTAGAATATTATTTGTTGTATGCATAATTAGTAATCATGTGAGAACAACAACTAATTAGCATTTTCAAGTAGATAGTTATAAAAATCATTACATAAACAAACAATGCTTTCCTCCATTGTTATTACTACAATATTATACAATAATGTAAGTAGTAAGTACAAGAAAACCCGTAATACCCATGTTATTCAGATTGACTTAATGAAGTCGTTGACCGAGCTTCCATATTATTTATATAATTGTTTTTATCTGAAGTAGGAAACAAGAGATGTAATATTCCTGAAATTATATACCGGGTATGGGCCAAAAAAATTTGCACACTTTTACTTTTGCCCATAACCTTTTTGTTTATTAATCTAGGTGTCGTTGCTTACAGAAAAAAAAAGAATGGATTAACGATGAAAAATTTCAAAATGTTTTAAAATGCAAGATGGCGACCGCGTTTGAAAATTGTTTTATTTCAGGCCAATTCTTTTTCAGGAAAAAATGTAGAAATGACATATGCATTACAGAAAAGCAATAAAAGTAACCTTTCATATTTTTCAAAGAAAAGAGTGCAATTAATTGTATTACAGCTTAAGAATGACAAAAAGACGCTTTGTATAATTACGTATAGTTCTACTCCCGGGAGCTCGATTTTTCTGATCAAGGTGTTAAAATGTAGAGGAAGGTTCACTTCATTTTTGTATTGGATGTGTCATTTCGGCATTTTTTTCTTGAAAAAGAAACAGCCCATACATATAGGGCTACCTTGCATTTAAAAAAATTAGCCATTTTGAAATTGTTTCTCGATAATCCTTTTTCTTTGTAAGCAACGACACTAAGCTCATTAAAATCGGTTAATAAATAAAAAAATTTTGGCCAAAGAAAAAATTTAATTTAGGTAATACCTACAGCTTAAGAATGTCAAAAAGACGCTTTGTATGATTACGTATAGTTCCGCTCCTGATGGACCGATTTTTCTCATCGAGGTCTGAAAATGTAGAGAAAGATTCATTTTGTAGCTTTTTTCTATTGGAAGTGTCATTTCGACATTTTTTCTTCAAAAACAATTGGCCCCAACAAAGGGCTAATTCCAAACTAGGCCTTTTAAAGAATTGGCCATTTTGAAACTTTCTCGTCGATAATCCATTCTTTTCTAAGCAACGACACCTAAATCAATTAAATCGGTTAATAAATAAAAAAGTTATGGGCAAACGTATAAAGTGAAAAATTTTGTGGCCCACCCGGTATATATTTTTAATACTTATATATTTTAAAAACTAATAAAATATACTGTAGTCTCTTCAATACATAAATAGATAAATATACCTAGGCGTTTCGCGAAAAAAATGCAGGGGCTTCAGCGAATTATAGACACGATGCCTCCGCTCCGTGGAGAATATCACCGAAAAGTTAATAAAGACTAGGTAACTTTTTCTTCGTCAAATGTCTTCTCAAGTAACTTACTCAGTTCTGGCAGTTTGAGAGTCTCGACGAATCCTACCGACTGCACCACTTAATAATCTAAGAGACTAAAAAATTTATTGCACAATATTATAAGATATTAGCTAGTTTCTTTCCTTAGGTTTGGGTGGGATTGAGGCCAATAATCAAAACAACAAACTGTTTTTTAATAATGTCGACGTTTCGAAATAATTTATTTCATCCTCAGGACACTGAAACTACATTTTAATCAATTCATAATGTTCTGTGATATTTCCTTTTAAATTTTTTTTTATCCTCTTTCTATTTAATTGTATATAATTATATTAATTTTCATCTTTTCTTAAAACTACCATCATTGTGCATTATTTCAGTGTCCTGAGGATGAAATAAATTATTTCGAAACGTCGACATTATTAAAAAACAGTTTGTTGTTTTGATTATTGGCCTCAATCCCACCCAAACCTAAGGAAAGAAATTAATAACAGGCTACTACGCTCATTTAATATTAGCTAGTATTAAAGAAATAGTAATTCTATTTTATTTAATGTGCTACCGATTTCTCAGCAATTTACAAACAATCAGATATCATAAAAGTTATCTGAAGGTGTAACGTAAATTGTTGATCAGGAAACCAGTAGCATATTAAACAGAATTTCTGAGAAAAAAGGAGTTTTTTCATTCCTATGATAACACTCACATTTGATTAATAATTTTAATTTATTTGTAAACTATTTGCAACTTTTTTTTATCCAGTTGTTAAATTAATCGACAGATTTCAAATTTCTTTAAGATATGTATTTTTTTTATTAGGAAAAAAAAAGGTTTTTGATTGGTCTTGAATTTTGTGGCAAGTTAAATATTTTTAATTTCAATATTCTTTTCTTTGAATTCTTTGCTATGAATTATTTAATTTAATTTAATGTTTTATAACATGTAGTTATAAAAAACAGTTGCTTTAACGGATTAGACAGTAATTGAAGCCTAAAACGGTTTCAATGATTTTCACGTCCAAAAGATTTTATATTTGTATGACCCTGTCAGTTGATATCTATACCTACCCGTTGTTTTTCAGGTTTATCAGAACACCAGGTAGCTGATTCTTCAGGTTTATTAGAATGGTTAGAGAAGGGAAATAAGCAAAGACGAGTTGCAGCCACTTTAACGAATCCTCAGTCAAGTAGAAGTCATTCCGTGTTTTCAATAAGCTGTGATGGTGTCAAACTACATTTAATTGATCTCGCTGGTAGCGAAAGGGCTGGTAATAGATGTTACAGTACGTCTCAGTTCAGGGAAGGTGCTAATATTAACAAAAGTTTAGTGGCATTAGGAAATGTCATATCGGCATTAGGTTGGTATTTTCTATAGTGCTTAAAAAAATAGTAATTATAAAGGATGTAAACTTTGCAGATATAGTAAGGTGCGGGTGGTTCAAATCCGCACCTTACTTATGTCTTATCTTGTTAAAGAATAATCAAACAAATGCAACGCATAGGTTTTAAATTTAAAATAGTTAATAAAAGGCAAGTTATTATGGAATTGGAACGACTTTAATAAGAATGACGAACAGAATATTTAACAAAAATCAAACAAAATAAAGTAGAAAATATTTAACCAAAGAGAGCAAAAAGAATAACGATATTAGATGCAAATTAAATCTAAGAAGAATTGGTGCCAAATGCACTCAGTAAAAATATAAAATATTATTGTAGCAGACACGCCACTATATCTATTAATACCCTTTGATATAGTTTTTATATAGTTTATTTTTAATAAATAGAGCTTTTTTATTATCTTCATTACCTCTTAATTGTTATTTGTACAGATTGGAAACAAAAACATTATTTTTTGAAATACAGAGAAATTCACGAGGAAAAACATACTGCTATGGTAGTGAGAGATTACTTAGGCGAATTATAAATGGATTAAAAAATATTTGAACATTTTTTTATTGTACTACTGGGTAGTTAATGAATTTTTCATAACATTTCTTAAGATCACGTCTTTTAAACTACTTGCCAGAATTTATTCGTATTTTGGGTGTATGTAATACACTACTAATTGTCAATTCATATCCTTACTCAAAAATAGAAAATTCCAGATCAGGATTAAGAAATTTTTATTTTCGGTTCGCACAGGAAAAATTACCTGTACCTATATGTAGTTTTTAAATTCTGGTACTAAATTAAGAAACTAAATATAACAATGTCAAAATATTTGTATCTGGTTTTTTAACATTAAAATAATAAATTGCCTACAACAAATTCTTGAAAAAAAAAAAAGTACCTAATTAATAACGTCAACAATTATTAAAAAACAATGGACCATAAGAAAATGTGATAATGTGCAAAATTTATTGCCCGTTGCAATAAGTACACAATAAGTTACAAAATAGTGAGGGGAAAATATTAAGCTGGAGAAAAAATTTTTTTAATTAGAGAAATTAAAAATGTTTACTCCAATGTTCTCATTTTGATAATGATTTTCTATAAACAAATCACTTTGTAGTACAAGAAATAGGTTCAATCATTTTTTGCTAGCGTAAGTGAACTGTAACTACCATAACATACTTCTATTTTTCATATGGGGAATATGAGGATCATCTGGGATATTTGCATTTTTTTCTTAGTAACCACCAATTCTGTATGATTATAATTGATGAGTTTTTCTACATTAGTAACAAAGAATAAAAATCACAACCTCGAGGAAAGTGTGCTTTGGCTCATCTACGCTTAATTGATAACCATTTTTTTGTCACGTATAACACTTGATGTATCATATTGGTTATTGTGTAGTTTCTTGTACATTCCGAAATGATATTCATTAACTCCTATAATATGGAGAGATTTGTGGAATGAACCAGAAACAGTAGAAAAACTAATTCTACCTATTATTAGTTGCATGATCCACTTGACATATTGGATTTCTCGCTGTTATTTGTGAAGATGTGACTAGTCATATTATATCAATATATGGTTAGCAAATAAAAAAGTACTTAAACAAAAATAATAATTACTTCTAAGGCCTACCTCTTGAACAACAATTCTTGCCAATAAGGATGCTACGTTTAAAAATATTCATACTATAACGAAACTTGAAAAATATTAAAGTAACAACAGCTCATATAATGGTCCATTTAGTAAAACGAAAAAGAATTTAAAAAATAGTCGTATAAGTGCAAACGTCAATAAATTGTAGATAAAAATGAAGAATACGGAATTTTGTATATATTTCTTATAATATTTCATTCGTTTCTCTCATAGCAGTGCTGTTGCAAATTCTATACAGGGTGAGGCAATAGTGCGTCGGACACCTCGATATCTCGAGTTCTACGATAGCTGAAATTTTTTAAAAAATTGCATTTAAACTAGATAAAAAAGTGTATAACTGGAAATTATTTTCGAACATACAGGGCGAGCCAAGACGAAATTACAGGACCAAGTGCCTTTTTTTAAATGGAATGCTATGTATATCAGTACATTTTTTGAAGCCTCTTTCAAGGCTCTATTCATTCCTATATTAGCAATGAATACCTCCCAACCACTTGGATATAATGAATTTTTTTGTTAAAATAATGCAATCTGCAGATGGATATTAAAAAAATCACCACAGTCACAATTATGGGTTTTAAGAGAAACTTATGTGAATACCAGTTACGAGATATCTAATTAATATTTTTTAATTATTTTCATTTCCTAAAACTATACAGGGTGGCCAAATATTATTTCTCAATTAGGAACTTTTTAAATTTAATTTTCTCCTGTTTATTTTTCAACGATGTGATGTAGAAATGAAAAACGAACATTTTTTGTAAGTACTTCCCCATGGATAATTGCAACCAATTTCGTTTTATTGAGCAATAATTACAAAATTCAAAAATAAACTTAAAAAAGAGGTTTCTTCAAATAACTCAGTAGAAAAAAATATAATAAAATAAATATTCCACATGCTGCCCATTTTCATTGACACACATCTCTATGCGCCTTTGAAATGAGGTTCCCACTGTTCCTAAAAATGCCGGTGTGATAGATCTAAAGGCAGTTATTATATTATTCTTTCCTTCATATTTTGTACTGTTGTTGGTATGTCTCTATAAACAATTTCCTTCACGTATCCCCATAAAAAGAAATACATTTTTGTAAGATTTGGGGATCTAGCAGGCCATTTAGTGGGTCCATTTCTTTCAATCCATTGATGAGGGTAGGTATTATTTAAGTGGTCTCTAACTGCATTTAAATAATGTGGTGAAACCACATCCTATTTCAAATTCTTTCAGGGAGATTTACCAATAATTGTGGCAGATAGTTTTCCAAAAAATGAAGATAAATAGCTCCAGTCAATGTACCATCAAAGAAATGAGGCCCTATTACATGTTCTCCAATAATTCCTCCCCAAACGTTTATAGACCATCTGTGTTGGTTATCAACTTGCATAAAAAAGTGAGGATTTTCCGAAGCATAATAATAGAAATTGTGCCTATTAACAAATCCAGTTTTATGAAAAGTTGCCTCATCAATGAATAAAACATTATTGAAGAAGTTGTCATCATCTTGCATTTTACCTCTGGCCCAATTACAAAATTGTAGGCGCTTTTGAAAATCGTCATCAGATAATTCCTGGTGCATTTGAATATGATATGCATGCAACTTATTTGTTTTTAAGATTCGACCCACAGACCGTCTACTTATTCCTACTAATGAGCTCACTTCTCTTTGACTAACATGGGGATTCTCAACCGTTGCCAGCAACATAGAAAACTCATATTCTTCGTTCACAACACGTTTTATATTCGACATTTCCAGTTTCCAGAAAACTATCGAGAAGGTTTTGGAAGCTCCTAACATCAGGAATCCTTCTTTGAGGATAAACTTGGTGATGAATTCTATTGGCAAGTAAACAATTTCTGTCTGACTCGCCCAAAAGTCAAGTCTACAAGTTCCGGTTTATTAAAATTCACATTGTAAAATTCCAAATATTTTAAATTCAATACAAATTGTAACTAACGACCGATAACTGTGATAAATTGCTTGTCGAATAACGAAAACAGCAAAAAAATGTACAAAAAAATATTACAATAAAGGATCTGTTAAATACTATTTACTCTACTCTTTTCAATGGATTGGAAGAAATGCTCTCACTAAATGGCCTCATTTCAAAATTGCATAAAGACGTGTGTCAATCAAAATGGGCAAGACGTCGAACACCTATTATAAATTTTTCTAATGAATTATTTGAAGGAACCTCTTTTTTTAAGTTTATTCTTGAATTTGACACTTATTTATTTATAAAACGAAATTGGTTGCAATTAGCCATAGGGAAGTACTTACAAAAAATGTTCGTTTTTCATTTCTTCATCACATCGTTGAAAAATATACAGGATGTTCCATTTGAAAAAATTGACAAAATTCAATTTAAAAAGTTCTTAATTGAAAAATAATTTTTGGCCATCCTGTACAGTTTTAGGAAATGAAAATGATTCAAAAACATTAATTAGATGTCTCGTAACTGGTATTCATATAAGTTTTTCTTAAAACCCATAATTGTGACAGTGGTGATTATTTTAATATCCATCCGCAGATTGCATTATTTCAACAAAGAAATTCATTACATCCAAGTGGTGGGGAGGTATTCAATGCTAATATAGGAATAAATAGAGCCTGGAAAGAGGCTTCAGAAAATGTACTGATATAGGAGCATTCCATTTTAAAAAAAGGCACTTGGGCCTGTAATTTCGTCTTGGCTCGCCATGCATGTTCGAAAATAATTTCCAGTTATAGACTTTTTTATCTACTTTACTTGCAATTTTTTTAAAAATTTCCAGCTATCGCAGAACTCGAGATATCGAGGTCCAACGCACTAATGCCCCACCCTGTATATAGGTATTATTATTTCTTATCACAAGTTTGAGAAAATCTGAAAGAATATCCGCGGTGTCGTAAATAAATTTAAAAAAATGTATTAATTAAAAAAATTAATTGCTGCCCTACTAAAGAGTTTATTAAATCCAAATTGACTATTAATACCTATAAACACACCTATCTCTTTGAAGTTGTGATCAATGATAACTCCAAGATATCATGCATAAGAAATATAAAAGTTCAATGTTGACGTATTTTCAAAAAGTATTCAGCCTGTAGATATAATAATTAGGGAGTTATGAAGAAGTAGAAAAGGCAAACTTTAGTTTTTTCTCAAAATTACTCAAAAATTAAATGGTCTACCAAAAATTGGAAAATAAAACTTTCCCCATTGATTATTAATTTCCCATAATAAGCGAAATTCACCCTAAATTTCCAGCACACTGTATATGAAGTTTAACTTTGCCGCTGAAGCTTGAACTACGAAAGGTAAAAAAAGCTATCAGGTAATTTTAAACTTTTGGCGGAGGTTCCGGGATTATAAAAATATTTATTATCCGTAATGATAAGTTAAAATATAATAGTAATACCCATTATTTCAAATCATACTTTAGATTGACGAATCCTTTAACCGCTTGACGAAGCATGGATGGTTAAATTTTAAATGTAGTGTCCGGTCTTTTATTTAAGTAAACTGGAGTGATAAGCAGGATGTTTTCTTCTATGGGGTTCTCCGATAAAGTTCAGAGCCAAATTTGTGTCTGTGGTTATTTGAGGTATTTTTGCATACGAAATCGCAAGACAGAGTTGCTGAATTAAATAAGCTATTCAAACCTTCATGGAAATGTTCTCTAATTTTCCAATATTTTTTGTATATCTTCCAATTGAACAATGAACAATGAACAATCAGTCCACTACAATACAAAAGTCGTTTCTATGTTCACGCAACAGTTCAAATGTACCTACTATAAAAATTTACTTTCTTAAAGTTCTCAATGAATGAAATTTTTTTGAAACTTAATAAAGTTAAGATTTATCGTACCCTCTCACAAAATATCAGGTTTTATATTATTTACTGACAGCTCAGACTTTTAAAAGAACTTACTCAAACAATCATTGACACATCCAGGGTATTAATAATATAATTATTATGAGGATTGATAATTCTTTAAGTACCTAATTACGAATTTTATCACTTATATACTGAGTCTAAAGAAATAGGTATTTCTTAATACCTACCTATTACCTATCCATCGTCGGCCTACCTGTCTGTCGAGATAATTTAAAGACACTTCGAGATATTTTGTATCTAGATGTATAGATCTACCAAATCATTGTAATGCAAAAAAAGCCAATACATATGAGGGCGGACGAAGACATGAGGCCAGGGAAACTTTCTTAAATTTCATATTAAAAAGTAAAAATTGTTCCAATACTTTTTTAATAAAACATCCTTTCGGAAATGCACATCATTTCCTTATACTTATGTATATTATGGGCCAAATTTTTAATAATAATTCTTATGGGGAAATACACTATTATTTTACCCCAATTTTTTTAAGTTTATCATTCAAGATTAGTAGGGGTGTAATTGTCTTTTAGGTTTTACTGGATGGGTGTTACCTAAACTTGAAATATAATAAATGGCATATTTTATTTGAAACCGTTAGGTGAAAATATCACACAGAGGTCAACACCATAATTTGCTGGTTGCAAGATATAGATGGCGCTTCTGCAGCATTAGTTAAGAGTGCCAGTGTGGTTCAAATTGTCACACTTGTACGGACAACAGTGCTTTGAAACGTTGCAGAGGTGTTGTCCATGACTACAATATTAACCACACCAACAGTTTGTGAACCAGTTCTGCGAAAGCGCTTTCTATATTTAACGACGAGCATTATTACGAGATTGCGCCTCTTTATAATTCTTTAAGATTATGTTAATACTTAGGAGATATTATATTATTAAGTTTTATTCAAATAAATATGGGACGTCAACTTAGTTAGTAAAACATCCGTCGATTTAAGTACTCGGTATGTAAGTGGAAAGCAATGTGGAAAGTATACAGGTTCAACAAGGCTATATAACAGAGGTTCCTTCAATCCTCTTCGGATTACAATTAGATATAATTATATACTGTCAAATAGACTACAGGGTTATTTCTTGTCTTTGGATTAAGTATTAAATCATCTCAACAATCCATATTTATTTTAGTGAACCACTCAAGAAAGTGGAAAAAATGAAAAACATTTTTAGATTAGTTTTTTGCAGATTCTATGAAGGTTAATGGTTCTTTGTTTGTTTTAATTATATACAAGCACCCTGTATCTCTCTAACGAGTAACATTTTACCAAGACTTGTTTGACTTAAAAAGTCTATATTGATGTCTAATACTCTAATATCTCCATCAGTTGCTATTTGACCTATTAGTTTTGAGACACCCTGGATAATACTTTTCTTTCTGTTAACAATTTTTTTTGGATATTCATAATATTAGATTTATTTCAATAAATGGGTTTTTAACTTTTAAATCAAGCAAATAGGTACGTGTTACACATTTCTATATTCAGAAAAATAAATTCTATTTCAAAATATGCAAAAATATCAGGAAGAAAATTATAAAAACAATACGGGAGCAATTCAAATCAAATATCGTAATTAAGATATAAGGGAAACACTTTTAAGATATGTATGTCAACATTCACTTTTTTCAGCAAACAAGAAATCTCATTAAAAGTTTTTACAGTTTGCTAAAAAATGGAAGAGTAAAAGGTGCAATTTTTTCGTACTAGTGTGTAATTTTCTTGACATGATATTGGGCCAGGTAAAGCCCTAAGTGGAGGCTCGAGCCCAGAAAACCTCCCCCTCCCATTAGTCGGCACCCCGGCAAGTATTTTATTGTTGAACAACTCGATTTAAAAAACATAATCGTCACCTAAAAAACATCGAGAACGAATCATGACATGAATTTGAAAACTATTTTAAGAAACAATCCATTACATTTTTATGGATTCTGTTCTGTTATCCATTCCACACGCGTCGTATTACATGGCGCGATAGCTAATTTGGGATATGTACAGTGCACCTCGGTGCATTTTTCATTCTAATTTTCACTTGTCTATTTCAGCGGAACAAACCTCCAAACAGACCAAGAGCATACGTAGAAAGTTCGTCCCATACAGAGACTCCGTTTTAACATGGCTATTAAAAGACACATTAGGTGGAAATTCCAATACAGTAATGGTTGCTAGTGAGTATTTACTTTCTTGTTTTATGTATACATATAGTAGTATTCAGATTACACAAATTTGTAAGAAACATTTTAAAAAATATTTAAATTTGAAAAAATACGAAAGATCAGTGTTTAAATAATATGAAACCGACATAAAAAATACTTGGTTTTATTGTTATTGTTAAATGTCATAAACATATTGATGATTTCTTTTTTAAAAAATATTTGTTTTTTTTAACCAATTGTATTTTAGTGACATTTTTGAAACCTTAACAATACTATCCGATTCTTTTTTTTTTTTTCTTAAAGAAAGGAACAAAACTTAGATGAGGATGTTATCGGAAACACCCTGTTCGAAAATAAATTAATTAATTAATCCTATATTACTAAACTTTCGATGATATTGATAATAACAAAATGTTTCTGTATACTTTTTAATTTCTAGTGAGCTCTCCTTTACTTATTAATTACCTTGTCTTTTACAGCTGTCTCTCCTTCCAGTGCGTGCTACAATGAGACAGTAAATACTCTGCGTTTTGGGCAACGGGCCAAACTCATCGTGTCACATCCAGTAGTGAACGAAGATCCCAAAGAGAAAACTATTCGAGAATTAAGAGCAGAAATTGCCAAATTAAGAGATCTACTAAAACTATCCGAGGTGAATATATATTAATTAACTAATAAAATTGTTTCTTTAAACATGTTTTTTATTAATTTTTTTATAGTTGTCTCCAGAATTATTTCCACAAGGTTCAATGTTTGCAAACGCCATTTCGTTAGTAAAAAATAAAATTCCAGAAGAAAACCAAACAGACTGTCCAGATGTTCCATGTATTCAAAATGTCGAACCTTCTTACGTACCCGAATCCTGTAAAACCTTTGAAAACATAAAAGAGGAACAAATATCTACATCTCATAAAGATCCCTTGGACAAAAATGAAACAAATGAAAATAACCCTATAAAAATTAATGAAACTAACGATTATAGTGGTGAGTTAGAGAATAAAAATTGTGTGTATGATCATGACATTTCAATTAATAACCAATACAAAATAATTGACAATAACTGGGCAGCCATTGCTGTATTAGATAACACGTCAAAAATTTCAACTGAAAAACTGCTGCCCCTAATAAACGTCTCCAGCTGTATCAATCAGGCCAGACCTACTAAATTACGAAGAACATTCAGTGTAGACCACTCTTACGTTAAAATGGAGAAAGGAAGACTGAAAATGTTTGGTTCTGAAGAATCAATCCCTTCTACAAGCACTGCATCTCAAAAATCCAATAGTTCTACAACTCTAGTAGAAGAACGGAAAAAATCCCTGACACCTATAAAAAAACCGGCGAGTTCATCAACTTTGGCACTACGTCGACGTTCCCTCAACAAATCAAATCCATCTCTGCCTAAAACACTCCCTAAAAGAAAATCATTGGAGAACAATCCTGACAAAGCAGAAAAAGGAGTTTCTACAGAAGGTTCAAACAGTATCAAAAAAATTGAATCGAAGGTTAATTCTATTCGAAAATATAGCGTTAAACCTAGATCGCAGATAGTGGCTGCAGTTACTAGCAGACTATATTCGAAAACTAAAAAGAAAGAAGTAGCCACAGATACAAGTGACATCAACATCAGCAGAAATGAATTACCAAAAGAATTGACTATTTGTACACAGGCAAGAACGCGTTTAAGGGAACTTACAAGACGAGCTCTAAGAGCACATAGGCAAAAACATGTACAAACACAAACTGATTTATATCCAGTACTGCGTATTAAAGAAATTTCCACAGATGTTGATGACCTACGAGTCATGTTAGGCGAAGTTAAAGACGCAGAAACAGAATCCGAGGTTATTACTACAAAAGATGCTTGCGTCGATTGCAGCTATTTTAATAAATTCTCTGATGATGATCATAGAAGTGGTAATATATTTTTCACGAGAACTTGTGGAACACAATTTCCTGAGAGCCATGACATCGAAGACACAAACGAAACCGCAAATGAAAAAGAGAATATATTACCTTCTGCAAGGGTACCTTCAAATTCAATATCTTTCACGAAATATTTACGTGAAGTAGAATATCCAAAGTTTGAAATATCCGATGTTATACCTAATAGTCCAATTTATACCAAAACCGTTAATATAAACATATCTCATAATTACATCAACGGAAACAGAAATGATAGTGCATCAGATGATAGTATCGATAATCTCAATGTGCAAAATGTATGTTTTCCCACGCCTGATCTAATCAGTAATCACAACTCATTAGAGCAACAGGGTCACGATATTCCTGGATGCTCAAAATCGGAAGTATCCCCAGCAAATATCAAAGAGATACAAGTTCAATATGCAGATATGGACATGCTACAAGAGCATTTTACGATTAACGAAAATTTCATGTGCGTAAATGAAAATAAAAATTACACAGTAGCTAGATGTTCAATAGTTCCCAAAACAACGAAAAAAATACAATCCATAGATATATTGAGTGTTCAAGCGCCTGAGATTTGCATTATGAAAGGCTTTAACGAAGATTACTGTAAACCTTTGCCTGTATTTCAACCAGAGTTCGCAAAACCTAGAATCGTGGTATATAAAGGGTTCAAATGCGTCGACTGTGTTACGTTAGAAGAACCTCTTGTCCTTAAATCTATTGTAAAACACATCCGTAAAAATAAATCTGTGTTTATTAATTCAAGTTCAAGTGACGATGACATATCCAGTGGTGACCTACCAGATTCGCTAGATTATCATATGACAAATAACAGAAAAGTCAAATTTCCTGGAAAAAATCAAGATAATTCGTCAGAGAATCAAAGAATGGTCAAAGCGATGTCCGATTTCTTAGAAGAAGCCACACAATTGATGAATAACCTCACACTAGCGGCTAACAATATAAGCTGTAACTGCAATCTACATTTGGACGACTCTTATGAATTTGAAGTAACCTTAAATGATATCAGAGGTTTAAATAAACCCAGTCGCAAAAGAAGAAGAAGAGCGCCTTGTACTACATCTACCTTGAGAATGGAAAATACAAAAAGAGACGCAGTTGTTCAGTCTCTTCCTGTAAATAAATCAGATTGTTGTACCCAATGTGAAATAGTTGCTCCAACAAACAAATATGAAGCACTGGTTGAAGATTCGTGTAAACGATTAGAACAAAAAATTAATAAAATATCTACGGCGCAGCCGAAGGTCAATATTAGTAATGATTATCAAAATTATCATAACGATATACACGATCCGTTCCCCGAAGAATTAGCTTATAATCCATGGGATTTAAGCCATCCTTCGAATGGCAATGATGTTGAAGACTCAAGCCTGGAGAGCAATCCAGTTACATTTTCTGACTATGGTAGTTTGCCTAGAAAAACACACAAGAGGCATAGAACTCCCACTTGTAGCCCAAGTGCATTTCTGAGACAATTAACAAACATGCGAAGGCAGATCATCGAATCTTCTAGAGAAGAATTGTTGGGTGGTTCAAATAATCATTGAATTATTTATTGGAATTGACCCATACCGCGTAATGTATTTGTTAAGGCATTCATTCATTGTACCACCCAGTAAATGAGATTGGAATGTTAGAAAGAAAATGTCAACAATTGTTATTGATAAAATTGTGTTTGTTCCTATTGTATTCAACTTGACCTAAGTAAATTTGTTATTTTTATTAAATAAAAATGTAATTGTTTGACATAGATATAGATAACAGAAACACTAATTAGTTAATGTAGCGATAGAATTGTAATATTTTTATATTTATTTATTATAATCTAGATAGACGCATTTAAAGTTGTAGAATATGATGCGTAGAATGTTTGATATTAACTAACTTTTTCTACGAACTTCTTACACTATGAAACAAGTTTATTAGCCAATAAATTTCTATTTATTAAATGTTGTTTAAATTTTTTTTAATATTCTACAGGGTGTTCCAGAAATAATTGCACACAAAGACACCACATACTCCCGAGGTCAAAATAAATCGATTGGACCAAACTTACCTCCTTACCGGTTTTTATTTATTATCTCCGAAACTGTTCAAGTTAAAGTAATGAAATTTTGCACATCCACTAAACTTTCTAAGCCTAACAATATGCGGTAAATATCATCTCAAAATTTTTACCAAGGGTGGGTCAAGCGGTAGGGGTGGGGGGTAAAAATTACCGCAACTTTTTTATTTGTAAATTTTTTTGAGTTTTGACTTCAAATTATGAATTCTCAAAGTATTTTACGAAGAAAACAAAACAGAACAAAACAGAAAACAAAATTTAAGAGCCAGATCAAATCAAGATCATCTTATTTATTTTAACAACTGCTCAAAATGCTTAAATTTTGTTTCGACGCGAAAAGGAAAAAATCAGTCCACTTACCTAATGATTTTAGAGCATGCATTTGAATATTAAAATGAATTTATCTCGAAAACGGTGCATCCGATCGAAGTTACACAAGAGGATGTTTTCTTCGTAAAATATTCTGAGAATTCATAATTTGAAGTCAAAACTCAAAAAAATTTACAAATAAAAAAGTTGCGGTAATTTTTACCCCCACCCCTACCGCTTGACCTACCCTTGGTAAACATTTTGAGATGATATTTACCTCATTTTGTTAGGCTTAGAAAGTTTAGTGGATGTGCAAAATTTCATTACTTTAACTTGAACAGTTTCGGACATAATAAATAAAAACCGTCTTCAGGGGCCCACATTTAGGGGCCTGTAGTTCTCTTAGGATGCATTTTGGTATAGAGGTAAGTTTGGTCCAATCAATTTATTTTTACCTCGGGAATATGTGATTTCTTTTTGTGCACTTATTTCTGGGACACCCTGTATATCATAATATCCAAAGTGTATGGCAATATGTTCTAAGATTCTAACTTTAACACTTCATTCTATCTATTTTGCGTTTAAAATAAAAATAACATTCCTTGTAATCAATAGCCTCAGCTACCGAAAAGTTTTCAATATGCCTGTCTTGTTTATTTCCTGTGATATAAGTTAACAAATGTCTAAATTACTTCTAGAATTTCGGTGTATTCCTAAAAGATAAACTTCAGTAACTTGGGGCACGAAAGCCAGAATCTGACGTAATCATGCTCATAATACCATTCTGGTCTAATCGAAAGTGATACCAACTTTCTTATTTCAAACACCTTTTACACCCTATATATTTTTGCATTTTCTTGTTCGCCATGAAATTCTGATTTACGTATTGTCTCGACAACCCCAAAAACACAACTAACTCTAATCTTCATTCTATCCTGTTATTACGGTCATTAGTTTTGCATCAGTAATAAAATAGCTTGCTCAGCCTTTTACCATGGTTCATTTCCCTGTACGTACGTGCTGAATAGAATTAATTTGCTTTCATCTTCTATAACATGTACAATATGATTCTACTTTTAATGACCTGATTTTAATTAAATAAAAGTAATGTTCTGGGCGTTGCAGTAAATAATGTTTGAAATAAATAATTAGATTTGTCCTTCATGACAATAAATTATGTCTTGATTTGTTAAGCTCAATTGTCTTTTGTTAGCAACGTGTTATCTATTTTCCACGTTCCAAATTTCAGAAGTATATCTTTCATAATAACCAAGTTATTAAGTAGGCAATACTTTTGTGACCAGCCAGCCGGTATATGCAGGCATTTTCACAATAATTAGTTCCATACTTATTTTTTAAAGGTTTTGCATATGCCAATGAGAATTTATCATCAATGACCAATAATTCGTTTTTCGGTTTTTGCTTCCAAAAAAAATTAGGTAACACGACTTCTCCTTATTCCTGAAAAGTCCTTGTGCAGGAGAGGCTTACACATTTAGAGAGAATATACTGGGATTAACTCAGGAACATACAAGGATAGCGACCGAGAATGGAATCGAAAACCCCAAAGTTGCGAGACAAATATGTTTGCCTGGCGACCAAGTAGTCATTAATATTATTAAGTTCGCATATTAATATATTCTTCTAGAAACAATTTATATTCTACATAAAAAAATAACAATTTTGAATTCATAACTTAAATGTTTTAATAATATTTTTCTGCATATTTCTTATAGTGTGACGAAACATTCCTATAATTATACTTTACACCATTTAATATCTAACAGCTAGACAACTTTATTACCCGATAAAACATCAAGCCTTTGTGCGAGAAACGTTTAAAATCGCAAGTTCACCGGAAAAAGTAAAATTGCCACAATTAAAAGTTGAAGTCTTGGTGCCAGGTACCAATTTGTCACCATGTAATTATATACCTCATATTTAGTTATGTGGAAGATTTATTATAATTATTATGGCCTGGTCGTAAATTATTACAGAACAGTTACAAATAATTTGCAAGATAGTTAAGCGTCCTAATGAATTTTGTAAATATTTTTGTTGTCGAACTATTAAGTTATATACTGTGTAACACAGAAAATGCTACATTTAGTAATCATTCAAATATTTTAATGATTTTGAAGATATTAATTTACCAATGTAGAGTATCTTAAAAGATATAAGTTACAACATCCACCCTGGAGTAAATAAAAAATTATTTTCTGATTTGCTCCGGACTTCGATGGAGAGAGAATTATTGAAGCTCTGGATGTGGTTCGGACTCCACAATAAACTGTAGGGCCTCGTCTCTCTTTGTCTAACACAATATCCTAGGATTTTCCGGGGGTTACTTCGGTGACTTGAGAGGCGTTTAAGCAAACATTTAAAAGAAACAAACTTTTTTAAGGAAATAAATAGGTTTTATGAGTTTTAAAGTTAATATTGATTTTGTAAAATTACAATCCTCTTTATTAAGTGTATGTGCAACTCTATATGCGTAAATGGCAACCAAAATAAATAAACAAACTGTCCGCTTTACAAGGGTATATTGAAACTATTTATAATATTTGAATATTAAATACAATAAGTTAACATTAAACTTATAAAAATAAAAAATATAACAGTTACATTCAGATGGCTTCTCAATAAGTTAACACCTAAAATAAAAAATATAATAAATTAGTTTTATATAGGAATCAAATATATTCTATGTACAATAAAACAAAAAAAATGCATACTCTTTAAAGCATATGTATCTTAAATAATTTCACTTCCATTCATTATCTACACGTTCCACATTCACCTAATGACCTACCTTCGCTTTCCTGGACTGCTGCATGTAACAAATAATATTGTTAGATAATTCCGCACACATGAAACAATCAGAATCAGAGTCGAAATAATTTAATCGTGCGCGATTTTCATCCCTATCAATGTTAAAAATAGGTACATATTTCCTTTCTAATCATATTGATGGTACCTTTAGACTAGGTACTTTAAAGTAATAGAAATTATGCTACTTATTAGCTTATCAGTTTTCAGGATCTCTAACATGCAACGTGTCATATGGGTTTAGATGTCCGAATTTCGTTAATTCCAAAAAAACTGTTTCTTCTAATAAAACAAGTCTCAATCATCATATTATTATGCGCAGATGATTTGAGCAACTATTGATGAAAGCTAACTGATTACTAAACCAGTAATTTTACTATTATAATGTTAAAATGTTTGTTGGCAAGCAAACGTTCTTTACCTTTCGTGTCGTGAACTGTTTTTTACATTTTGTTACTATAGTCCATTTACTAAAAATAAAAGTTCTAATTTCGGTGACTCAAAAAAGATTTTGATAATTTTTTTTTTTTTAATTTCGGAAAAGTTAATAGAAAAGTCCCACATAAATGAGAAGGTGTGCTTCTTATTATTCAATTGTTATTCACAAATAAGTGTTTCTTTAATACACTCTTAATTAAAAAACGTATAACTCTTTTATTTATTTAAACAATTGCCTGAAATTTGATTACATAATGTTTTTGGGGTCACAGATTACTGAGATTACGAATGTGGCTTCAAATCGATCTGAAAACAAAATGGCGTCGAATGTCAAAGTTTTTATTTTCTTTTTTTATTATATTTATTAGATATATGGATGTTTTTGGGGTTGCTCAGCAACTCCAAAAACTTGTAATCAGCAACCGTTGCTGATTACAAATTTGGGATTAAAACTAAAATAAAATAAAAAATGGCGGATCCAAAATGATGGAAAAAATCTTTTTTATTGATATTTTATTTCTTTTACCGGGTGACAACTACAATTATTACAAACCAAAACAAAAGCCATTTATGTCACAGCCACCTAATTCTGTTTTTAAAAATAAAATAAAAAAATATGTAATTAGTTCCAAAAAAATATCTAAAAAGGCACTATTATACGTAAAATGATCCGCTGGCCTCAAAAATGTCAAAAAAACCGGATGTTCCACTTGAAAATCAAAAGTTCTGGTCAATTCAGGTCAAACCGAAAGTACTTTGAAATCCAAAATGTCCAAAAAAATGTGTAATAATATTATCTTATTCACGTCGTCCAAATTTCAAATTTTTATCTGACGTAGAAAAGAAATTACAGTTGTACCCATTTATTGATTATTATGCTCCTCTATTACTAAAAATTTTAAATGTCGCTTGTTTACAGCATAATGGAATGACTTATGTTACTCCTCTAACGCTGGTGAAGTTGTTACTTACCCCTAGCTAGCTAAAAGTTCTAATGCGCTCTTATTATTAATCTTCATTTCTAAATGTTATATAACTATTCTACTCTGCATATATTACGTAAGTAGTTCCTTATTTTTTACCTTCGGGATAATACAGCAAATTTCTAATTTTGACGTATCCTGTACCAGGAATTCGTAATTCACAATGAATAAGTGTCCCAGGATGCAAAGTTTCAGCTGGGACAGACGCAACCACAAATACAGAATATCTTCCACTTGGGTGTTTACTGATATCCCATTGTACGCTGGGTAACTTCATCCTAAAACATTTTTAAACATGTCTTACTTTTTGACTTTAGATATATGAAAACATGCAAAACCTCAATTCTTCCCTCCCAGGAAGATAGATTCTCACTAACTGATCCACATTATTTACAATTTGCAAGAACGTGGACGTTAATAAATATTTAAATACCTATAAATGAAAATTCTACCAACGCACGTTGACCAACTTCATATTAATGGTATTTAAATACCAAAAATGTACATACTCGTTTTATTGTCTTTAACTTTGTTTTCACAAATTTTAGGCAATGGATTCTATTATGATTATGGAGATTTAAAAAAAAAAATCGTTAATTTTCAATAATAAATACCTAGTAGATCAGTTTTATAGGCACATTTTTTTCCAATAGTATCACAATGTCCTGTTCTAAAGTTACATAAATCACAAAAAAGAATACAATTTTTTAGCCAATTTCAAATCTAGGGATTTTTAGGTACCTTTGCAATATGCAATAAATGATTCTGAAATCATTTATTTGAACGGTAACTCTACCGCTAATATGAGTGTTTGAATAATAATGTATTTTTTTGCCAATAGCTTCAGGATTATTATCAATTTTTAGAGCTACAGGAAGGTATTTGTAATTCGGTTGCCTAGCCCTAAATATTGTAGATAATTCTGTAATACAACACTAAAATCTCGGCCCCTTGACAGTTGCGCCTCTTTATATTATTTGTTCACTCAAAGTTGGAGTTCCCCAGGTTGATCTGACTTAACAGAACACGCTGTATGTATTATGCCAAATATAAACACAAATTTTGTGGTTGTAACTAGTGGACTATTTATACTTACTTGTTATAAAATTCATCCTTATTATCCTTATAAAGAAGCAGTTTGGGAGCTGGATAAACTTCAGAGGCAAAACAAGTAAAATTGACTGTGGTTTCATCAACACCACTTTTAATAATTTCCAAGGATCGTTCTGGAACTAAAAAATTTACTTTGTTAAAAATATGTTATAAATTAATGTAAGTGTGAAATGACATAACACATAAATAAGGAAACTAACAAATTCATTATAATTCAACCATCATAAAAAGTAGATTTTCTAACTTTATCTTCATGGAAACGAGTATTGATAACTGGCCTTTGCCGAACAAGTGAAATTACTGAATCGACGTGTGGAAGGTACTATCGCGGCCGAAAAAAAGTAATCGACTGATTTTCCCGTTGTAATTATGGTTCTATTCAGTGTCGCATCAATCCCAATATTTTTTTTATTAGTGTCAACGTCATTGTCATATTAAGCAAAATTAAATTTTGTATTATAATAATCATGCCTTATCATATTTTGAGTGAAGAAGAAAAAGGCTACATCGAGGGCTAGATCATCACCAAACTTGGAGAAGGATGGTCTCAACAACGAATAGCAAGTGAAATTGCAGCAAAAGCACGATTCAAAAACTAAACAAAAAGTGGAAAGAAACTCATGATCTGAGCAGGGCAGTGGGTTCTGAGCGGCCAAGAAAGAGTTATCTAGAAAACGACAATACCCTGGTTAACTATGTGAATTTAAACCCATTTTCTAATTCTATTGAAGCCAAAGAGCAAACCAACTTCTCCGCGTTTGTTAGGACAGCGAGAGCAAGGCCTATTTAACTGTGCCAGTGCTAAAAAGCACCGACTAACAGATGATAATAAAGAGGCAAGAATGCGGTTTGCAAATACTTTTATTAATGAATAAGATCGTTACTGGGAGAGAGTGGTCTTTCCGACGAAAAGATATTTCAGTCCTGCTACAATGGTCAACTGCGAGTTTACCGTCCCAGGGGTCATAAGTTTGTGAAGAATATTTGTACAAAACAGATAATAGCGGAAGGTCTGTCTTTTTGTTTAGTTTTTGAATTGAGCCTTTGCTGCATTTAATTTGACTTGCCATGCGTTGTTAAGACCACCCTTCTCCAAGTGTGGTGATGATGTAGCTTTTTTCTGCTTCTCTCAAAACCATACTAATTAATTGTTTTCTTATAATTTATTAACAACTTATTTCTTATTAGTTTTTTTTTAATAAATACGACCCCACCAACGATTTCTTGTCAAAATAATTTAATTGACATAACTGATGTAAACACTCCCATTTACAAAGGAAAATTTTTCGAAAAAATCGATTACTTTTTTTCGGCCGCGATAGTACATAACTAATATTATTTACGTATTTGTAAGCAAAGTTTAGGCAAAATCTGATTTTCTTGAAAAAAAAAACAAAAAAATCATAGATTTAAATAAAAAATCAAAAAATCATGAGTATATTTTTTGAGAAAAATGAGTGTTAAATTTTTTTACATTTTTACACAGCTATTGATTTTTCTGCTTAGTGACACACTTATCGTTTTAAAGTTTTAAAGTTTTACAAAATTTTTCTACTTCAACTTTTAATTTACACTAATTTGTAGTATCTATTCGAAATTTAAGATTAACTTTCTTACATATTTATTATTGATCCGTTTTTTTGTTCTACTCTATGCTAGTAATAAATGATTTCTTTCGGAACATGCCTTAACAAATTCATTCTTTCAAATATTTCAGATCCATTGAAAATTTGCTAGTAAAAAAGTTATCCAACCCTGTTTACAAGTCATTTAGGCCAACAAATTTAAAAAAACACATTTTAGCAAATAGACTTACCAAAAACAATCAAGTGTTTAATAGTAAAATCCTCATCGGTAAACGTTGACACAAAACATTTATATTCTCCAGCAATATCATGGATAGGATTGTCAATCTTAATTGCCCTATATACACTTTTTGGGTCATCCGTAGCCTTGTATTCAAGGTCAATTCTATCCTTTAACACGCCAAGGCTCTGTGGCTTTTGAGGGGGAATCCACTGATAAACGGTATCGTCATTCAAAAACCATTTTACAACCAAGTCTGTATCATCTGGACGAACAGAATAATTACAATCCAATATCACTGGGTTGTTAGAATTATTCTTCACTGCCGGTGGAACCTTTATGTAATTTATCTGAACGCCGTATACGGTAATCAAAGCTGAAAAACATTTCAAAAGTAAATATTTCGCTTAGCAATTGCTGAAGTTACCAAATAATGATATCAATTATTGTCAGTTAACTTTAAGTGCAACGAAACAACCCCTGCGAGCCTCGCGACACTCCTGACAAGAAAAATATGGATGTTCTTTTATAAATTTACCTTAACTATTTTTTAAATTGACACGTTATCCGTTTTTTAATGTCCTCATAAGCGAGACTTAGTCTTTGTAAACATTTTAGGTACCTATATTAATTTAACCGAAGTGGCAATTTCTGCACAAAATAAATTTCATAGTCTCTAGACAACTGACCTTTTTCATCAGTATAAATGATTTAAAACATTAAATATGCGTTTCATTGAAAATCGATATGCCAGTAAATGTAAAATTAGGATAGTCATTATTTATTTATTGTATTATACCAAATCGCTTTCCTTGCTCTCATGTCAATCGCGAACAACGTAGGCGTGATGACAGATGAAGTGTAAACTTTTTTAATCCCTTCTTTAATAGGCGACTCTAAATACATTTGTAAACATAGTTGTTAGAACTGTCAAACTGCCAGCACAAGTCACGGTGCAAATAGTATTTTCATTCATTTAAGTGTAAAAATATTGAGCAAATTTGAAAAAATCAAAAAAAAATTGAACAAGCACCTATATAAGAGTGTACTTAAGAGAACTGTGGATAATTCAAAAATACTTTAATGCAATCGATCATTGATGTAGAAGTTATAATAGAGGAATAAAGGGGTCGTGTTGTCTCTATCTACGCCACTGGTGATATTTTAAACAAATATGCGGACTATTTCGGAATGAATCTACTGCTGCCGGTTGTCTCGGAATGCGAATGAGGACGGAATGCGAATCAGCACCGAATGAGCACGGAATGAGAGCGAAGTGACTGTGTTTCCCCTTTTTGTAAACTTTTATGACGTATCTGTCGTGTTAAAAGAGAGGTGGTCACCGACTTTAAACGACGTACTCGTATGCATATCCCAGCGTAACTTGCAGAGGTACAGCGGATTATGCATCTTAGTGCATCGACTCAAAACGTATCTAACCGGAAATGAGTTGCTTGTAATTTCTATACTCTGTTGCAAAAAGAAACGGATCAAAACGAGCAAGGATTAATAATTTTAGAAACGAATGATTTTTATTTCCGACTCGGTCATTATTTATAATAATTCTCGGATTTTACTTATACGAGGGATTGTCAAACAGCCAGCACAAGTCACGGTGCAAATAGTATTTTCATTCATTTAAGTGTAAAAATATTGAGCAAATTTGAAAAAATCAAAAAAAAATTGAACAAGCACCTATATAAGAGTGTACTTAAGAGAACTGTGGATAATTCAAAAATACTTTACTGCAATCGATCATTGATGTAGAAGTTATAATAGAGGAATAAAGGGGTCGTGTTGTCTCTATCTACGCCACTGGTGATATTTTAAACAAATATGCGGACTATTTCGGAATGAATCTACTGCTGCCGGTTGTCTCGGAATGCGAATGAGGACGGAATGCGAATCAGCACCGAATGAGCACGGAATGAGAGCGAAGTGACTGTGTTTCCCCTTTTTGTAAACTTTTATGACGTATCTGTCGTGTTAAAAGAGAGGTGGTCACCGACTTTAAACGACGTACTCGTATGCATATCCCAGCGTAACTTGCAGAGGTACAGCGGATTATGCATCTTAGTGCATCGACTCAAAACGTATCTAACCGGAAATGAGTTGCTTGTAATTTCTATACTCTGTTGCAAAAAGAAACGGATCAAAACGAGCAAGGATTAATAATTTTAGAAACGAATGATTTTTATTTCCGACTCGGTCATTATTTATAATAATTCTCGGATTTTACTTATACGAGGGATTGTCAAACAGCCAGCACAAGTCACGGTGCAAATAGTATTTTCATTCATTTAAGTGTAAAAATATTGAGCAAATTTGAAAAAATCAAAAAAAAATTGAACAAGCACCTATATAAGAGTGTACTTAAGAGAACTGTGGATAATTCAAAAATACTTTACTGCAATCGATCATTGATGTAGAAGTTATAATAGAGGAATAAAGGGGTCGTGTTGTCTCTATCTACGCCACTGGTGATATTTTAAACAACTATTTTTTACCATTGCCAAATGTGGAACAAATATATTGAAAAATGCAAAAGTTATGCCACAAAAATATTACTTAAATAAAAATTTCAACGCCCTGTATCTCAGAAACTACGCGCCTTTGAAAAAAAGTTACACACAAAAACCATTTATTTTTCAAAAATCTATCGAATCCTCGATTTTCTGTAAAACTATTTCACCCTATACAGGGTGAATTTGAAATACACTGAATAATTTTAATCTGTAATTTCTTATAGCATAATTAATGAATTCGCAGTGTTTTAATTTCAAAATTCCATAGTTAATGTTTCAACAAAAAACCCTAAACTCGTCCCACTGGGGATACACTGACCGGTGAACTTGACATTGACTTGGTTACGAACAAATACCTCTACGCAGTATTGGCAATGTTTATCAAGTAAAACCAAAACTTAAATCTAAAACACTAGGAAAAATTCACACTTGACATCATGGATGCACAGGCTGAACTACGCGGGCAACGTGGTAGCTACAAACACAAAACTGAAATCTAAAACACTAGGAAAAATTCACACTCGACATCATGGATGCACAGGCTGAACTACGCCAACACAACAACACAATAGCTAAGAAGAGTGGGGGTACAGGCATTTATGTCGCTACACAGCTGTTCTGCTCAGGAGCGTCGTGAATATATAATAAATATTCCAAAATTGTTTTCTTGAGTATTTCATTTATTTTACAAATGACTATTTTTAAGAATTTTTACGGACCATAGAGCTTAACGGATTAAAATTATTCAGTGTATTTCAAATTCACCCTGTATAACTATCTATCGCAGTTTCAATTCAACCATATCTACTTGGTGGGCGAAATGCACCTCGAGCCTCATTTCGATGGTATTATTTGCTGTTAGAAACGAACTCAAAAGTATTATTTTGAATCATTGATCAACAATACAAAAATAATAGTTGTAGAGTTAATTTTGCAATTTTGTTAAGGTAGGGATTTGCGTTTTGTAATTTTCATTAAAAAAAAATTATTATTAAGACATACCTATCTATTATATTAATATTGTAGTGTGTGTGTGTGTGTGACATGGATAAAGATAAATCAATCAAAGCGTGCATTAAGTGTGACATAATGCCCTTTCAAGTGTGACAGATTTAAAATCAACACACACTCTTGTTGTACTAAATAATCCAGACTAAATATGAAGTAGGTACAGAATTTTATAAATTAAATATGCTATGGAAAATTTCATTTAATTTTTATACAGTATTTTTTAAATTATTAAATTAATTTAAATTTTAACTTCATACGTACCTATGCAAATATCAACTGGAAATTATAAGAGAAAATAGTCATATTCTATTGTATTGCACATATTTCGTTAAAATCAATATTAAATACCTAACTTAACATAGACACTTATTGACTTACCACTCCAAAACAAATACAAACAATAGTTTAATACTCTTAATAACATTATTTTGAAAGCGACGTTCACTTTTAGCGTATTTATATTTTACGCTTTGTACTAGAATACGCAAGCCTTTGTTACGAGTTTGCGTGTTATAGAATATCAAGTAGGAGTTCAAAAGGTAGATTACGATAAATCAGGATGATGAAAATTAAATAATTTTTTGGTAATCATCGTTTTCCTGGAAATTTCCAAATTGATCGCGCGATAGTGGGAGTTGAAGCTGCAATAAAATTCCTTTGGTGACCTTCAACCTCGCCTTCAACTTTGTCAGGCCCGAAGAAGTCCATCAGTAATTTTTAAAATATTAGTCGCTTCTGATTTCTAAGCTATGCCAAATACTTATACAGGTAATTTCAAATACTATGTCATAATTTTCATGGTGTAGTCTAGGAGAGATTAATTTGAATCCACCCTATCGTTGACAAAATTGACTCTGAACTCTGAAGAAACAATAATCTCCTATAACTTCTTCCAGTCATAAGGTATCAAGGCTGGTAAACTCAAGTCTATAAGCCTTGATAAGGTATATTGTCATTGATAATAATTTGTATGCGATCATTTAGTCTACTGGTTTAATGGTTAAAAAAAAATTGTATCGTAATAAATACCCCATAGACTTACGTTAGTATTATTAAGTCGATGTAATACCCTTTAATTTGTTTCATTACGTGTACGATCGTGACTAGTGGGTTCATATTATATTCGAACAGGGCCACTATACGAAACGTAGAAGTATATGGTTGTTGGGGTTGTTTTTGGTACAGGGACCAAGATGTGTTGTAGAGTTGTTAATACCCCCTGAACGCAGCCTCACGTTTAGTGGAGTTCACATGATATCAAATTGTGATTTCTGTTTGCACTTCGAGGTTAAAAGCTAAAACCTACTTCAAATGATTCGTTACCTTCTGGAACATCAAAATCCGATGGTCGTCAAAAGGTCGTCCTGTACGGGGTGGCTGTAGGGGATAAAATGTGAAAAACACCCTAAAATTTTTTTTTCACCATTTTAATCTACAAAACACGAGGATTACTTTTGTTAAAGCAAAATATGCTTTAGGGTAAGACAAATATTAGAAAAAAAATATTAAACAATTCAGAAAGCACGGAGTTAAATGGGCGACGTCTATGTTTATCGTACGCTGGTGAAAAGTGTCTTATTGCACAGGCAATGTTTTCGCTTAACACCGCACTAGCTACTTTATTCTCATTATGATCGAAAAACGCCCTTTAATAACGTTGTAGACTGGAATTTCAGGATGCTAAGGCACTTTTTACTTTTTTGATATGACCGCTCCCCAATTTTTAAATGGGTCTTTTAGGAGCGCCCGCACAAGATCTTTTAAGGTCGACATTCGTTTGTATTCGTACCAAGAGAGGTCTCTTTAGGGTCCATTATCGCCTGTTTTCGCAGTAAAGACGTGCATTTGACTAACTGTATGAAAAATACGAACTAAACTGTATTAGGTATGTATTTTATTTAAACGAAATATGAAATAGGTATGAATTTATTTTGCTTTAATAGTTTATAGTACAGTTAAGTACTTAGTGATCTCACTTCTAACTAATTCTATAGCTGTTTTAAATTTAAATATTTTTGGATAGTTTGATTCAAAATGGGTCAAATATCAAATATTAAAAAGGAATAAGGGTGCTTTTTGTTGGGGGTGAGTTTTACCCCAACTTAAGAGTTTCGAAAAAATAAAAAGTGACTGTTGGAACGTGTGGATCATCGAATTCTACTTCAAAAAAACCCCTCCATAACGGTCTTTTAAAGCCCATTATCGCCTGTTTTCGCAATAAACACATTCATTTGACCAATTGTATGAAAAATATGAATAAACTGTATTATCACATTATATTAATTATATTATGTATTTCACTTGAACAAATTATTACTTTTTATATGATATTTATTATGCTTTAAACAGTTTGAACATAGTGTCATTAAATTTTTCGCATTCTGATTCTAACGATTCTTTAACTATTTCAAAAATAAGACGAGTTTCCTTGGTTTTGGGATTATTACAAAGGGCTTTTTGTCCCACACACTCGCAGGAACCGATGCATGATAATTTCACACTGCAGGCCACTACAACCTTTAAAATATTACCAAAAAAGTTTAGGAGTTTCGAAATATATATAAATAATTAACAAACCTTTATCCAGCTACATATATGTAGATACAAATTGTGTTTCATTGGGCATTGATGGTTTTGTACAGGGGTAAAAAAATAATAAAAACGGTAGCATTCTCCTTAGTTTATTGTCTTTGGTAACATTCTTTGGTAAGATTCTTCCCTTCAAAGCCATTTCAAAAATAAAAAACATAATTTGGAATTTTATATTTTCAATTTGGAATTTACTGAACCAAAGAAACGGGCACTTATTTTGTCAAAAATCAAAATTTTGCCTTTATTTTCCTTGTATCATTTTTTATTTAGCAGCCAAAACACAATTTTAAGCTACTGTAATAAGTTTCAATTTGATTCAAGGTACATGTCAAAAGGTTTTTTAAACCAGCTAGAGTTATGATTATTTGAGGCGCGTGCCCTTTTCAGATCTACATTCAAATGTACCAACTGTATCTCGACTCGTATCTCGACTACGATGAGCTTAAACAAATTTTTATTTCATGGATTATTTTTATTTCATTAGCTAACTGTTTCGAAAATGTGATCCTCTTTGAGTAATTTGCTTATTTAAAACCTTTGAAAAGTCAGTGTCTTCTGCTTAAAAATCAACGTTTTCAATCTCTTTAACTCGGCGGGTATTAAAGCAAAAAGTACGTTATAAAGGTTTTTTTTTAAGTAGAATTCGATGATCCACACGTTCCAACAGTCACTTTTTATTTTTTCGAAACTCCTAAGTTGGGGTGAAACTCACCCCCAACGAAAAGCACCCTTATTCCTTTTTAATATTTGATATTTGACCCATTTTGAATCAAACTATCCAAAAATATTTTAATTTAAAACAGCTATAGAATTAGTTAGAAGTGAGGTCACCAAGTAACTGTACTATAAACTATTTAAAGCAAAATAAATTCATATAAAAAATAATATTTCGTTTAAATAAAATACATACCTAATAGAGTTTAGTTCGTATTTTTCATACAGTTAGTATGCACGTCTTTACTGCGAAAACAGGCGATAATGGACCTTAAAGAGACCTCGCCTGGTACGAAAACAAACGAATGTCGACCTTAAAAGATCTTGTGCGGGCGCTCCTAAAAAAACATTCAAAAATTGGGGAGGGGTCATATCAAAAAAGTAAAAAGTACCTTAGCATCCTGAAATTCCAGCCTACAACGTTATTAAAGGCTGTTTTTTGATCATAATGAGAATAAAGTTGCTAGTGCGGTGTTAAGCGAAAACATTGCCTGTGCAATAAGACACTTTTCACCAGCGTACGATAAACATAGACGTCGCCCATTTAACTCCGTGCTTTCGGAATTGTTTAATATTTTTTTATAATATTTGCCTTATCCTAAAGCATATTTTGCTTTAACCAAAGTAATCCTCATATTTTGTAGATTAAAATGGTGGGAAAAAAATTTTTAGGGTGTTTTTCACATTTCATCCCCTACAGCCACCCCGTACAGGACGACATTTTGACGACCATCGGATTTTGATGTTCCAGAAGGTAACGAATCATTTCAAATAGGTTTTAGCTTTTAACCTCGAAGTGCAAACAGAAATCATTTCTAGAGGGTTTTGGTGCGGTCGTGGACTCTACTAGTTCTAATTATGGCTTGGAAAGGGGTATCATTGAGTCTCAACAGGTTAGTTGTAACTCTGTCTTTATTAACAAAAATACATTTAATTTATACTTAAAATTACCATAACAAAAAACGAAAACAATTGTATTTATTCATATTGAACTTGCTCTAGTAATCTAGAGAAATATGCAAGCTCTGCGAATATTTGCAGAGTTGCATTCCGGTGACCCTGCAACTATATTCGAAGTGATAATGAAATTATAAACAATAAACAATTAATGTGGAACACAAATGGTAAATATGAATTATGTATTATATTATTGGAAAAGGAATTTTTTTAAATTATGTTTAATTGAATTAAACATTCTGGCGACTCTCAACAGGAACCATAATGATGCTTGTGTGTTGCTCTTTTATTGTAGGGGTTGCAGTTTAATCATTTCGGATTGTGGAGTCGGATGTTCTCGTGCTTTCTTTCCACGTCTGTGCTTCGTTATGAGGCGTCCGATTCCCAGCACTGTGGCTATCACAGAATATATAAGTGGCTATGATTGCAATAGTGGATAGTGGTATGCTGCTGGCTGGTGATGATGGAGTGGTGAATTGAATGCCATCTTGTCTCGTGAAGCCGAGTGGAAGTTCTTCTGACATCCGAGTGAATGGAAGTTGGCTTTGGTTGGCTTACAGGCTTGTAAGCCTCTGATGGTGTTTTTGATTGTTCTTGCAATGTATACCTATGCAAGATCTGATGCGACATCTGGTAGTGTTGCGGGCTTGGATAAGTCACAAACTTGAAAAGGCTTCTGGTAAAGCCCATTAGATTGTATTCTGGTAATTTCTGTTTGTTTCTCTCTGATTACTGAAGCATTCTCTGACAACAAATTTTATACGGAATATAGTATGCTAACCATTTCTCTACCTCTTCGCATACAAGCTTTTTTTGTTTTGAACGTAAAATTTAAATGCACTATATTTTACTAAACGTTAACGTGAAGGACATTTTAATTTAATAGGCATCTACATTTCGAAAGAAATTCGAAAATTTTCGCAATTCTCCAAATATGAGATTTGTGGCATTTTTAAAGTGTTCAAAAAATTTACAATTTTTCTTTCGAGAAATTAGTCAATTTTTAAATTGCGAAAATTTAACAACACTATAGTGGTATAATACCATCAGTACCTCATTAGTGTCGTCTCGTCTTTATATGTTTATACAGTGTGGAACAGCCAAATGGAATAAATTCAGTATCTCAATAATTACTGTGCATATTTTTTTAAAATCCCGAGACACGTCGATTTTAGATTCTGAAATAACATCCTGCAACGTACAAATTTTATCTTTAAATTCAACCCCCTTCGAGTGGCAGTTGCAACCCCTAAATTTTTAAATGGGAAGTAGGGGATTGTGATACCTCATTTGAAAGGTCTTTTCATTCTCTATTCAAAAATGCTATGGTTTTAATATTTATTGCAAAAATTAACAGTAAAATTAATTCAGGTGCTTGACGTAATTCGCTACAGCAAACTAAAAAAAAAAAATAATTTCATTGTAAGAAATGTTTAAAATGAGTTTCTTGAATGTCTTGGCAGCATCCGAATCGTAAATAAATGTTTTCTAAAACGTTTTCCAACATTTGAGGCGTGACCGACCTAACTAGTTTCATCAAGCAGAACGTTAATTTTTGCAGTAAATGTTAAAACCATAGCATTTTTGAATAGAGAATGAACAGACCTTTCAAATGAGGTATCACAATCCCCTACTTCCCATTTAAAAATTTAGTGTGTTGCAGGATGTCATTTCAGAATCCAAAATCGACGTGTCTCGGGATTTTTTTAAAATATGCACAGTAATTGAGATACTGAATTTATTCCATTTGGCTGTTCCACACTGTATATGCAATAAAGACTACAGTGCAAATTATCGTAAAAGGGTAACAACCCAGCTGCTGCCGATTGCTGGTTTGTTTAGTTGTTTACGGTATTCGTTTTTAGGTTAGGTGCTTTTGCGAGTAATTTCCACATACTTATTATTTTGGTTATTTCAGGCAAAAAAGTTTAGTTTGTGATTTACTGTACTGTACAGTTTCACATAGGTTACTCTACTGGATAAACTCCAATGACCACAATGTACACTACTCAAAAATAGCCAAATCTGAGTCGTTTACTTTTGGGTTTCCACCACTGGACATATTTATTTATTAATATCTATCGTATGATTCTTTCGGTGGTACACTTTTGGTGATTGGAGTCGGTATATTTCTTTGTATTCATGACGAATATTGTAAACACTTGCAACACACACACCTGCTGCCGTTGCAGTGAACTTCACGCATTCCATTTTTGTCTTCTCCGGATTCTCCCTATCGTAGGCCTTGAAGATATTCAGCACGTTTTCCTTATTCTCCACTGAAAAATGTCTTGCTTTTCGCTTTCTCGGTGGAGAAATTGCTCCCCCTTCAGCCATCTTATTTCGATTTTTCATAACCTGTGCACAGCCTAGGCTGTGACCTGTGCATGACAGTTGACAGTGCAGGCCGGCTCCCCATTTAAGCGTTTTTCGTACGTTTAATGCGTTTCGCGACAATCCATAACATAAGCTGATTGCTGATTGGTCTGTTGCAAAATACGTAAAAGTTTAATGTGTGACGCAAGTTCTTGTAGAGGCGGCCTTTCAGTCAAATCTAGAAGTTGCATTGTAATTTGGGTTCTATAAATACGACCAATAGAGAAATTCTATTCAAATTTAGCGGACATTTTTGGGGCGGAGTGTATTTCTATCTTTTGGACAGACAGAGTGTAGTTAATAACTTTTGCTAGAACAATTTCCACTTCTGTTTTTTATTATACAGGGTGGTATATTAACTTTGGGAAAAAAATTTAACAGATAAAAACTCATAGTCAAATACATCTAATGACCAATTTCTTCTAATCAAAAGTGATTATTTACAGAGATATCCTCATTTCATTTCTTTAAATAAAATCACAATAAAATGTTTGATAGCTACTGGAAACAATTGTAACCCATTTTAAGTGTATGTGTCGAGGTGTGTGTTATGGATGACAACGAAGAAGATTGTGGCCGTCGTCTGTTTATTCGAATTCAAAAATTGTCGACATGATATTAATTTATGGTGAAGCTAGACAGAATTTGTTAGCAGCTTACAATATTTTATAAGTGGTTCTCAACAGTGGTGTAGTGGAGCCTTCCGGCACTGCTTTTTAGTAAAAAAATAATTTTAAAAATAAAGACAAATATATTGGATCTGACAATAATTATTTTATTATTGTGTTCCGGCTCAGCAAATTTTGCTACTACATCACTGGTTCTCAAACAAATACAAATAATTATTCTGATTTATAACTAGCTTTTTTTTCTTCAGATATTCAATTTATTTATGCTGTACTTGTTTTAAAACATCAAAAATAAAATGCAGTTAAATTTTTTTCCTGTACTTGGAAGTTGTCAAGTGATGGTTTCGAATTAGCACCGATGTTTGTGAATTGTGGTGCTGGTGTAAAGTGGCACAAGCACTACAAGCAGAGTGCAACAACTATTTTGGTAAAACAATTAACATCTCTGTTTTTTACATATTTGGGTGCTAAATAAATAGTAGCAAAAGTTTCGCAATTAACGCCGTTTAGTACCAAATCACGAACTTTTTAAATTAATCTGGATTTCACAAAGCACGCCGTGTAAATCCATTGTCGACCCCTATCATAGCCGCCATAATAAACTTTTAACTTCTTTGAGGTTGGTAAAGCTTAAGCACATACAAAAGCGGAATGTACATATTGGTTATGCACGTAACATTTTACCCCTGCGCTAACTTTTTTGTCGCTTATTAGAACAAATGACAAAGATCAAAGTTGTAGGAAATTTTCTTGCAATTTCGACGAACTGTTCCAAAAAAAAAATAATTGCCTTCACATTTCGGAGATATAAATAAAACTTGTGTATTTTTAAATAGAACACTAGTATATTTCTCATTTTTTGAAATTCTCGCCTTTTTCTGGTTACAAAGGTATGTCATACGTTTGCTCAAATCGGTAATAATTCGATTTAAAGAAAATGCCCCCCACCCCGCCCACCGTACTAAAAAGTTCCAGAGAAAAAACCCCAGAACTCTTTGTTCTGGGAAAAAACTTTTGTATACGGTCTCTTCGATTTACCAGCCGTCAGACGGGAACCTTTCATCATTGATTTTGCACGCCATTTCCCTTACTATAGATGAAGAAAACATATAACGCGCGTAAATTTTAAAAAACTCGACTTTGACAACATATTCTGATGGGTTAGAAAAAAATCCTATAGGTGACTGTATAAGTTTTTTTTCTAGCTCCAAAAATAAAGGCTCCAGAGTGGTGATGCAAAATATAAGGGGATACCCTCTGTACACTTTAAGCATGAAGTACAATGAACGCGAAAGGAGCGCTCTCTTAACGGTGAGATTTAATAAAATACGTTACGTGTGGAAATTCTGCTTACAACAAAAAGGTGAAAGAGAGGCGCGCAGCAAAAATAAATCTAACCTATAAGTTGGGCCAAAAAGAGTAGTCAGTAGAGCCAGGGGCGTACGAATTTACGAATTTCATAAATTCCATAATTCGAACAAATGAAAGCGGATTGTGTTAATTATGCATGAGTATGAGTTACCATGTCTGAAATTTTAAATACACTTCGCACATAAATTATGGAATAGGTAAAAAAATGAGTCAAGTTTATACATTCATATTTTTGTTAATACTGAAACAATTTCAATAATTTTTTTACTGCGGATATGTCATTTCTTCTGCAGTTTAATACCGTATGTTCGACTTAACTACGAGTTTTGTTATACAGGGAAACGCGAAAAGTATGAGGGCATGTAAATTCCCTAAAATATCAATTTGATCTGTGGCAATTAGGAGCCTATGAAAATTTTTTTTTATAAGTGTTTCAGTTATGGCCTATTCTATTGTACTCACTGCGCCAAGCAATTTGCCATACGGTTCTTGGTAAATAAAAAATTGGCAATTCTTTGAAAATTGTTCTGTTGCCAATAACTGTTAAAAAACAATGATATTAGTGGATTTTGTTTCATTATCCTCTCATTAAAGAGTAATGAAACCAATATCGAGGTTAATAATACGAGTTGGAATAAAAATAACTTAATAAATTTATTTAACAGGAAAAAGAACGATAGCAATAACAAAAATCTAAGCAATAATGCAAACTAATAACGGTTATTACCTCCCCTGGCATTCACTACAGTTTGGCACCGATTGGACATACTTAAATTAAATCTGGAATGAACATTTGATCGACATTTTTGAAGGCTTCTAACACAATTAGTCTTAACACGCAACAAAAAAATTTTCAAAGAATTACCAATTTTTTATTTACCAAGAACCGTATGGCAAATTGCTTGGCGCAGTGAGTACAATAGGAGAGGCCGTAACCGAAACACTTATAAAAATAAATTTTCATAGGCTCCTAATTGCCACAGATCATTTTGAAATTTTAGGGAATTTACATGCCCTCATACTTTTCGCGTTTCCCTGTATAACAAAACTCGTAGTTAAGTCGAACATACGATATTAAACTGCAGAAGAAATGACCTATCCGCAGTAAAAAAATTATTGAAATTGCTTTAATATTAACAAAAATATGAATGTATAAACTTGACTCATTTTTTTACCTATTCCATAATTTATGTGCGAAGTGTAATATGCTTACATCTGGCAACATTATCTCCACGAATTAGGTATAGCAACGCAGTTGAACAATGCACATCCTTTGCGTTGCAGCATATGTGACGCCACTGAATGCGCTATCTAGGCTCGCTGGACGACCTTTACAATTCGCGAAAATCAAACAGTTGAATAACTCAGTGATTTACCTTAGATACAAACAAATTCACGGGTAGTGAAAAGTTCAATTGGTCATCGTTGACATTTTTGCCCATCATATCCTTTGTTATCGTTTTCACATATCAATGAATTTTGTAGCTTCCCCGAGTTATTCATTTGTTTGATTTTTGCGAATAGTCGAACAAATTATTGGGTATAAAGCATGTACTATATTTGGTTGACTATACCAATTAAACATAATGACCTAGTTGTGGTTTTCATCTCTGGTAGGCGGATTTAACTTGATATATTTCTCTGAATTATATGGGATTATATGGTAAAACGAGCTGCCGCTTCTGTATTTCATAACAGCTAAATACTTTGAAGAATTGCCGGTGAATTTTTTGCTCTACTGACTACTCATTTTGGCTTTAGTATAAAAATACATATAAACATAAACACATAAACATATGGATGAATTTGAAGTTTTTTGTGGTTGTACTTGAGGGTTTATTATTTAAATTTACAAAATTTAAGACGAAATCGTTGGTGAATGTGCTAGCCATCAGCGCGTAAAAGTAAAAAGTAAAAAGTTCTAAAGTTCACCAACTTTCGAGGTCTCTTCGTTGTGCTAGAATATCTACTCTTAACTTATTCTATTTGACAGTATCGGCGTAAAGAGAGCGCTCCGTTCGCAGTTGATTGTACTTCTGGCTTTGTGCCGGTTTAGTGAATGGCGTCTATGCTGTTACATTTTGCCAAGGCTGGTAAACTCTAAAGGTTACCCAATCTGAACCTGACCTATCTCAATATATCACACGTCACTTGGCGACCGTCGGTAGATCCATCTCTGTTCTACAACAGCAGAGCAGTGTTTAATGTCTCTTTTTAGTATGTAAAATAAATGACAGACCGCGGTCGCCAGCCCTGCCTCAACCCGCAGTTTCCTCGCCCTAATGCTGCTCATTGATGTAACCTGTCCGTCTACAAGCCTTGACATTTTGCTGTCTTTACTAACTGCAAATGGTTATATATTTGTAACTTTTTGACATAAGTACTCAAATAATAATAATAACCAAATTTTACGTTGCATGATTATATTTTGTTTCATTGTAAATAATTAAATGAGAACATTAATCTGACTTTGGGCGAAGAATTCTCGAAGACGAACTGACAGCTTATCATGGCGACTAGCATGAGTGGTGGCCGTATTCGCAACTCATATGGAGTCTATTTTAATTTAAGAAGTCCGTGTATATAACAATTCTGTGCCCCAAAGCCCCCAATAAGTGCAAATTTTAAATATCATCCGCCAAAATTTAAATTTTACAACTATCAATCTGTGATAATCACCATTTTGGTTGATCGTTGGGTTGATCAAACACCGAAAGCACGAACTTCTTTTTTATATAAGAAGTTCCTGACCTGACTGAAGGGTCCGAAGGACAAAAATATAAATCGCGAAAATACGATAAATAAATAAATGAACTGTGTGAAGTGATTTAAGATACCAATTGAAGCCGTTACGTATCACTTTAGATCATATCAGAAGTTTTTGTCAAAGAAACATCAATTCATTTTTCGTTCAGTTGTGGTGACGCAGAAAATAACCTCGAAAATAACCTTATTTATTATAAACTTATTGAAATGGATTTGAAGATTCTTTCTGTATGTTCTTATCTACATGTAAATAATAATACTGGTTTGTGTTTCCATCTTTCAACGTTACTGTTTCTATTATGGATTTGAAAACCAGCGTACAAAAACCAAAATAAAAAGCAATAACCGCACTTTGTGACAGAATATATAAAATATCCTAATCCATAGATAAAATGAACCAAGTGATATATCTAATCCAACAAAAATGCAGGATCACTAAGACATGATAACTAGATCAGAAACTCTCATGGTGGGAGTAAAGTGAGTTTTTCCAAAGAAACTGTATCGGTTCACTTGGATTGAATGGAATCGATTCCCGAATGCCAAAGAAATACGGCTAAAAGATGTACTGGAAACACCTCGGTCCTCGATTGACACTTCACTTGTCAGTTGTCAGTGTCACTTGTCATTTGCACGTTTTTATTTTTAACGACATGACTTTGACATGTTCGTGAATTTTGCTGTTATTCATGTTTGATTTGCCCCAATATACCTACCTAATTTTTTTGTAATCGAGACTAAAAACCGAAGCCTGCAGAAGCAGACCGAATACGTTTATGTATGTCGTGATTGTCGTGGCTCGTTGGCATTAAAAATTAAAAGCAGGTTAACATGGGTGTGATTCTTTACCATTTTCCATTCAGCGGCCCCTCGAGAGGAGCACTTCTGTCAGCAAGAGCAGCGGGTGTAGACGTAGATGTACAAATAATAGATTTACTCAAAAAAGAACAACTGCAGGATTATTTTGTTAAGGTATATTTTTGCACTTACTTAATACATATAGGTTATGTTTACAAGTTTACAGAACCGTATTGTTATTCAGAACAAATAAGATAAATTGACTAAATATAAAAGTGTATTTTTTATTAACCAATTAATTAATTTTTTTATTAGATTAATCCGCAACATACTGTCCCAACCTTAGTCGATGGAGATTGTTCTATATGGGACAGCCATGTGATTGCCACATATTTAGCTACGGTATATAGTAAAAACGATCATTTATATCCAAAGGATCCTAAGAAAAGAGCTGTTGTAGATCAACGACTAAATTTTGATTGTGGTACTTTGTACCCCAGAATTAGAGCCATATGTGTAAGTAGTCTTTCTCATAAGATCATATCAATATTTGTAAAATAAGTGTAGCTATTAGCAAAAATGATTATTTTCAACGAAAATATAGAAATTAGGCCAGGTGATTAGTTAGTACTAATATTTCTTTCTCATTCTAGTTTCCAGTACTATTCTTAGGTGAAGATCAAATATACGATGAACACAAAACAGCCTTAGAAGAAGCTCTGGGATTTTTAGATGTTTTCCTTGATGGAAATGAATTTGTAACGGGAAGTAATTTGACTGTGGCAGATTGTTGTTTGGTTTCTTCAGTATCGAGTATAATTGTAAGCAATTTCTTTTATTTTATAAAGATATTTTTCTATGCACATTCAGATTTTCCTAATGATTATTTTATTACACAGTTGGATATATACAGTAACTGGAAAGGTGGGGACGCGAGCGCTGGCGTAAGTATATAAACCCTGCGCCATGTACTTACTTGGCTACCGGTTACTGTATAATAAAACTCGCGCCTCAATGGATATTAGTGCTTGCAGTTTCTAAATAATAATATGCGGGAATTCATCTATCAAAACATTGATTCATAATTAAAATTATTATTGTAAATAAATGTCATATCTCAACCTGTGATCTTTTGCTCCATCTGATTAAGGGAAAAATCCCTTAGCTGCGTGTTTCCGTAGCCCATCTCTAAGTTTCCTATGTAAATAAGTAACTTTATTCGAGCTGAAATGATATTTTTTAGGCTGTTGGCTGGGACATAACTCCATATGCGAATGTGTCTGCGTGGGTTGCTAGATGTTCTTTAGCTATTCCGGGATATGCTGACGCAAATCAAACAGGTGCTGATGCATTTGGAAAAGCAGTGAGATCTAAATTAGCTCCTGGGCAATTGTGAATGAGGTCTGGATTATAAAAATATATTTTTATAAAACAAATTACAAAATATTTATTTTTAAAATTTTTAAAACAATAAATTGTATAAACATTTAGAACATTTTCTTATTTAACCTGTATAAAAGGTATGTATGTATAAAATTATAAAATGTATAAATACCAGCACCGACATATCACGTTAATTATTAAAAAAAAGTTGCTCATAAATAATCTTAATAAATAACAATAAATACTATTGGTAAATTTGTGCAACACAAGCATAAGTACTTTGGTTTAATTTAATTATTAGTAACTACAGTAAAGTTAATACTGACGAAGGCTAGTCTTCACGACAATTCATTTTTTACTTTTTGCATTTACATTAGCATGCTGTTGGACATTTTCAGTAAGTTCTTTTCCTCTCGTTTCTATTGGTAATAATAGACATCCTATTGCTGCTAAAATAGCTGCTACACCATATATAGTTGTAGATAAACTTATGGATGATTTTAGCAAAACCTAGGAAATATAAAAACCAAATTCAAAATTTGCTCTATCTCTTTGTATTTAAATTATTGTAACTGAAAAATGTGTTAATACCTGAGCTACATATGGGGTAACCATTGCTCCTAAACGAGCCATTGCACTACAAGACCCTACTCCCACTGCACGTAACGAAGTAGGATATACCTCAGGAGTATATACATAAGCAGCTTGAAACACACCAGCTATAATGCCTCGAGCAAAAAATAGCATTATTGTAAGGAATGTTCGTCTAAGAGAAATATTTTTCATTAAGTTTTCAAATACAAAACATAGTCGTTTAAAATAATTTAACAATTTGGTAGGCAAAGAAATAAAAGAATACTTAAAGGAATGGGACAATGTGGTATTCTTAAATTTTTCTCCACAATCACACACACACCATTTGCTCAACGTTGAGTGATTCACAGAACGGCTTTGATTCATATGTTTTTAATGTGTAATTGATGGCCGAGATGTTTAGGCAATGAGTATTTCTCAAAAATCACTCCAAATTTAAATATAACGGAGCAGTATTATATCGGAATGTTTTTATTACATAAATAACGAAATGATAATAATGTAATGTATTAAGACACGGGGTTGTGCTACTGGTTCCGAGAATATACTAGATAATGTGAATCTAATATATTCATGAAACCAGTAGCAAAACCCATAGCTTATCAAAACTATATGGTCTATTGCAGGACAAGCCCTTTTTAGAACCCTGCTATTTCATTTCAGTATAGGTTAGAAACACCATGATAAACCTAATGATATGAAAACGCTTAATAAGTCGTTATGTGGATTCTCCTTTTTATTGTGTTTTTAAACATTTGCAATGGATAATTTGAATTACTCTGTCCCAAAAACATACAAGTAAGTGTCACCACCTCTCTTCAAATTTGAATAGACCCTCGTCCTAAAATCTACCTTTTAATTAGGTTTAACTATCAAAATACGGGTGAGCCAGGAAATGATGGAACAAAATTGTTAATGTTTTATGTTATGTATGTATATAATGCTGAGAGCCTTGTACAGCACAAATGAAGAATAGATTACTCTATTGACATTCAGGAATTCAAAGTGAAGCATGCAATTAGTTTAGTATAGTCTTAATAACAATTGACAATCAAAAAAATATTCTACGTATCCCAGAGGATATGTAACACACACACACAAATAATGGCTTAGTACAATACGTTGGAAATATGTAACATAATCAGAAATAGACTAAAAAATCTTAGATCCACAGTGAACATGTTAAAAATGAGATTTTATACTACTTACTTTTCAGTGCAAACCATAAGAAAACAGCAACAAGCTGCGTATGCAACAAACTGTACAGCCATGGTTTTCTTCCTTCCAAATCTTTCAATAATAAATATTGTAATAAAAATACCTAAACAAAAATAATATGACTATTTATAATTGCGGCCAAAAAAATCTGGAAAATATGAAATATTTCCCAAAATACTGTGAAATGCTCAAACACATTATTTTGTAGAATCTAGCAAATTTTAAAACAGTTAAAGAACCGCTGAGCTTGAAAAATTATTTAAATTTCTTGAATGGCTACCCCAATTTTTTTGAATACTGTAGCATAAAAATTATTAGTATCTATTCATTTAAATTATAAATAAATATTAACGTAGATGTTCACATTGTTGTCCATTCACTGTTTGGCAGTGTGCTAGATGCACAATAAATCTAAGCAAAACATTTTTTTTAAGAAAACAATTTTGCAAAAATGTTCCATTTCGAGAGGCATTTATTATGTTCCAGACCATTTGTCCACGCTGCATATACAGGGTGTCCCGAAATTAACTATAAATATTTTGCCATCAGTTTGTACGTCTAAAAATGGCTCCTAAGGGGGCTAGAGCCTTTTAATGGAGAACCTCTGATACTAGTTTTTTGTAAATACCTATTTTGGAAACTTTTCGTGAGAAAGCAACGAAATTTTCTACGTTTGTTAATTTTTTTGTTCCCGATTCAAATATGTAAAAATGATTCTAAAATTTTATTCAGGGACGTAGCAATTTGAGGGGGCTAGGGGTGCTTATAGCCCCAATTTTTTTGCCTGTGGAATTTTTCACAATTTAACTACAGAAAATGAAAATTTGAAGTTTTCTACCTAAGAATGGAACTATTGTCTAACTTCAATAGAATGCATGGTTTTCGAGTTAAATTGATTTGAAAATTCTGTTCCATGCCATTAGTTGGTTTTTAAATTCTTACTTTTTTCACATTTTCACATAGCAGACTATTATTGACAGGTAATTAGACTATTACTTGGCTACCAAATAGCAAACAGAAAATTTCATTTTCTCACACAAAAGTTTCCAAAGTATTTACAAAAAACCCGCATCAGAGGCTCTCCTTTAAAAGGCTATAGCCCCATTAAAAGCCATTTCTGGACCGATGTTTATATGAACTTTTTTTTCTATTTTTGGGCGTAGAAACTGATGTCAAAATCTTTTGAGTTAATTTCGGGACATCCTGTATATGAATTTCACAATGTACACAAACCTGGAAATTCTGCTAGAGTTGTCCATAGTAAATCCATATAATCTGTCGTTTGCAGTTGCCGGCAATCAGCAGCACAAGTATCCAAAGTTTGAACCGGTACAGGTTTATCAGAGCAAACTATTGTGGATGTTTCAAATAACTCTGTTGTCATAAGAACTAACCCATAGTAACAAAACGCACATGCCATCCTATAATAAAAGGTATCTCTCATATCCATTTAAATTAATTTGTTAAAAACTTGGTTAAAAATTTATTTTTCTAACTCACAATCGAAATGTCGTACTTTTTAACTGTCATTTAGTGTGGAAAATGTCACTTTAACGCACCAGTGAACCAGTGCGAAAACAACTGTCACTTTTCAAACTCAGTGTGAAAAGAACTGTTACTTTTCGCACTGATATAAAGAGAAATTAATAATAACGAATAATCAAATAAAAATTTATTCATTCAATTTTTTTTTAATATTTGTACGTTCGTAGAGAAAAAATCATGTACGATACTCGTGTGGAAATGCGTTTAAGGCACTTGTATGTGAGAAAAACATCTTTTTTAGAAGCCCCTTAAAGGGGCTATAGCCCCCTTAGAAACCGTTTTTGGAACAAAGTTTATATGAACTCTATGGCTTATTTTGATGAGTACTACATGCCTTTGGATTTCTGAATACCTTTACCCAAACACCCTGTATATTAAAATGGTGTGTGTTTTAGTAATAGAGAGTGGTGTAATGTATCTTATACAGTTTAAAATTATAAATTACCATATGAACCATAGAAGTATAGACGTTTTTCTTAAAGAAGGAACCAATAAATCTCTGAAGCGTCCCCTATGAGGAGAAGCTGTTGTGGAATCGTCAACAACTAACCGACCCAATAACATGGGTTTTCCATTATCTTTTGCAATTTTTTCCAATGTTTCCAATGCTTTCTCTGTTTGCCCACTCGCAACATGATATCGTGCCGATTCTGGCAGCCACTAAAAATATAATACGTAAAAAATAACGCCTCTTGCATTTTTATTACAATAATGTTGTATACTCACAGGACAAATTATTGCAAATGCAAGTAGAGGACCTGTGGAAAGAGCCAGTAACCAATGCCAACCTAAAGTAGGCATGACAACTAATGCAAGAGCTACCTCAAAGCATGCACCTAATGCCCAAAAACACTAAAACGTTGGGACAAACATAAATAAAGAAATGATGATGATGAATGATAAAATAAAACACTTACATCAAGCAAAACAACACATTTAGCTCTCTGTTTTGTAGGTAAAAACTCAGCATACAATGTTACACTGGAAAAAAAATGTAAAGCAAAAACGAAAGCCTTAGGCCCTTTTTCCTTATAAAAATTATCGGAATACTTGGTTCTTACTTTTTATCTACTTACTCAAGTCTGAATATTATTAAACAAATATCAGGAGTAGTTTTGATTTCGTAGTTTCATATAAAAACAATGACAATATATAATGGCAATATAGTATCATATTTTTTAAAGCATAAGGATGCCAGAAACTTGCCCACGATACCTATTTTTTGAAGGCAATATAATATTACTATGACGAAACTGTTTTCAAAATTCATCATAACGAAATTTTAGCAATTTTATCTAAAATTATGTGGCACTTTTATATAGGAAAAAGCGATAAGTGCTAAGGATTTTAAATTATTTAGAGAATTTGCTCTGTAATTATCAATTACTACAAAATAGTTCTCTTAAAAATAATAAAGATTAATAGTGACTAGTGAACAAATAATAAATAAATGATATCTATTCTGTTATTAATCTTTTTTACTTACGATTGAGGGGTACATCCAATAGCAAAACCTACTAGTCCCCTAAGAAGTAGTATCCACATAAAGCTTGGTGCAACAGCACTAAGTAATCCGTAATAAAATAATAGTATGGCACATAATGTTAGTGCCTGAAATAAAATGAGTAAATGAAAGGAAAAAATTAAAACCTATAATAAACTCACATGTTTCCTACCGTACCTATCACTTAAATTACCCCAAAAAGTGGATGATAACATCATTCCTAAGAACACCACTGTTGTTGTTAAAGCTTGTTGATATCTAAAATAAAATAGTTACGAAATATTTAGAAAACTTTAAGCAAAGAACAAGTCACCAAGAAATCCAAGCCAAGAACCCTACCAATATATTTTATATATTATGTACAGATAAAGTACTACCAGGAGAATTTCTGATCGCCCAGTATTACCATACCCGAGATTTCTGAAATTTGATATTTTTATTGACGTCATAAGTTAGATATAGGTATATTTGGATTCCTAATAATTCTTAGTAGTGCTAAGAAACCCATGTACCTAATATTCCCTAAAAGCTACATGGTTAAGGAAGTTATCATAAATTTATGTGTAAATTTAACATTGCTCGAGGGTCGCTGATATGGAAAATTTTTGCCATTTATTTTTCGGTTTTTTCAATAATTCTGTTAATTGAATTATTATTCACATTATTAACCCGTGAATGTAATGTCAAAAAATTATATTTTGATTGATTATTTTCGTACAAGTGATTTGAAATTGATTGAAATTTATATAGGTATAAAAAATGTTCTTTGGTGGTTTTTATTTTTTTTGTTTTTGTCATTGGATGCAACACACACTAAACACTACCAATTAAGCTATTAGTTATTTGCGAGGTTATTTGTTACTGTACTGAGAATGCATATGGTCGACTTCAGATTTGTAAGACACATAAAAAAACGGCGGCTTGTTTGATGCCCATAAAAACTTCAAACAAGCCGGCTCTTTTTATGTGCTGTATAGATATGACACAGACTTTACCTTATTTTTCATTTCAAAACGGCAAGCGACTGCAATAGTGTAGATTGGCAGGCATGCACCGAATTGATGCCATATGCAATCATGCAGTCCATGCCCTCCATCTACTTCGAATGTACAAGTTTGAACTAATGCTGCTTTCCTATATAGTATATAACACAGCACAACATAGTCTGTTACGACTCATTAGCACAACTTACTAAAGAACCTTATACACACCCAGAATAAGTTTATTTACAAAAAGAAACGTCAATATTATTATTTTATTAATACGGAAAAAAAGAGGGCGATAGAATAACATACCTAGAAATGTGCCAATCACAATGTAATGCGGGCGAGAGAATAGATAATATGGTCATTTCCATGCTATCCGCCATCCAGCAAAGTCCTGTCCATAAGGACAGTTTTACTTGGAACCACCCAAATCCAAGAGCATTAACAGCTTGTGTAACCGTAAATGTATCTATAGATTTTTTAATCAGTATAAATATACAAATTATAACGATCAATTATTAAATTTACCATCAGGTACCACTGAAACAGAGGCCATTTCAATTTCTTGGGGAATTGTTGTATCAGGATCTACAAGTTCAGTAGTGTGATGAGATGAAACAGATGCACTGCTTCCATCAATATCCTGATAACCTTTAGAACGTTTCAACATTTTATTTTATATATATTTTATAAGACACCAGAAGAAATAGTACATAAAAATTTTGCTGTTGTGTTGTTTAATGTTTACGTGGACTTGACATAAATCTAACCTAACTTTTTCATAGCGGTATAACCACAGAATAAATAATAATCAGAACGGTCGAAGTCGAAGAGAGGAGAGCCCACGGATGATAGAATTTAATCGGTTAGCGATTTCAAGCAGCGGCTGTACTGACGTCATAAAAGACTTCGAGATGGAAATTTTTGGCTGCGACATTTGTTCACAGACCATTTTAAGTTCTGTGCTTTCGTTGGAATAACTTTAAGGGATTAAGTCATATTTTTGATAAATATTATTGGAGAAAAAATAAAGATTTAGTATCGGCCCTGGCCTCACTTACAAAAACATATTTCCATATCTTTATAATGTTTAAAGATCTTCAGAAGTAATGGCAAACCACGTGATTAAAAACTTTCATGTTATTGTATAGTGTACATTTTCAAGTGCAAATTATATAAGCACGTAGAGTTAGATATTCTGTAAAGCAAATAGTAAAGAGTAAAGATAAAAACATACAATAGATGTTAGAACTAACTCGAAATCTTAAACTCAACGACCCATTAATAGCTTCGTGCTTCGTCCAAAAACCCTACACTAGCTGCACTGGTGCTAAATTATTAGTGTATCTATTATTCTGTTATGTTATAAATAGCACTAATGCAGCTAGTGTAGGGTTTTTGAACAAAGCTAGTCTACACATTCCAGCAAATCTTCGTATTATATAAAATACAACAAATTTGTACCTAGCTTTTTACAAATATTTTATATTATCGAAAAAACAGACGCCTTACTTTTTATAGCATGTCCAACTAAAAAAAACACTGTTGTATATTGGGTTGCCTAACCACCAGGACAATTACTAGAAAATATTTCTAATACTTATAAGTATAGTTTGTATGTTATAAAATTAAGTGAATTTTTTAAATCGATAGCTATTTTATTATGCAGCAATTTTAGTGTTACTAGGTACCTGTTAGATGAAAAAGAGAAATTTATACGGAAATTATAATGAACTATTTCAATTTACACAAAACGATTGATCGCGAAATATATATTTTTTCAAACATGACCATTGCATATAATCATTCAAGCAATAATGCTTGAATGATTACATTTAATGGTCATTGGGTATTGGATACTTATATAAATAGTATCTACATAATAGAAATATTTTTAGACAATGAAAATGAACGTAGAATACCTACTTAATATTGGCCAAATATTTTCAACAAAATATATTATATGTAAAAGAAGAATGTTTACATAAAACATGAAATTAAACCAGCGATACGTGGAACTACACTGCAGTTCCATATGTCACTGATTAAACTCAGTTTTATAGTAGAAATTCTTTCTAAGAAAATTAGAGAAAACACTCAAATAATTATGTTACAAATATTATAATTTTTTATTTTTTTTTTTTATTCAGTTTATTTTAGTGCCAAGAGAATGCATAACATTCTATGTAGGCACATCCTATAATGTATACAAAAATAAATAAATATGTCAATATACATTTTACGTAAACATTAACATTACTAAAACAACATTATACATAAAAAAGGAAAACTATGTTAATATAATTATTTTTTTTTTCAATACAAAAAATAATTTAAATAGCTGCTAAACAACCAAAAAGGAAAAAAAAATACTAAAAATAGAAAACATATTTATATCTTATACCTCTTATAAATTATTATCATTATGATAAAATAAGATATAATATATATATATTTAAATATATGAAGGAAAACAAATTGTATCAGAAGCTATAGCAAGATGAAGGTACTTATATGCATCTTTAGTAAAGTTGTGTTATTAATGTGGGAATGCCAATCTCTAGAACTTTAAATTGGCATAAATTTTTTTGAAAATTCAAAATTATTGATGAGACATTGGGTAGGTAACAGTGGCGTAAATATAGGGGGTGCAAGGTGTGCAGCGCACACACGGGCCTCCCAGCTTAGGGGCCTCCGAAGAGCTAAGCTCCGGGAAAAATTGGAAAAAACAGAATCAAAAATTAAATCTTTATGATAAATGTTGTTTTTATTGACGATGAATTATAACAAATGTTTTTTATTTATTTTATGTTAAATAAATTGATTTTTCGAATAAATATTTTATTTTAAATTTTAACTAAACTTATTTATTTTATTAAAGCTGGAGGGCCTCTCAGGTAATCTTGCACACGGGCCTCATCGATCCTAGTTACGCCACTGGTAGGTAAGAATATAATAATAATCATTTATTAATGCCGGTACATAATAGTATATTAAAGTATAAGTGGATATTATGGATATTTTATTTGACGTTACAAGGTACTTCTGTCAGATCAATAATTAAAAAGTTGACATTTACACTTCACGTTTCTTGGGTTATTGGTGTTGCCATGGTAACTTTCAAAAACCCGCGTTTTTGAAAATTGGATTTGAACACGCTGAGGCGTACTTTAAACAAGCAAATTAGGGTATCAATAAAAAAAAAATATTATGAATCCAAGAGGCGATAAACAGATACTTTAAGTGCAAATATCTATAAAAAGTAGTTAAAGTTAAAAGAATTAAAATACAGATAAAAAAATATAATTTATACAAGTTAAATTTTACAGAACTAATGTTGTTAAAATGTTATATCTGCTTTGTAGAGATCTTTAAAGTAATCGAAGAGTAAACTATTTTAGGTGGTTTTGGTATTTTATGTTACCCTTGATTTTAAATTTCCCAAATTTAAAATTCACTCCACTCCACTATGTGTATCTCTTTATATGAGAGATGCAAGAAGTAGGTTGGTTTCGTTTACATATACATATAGAATGTTCAGATATCACACATAGCTTGTAAGTCTTTATTTGTTTTTTATTTAAAATATCGATTGCAAAATTTGTGTCGATATAAAAAATTACTTGGTAATAAAATCTCAACTGATTTGTTCGATTTTGTTATACAATGGGAACAGCGCACAAATGGTTATAGGTCTGCAATTTATTTTAAAAATTTGTGCTGCTTTATTCACACATACAATTCAAATAAAAAAATGTGTTATGTGTTATTAACCAGATATGCATTGTTTTCAGGAGCGATAAATTAAATTTAAAATTAAAATAGCCAGTTATAATAATTATAGTTTTGTTCTTATTTAGTATACTAAACATTAAAGCCAATATATCTAGAAAGAAGAAGTCCTCTCGACCTTTTTTTTTTACGCGCTCACTCGAACCTTCACCTGAGTCATTGAAATCATTATTAACATGCGGAACCTAAATTCAAGAGATTCAAGAGAAATCTCCAATATTTGCGGTTAATAGGTTGGTAACTTTCTGTAAAGCTTGATTGTATGATTAATTGTCAGATAGAGATTTTGTTTATGTACCCACAAGCAGACTATGTACACTTTTAATTATTGTTGGTCAGTTATATTTTCTTACTGCCTAAAGATTTTAAAAAATTGTCAGTGTGGTTCCATTTCTTTACAGATTATTTTTGACCATGTCATAATGTTTTCTGGGGGCTCCATTAAATTATTTAAATTTTCGATTGTGGTTGTCATACCTGAAAATATGATAATAAATAATAAACATAGGTAGTAGGTACGTATAATCATCTGGAATTAGTATTGTTTTTCTTTTAATTGATATAAATCTTTTCATTTTTTCCCCAGCTAATTTAAAACAAAATAAGTAAACAAAGATTAATTTACTTATTTAAATTTGAATTTGTTTCAAGGTTATTTTTCGTTACCTAACTCCATGCTATTTAAAACTTTGTAATTCTGCAACACATTATAATTTGTAATTTTTAATTATCTGCCTATTGATCTGAAAAGTAACAAGTGAACTATATTTTTAACTTTTTCCAACTACACTTGTACACTTACCTAATATTTTACGTTTTAGATTAATGATGATAATAATAATAAGAGAGAAAAATCCAAAAGAAAATGTAAAGAATTAGGATACAAATAGAAACAGAAACAATAGTAATTCACAAGATATGCAAGTAAGTTGTGTTAACATAATATATATTATAACCCATAGAGTTCATAAATGTATTTATAGATCAAGAATTTGAGCCAAATGTAGAGATAATTTCACTATAATTTATGATAATAATCTAGTAAATATTCCCAATTTATGTGTTTCGTTAGCTAAGTGGAAGTTATCAGTATCAGTACCTATATAAACAATTTTATTATCTATTTTTGTTTAGTTTCATTTTATTTTAATTAGTGTACAGATATTTATTGCCATGGTATGTTATTTTTAATATACTTTTGCATACAAATAAATATGGTTATCTTTCTACAATATATATTTTTGACAAAACCTGGTTAATAATATACACTTTTTTAGGTTAGTTTTACATTCAGAGGCCTTTGTGCACCGGTATTTAATGTTTTCAATCAAGATTTGTAAGTATAATTTTTATATAATACATTTTATATTTTATTTCAATGCAGAGAAATGTTTTAACGTTATACCATCCAGGTGACAGGATAACTAATACCCCTCTCCTTCCCAAAAAAAGTTGTTCATCGTCATGATAACATTTTGAAATTTGGATGTCTACAATTGATTGCGACGAGTTAGATACTGAGAAATAACACAAAAATGGCCACCGTACTTTAGAATTGATAAAATAAATTTCAAGTAAAACACTTCTAAAATAATAGCACTTTCGTGCAACATTTGGCACTAACTAATTTTTATTTTTATTATTATTAATTTGTTGCTTCAAAAAATTACTACTTAAGGGATTGGCAAAATATAAGTGATTATTTCCAATATAGTGCAAATTTAATTATTAATTTAAGACTTAGATAGCAGTATTGCAAGTATTATTCCTTGCCTACTTGACAAAAACAATTTTTATTTTTATTTTATATAAATATCGCACAATGCAAGCAGCAGGTCTCTCATACAAAGTGAATTAAGTATAATTAGCAGTCAGTTCCCATTCAGCTCTGTTCAGAGCCTAGATATTATTTGTTCAAAACTCAGATGTGTTATAGTGGTCATCATAATGATGATTGATATTGTCTTGCAAAAAAATTGAGATTTTTGTTGTATTAAAAATATTATTGTCTAAATACCATTTAAAAATTGTGTCAATTTACTACGTTTCAAATTGTTATTTTTAGTAATTAATTTTATAGTAGTCACAGAAGAATTAAACACCTCTTATTTTTTATAATCCTTAATAAAGTATGTTATCAAATGTCAATAAAATAGCTAATATAAATAAAATAAGTATACTATGTTTATTTGTATTTGGCTATTAATAATAACATTGTAAATATTTACCGTAATAAAATTGTTCTTGGATAAGAAATTAGAGGTTCAAATGTAATGTTAATATGGCTTCTCTTTTGTGGAACGAGAACTTGGGATATATTATTTAGTATGTACTTTCCCCGCTTGCTCCTAATAATACATCCGCTGACATTCGCTTACATTCTTTTTGACTATAAAAAGAAGACTGGGAAGAATGTGCCTTCCTGTATTCTTCCATACATATAAATCGTAAATAAATTAAATAAATCAAATAAGAGTAATAGAAATATAGATTATAAATGCATAAAAAACATTTAAAAGAACTTAATAATCATATGCGACAAAAATATAAATAATAAAAATTATAGTTTAAAAATAAAAAATCACTACAGCTAATAAAGATGTGTAAAAAAATATACTATCTTATAAATGTAATAAAAACTATATCATCATGAAGACGAGTTTTTAAAAGAAAAATAAAACAATTTCTGTTTGTTACTTTAGGACAGTAAATGTGGAGGTCATTCCAAAATATGCAAAATTTTTAGCAGATAATGGAATTAAAGGAGTATTAGGTAAGTTTATTCTTATCAGATTTTTACTTATGTAGTATTCTAAGTGTTATTTGGCATTGGCAATGTAGTTAAATTACGTAAATTAGATATCTTTGGTTCAAGTTTACTGATAAGTCTATTTATAAGTGGTATATCAGTATTTTTGAAAAGACGAAATTATAAATTTATGTTTCTTTTGTTTCACGTTAAGTAGATTAATTAAATTGAGAATTTGAAATGAAGTACCTACCTATTTGAAATTTAAAAAATATGATATTTACTGACCATATTAATTAAAAAATTATATATAGCTGTTTTACTGCAGAAAATAATTTTTATAGTGATTAATAAATTTTTGAATAATCTCTAAAAGAAATTAGAACATATGCCAGCATAAAACTACGTTTATGGTCAGGTCAGGGACCGCTACACTTTCTTAGTATACTCATCATAGCATATACCTTGTTTTGTAAACATTAGAATGCATTTCTTTAGGCATATTAAATTATATGAGAATATCATAAATATGTGAAATATATAAAACAAACATTGATATTTCCTTTGTTTCCTTCCTATTTTAGCAGTAATTTTCAAACATTTTTCAATACTGAAATATGTCGTCCCTAATACATTTAAAGAATTTATTTCAAAGCTATTTGAATTAAATTATTTTACTGTAAAAATAAACGTATACAAATTTTTCATTCTATATTTAGTAGATCTGCTTAGGTTGATGTATTTTACCTGATGCTTGATGAAGAGCAACATATAAATATTACATAAAGACAGCAAATATCACATATTAAAACAGGCAAAACTACAGGATGTGTCAGAAAACCCAGGTCATAATTTTAGGTGTATTCTACAAAAAAAATAAGGTTATTTTGGTTAATAAATATGTGTCCCAAAATGCTTCGTTTCAGAATTACAGGGCGTTAAATTTTCATGGGGAAAAAATATGGTTATTAGCAGCAACGCAGCAAACGATTATAAATGGTTTTGTGACAGCATTTACTGACATTTGGTTTTCAGTCTACTAGGATAATTATTTCACTGATTTGCTTACTAATAACAGCTAAATATGTTAAATTCTTGAAGCTATAAATAACTTTAGCATGGTGCATTTTATCAAAAATGTGTAAGATAGCTTTTTTATGTTATTTAAAGAAGAACAGAAATCCGCTGTCATATTGTCAAAAAAGAATCAGTGACGTACTTTTTTTTATAAAATGGGGCTGCAAACCACTGTTGTAAGCCACTAACTTAAGGGTTGAACTGAAATTTTGGCAGTTAATAGATCTTGAAAGTAGCACCTCTCATATACAGATTGCGAAAGTACCTACTCATCCTGACTTAGGACCTAAATTTACCGCTTAGTTTTGTTTAGTTACATTGCGTACGCAGTCGATAATTGATAAACGATTTTTGCAGATGAGCATACGGCGACCAAATAGACGTTATCCTCTGTTTGGATTTTGCGAATAGTGAATATTACAAAAATTTTCATAATATTTGAAGAATTGTCATCGGATGCAAAGTATGTCTTTATACAGTCCGGTCGGATCATAATGCGAACACCTCATATGCAAGAAATTATAGGAATTGATGTTTATCCATTAAAGGTATCAGGCACATATTGTAGGTTGAAAAGGTATACAGTAGACCTAGCGGAAGCCTATTCTAGTACCGTTTTAGACAGAAGACACTGTGCCACTGTTTTATATGAACATAAGAATTCTTCATGTGTTATTTCTTTCAATTTTATTAAATAAAAATTTTGCATTGTTTTTTCGAAACAAACAAGTGTACAAACAAATTCTGTTGTACAGGGTGTTTCCTATAAACATATACCCCCCCTTATTTCGGTCAATTACCACCGATTTTAATTATAAAAAAACCGGTCTAACGCAGAATTTTCCGTAAATTTTGAATATGCTATTGCTTTTTTTCCTACTTCAACCGTATACGAGGGGCAGAAAAAAGTATGGTTTTTTTTAAATGGAACACCCTATATATTTTTACATATTTGGATTCGCCTCGTCCTTCTGATTACAAATATATGTGATACTTATATATTTGCTATAAAAATGGCGCAAATACTGAATTTAAACTTAGTTTCCTTCAAAACTATACCCCCTTATTTCGGTCAATTATTAACGATTCAAAATTTTCAAAACCTACACATAGAATTTTTCGTAGATTTCATATATGCTATTATTTTTTTTCTCCCTTCAACGGTATACGAAGGGTGGAAAAAAAGTATGGTTTTTTTATGGAATGCCCTGTATTTTTTTACATATTTAGATCCGCCCTACCTTTCTGATTATAAATATACATAATACTTATATATGTAAAAAAATACAGGACATTCCATAAAAAAACCATACTTTTTTCCACCCTTCGTATACCGTTGAAGGGAGAAAAAAATAATAGCATATATGAAATCTACGAAAAATTCTGTGTAGGTTTTGAAAATTTTGAATCGTTAATAATTGACCGAAATAAGGGGGTATAGTTTTGAAGGAAACTAAGTTTAAATTCAGTATTTGCGCCATTTTTATAGCAAATATATAAGTATCATATATATATTTGTAATCAGAAGGACGAGGCGAATCCAAATATGTAAAAAAAAAAACTTTTTTCTGCCCCTCGTATACGGTTGAAGTAGGAAAAAAAGTAAATGCATATTCAAAATCTACGGAAAATTCTGTGTTAGACCGGTTTTTGAAAAATTAAAATCGGTGGTAATTGACCAAAATAAGGGGGGGTATAGTTTTATAGGAAACACCCTGTACCTACTACCAACTATTTAAAATTTTCTGTGCGCTAAGTAAGAATGTCTGTAAATAGTTCTCAATTTTTTGCAGAAATTTAACAAAAACTAAATATCAATACATAAAAGACAAAAATGTCTAAATTCTCATATTAATCATTTTTTCCTGCCCAGAAAGTTGTTTGGACCTCGATATTGCTAGACAAATTTAACGGGCACATACAACAAGTCAACTACTTTGCAAGAACGTACTCAGTACATTTTTACCTTCCACATTCCACAAAAGCACTAGACTGATTGATTTGATTGATACTGGTGCTTTGCCTGCATATACTCGATTGTTACCTTGCGTGACGATATGTGACTTCTGACCTGATATGTTGTACACATTTCATTTCCTCATTTATGTTTTATGGCACCCATGACATAAATAATATGCATTTAACTATTTAATTTTATCTTATACATCAATAGTTGCCTAATTAACTGATAAACGGTTCTGCCGTTAATTTGATAGTTATCACTACCTGTTAGATATATATCAATTACATAATTATTGATAAATCTCTCACAAACCTATTATGTTATTCATATCTACAATATTCTCTAAGTGATTTTGCACGCTGGAAATACGTAAAAGCCGCTAGGTGTATTAATTAAGAAATATGCCTTTATTTGTTAATTATTACATGTTTATCAATACGACATCTATATTTCAAGTTATCTAAGTTATCAATATAAAATACTTGATTAAATTTTAATTGGTTAATATAAAGTAGGATTTTAATAATTTTTTCAAATTGTGTCCCACACGGGAATGTAAATATGATTTCAAACGAAAATATGTTTATGAGGTAAATTTACTCAACAAATTTTCCAAAAATTCAGTATAAATTTTTATATTTTTTATATTTTATATTATATTCAAAATACCTTTCCTAATTACTCGCTACCTGTGTTTAACAACAAAAATAAACATTCTAAGCGAAGTATTTTCAAATTATGGTCTTTTGAATTATTAATAACATCTGCTACAATATACGAGTTATGTGGGATAATTCTAGCGCCCAATTAAATACTAATATTTGCAATTTATTTAAAATTATTGATATATTAACTATTAGTGAGAGAAGATTATTTATTTTTAAGTAGATATATGGCAAGAAACAGTATACTAGCTGTTACTGTGTTACTTACTTTGCGTTAAAAATGTGTCAAAATTCTCCATTTTTTTCTAGGAATTTTAAAAACAAATAAGTGCAGTGGTGGTTAGTACAATCAGGCCAAATAATTTTTATGTGTGAATTCTAAATCGATAATATTTTTGTTTTTTTTGTGCATAAGAACTGTCACTGTTCACTGTTCTACTCTGCATAGCGAAGATTGTATATTCCCAATTTTTTACCAAACTAATTTTTTTAAAGATTAACGCAAATTAATATTTTTGGAGAATATTTCGAAAAAAAATTAAACTTTTTAAGGAATTTAAAGGAAGTGAAAATTCGAAGGTTAATAATATTGTTTACAAATTTTAACCCAAGATGAGAGCGACAGAGGCACACATTGCCCTTGAGATCTACACACACACACAAAAAGATATATGCTCCTCGAATATCATTTTATTTGTTCATTTTAACAAGTAAATCAAACAAGTTTCCATTCAATGGGGCAAAATCAGTTGTACAATTTTTAGCAAGCATTACGCGAACAGCTCATAACTAGGAAAGATGAAGGACCAAGTACTTTATCATTGTTTACTCATTATTAAAGGTCAACTTTATGTTACATGACATAAGCCGACCTTTCACATCACATTTTTATTTAATTTGTATAAAACAAAAAATTGAGGAACAATTTCACAAACTGGTTAACTAGATATTTTCTAAAAAACCGGCAGTGACCGTCAAAGTATAATTATTATACTACTAGCTGTTCTCATCTAAAATCTAAAATTGTGCAATATAATGATTTATCATTTTGATTCTTTTTTATTCAATTTTTAACGTTACAGTTCATGGCACAACTGGGGAAGGAATGTCGATGACAGTGGAAGAAAGAAAATCAGTTTCAGAAGAATGGATTAAAGCTGCCAAATCCACTAAACAACACATCATGGTGCAAGTTGGAGGATGCCCCCTACCTGATGTATTAGAGTTAGCAAAGCATGCAGAACAAGTTGGAGCGGATTCGATACTTTGTCTTCCTGAACTGTACTTTAAACCATCAACACCTACCGAACTTATAAATTACTTGAAAATTGTAGGGGAAGCAGCTCCGAAAACTCCATTATTATATTATCATATACCTGGATGGACGGGAGTAAATAGTAAGTTAATTGCATTGTTTATATAATGGCTATTTAATTGTTAGTATCTGTGACCATTTTTAAAAATACAGATTTTATACGTAGAAATAAACCCACCTCAACTAAACTCGAAAACTAAACAATTAAAAATTAAAATAGTCCAACATTAGGGCAATTTGAAACATCGATAATTCCTACAAGTCTGGATTTTAATGTACACTTCAAATTTATGATGTTTTTAATATCGCAATACCAAATATTGGGATTTCTTCTCATTTTTGTAAAAAAATGGATAACACTTTTTTAGGTAACACTTCATTTTCATGAATAGGTTTTAAAATTATTATATCCTATCATAATCCTCTCAGTGATCGTCATTTTTGGTAACATTAATATGAACTTAGAATAGGCTATATCTCTAATCTCATATATAGAACAGTTATATCTCTAATTTCATGTTTTAAATGAATATATTTCAATTGAGCTCTTTGTATTTTACAGGGTGTTCAAATTTGAGCAAATATTGAGAAACACAATTTTTAATAAAACTCATTCACACTAAAAAAAACAGTTAATCCCAAAGCTGTTCTAAAAAAATGAACTGAGCTATCTGAAAAATGCAAATTACTGGAATGCGTTACTTTTGAACGCAAGTAAAACATAAAAATTGCAAGACCATTCTAGCAAAATAAAGTAAGTTTACCTGAAAGTAACATTAAAGTGTAAATACAAAATTTGGTACTGCTCCAAAGTTTCATGTTAAATCCTGTATATTCTATTTTACACAATCCAATAAGTTTGATTCAATAATTTTTGCCAACCAAAAAAATTGAAAAAAAAATTAGCTTTTCAAAAATACAAAAATATAATCAAATTAATGTAGATTCTTAGGTTATCTATGTTTGAAATTGTCTTAATTTTTGGTTACAGTTTTTTGGTAATATAATGGACTATAGAGTAACAGTACAGGTAAACAATTGTTAAATAAAAAAAAAATTGTATACTTTTTTGTCTTTTTTGGTATTTAAAAATAATACAAATTTTTGTCAGTTATTGATAGTCATCATTCTCAATATTTATGAAATTTGTATGTACGTGTCACTGTTGTTCAATGCAAGCCATATTCCCCTAAGATGGAGTCGTAGGCTGTAAATATTTTATTGAAAATTATATGTATTTTAATTATTTAATTACTTAATTAGGCAAATTTTTTATCGCAAAGTTGTCTAGATAAAATTAAAGTCACTTTGAATAGTATCGTCTATAAATTTTTTTGTCTTATCATGTAAACTTGAACTTTTTCTAAATAGTTCATTTTGATAATGGTCAATCATTTTACCTCCTAGTAAATTCAAATCACGTGATTAGTAAGTCTTATGGAAACAATTTTTCAAACAATAGGTCCATATATCCACTGAATAAATTTACTTTAACCTGAAAAAATTGATTATTTATTAAACTTTAAACTGTTTTCACATTATTTACTATGCATTTTTTATTATTCTTTTGATACTGCCTCGATTGACCCATCTTTGGCACTTGAAAGACAAAACTATGTACAATTAATTATTGTTGTTTTTTTTTTGTCATATAACCAACCTAAAACACAACATATTTTAACTAATCTACAATATCGCACCGAATATACACTGATAGGTTATTAAATTTTATTTTAGTTAATATGGCAAACTTTTTAAACGAATCTGTTGGAAAAATACCCACTTTCCATGGAATTAAATACACATCAAATGATTTAGATGGTGGGGCAGCTGCTTTACGGGCCAATGGTGGAAAGTACGCTGTTTTCTTGGGAGCTGATACGGTAATTTTTCTTTATCTATCATCTACTTTTATAATTTATGTAACTCATAGGAAACTAGACATTGATGGGTGCTACGATGTAACTGTCGTATTTCTTGGTTAATTGATGAAATAGAAAATATGACCATTCTTTAATTACATACTCTCTACAATGCAGGCATTATACATTCGAACTTTTAGGGCCAATCGGTGGATAATTGTCCAATTTGCAGTCTTTTTTAGATGCTGCGGATATTTTACGAATCTTAAAAATATTTCAGATATTTTGTCAGTTCTCGTAAAATACCTTTGTGGTAAAAGTATCCATTATAATCTATTTATTGTATTTACTCACCATAAAAATAATGCAGATTAATTGTTATTACTTATTCAATAAAAACCAATAAAATTATTATATTTCTCATATACATCAACTTGTCTAAAAACACCAATCGTGCTTGTGTTCCTTAGTTTTCAAAGCATATAACGTTTGCATTGTAGCGAGAGGTATGGAAGTCGCAACATGGTCCGAAATAAACTCCAACTACGTGGCATCACGTTGATGTCTTGTGGTCCCTAGGCTACTATGAATCTGAAGAGGTTATAATTTAAGTGTTTTCTTTTTAGTTGTTAGCTGCCGCTTTTACCTTAGGTTTTGATTCTGCCATTGCAACAACATTCAATATTTTACCTGAATATTCGGTACAAATTTTGGAAGCCATTAATAACTCTCGAGTAGAGGAAGCTCGCACCATACAAACAAAATTATCTACAATTTGTTCTATAATAACAAAAAATGGTAAGAATCTGAAATACTTTTATAGCTTTGTTTAATGGCTCTATTTATAGGTGCCTGGGTACCTACTATGAAAGTTGCCATGAATTTAGTTACACCGATAAAAGTAGGATTGGCCAGACCACCTCTGCAAAATCTTACAAGTGAACAAGCAAATGAGATGGAAAAATCGTTTGTATCTGAGGATGTGCTATAATTATTAACTTATGCGTTACTATATTGTTATTTTTTTAATAAATGTTTATTTTAAGATCCAGCATTTTCTAGATTCCACACAAGAATAAATGTAAATTCAAATGAAGCCAAAAAAATCAAATAGAAAATAAAATATTGCATTGAACAACATCTTCAAGGTTTTGGCTTGACCAGTTGCAATAGCGTGATCTCGCTTCATCTTCAGGATATAGTCAGACAATTTTTCTTCGAAATATCATTTTTATTATTATTAACTTATTTAACTCCAGTTACTGATGTTAACGTTCGCATCTGAATCATCCATTATATTACACGTGAATCTTATAGTGTCTATTTCAAAGAAGCTCTTGGTCTACCAGGAGGTGAACATATCGTATGTAATGAGCACAAATTTCAACAAGCGTGGTGTTGGTTATATAACATTTAGAATGGCCAATGTCAAATGTCATTGGCTTTCAAAATAAAACATGTTTCCAAAGTGACGTTCGTAAAGTAAGAAACTAATGTTTTCCCTCGAATATTAAACTAGTTCTGAAAAATCTTCAAATGCATTGTTTTTATCTGATTTTAAGAAGGACGCTCTTAATTCATTTAATTTATTTCATTCTTAATTCATTTGATGTACTTTATGCACCCCTATTGGGATTTTAAAAAATTTATCTTAAACTAATTTCCAAGCACATCTCGGTGGTTTTTAGCAATTTACTCAAAAACGGTGCATCCTATGGAAAAATTACAACATGGGCCTTTTGTACAAAAATATCCACTGGTGATGTTCGAAAACTTTTGTTAACTAATGGGGAGATATTAGTGCTTCACGAGATATTGTACATGACCAAATATTTTTTTAATATTGTCGTTCATTCGAGAGATATTTAAAATCATTTAAAAAATAAAAACTTAATGAACAAAAACAGTGCATTTTAGACGCAATATGCTTATAAAGCAAACTCATATTATTTTTTGACGTTCTATCGTTTCCTGAAATTCTCGCCATAGAAACCGGACCACCCTGTATACAGTACAATAAATGAACAAACATTCAAAACCTAAATTTGTACTTTTTTACCCTATCAATGTTATAAAAAATATATAATAGCAGACTAAATCAACTACATTAAAAAATAAAAAATCAAAGTTATAAATTTCTCTTGCACATCACACAAGCCAGAAACAAGTTTTTAACTTAATACTACTATTTCTGATATTTATGTACCTATGTACTTATTATGACTGATGGTCGAGATGGTAGAGTACCTGCCTCTCACCCAAAAGTCCCGGGTTCGAATCCCGGTCGTGGCAATGGAAAATACTGCGAGAGGGATTTTTCCATTATACACGGATATTGGATGTGTGTCCCTTGTCTTTAAATGTGTAGCCCCCTCCCGCACAAGGCTCAGCCTTCTGGGATAAAGGGGGTCGTAATTACATGTGGTGTATTTATTATTTATTATTATTATTATTATGTATAAATTATACAACTACAATTTTTAATGTTTTAAAACATCTTCTTAAACATTTTACACAAGTTTTTATATTTTTCCTGGTTTAGCAGATGAGAAAAATTTTACTTACGTTTAAAGCTGTTCCTAAGGTCCTATTACTTTTTATTCCTAGTGTCGTTTTATCACAAATTGGATTTTCAATGATTGCACACGCCCTTGAATTTTCAAATTAATTTTTTTTGCAGATGGTCCTGCTTCCAGTTTGTTAAAAATACTGTAATCTAAATACATGTCTTAGAATAATATCATCACATAATATGAAGGAATAAATTTTCAAATTTTCTTAATCTTATTAAATGATTAAAAGTTAAAAATGATGACAGTATCAATATCTACACAATCATTTTGTAAAAAAAATATTCCATGGTAAAAATTAAGAGATATTTGTTTGCATTTATTTATATTCCGAGTTGCAAAATTAAATTTGCGGAAACGGAAAATTTTTGTGTTTTAGTCCCAACAATTGCTTTATTCTTTATTTAATCTAATTTGTAAATAATTTATAAAGTATAAAGTAAGATAACTCAATTCAATTTCATATTGATGGGTGTTGGATTATGAAATTTAACAATCAGTGATCGAAATAATCGTTTAATTGCTAATTAATTAATCAATAATTGACTAACAGTTTATATTTAAAAAATGACCCATTAATCGATTATTTTCGTTGAATTCATAATCTAGAATTTATCAAGTAGCTATGGGGCCAGGCAGGTTACATATTCACATTGTTTATAAAATTTAATGTGAATATTTGTTCATTTTCAAAGTGTCCCAGCAGCTTGGATTGGGCCATTATGAAAATTAAGAATCGACAATCGATTATCAAAATTCAAAAATAATCGATTTGTAATTGACCACCGATTAATCATTAGTAGATAATTTTTTTCAACCCTTATATTGACATAAATCATAATTTTTTTTCTATGTTGTTTTTAATTACATATTTACTTTGCAGTTTGATGAAAAATAAATTAAAATAAACAAACGATAAAATTATTGTAGCGACCGAAAATCTTTTATAGACTTCTTTTGACACACAATGACCTCTACGTCACATTGTGATTTTTAGACAAAAACAAAAAAAAAAACATTGCAATTTTTCTACTTTCTTGAAGAAATAGTAATTTTTCCATCCTGCCTTTGAGGAACAAAAAATTTAATATTTTTATGCTTTCGCTATAATTATAGAAAGTTTTAAATTTGTATTTGATGCTTTTTAGGTTAGTACGAACACATGTATTAATATCTGTTTATATTAAAACAACAATATATAAAATTTCCAAATTATTTATTTACACATAGTGTGATAATTTAACCTAGAAGGGCAATAAAATTTTAAATAATTTGTGTTGTGTTTATGTAAATATATAAATGTATAAAATCTATGTCAAAATTTTTACATTAACAAAACGAAATAAAAAATGTTACAGCAATTTTCATTTAATATTAATTGCGATAATGATCAGGTATATCAGTGTCTTTAATTAGTGCCCTATTAAAAAAATAAACATTTATATTGACTATATAATTACAACATATAAATCAATGTTGAGAGTACATCACTAAACCAATATTTTATTTACAACATAGTAAAAGAAATATTTTGGTCAAAATTTCACATTTTTTTTTTTTTTAAAGAAAAGTTGATACAAACTAATTGGTTTAAGGAAATTAATAATCTCTACCAATTAGTGATTCTATAAAAATGTGCACACATATATATATAATATAAATATACCTATAAATTATCTAAATACAGCGGTAAAAAAATTAATTACCCTTAATCACATAAGTATTATCAAATAAAGTGACATGCCCTTTTGCATTTTTAGGGCCAACATTATATATTATAATAAAAATTAACAATAAATTAACTAACTGCAATAAATATCAAATAATTTGTTCAAAACACCAGTCAAGGAATTTTCAGACCATCTTTTAGAAAAATACAAATTGGTAAAAGGGCATGTCATAAGAAATCGATGGTTCATTCACATCACAACAATTTGCAACAACTTGAAAGTTGTAATCACAATACTCTGGTTTTCTAGAATAGAAGAGAAAACATGTTAGATGTGATGTGAGAAATCTATAAGGGCGTTTGTTAGACTACAGCAGCAATTGGTCAGAGTAAAGTGCACCTTGACAACCAACTAGTTGGTTTCTTCTGTGGCTCTGAAGCTCTTAATTGGTGGCCGCCCTTAGGTGGATTGCTTGCTTCCTACATAATATAAAAAAAAATATTTAAAACATTAACCAACTGTAAATTGTCTTGCATTAGATTAGTAATCAAACATTCAGGCAAATTGCTTTTCTTAATTACTAAGCCATAATAAAAATAAAATAGATTTTTTCTCCTAATAAAATAGTCACTTATACCAGGTGGCGCTATTTAAAAACTGGACTGCCTTGAGAGTAAGTTTTTCATAAGCTCCATAACATTGTTACCTAGATCATTTCTGTTGTTCAGCAAACCAACAGGAATAACAAAAAAAGGTACATTCAGACGATGCAGCATTCCGTAACCCATCGAACAAATAATAAGAAGCAGCAACAATGGTAATATAGTTTTTTCTATGTCGCAAATAATATTAATAATATATTTGATTTTATTTCTTTATAACTTGTCAAACTGGATCTCTAAATAAATGTTTGCCAATGGTGTATGAAGGAGAGTTAAAGTTAAGTATTAAGAACCATATTTATTGGACCTGTCTGGTTTTTGAACAGCCACATCATGTAGCATAGACAAATTCAGTAGCGGCTGGTGAAATTTTGGGTATATCATATCTTAGTATTGGAGCATGGAACCCAAAAAATACCTTGAGGCAATACTATCAGGACTAAAAGAAGTTTTGTAGAAAAAAAATGGAGATGGAAATTTGCTGTTTTTTTTTTAAGTATTTTTTGTAGAATATTTGCAACACATTTTTTTTTCTAAATCAGGGGGAAGATTTATCGACAAGTTTCAAATTCCGTTAAAAAATTTGCACAATAAAAAATAAATCTAAAATAAAATTTCAAAAGTTTATAACTTTATAATAAAGCAATATTTTCTAAATTTTTCTCCTGAATCAAAAAAAAATGTGTTGCAAATATTCTACAAATTTTTTTTTAAAAATTACGTGCGCACACCATTTTTCCAATTTTTTTTTGCAAATTTCAATTTCCATTTTTTTACTACAAAATTCCTTTATTTAGTCCTGATAGTAATACTTCTAGGTATTTTTTCCATGCTCCAATATTAAGATATGATATACCCAAAATTTCACCAGCCGCCACTGCATAAATTGAAATTGATTGATATAGTATAGGTATGTTTTAGTCATTACTTATGGTTAAATATATGGAAATAGATAAAAGGATATGACAAATTCATAATTAGCTACAATCGAAAATGTCCATTGTGAATATAAATAATTGAATATTTTGTTCTAAGGCAACAAAGCACAGCACGCACCACAATTCCCAAAATATACACTCATAAAAAATCTATAATAAAAAGAATTAGAAAGAATATTATTAAAAATTATACATTCACAATGGACATTATATTAATTTATCTACTTCTTCAGTTTTCATTTTTATTTAACTATAAGTGGACACCGATGTTTTATGCCATAGAACAAAGTGAAAATATAATTTGCTGTTTTCTGTTTTAATTCTCGCAAAGTATGCAATGTTGCTTATATCAAAAGTCTCTATCTTAAGCAATATGGTAAAAGAATTGAAGCTCCTTTGAATCAAATATCAAAGAAATCAAAACATTATTTGTCAGAGTAAATTTTAAAAATTTTAACACAAATCACACCACACGTTTTACAGTATTGATTATAATAAAGATCAAGTAAAATTGCATTGCAAATATTGTGATGAGTTTCACCTGAGATTACAGTTAAAGAATAGTGAGTTAGTATGGTTTGCTTAAAAATGTTTAAATTCAAAAAAATTGAATACAGAAAACCAGTTACACTGAACTGTTTAATGGGACACGAATCGTCAAAACATTCAAGAACTTAACTCTTGAGTGAAAGATTTGTTCCTAAAAGCATTTGACTACTAAGAATTTGATTCAAATAATACCCAGAGACTTCTTTTACTTTATCTTGTTGGCAAATAACTATTTTTATAAGCTTTTATATGAACTTTAGTACTTTTCAAAAAATTTTTGTTAGTACAACAAAAACTTTAATCAGGTGACACTTCATCATCACCATAAAATTCTCGTAAAAATTGAGAACTAAGTTCCATTACAAGGAAATGGTCAACTTTATAAAAAAATTAATGTATAGCCCATCCATTATGAATGCTGAAAATAAAGTCTCACTCTCAAGAACATCCTATATATATTACTGTTTACGTGTTTACACTCTGTATTTTTAAATGGGATTTTCTTAAAGATCTGATTCGTATAAAAATTAATACATGATTACAAAATAAATACAGATATAAAATTGGATGATTCATGGGTTAATTATTCTGATATGACACAAAACGTAATTTATTGTTTATTTTCTCAGATATACCTTTATATACCATAAAATCAACCTTTATAATGGATGCAATAATAATTTTGGTAAAATACGACAAATTTTTTGTAATATTAAAACAAACAAAAAGTATCACAGTAAATATATACCCTTATCAAAAATGTTTGATAATGATGTTCATGCTTTCCTGTGACTGACAAATAAAGATAAAAATTAAATCTATTGCACATGCATTAAAATATAGATCCAAACAAAAATGAAATTAAATAAGGCCAGAAAATTAAAACCATAAGCGTTAAATTAAGCCCATGCCTACACAAAAAACATTATTTACCTTCTGCCAATACATGGAGAGCAAGAAAAAAATATAGAAGATTAGTTTAAATATACATATATGTTGTAAATTAATAATTACCATTGATAGAAAATAAACATGTCAGAAAAGTTACTCGTCACCAGTGTTACACATTTAAACAATTTAATATAAAAATCAGGGTTCGAAAATATCATGATATTTATATAAACATCATATCAGACAATATATTATATTCGATTTATATTGGATATATATCACTTTTGTATATTTATTTTCAAATAAAAAGATTCAAAAGCTTTTCCAAACATTTCAATATTTTCAATTACCTAATTGGTTTTTAAAGGTATTTTTTTAAATTAAAAATAAATTCTTAAAAAAAATACAATACACTTGAATAAAAATACTTCCAAAGCAAACGAAGCCCAACAAAACAAGACCTAAATAAATTCGGTTATTCACAGAGCTTGAATTTCAGAGTATTTCAGACGCAGTACCGAACCGATATATCGGCTATTCCTGGCGTGATATGTGAAATTTCCCTATCTATGAGATGAGAAAGTGAAAATATAAAACTGATATATGTATTATATCACGATATATATCAAGGTATATACAGGGTGTTCCAGTTTTTTGTAGCAGGACTTCACCAGTCGATAGACAATTGAAAATTATTAAAAAAAGTTCCTATAAACATAGGTTGAAAAATGCTTAGTTTTCGAGATACAGGGTGTTAAAGTTTGAAAATAAATACGGATTTATATTAATATTTCCAGAATGCTAAGAAGTATCGAATCCAAACTTGCCAATTCTTTACATATAATTTAGAGGCCTATTTTGGAATAACAAACTACTACTTTACTTAACCATGGGCGTAGATATATGGATTTACTAAGGCTCTTTTTTACAAAAAAGTAGTACGCCACTGATATTTTCCCATGTTTTCAGTTTAATTCAATAAAGCAAGAAAAAACAAAAATTTAATGTCTCTTGGCACTTTTTGATATGACAAGCCGTTTTCCAGAAAATTTACATTTAATCATTTGATGCACGCATCTGGACGAATTTTAGACAAACTTGAAGTCGCTCAGAATTTCACCAAATTTGATGGTACGAAAAGTCTTTTAAAAAGAAGGAATGAAACATCATTAATGATGCTTGTAATGAAGTAAGACACTTTTACATGTTACTAGCTTTTGTGTTTGTGTTACTAATAATTTATTTTGGTTCGACCGTTGAGTTTTAATACATTTGTGTTATAAAAATTTTGATTTACAATATTTTAAATGTTTCATTCTTTATTTTTAAGAAATTTTTGGCACCATCAAATTTGGTGAAATTCTGAGCGACTTCAAGTTTGTCTAAAATTCGTCCAGATGCGTGCATCAAATGATTAAATGTAAATTTTCTGGAAAACGGCTTGTCATATCAAAAAGTGCCAAGAGACATTAAATTTTTGTTTTTTCTTGCTTTATTGAATTAAACTGAAAACATGGGAAAATATCAGTGGCGTACTACTTTTTTGTAAAAAAGAGCCTTAGTAAATCCATATATCTACGCCCATGGTTAAGTAAAGTAGTAGTTTGTTATTCCAAAATAGGCCTCTAAATTATATGTAAAGAATTGGCAAGTTTGGATTCGATACTTCTTAGCATTCTGGAAATATTAATATAAATCTGTATTTATTTTCAAACTTCACCCTGTATCTCGAAAACTAAGCATTTTTCAACCTATGTTTATAGGAACTTTTTTTAATAATTTTCAATTGTCTATCGACTGGTGAAGTCCTGCTACAAAAAACTGGAACACCCTGTATATCGTGATATATATCAAGTGATATTGCTTGATATATATCTTCCGAACCCTGATAAAAATATAGCGTTTTCTATTTGAAAAAACTGAGCACTCAGTGGTGTTAGTGCAACTTTCATGCTAAATTTCCTATTACGTTACATAATTTTTTTAATTTGCATTCGACGAGACGCTGGGAGTGTTGAATATCGTAGAAAAAATTGTTATTGACAATCGTATTAAAATGCTGTAACCTAAAATGTAAAAGAATCATTTTTTATATAACAAATGGTATCTCTAAAAATAACAAAGCTATAAAAAATCTTGGTGCTTAAGAATTACTTATAAATCATGATGAATGTTTAAAAAATTTTTTATAGGGATTTGGGAGAACGATGAATTTTAACATGTGTAAGAGCCTGGTTAATCACCTTGTAGATAAAAGACACACCTACAATTTATGAATCTATTTGGACGAAGGTCAGTGAATTTTGTTAACGATCAAAAAAAGCCGTAGATTAATCATCTAATTCCAAAAGTATTGAGGTTTAAATATTGCCCATATTTTCTCAATATCCACTTCAATTATTATGCACCAGTTTATATTATTTCTGCTAGATACAGCGAGTGTAAAAAGTATTGAAACATGACCATAACTTTTAAAATATTGATTGTATAAAAAATACCCTTGGATAGGTCGATTTTTATTTTCAATTACGCAACTCTTGGTGCAATTTATAATTTCTAGTTCTACACACCCGCTCCCCCAGCCACCCCAACTTTTTATTTTCAAATAGCAACCTACCCTCTGTGATACCCCAAAAGAAAGGTATTTTAATAGACTATTCAACGCTGTAAAGAAATCCGAAATCCGTCGATGCAATTGGCTTCCCAAACGCATGAAATACATTTTTTTTTATTTAAAAATTTTAAGAATGTCATGCATGTAAGACAGTACCTGAATGAGGTGTTTCCGGGCCGACGGATAGGCAGAAGAGGATCAATCGAATGGCCAGCCAGATCTCCGGACCTGACACCCCTCGACTTTTTTTATGGGGTCATTTAAAGGGTTGCGTCTATGACAATAGACCAAATAATTTGGAGGATCTAAAGGATAGAATACGGGCGGAGATTGGTCGAATACCCCAAACGGCATTCGAAAACTGTTTACAAAACTTTGAACAGCGACTTGTACAGTGCCTAGCTGTTAACGGAGCTCAGTTTGAACATCTTATTAGATAATTTGTTAATTTTTTCCAATAATAAAGTTTTACTAATCTTTCCTTTTTCTTAGAAAAAAACGTATTTCATGCGTTTGGGAAGCCAATTGCATCGACGGATATCGAATTTCTTTACAGCGTTGAATAGTCTATTAAAATACCTTTCTTTTGGGGTATCACAAAGGGTAGGTTGCTATTTGAAAAAAAAAGTTGGGGTGGCTGGGGGAGTGGGTGTGTAGAACTAGAAATTATAAATCGCATCAAAAGTTGCGTAATTGAAAATAAAAATCGACCTATCCAAGGGTTTTTTTATTCAATCAATATTTTAAAAGTTATGGTCATGTTTCAATACACTCGCTGTATACAGTAAAGACCGAGGAGGTTCGAACATGGGTATTAGTTTGCGCTATTTACTTCTGCCCGTTGTAGGCAAGCGGACACAGTAATTGTGGATCTCCGCGCTGTAGTCGATGGCTCTCGCGTCTACTATTCCTTGTTTGGATTCTTTTGTAATAATTTTTATTACACCTGCCTGCAACACTCGAGGTGCAGCGACAACTAATTTTAATTTTATGTTGTAGAATCACATTTTTGTTGCGAAAAAACAAACAATGGAAATATTTAAATGTGTTTTGATATTTTTTTTAAATTACAATAATTAATCCTATCGAATGAATTATTGAAGTTAGAAAAATTTCGAAACGTAAATCAAATTTCTTTCAGACATGAGTTCTACATCCCAACACGGTTAAGGCTTAAACACAATGAAAAAGATAAGAGATATGAAATAAGAAATAAAGAATATGGAATAGAATTAACAAATAATGATATCCGAAAAGCAAGGAACAATTTGAACAGTTGAATTTTAAATAGAATAAGAACTAATATATTATCGCCCAGAGTATTGTGTATTTAAAACTTGGAATAATTATTTATCTTATTTCTTATTCCATTTTCTTATCTCTTATTTTTTTCATTGTGTTTAATTAAGCCTTAATGAGATACTAACAACAGTGCTGACTGCTGAGCGAGCAGTAAGTGGCCACAGCGCACTGCCCTTCTCCTAATGTACAAATTTCGAACTGAGGCGAGTTGTCGGCCACTCGTATATTCGTCCCAATCCCTGTCGTGTTCGAAGCATCCTGTATATTACAAATATATGGTACTTAATAGTAGGTAACCTTTCTGACATATTTTTATCTTTTACTTAGTTTTTAAATATAGATAAGTAAAGAAACTTTTATGGTAAATACTATCAATAATAAGAATCAAAATTAAACTTACCAATTTCTTTTCCATTTTTGCTTTAATATCCCTAGCTAAGGTGAAAAAAGCTTCTTCTACACGAATACTGGCTTTGGCACTAGTTTCTATGAATTTAATACCATATTCGATAGCAAGTTGTTCCCCTCTTTCTTTAGAAACCTGCCTCTTCTCTTCCAACTCACACTTATTACCCAATAACATCTTTTCCACGTCGGCCGAGGCATTTTCTTCGATGTTCCTAATCCAGTTTTTGATATTCTCAAAACTTTTTTCATTTGTGATGTCATAAACTAACATTATACCCATTGCACCTCTGTAATATGCTGTGGTAATGGTTCTGAACCTCTCTTGACCAGCTGTGTCCCTGTAATTCAGCTTATTAATACATTATATGTCTTCATTTCAGTTTTTAAATAACACACGAAAAACAACCGAGTGAACAAGATATTATACTGCATTTTACAGAGAATCTAAATAATTATACTATATATTACATTTTTACTTTCAATGAAGTGTTATTAGTATTTAATGACCACATAAAAAGTAACTAAATTTAATTACGTCATAAAAGAAAGTAATTAACCTTATAAAACATCTCAAAATGTTTTTTATGAGTCTCAAGTCTTATTTACAACAAATTTTAATTAATAGTTCTAATTTGTATTTTTATGGCATAATACAACAAATTTTGTATACAAAAAGAAATTCATTTTAAACAGATGAAGATGAAGAACCCAATGAAGAATTTTCTATTTTCTATTATAATTTATATTAATTTTTACAATTTTGATTTAGAAATGAAAAATTGAAAATTTCGGCTTGTTACATACATAATAAAACTACATATTTTGAATCATTGACTACCTATATAAAAACAGCTTCTTTAAATTCGAGACCTTAAAGTGAAAATCAGAGGTACAAGGTGGCACATCTAAGTGAAAATAGCATAGTGGCTTTGCAGATGTGCTAAGAAAATAATTCAGACTGATAAGATGGTATTTTTCCCTGGTATTCCAAATACTCATATCATTAAAAAAAAAGAATAGTTCAAATACCTAAACACTAATATTGGAATTGGATTTGATTACTTTTTACCACTAATAAATAACATCGTAAGATTTTCCAGTTATACAACATAAATGATTTGTTATTCGAACCAAATTTTCCACGAATTTTTTCACTATTTATGTACGGGGTGTTCAACGTAACTTGCTACCCCCATAATTTCCTTATTTATAAGGTAATAAAAAAATTTAAAATTTGATCTTATTGCATTTTTCACATACTTTTTAAATACGTTATCAGATCATATCTCGTCTTCTTCAAATAATGATTATTATAAAGATAAAATAAATATAATTTATCTGTTATTGCAAACGGTTTTTTATTAATAACTTCCTTAATATTACTCGAAATATACAAGTTATTATATGTATATTTTTGAAATCAGCAAAAAATAGGCAAATCCAAATAATATATAGGATGTTCCATTAAAGAAAGGCACCCACTGTATATTTTCTGACATCGATATGGACGATATGATCTGATAACATATTTTAAAAATTATGTGCAAAATGCAATAAGATGAAAGTTTCTATTTTTGTATTTCCTTATAAAATAAGGAAATTATGGGGGGTAGCAAGTTACGTTGAACACCCTGTACTAAGGCTCTTTTGACTTGATTCGGAATGCCACGAAATAAATTCCATGTGTCAGTAGTCAAATTTCTTTCCTAGCATGACCATAAAATCGTTACGCCAACATTTCGACTTAGATGGACTGCTCTGTTCTTTTTTCTCGACAAAAATGTAAATAACATTTACCTAATCAAATTGCATGATACATGAAAAAAGGTAGAAAATAAAGCATCTGATAAAAAGAATACAAATAGTAGATACTAGAAATTATTTAAATTAATAATACAATACAATCATATTTAATAAAATTGTTATATACGAAAATATACAGATTATTTTTTAATAATATAAATAATAATAACAAAAAATGTGAAGTATATTCAAAAAATTATTTTATGTTACAAAGACATTAACATTACATGTAAGACGTAAGAAGAAAATATTAGCTACTTGTATGTATTAGGTTAATAAAAAAAGCAATTTATTTTAATAATAAGTATCTGGCACTGGTAACTCTCCGTATAACCCACGACTATTTATTTAGCATTTTCCGAGTTTAAAAATAGGTGTCACATAACTAAGCACATAACCATTGTTAAGGTTTATTTTAAACCAATATTTTCGGGTTATAGAGTATAATTAAACAAAACAATGCCAGAGAAGTACAATGGCAGATTGGTAGACAACTATTATATATAAATCTTTAATAATACAAATTAGTATTTGTTAAAAAATACAATGTACAGGGTGATCATAGAAGTTTTAGTAAATTTTGCGTAGACTTTAAATATAACATCTGAAAAACAATTGAGCAACGCTAAAAAAACTTGCAATACAAACGTATAAAAACTTTGTGCTATAATGTCTTGCAATTTTTTTTAATACATACCTACTTCATGTTATTACCGACAAATCGATTTATACCAAAAAAAATGTCCTTTAGGAATCTGTAAAGTCTAAACGTCACTTTTGTTTACGAATCAATTTTGTCAAATCTAATGAAAATTTATACGTGAATTAAAAGCATTGACTCTCGCATTGACTGTAATGAACTCTCATTTAGAAAAGGTTTTTGACATTGAGTAAGTATAAAAAATTAAATATGTATACTAAAAACCGCAAAAGATAAATATACAATGTTATATATTTTTGGAAAGCTATTTTCATGCTCTTTCTGCAATAACATACAGCGTGATACTATATAAAAAACACACGTTTGTATTATAAGTTTTTTTAGCGTTGCTCAATTGTTTTTCTGATATCGTATTTAAAATCTACAGAAAAATGACTAAGACTTCTGTCTTTGCACTTTTCTTCTTTTTCCAAAAATAACAAAGTTAGGGGGTTGTAAAAATATAAATGATCAGTGATCACTCTATACCTACGTCTATTATCTGTTTTTTTGTCATGATCGCCTAAATATTCTACACATAAAGACACAAGATAAGTATAATATAATACAAAAAATTACCCTCATTAAAGTGTCTTTAAAATGATTAAATATATATTATTATGGATAACATTAAGCTACTCTAAAGAAATTAAGATTTACATGTGAATGGCAATGCTAGTTTATCTGAACAATGTGAGTGGAAAATTTCAATATAATCCCAGGTTTTATGACCAAAATTTAAAAATATAAAAACTGTTGTTTTTTTAAAGAGATACAACAAAAAAGAGTTTTTTTAAATATCTCAAAATTGCTTGAGACTGGCATTTACAACATATAAATGTTTTCACTTACCATATTTGTAGTTTAATTTTCTTACCATCAAGATCTATTGTCCTTATTTTAAAATCGATACCTGCAAATAATAAGCTTGATTTAAAAAATTATTTTATATTTTTTATTATTAGTTACTTAATACTAAATACTAAATATTCATCAAGGTGAAACTATTAATATGTTCGCTGACTATATTTTAAAAAGATTATGTACCATAAGTGTACTCTGACTGACTGACCTAAAATCAAAGTTTAACTGATGTTTTGATGCTGATAGAAGTTACTTGCAAAAATTTTTCCACAATTACACATTTTTTTAAGTCAAAGTGGTTGTTAAACTAATGTCTTTTACAATAAATACATACATATTGTTTGTAAACCTAATGTAATTGAAAAAGTATCTCGTTTGTATTTGTGTATGTAGGACGATTCATTTAAATAAATAAATTATAAATAATAAATTCAGTATTCTTATTGTCAGCTAAAATGCAGTTGTTTTGTAATCGAGTGTGCCAAATTAAGTTCAACGTGTTGAGATTTTGTAATTTTTACCTTATTACCACGGAAATTTACAACAATAACACTGAATTCACATTTGTATTAAATTTGAAAATAAAATAATATGGTACTGAATATTACTGTAACTTATTAGTTAATTTATTATTCTCTTCCAATTACTAATATAGTGATAAAATATTAAGCGTTTAGAATGTATAACAAATGCAATAATAGACTGCAGAAAAGGTTTCACATAATTTTAAAATGTATTTAACCCGAGATTTAACCAGTTTTGATGTAATACTGGAAAACAATGATTTGACACATTGTTACTATCTTCTCTCGTGCAAAAGGACAGACAACACTTTGTATTTAAACATTTCGTAGTTTTAAAAGATATATTATTTGTTAAAGTAGACCAAACATCAAACCTCGATAAATATGTTGACTCTTGAAACTGAGAGTAGTCTACAAATTTAATTATCAACAATTAAAAAAAATAATGGAGAAAAACTCAATAATTATCTCACAAAATAAATGTCGCATATTCAGATAAAATATTATAAAATACTACACGCTATTTTAGAAAGGCAGAAATGCCTATGGGAAATATTTTGGTATAGAAGTGATTAAGAATAATTATTTTGGAACATTTTAAAAGATAGTGGTTGGGAGATTGGAAATAACAGAATCATAAAATTAAACTTGATAAAGACGAAGGTGTGACTATCAAAGCTTTAAATAAGTAAATAATAAATAAATATCTTGATAAATATATGTGCTCATCTAATTTGACCGTAATAATCAGTGTTATTCTGTAAGCCATTGAAAAGTTCCCAATATTGAATAGATTCCAATTTATGTTTTAATCACATTTCCAAGGGTGTTTCCAATATTGAGAAATTTTGCAATTCTGTAAACCATATTGGGAACATTCAATCTTAGTCACTAAATTTAAAACGGTTAGTACCATTATTGACAAATAGTGCGTAATAAATTTGAAAGAAGATAGATAGATAGATAGATAGAATTTATTCATCATAAAAATTGATACAAATACAAGCATTAACTTATCAGACTAGTCAGAGCGAACAAAAGGTATAAGATATTAAAATATAGTCATACAAAACTAAAAATATAGTCATACAAAATAATATAATGTATACAATACAAATACATATCACAAATATATAAGAATATATATAAGAAGAAGATTAACCTCACTTTTGTTGTTTTTGCGCCATTCTGCGGTGTATTTTGAATTGTGATTTGTAGTCACGAAAATGTGGTAATATGGCCCCTGCTAATAGAACAAGTCCATAGCAATTTGCCATATATTATGTTCGTTATTTAAAACAGTATCCTCTTCTACGTACGAACGGGCAAATTCACGTCTTTGGTTGGCCCAGATGAATTAAAAATAATTTGGGGCGACAATTACAATTAACGTACATTTGAAGTATTTATTGTTTGATTAATTTAGAAATATTTTATTTTTAATTTATCACATTGTTTTGAATACTCACACTTCAATTATATTTTCGATTGCATTTATAATGAAAATAAATTGTCTATTCATTATGAATTACAAACGCCTTCTATCGTTGCACAAATCAGTTATTCAAAATAAACGTTTGAGGTTATGTTCTATTGGAAACTTAATAACAAGAGCAAAAATCGGTTGTTAAGATTTTCAAGATATTGATTCAATAAATTGAATTCATTGTGGTTACAGAATACGAAAATGACAATGTCATTGGAATCTTTCCAATTATTGGGAAATATCCAACATTGAATACTTTCCAATGGCTTACAGAATAACACTGTATAATACTCATATAATAGTAATAATAATACCATGTATCCTTTCATAAACGTTTGCTACATGGAATACACATTTAGAGACAATATTCGTTTATAGCGGAAGTTAAATTTACAGTTAATTCCACTGCCACGACCGGAAATCGAACCCTGTGCTTTATGGTGAGAATCAAGTGCTCTTGCCTCTTGAGTCTTGACCATCAACTTTATATTATGTACCGAGCCACTGTCTTAGTAAACATTGCAATTTAGTTCTTCCTATTTTTATGGAAGATAGTCCTAATCTTCTTGAGCGGTTTAAACCATTACATATAAAAGATAAACATAAATTATAGAATGTGGAAAAAAAATCTACTCCTGACTTGAGTTTCCTCGATGTTTTCAGAATCAGACGGTTCAGCTTCCCACATTCTGGAGAATTTTCCTGTACTTTCTCTTCGAAAACGTCAATTGCTTTGTAATTTTTCTTTGCTCAGTTTCATCTGAGGCTATTTCCAACTGTTTCAAACCCTGACGAAAAGACAACTGTGACTGTCGACTAGGCTGCATAAGTAAGGACTGCCTAAAATTGATACGGTGATTGCCGATTGTGGTGTTTTCTTCGCTGTATGCCCAAACTTATTATTAAAATTCAAGTAAGATTTTGCATATACATACAAACAAACAAAAAAACATTAAGATAGCTTTTTTCTTTATAGTCTTTATATTGTGAATAAACAATACAATTAGCGACAACAAATCCTCAGGTTGTTTATCTATTTAATGCCAATTGTTTATATTGAAGTGAATGTTTACTGATTTGGCAATACCTATGTATATTAATATAAATATTCTCTCTACAACCTGCCAGGTAAATGATGGTATGATTGGTGTTAGGTACTTGCTGTTGCAAGCAAGGTCAATTTTTACAGCCTGAAATGTATTTTTTCTTTTATCAAATGGTATTTTAATGAAAAATTGGGTATATTCCCTCAGTTCCACTTTATAATTGTTGTAATTGAAAATAGTGGACTTAGGTTGGTACCAATCAATATTTTAAAAGAAAAAACCTCGGAAAAAACATAGAAAAATACCTTTTTAAACTGCCGACGTTTTCACAAGTTTAATTATTAAATATTTTCATCAGAGTACCACTGGTACCTACCAGAATACAAAAAATATTTTTTGGAATAGAGAAACAAAAAAAACTACTAAAGACATAACATAAAAGTACAAATAATACATTTTGAAAATCGAGTAATAAACAGAAAGAGAAGAAAAAGGTTTCTCTTCGGGTTTCTCCTAAAATTGATAAATATAACACATCACATATGCATGAGTAAAATAAAAAATCAAAATCAACGGAGAGTAAGATAAGATATGTACGTATCGGGTTTTCCTGTATCAAATGTAAAAACTAAAATGATAGATTATACATTATTTGATTCTTAAACACATTATTGTAATATACTTATTATCATAATTTTATTGTATCATGGTATTTCATATACTACTTCTGATTGTATATCAGGGTTGGCCCTATTTAAATCGATTGATTTAAATTACGATTTAAAACATTATAACATTATGTTTCTAAAGGGCTTGGTGGCTTAGTACAGGTACCTACATGGTTTGTTGAGTCAGGTTCTTTTCGTCATCCATCGACTTATATTTTTGCTTGGATGGGTCAAACGTGTAGGCTATAAAAAGAGTTAATGCCTGCTCATATTGACATTGAAATAATTGAGATTTTTATAATGGTAGCCCTAGATCATTCTCGAAGATATGTAATTTTTTCCTTCCTGAAATAGAAGCATTTTTGCTCTGCAAATTATCAAGAGCTACCAATATGGGTTTTAAAATATTTAAATATTCTTCAGCAACCCGTCCATTTAAGACTAATGTTTGAGACCTTTTGGTAGATTGCACTGTCAATCTCCTTGTTTTCCTCGCATATTTTTAGTATTATACCCCATTGAGTGCCATACATCCCCAAGCAATCAGCATCACTCGGAAGTACTAATGTCTTGCCACCTGCATGGTTGAATTTTGCTCTAGCCAGATGATTATTACAAAAATATTTGACTATTTGGACTACTTTTCCTTTGATGTACACAGGGTAATCATTTGAAAATTCTGCTTTTTAAACTCTTTTATTTTACTTAAAAATATAACTAGAAAAAAAAATAAAAAATTAGATCTGTAGCATATTTACCAAGTTTTTGTATATGTTATGAGTCTGCATCTATCTAAATGAATATACAGGGAACGCCACATAGTCACATTTTTTTTAATGGAACACCCTGTATATTTTTCGATATTTGGATAGCCCTTTTCATCACCTTTATAAATATATATACCTAATTGTTATACAGGGTGAATTTAAAATACACTGAATTGAATAAATATTTTTAATCTGTAATTTCTTATAGCATAATTAATGAATTCGCAGTGTTTTAATTTCAAAATCCCATAGTTAATATTTCAACAAAAGAACCTCGAAAAGAACCCTAAACTCGTCCCACTGGGGATACACTGACCGGTGAACTTGACATTGACTTGGTTACGAACAAATACCTCCACGCAGTATTCGCAGTGTTTACCAAGTAAAACCAAAACTGAAATCTAAAATTTTAGGAAAAATTCACACTTGACAACATGGATGCACAGGCTGAACTACGCGGGCAACGTGGTAGCTACGAACACAAAACTGAAATCTAAAACACTAGGAAAAATTCACACTCGACATCATGGATGCACAGGCTGAACTACGCCATCACAACAACACGATAGCTAAGAAGAGTGGAGGTACAGGCATTTATGTCGCTACAGACATCAGCTGTTCTGCTCAGGAGTGTCGTGAATATTTAATAAATATTCAAAAATTGTTTTCTTGCTTGTATTTCATTTATTTTACAAAGGACTATTTTAAAAAAATTTTACGGACCATAGAGCTTAATGGATTAAAATTATCCAGTGTATTTCAAATTCACCCTGTATACTTCATCCTCAAATAACTGAGTTATTCAAATAAATAATATTCCAAAAACTTTGGGACACAACTAAATTATTTTTTACATAGATGGTCATGCATAAAACAATAACGGTTTAAAATAACAATTGTCGATCTGTCAAATTTTAAACCATTATTGTTTTATGCATGGCCATCTATGTAAAAAATAATTTAGTTATATCCCAAACTTTTAAGAATATTATTTATTTGAATAACTCAGTTAAGTATTTGAAGATGAAATACATATACATATAACAATTATATATATTTATAAAGGGGATGAAAAGGGCTATCCAAATATGTTAAAATATATAGGGTGTTCCATTTAAAAAAATGTGACTATGTGGCGCTCCCTGTATATTCAATAAGACAGATGCAGACTCATAACATATACAAAAACTTGGTAAATATGCTACAGATCTGTTTTTCTATTTTTTTTTCTAGCTATATTTTTAAGAAAAATAAAAGGGTTTAAAAAGTATAATTTTCAAATGATCCCCCTGTACAGTGTACATTTGTGTTTTAAAAAAAATTATAAAAACTATTTTACTTTCATTGTTTCGACATATTCTTTTCATTTTTTCTGAAAAATTCAGAATATACAGAATCTTGTAGGTACTCAGTATTTTAATTTTTTTTATCTTGATTATAATAAATTATCAGAACAAACAGGAAACATACAATTTTCCAATCTAAATTCGAATATTTTATTTAAATTTGTCCCTCAAGATTAAATAAATGTTATCAACACAAAATTGAAAGTTATATTATATTAATCATTTAACTAAAAAACACATCTATCATTATCTCGTTTTAAAAAATAAAGTAAGTATACCTATCTATTATTATGTCTATGAGTTTAGTTGTTTTTCTTTGTGATAGAGGAAAAACCAATTTATATTTGTATCCTGATTTGTATATATGGGTATTTTATTTTATCATTGGAATTTTGTTTTATTGCTTTATGTTAATTTAATTGTCTCAATTTTAATATGTATTATTTCGTTATCTGTAGGTACATGTATATTTTGTTTATATTTTTTATACACTGACTTCAGTTTTTAGGATTACCTATTATAATAAATTTTTGGCTGCTTTTTTTGCTTTGTCATTCTAAGAACATTTTTTTGATGAAGATAACAAAAGTTATCAAAATGCTGGCAGAGTAAAAAGGTTTTATTAAATTTTCATCCATAAACCATTTGAGCAAATATATTCTGGATCACCAATTAAGTATATATATAATATTTGTTTGATATGTTATTTATAATAACCCAGTACACATAACCAATTGCATAACACGGCACCATTCAGGTTTAGAAAAGCTGCAGTTATCCAAACAAAGAAAGAATTCAATTTACATCAATGGCTCCAATGCCAAGTACGCTACAAGCAATGAAAATGTGTGTGATGTTACTACTGTGTATTTTAAAATTTAAAAATTTTCAGTGTATATGTCCCGGTATACACCTCTGAGAAAGTAGTACTTAGTACTTCTCAGAGGTCTCGGTTTACCTACCCATTGAGTAAAAGGTGTAATTCTTTCAGTATAACACATTACACTTTATTTCTTTTGTTCGTTAGTTAATATTGTATAGGTACACTTATAATATACGATTATTATACCTTCATATAAGTAGACAAGGATAAGCTAAAATAATTTTATATATATATAAAATAATTTTAGTTATATGGCTAAATAAGTGGTCTCATTAGAGGATGGACGGACCTATATGAAATATACTTTAATAATATTTTGACGGTTTAATTTTCACGATCATATTTACTTATAGTAGAGGGCCAAAAAGAGTAGTCAGTAAAGCCAGGGGGAACTAGTTGTGATTTTCATCTCTGGTAGGCGGACAAAACTTGATATATTTCTCTCAATTATATGGGATTATATGGTAAAAAGAGCTACCGCTTCTGTATTCCATAACAGCTAAATACTTTGAAGAATTGTATGTATGTAAATAAAGATTTTTATTATTATTATTTATTATTTATAATTGCCGGTGAATTGTTTGATCTACTGACTACTTTTTTGGCCCTACTGTAGTTCACAAACAAATAATTTTGGTAATTAGGTAATACAAAAATATCAAATCGTACAAATTATATTCACAAAATAATTCAATAAAATTTTTTACTGTGTATTTCGTCAGTCAAGCTAATTTTTACAAAATTATGTTTTTGGACGCTTTTAGACAAAATTCCTAATTTGAGGCCATTATTTTTTATTTCCAATTGCCACTACAATGACGGGTTACACGTCAATACATTATCACCCGAGTTATCATCCCTCTTATTACACATTAGGTATGTTAGGCAATAGAGTTTTACCTTTCAACAAACACCAGGTTTTCTTGTTTATAAGTAACTATTTATCGAGCTATTTATGGTGTATAACCATCATGACGTATAACATCGCTTCCAGTCTGAATTGGACGATTTATTAACCCTCATTGTCTATAAATCCAAGATACTGATTTTATGAAATTTGACAATTAAGTACAAAAATAAATAAAAGATATTTTTATCTTAAAAATAAATCACTCTTTATGTCACCGAATAGTTCTACGAAATTGAACTCAGGTTTTTAGTTTTACTTAGTACCTATCAAGTGTATCAAAAATTTAATTCACAACACAGTTACGGTATACTTATTAATAATTATTATTAATTATTATTGGTATAATAAATATAATACTTATAAAGAAAAACAACAGGTATTTGTTAAATTAAACCTTTTCTTAGATCCCTTAGATTAGGTAAGTAATAAATAGTACAATTAGTATCAGTATTTTTACCTTTTGTTTATAAAATACTAAAACATGTTTATAAAACACCTGGATATTATTTAACAGTTATCTATAACATGTAATAATATATCCATTGTCCATAAGAATCCAAGTCTTCAATAGATCTAATGATTAACCTATATGAAATGAAAGTTCTTCTAGTAAAAAAAAAAACTAATAATAAACAGGGCAAAAAAGTTAAACAACATTTTTTACTAACAGAAGTACCTACACATATTAAAGAGTAAAATTACCAAATTACTAAAGAGTTTAAATTGAAATAAACATTTGTTTATGGTATTTGGAATATTAATAATTATTGTTTAGATCATTCTATAAAAAAATGTTATTAGTCATCATTTCTTTTAAAGCATTTCAATTGAACACAGCAGAATATTGTTAAATTAGTTCATTACATTAAAATGTGACTTAATTAAAGTTACACTTTATGCAAGACATTTTATTAGGTGTGGTTAAGAAAATTAACCTAACCTAACATGTCATTATTGTTTCTTTGTCGAAGATCCTTTCTTATTTTCCATCGGCAGCCTCAGGTTAGCAAATAAATAACCTTCATTATCCTATCTATGCTCGAAGGTCTACAGGTTGGCAGAATTATCAAAATACTATCTGACTCACCTATAGTCGAAATAAAGGTTGTATTGAAAGCATCTTCAGAGAATCGAAATAATACACAAGTTTTTCCTACTCCAGAATCACCGATAAGTAATAACTTAAACAAATAGTCGTAGGTTTTTGCCATGATTTGCCACAAGACACTCTTATTCTTACCCGGCCACTTTTTTAACACTTTGGAGCTCGACGAACTTTTCTAGTTCAGTTTACATCTACTAAATATCACTAGACATTTTAAAACTAAAATCCCCACATGTACTACACATCTTTTGATTTACAAATCTGTATATCTGGTCGCATGCGTTACAGGGGAAATGGCAGTGAGAAGAATGATTTAAAATTTAAATCAAGATTTAAAATCTTTTATTTCATAATTCTTGTATAAACTCTGGATATAACCATAAATAGAATATTATGATTCAAAATTCATGGTTTTAACCAAATGGTTTTCAATTATATTTGCTGGTATTATTTAGAACTACGGCACTATCCTAATTATGACGTATTGACGTATTGACGTATTACATAGACAGTGTCGGACTGGCTGCAGTTTGGCCCACCGGGGAAATATTCTGTTTGGCCCCTCCGTTTACAGATTTTTTTTTTGTTACATTTAAATTTCGATTTTTGTCTTCAATATTTGGTATTGCCATTTTGGCCCACCGGGCGTTTGCCCGGTGGTCCAATCCAGTTCAACCTCTTAAAATGAGTTGCTGTGGTAATCTATATTTTCTAATATTTTCCAAAGGGTTAGGAAAATATTTTCCAAAATAGGTAATTAAAACACAAAAATTGGCGGCAGCAAAAAATTAATCAAAGTAATTTTGTTCTAGATCATTATTGTTAAAGAATACTGACAATTAGGTAGGTATGTTTTATAATAATATACCGTGATATTAAATAAATGGACTACATAAAATTAAATTGGTTATTTAACGTTCCTTTTTAATGATTATTATAAACGCTTTAATAGGTATGTAGTTGTTTAGTATGTTACTTTACGCACTAGTGCGTAAGATAAAAACACTTTACACACTAGTGCGTAAAATTTAACTTTACGTACTCTGCAGCGTGTGGAAAGTTAGTACTTTACGATCGGTAGTAGAAAAAATAAATTTTAAAAACTTTGAATTTTGGAGAAAAAATCAGCTGTCTCAATATTATAAAATGGCCGATTAGCTCGGCCGAGTAATACAAAGCTCGGCCAAAACGAGCTCTCGGCCAAATAGTCAAAATTAGACCGAGAGCTCGGCCTGGCCGAGTACTCGGTGCATCTATACCCAAGACCATAAATGATTGTAAAATTTAAATAATTAATCGAGCATAATAAGTAAATCCAAATGAATGAAATTAATTACAAATTATTATTAATACATACATAGCTGCAGCTACATTTTGTCAAGTTGCCCTACACCTACACCTATACCGCTAAAGATACCCGAAAATTAGAGGAGCAAAAAAATATCAAGAAACACATACCTATATTTTATTTTATTTTATTTTATTTTATTTTATTTTATTTTATTCATACACTGCCCAACAGGCGAACCCATTTATAGGACAGGAAAAAAAATACAATAATAATTAATTACATTCGATCAGTGAAAAATACGACAAAAGTTAGTTATATTACATTAAGAATCTTATTTCTAATATCACTAACGTTACATTGAAAAATATGTATTTCATTATGTATAGTTTGGTAATTAGAACACATTACATGTAGAGGTGAGAATCTGAGTATATTTGTTCTAGGTGTTGGTAAATAGAATAGAGAAATGTTGCGTGTGAAAGTGTGTGGTACGTGAAAATTGATCATACCGAGAATTTCAGGGCAATCAGTCTTATTACAAAGAATTTTATGTAGGAAAACTACTGAATGGTACTTACGTCTAGTACCTAAATCATTAACATGAAACCTCTTAAGCAGACCATCATGAGTCCCTATTTCAGGATATACTCCATCGTTTTTATAGACCAAATACTTTAAAAATTTGCGTTGAATATTTTAAATATTACTAATATGAACATCATATCCAGGATTCCATATAATAGCAGAATATTCTAATTTTGAGCGTACAAATGCATTAAAGAGGAGAAATATTATCTCTAAAATCTATTGTGTTTCTAAGTAGGAAATCTAAATTTTTATAAGCCGCACTGATAGTAGAGGAAATATGATCTACAAAAGTTAACTTGCAGTCAAATATTACACCAAGGTCTTTGAATTGTTCACATCTTTTGACGATGTGATCATTGAGTATATAATTGTTAATTATTGGAACACTTTTTTTAGTAAAAGATATAACATTGCATTTTCTGACATTTAGAGGCAACTTGTTTTTTTCACACCATAATTCTAATGTAATCAAATCATTTTGTAAGCAGATACAGTCATCTATTGTATTTATTAATCTATATATTTTTAAGTCATCTGCATACAAGAGAGACATGCATCGGAGGTCAGATACTATATCGTTAATAAACATTATAAATAATAAGGGTCCAAGATTTGAGCCTTGGGGAACACCAGACTTGGCAAATATTTCTCTAGACTTATAACCATGGTACACTACATACTGTTTTCTATTGTGCAGATAGGAAGAAAAAAACATAATGAGGGATTCAACAAAGCCGAATGAGCTTAGCTTGTTAAGTAGTATACCATGATCTAGGCTGTCAAAGGCTTTCGAGAAGTCTGTATATACAACATCAATCTGACCTCCAATATCAATGCCTTCTGTTAAATATTGTGTAATACAAAATAAGTTACTGGTGGTAGATCTACCAGCCATAAATCCATGCTGATTTGGGCAAATGAGAGAACTAACATGAGAAAAAATAATGTCATATAGTACAATTTCAAAAGCTTTACAAAAATTGTTAAGTATCACTGTGGGTCTATAATTTTCTATCTCATGTCTGTTATTATTTTTGAATATAGGGCATATTCTTGATTGCTTCCATATGTCAGGAAACTTTTTAGTACGTAACGATAAATTAAAAATAATTGTTAGTGGGATTGCAAATATTATTGCGCAGTCTTTTACAAGAAAAGATGGTATACCATCAAAACCGGCAGTACATTTGGGCTTAAATTTTTTTAAGGCTTTTATAACATCGTCTTCTGAAATTTGGTTTATTCGTAAATGAGGAATATCATGACAATCATTAAATAATGGCGTATTTGCATTTGAAGATGTGGAGTAGGACGCTTCGAACAAATCAGCAAACTTGTCAATAATTATGGTGGGGTCATCAAAAGACTCATTCTTAAACGTCATATTATTGGGAATACTAGATGCGTTCTTTTTCTCATGAATATAGGACCAGAAACGGTTAGGATTAGATTTCATCTGATTTTCAATGCCAGTATAATATAATTTCTATGCGCTAGGTCTATATCTAATTTCAGTTTTGCTCTAATGGACGTAAATTCATCATAGACGTTCTGGCTTTTACCATTTCTGTATTTCCTCCGCAGTAACTCCTTATGTTTTATATCCCGTATAATGTCTTTGTTAAACCAAGGGGGATACTTAGACTTTCTAGGTAAAGTTTTCGGGACATATTCTACAAAAATGGAATTCAGGATGGAATATAAATTGTCACATGCCAAGTTAACATCTGTAAAGTGAGATAGATTTGACCAGTCGGTATTCAAAATTTTATCGTACAATAAGTGGAGATTAGCTTTCCGAAAATTAAAATTTAATTCTGTTTTCTTTGAAAATTTTGACACGAAAAACTTAAGGGTAATGAAATTTCTAATGGCGGGTGGTGTAAATCTATATAGGTAGAAGTGGTTCATCACTTTCCTTTACCGCAACATTCTTATTACTGAGAACTAAATCTAAAAGACGAATGTTTATATTTCTTATTATATTAATTTGCTGCAATTGGACCAGCGTGCAAAAATGATTAATAGCGTTTACGTACTTATTATTCAATTTATTGTTTTCCAAATAGTTTGCATATTCTGGAATGTTAAAGTCTCCTATAATTATGATATCGTCACCATTGCATACACATTCCATACTTAAAAATATGTCAAAAAAATGTTTCGTATATATCTGTACTTAAGTTAGGTGGAATATACAGAACAAATATATAAATGCTATGAAATTTTAAAATTATTTTTATACCTACAATATCTATAATGGAAACTGCATTGAAATTAGTTAAATTTACGGAAATGACAGAAAAACTATTATCTATGGCAATCAGAACACCACCTCCTCTTGTAAGATTTGTACTCTCAAAATTACGATCTGAAAACATTGTATTTTTTAATAAATAATTCGCTATCAAGAACACTTGAATCTAACCACGTTTCACTGAAAGCGAATAAATGGTACTGATCTGTTACGCAACTCATATTATATAAGCACTGAATTTTAGATTTTAAACCTCTAACATTTTGATAATACATCCTAAATACTTTATTATCATCACAAGACAATGCATTTTTAAAGTTAACCGTTGAGTTTTCAGAAATTTCTCTGTTACTATTTAATTGCTAATTTATAAGAGTGAATAGTGTGGATTTATGATGCTCAAGTTTTTGCTTATATACTGGGCATACTGCAGTATCCCAGGCTTCATGATTAATATCGGTATGACCAAGTTTATTACAATTAATGCACTGTTTTGAAAATGATTCATTGCATTCTTGGACTCTATGGTTTTGAGAACACTTAGGACATGCGAGAGGCGCATTGCAATTTTTAAAAACATGATTAAAACCGCTACATTTATGGCACATTTGTATTTCAATCGCATCGTAGACTTTGCAATAGTCATAACCTACGAACAAATTACCCAGATTCATTACCTTACAATAGCTTTCAGGATCCAGTTCCAGTATTGTTTGAAAAACATTTGCGTTCTTCTTAGTTGACCATGTTCTTATTATCTTCAGTTGATCAGCATCGGCAAATAATTCACTGTTCTGAGATTTAATTAGTCTGAGCATGTTACTTTCAGAAAATTGTGCACTCATTCCAACAACTTTTATACGTGGATTTATATTTCTTACTTCCTTTATTAGATAATTTTCGGACAATTTTTCATTAGCTATTTTTCTAAAAGCCGCCACGCCTTCATTATTGCTACATCCTATTAAAATACCTCCATCTCTTATATGCTTGACTTTGGAGACTTGTATATTTGAATCTGCAGGGTTTATGTTATTTATAATATCAGATTTGGTTTGGAGATTGGGTTGCTTCACGTCTTTTGGTTTAACTATTACTGCAGAATTACCACCAGTAATTTGCGAATGCAGCGGCTTATTAACTTTTTGATTAGGCACAGGAGTAATTTCATTTAATTTGTCTTCCGCAATTTTCAAAACATCATTTTTAACATTGATGAAAATTTCCTGTATCCCTCGTAGCGCACTATTTATTTTCTCATCCATAATTGATTTCATAATTTTTTCGTAGTCATCTTTGATTAAAGAACATTCCTTACAGTACCAATAAAGGCTAGGTGTGTTTATGAGTTTTAAGATGTCAGAAGATATTCCACAACACGATACATGGTAAATTTTGGAACAAACCCCGACACAGGAAATACCCGGTTTTCTAGTTGTTATAGGCCCTTCACAAATATTACAGGTCATATTTTCAGAGATTACACTATTACACTATATGTACTTTCTTCGTAGAAAACATAGGAAGGTCATATATAGGCGTGTCAAAAAAATTGGGGTTGATTAAATGATAACTGACCCGGAAAATTTAAACATTCAGTGTATCAATGTCATTCAACAAGTCAGTACTGAATATGTTAATTTAACTTTATCTTATAGTGTATTAAAATTGGAAGTTGGAAGAGATTACTCAAACTGTTAAGAACTGAAATGCATTTTCGAGACACCCTGTATATCTTAGTAACTTCCAAAACTAAATGAACAAAGATGATTAACAATTGAACACCCGTACACAATTGTTTCTTCCTTCTTTCTAATTTTAAATTTAGTAAATTTTTTTGAATTTTATTTTGGATTGATTTTTATATATTTATAAAGTTTCAGTGAGATATAATTTTACTCGTAATTTTATAAAAGTTTCTTAATGAAATTTAAAATTAATGCTCGTCCTTATTTTGCAAAAATATGGTCTGTGCTAACATTTCCAAAAAAAAACTTGGGTCGAAAACCATTTTAATTTTTCTTTTAGGGAAATATAAATCGTAACTTTTTTATCAAAGCGTCTTCATTCACTCTTGGTAATTATTAGGTAGGTATATCCATTGAATATAGGAGTGTATTCAATGGTATATCTCATTGAATATAGGAATTCCTATATTCAATGGTATATCTTAAACTATGACGAGCTCTATATGCTTCAATTTCAATACCAAAATATGCTAACTTTATCGACTGTTACCGAGTTCCACAAGATTTTAGAAGAGCAACTTACTTTTATGGTTAATTACAGTCTTATTATTATACATATAGGATAAAAAAAATGTTTGTAAGTAGAAATAGTTATATCACCATAATAATAAGTACTAATTAATAGAGACAAACTATAAAGAATCGGGCTCTAAAAGAAACATAGCTCAAGGTTTAACTTCATATCATCCAAAATAAATGGATTAGAAAGATACTAAGTATAACAGCAAATTTTCCTGTATAAAAAAAGCTAACAAGAATTTGGATGTTGAAATTTAATGGATCACTCGCAGCGCAGCGTACCTAGATGCACTGATCATCTTTGAGCATAATTTTTAATACATTTTGTGATAAATTACAGGATTTGTATTATTTGAAATATAATATTTTTTTGTAATACCATTCTATACTAAGACATTGTATTACGTATTCTATTATAAGATTTCTCCGCTACATAATAACTTGTAACGTGATACGTGATATTCAATAAAATATATCATATTATAACAAACGATTTGATCCTTACTTGAAGCACTGAAATATACAGTCTGTCCCAAATTGCGGGTGCATGCATTGCTACTATATCGGTTAGAGATGAAGAAACGGTTGAATGAGGAAAGTTTTAGAGCATTTAACGGCCATTTCGATGACGTTTTTAAATTTGATCTAGCTACAGCTACATATATCAATTTTCGAGATATTTTCAAAAAATTTTAATGTCCGGTGATATTTAAATAAGTACATTGACACTGGGGGATATTTTAAATTAAATTTTATTCACGCAGGCTGATTTTTTTCACAATAGCAAGTAAGTTTTTCTGACATTGTGATGCATCGTTGAAAAGGTAATTCGGAGCTCTATTGAACCATAAAAAACCCCAATTTGACGCCTATGAGAAAAACCAAAGTTAGCGGTATTAACTCCAAGCTCCAAGAACAAATTAATGACGTTAGAGATTTTCTGGTAATGCCAGTTAACATTAATTAATCTACAACTTCTTAACTATTTAACTCATCAGAATATATTTTTATTTTTATATTTATACCTATATAGGTACGTTATTTAATTTTAAATTGTCGGAGTCTGAAGCGGCATTGAATAATAACTATATCGTCTATATCACTATTGTGAAAAACACGCATAATAATTAAAAAGGTTATGTTGTGGCGGAACTGCACATTTTCATTAAACTAATTACAATCAATTAAGAAATTAATAACAAGGGAAAGCTCTCCAATAAAAGAGCATTTACGCTAAATAGCAAATAAACGCGAATCATATCATCATTTATGTGACTGTCCCAGTTGATATTAAATTAATCATTTTCTCTGTTGGATATTTAGCTCGCCCTTAGATACTGAATAGGACCGCCGCATTTACTCCATAGTAGGTATACTATATTATGACATATGAGATGTGAGATGGCCATATATTTGAAATACAACCATATCCATATAAACGAACAATGCCCATTATATTAAATTAATTAATTAATTAATTAAATTTTTTTCCATTGGCTTCAGGATTATCATCAATTTTTTCCGGAAGTTATTGGCATAAAGCGCCATAATTGAAGAATTGAAAAAATTATCTTTGGACGGGATAGACAGCGTAAAAAAACGTTTTTGGATACGGAATTGCATTTTAAGGAGAAACCGGTATGGAGTTTCAGAAATCATCTTGAAAGAACTTGCTTTGGAGGACATAAAAATCACCTGAGAATGTCGAGAGAAAAGTTTGAAGAAGTACCTACTATTAAAATTGGACAATAGACCGATCCTGGCGAGATGAGGTAAATACGTCACACAGTATGGTGCGTGCGCAACAGAAGGGCAATAGCGTGAACGAGAGAATAAATAGATTTTTGTGCACGTTCTTATATTTTTTCCATTTTCATGAAAACGGTTAACTTTATAAAAAAATCATAGAATGACTTTTTTATAGCAGACACAATTTCCTTTCCAACGATGTATAACGCAACCTATATTCTTTTTGTATAACGACCCGGATACGTTTCAATTAAAGGGGCTAATTTAAAAATTAATTAATTTTTTTACGACTCTTTAACCTTTGAACGGCTCTCACGTATAAACTATTGAATATAGATATATGCCATCACGGACTTTTTTATAGGAAATTTGATTCTCTATAAAATTGTTTATATGCATTTTGCCATAACTGTAATGGTTTCGGCAGCGTTTCGAGTCCAATTCTCAGCTGCAAGTCTGGACCATTGTATTTCAATAGAATCAGGCAGCCACGGTAAGCGTGTGTCTCTTCAGGTGCTTAGAACGAACCACGCATCGATTTACTGCGGCATGTTTGACTCGAAACGCTGCCAAAACCGTTACAAATATGATGAAAATGTATATAAACAAATTTATAGAGAATTAAATTTTCTATAAGAAAGTCAGTGATGGCATATATCTATCTTTAATAGTTTAGACGTAAGAGTGGTTCAAAATTTAAGGAATCTTAATAAACTCATTCATTTTTGGATTTGTCCGTAATTGAAACGTATCTGGGGCCGTTATACAAAAAGCATATGGTTTGTGCTATACATTGTTCGAAAGGAAATTTTGTCTGCTATAAAAAAGTCTTTCTATGATTTTTTAATAAAGTTAACCGTTTCCATGAAAATGGATTAGATATAAAAACATGCACAAATACATGCAAGGGTTCTCGGCTGCACAGTTGCCCTTGTGTTGCGCAGAACGAACTACGCACGGCTCTACTGCTTTACTTAACACATAGTACGTTGTATTTATCTTTCTCGCTTGCCCTACCTGGATAGGTCTATTGGAGTTGGTCAACTAAAATCGAATCGTGAGAACGCGCCATTACTTTCTCCAAATCAAAATTGTAGGTCGATCTTCATAAACAGAAATAGCTTTGCACTTGATTTTGTATTTGTGACGATAGAACACATGTTTTAAAGGGTTGAGAGATCCTGGCTACATAGCATCAACTCGTTATAAGTACGTAATTGTTAGCTATACCTTAACTATTAGACCCGTTACTGGCAATCAAGTTCAGGAATCAGTTATAAATTATTGTAGGTACAGATGTACAGATACAGCATTCTTTTTGAAAAATTGTGCAATATTACTTGCGTTCCCTAATCATTTATATTTAATTTATCAATTAAAACATTTCCAAAATATGGAAAATCTGGTTTTATTCCCAGTTTAATTAAATTCTTCAAATCATATTTGGTTGAAATAAGGGATCATTATCAAGGCTTTGAGTCATATGAAATCCACGCAAAATCAGGCAAGGTCTGTTCTTGGACTGATTGCTTTTTAATCTGATATAACGATATAATTTCTCAGTTAAACTGTGATTCATTATACGTCGATGATCTGAAAATTTTCACCTGGAACGGAGATGATGACATCCAAGAAATTACAAAATAACTTAATTAATCTTAACTCATGGTGTGATACAAACTAATGACCACTCAATATAAGAAAATATAATACAATGACTTTTAGTAGAAACATAACACTTTGATAATAAATAACTGATAAGATTATTCAGAGATGTGAGAAACTGAAAGGCCTTGGTGTTACTTTTGACACCAAGTTCTCCTTCATTGACCATATTTCTGAAATAATTGCAAATTCCTATAATCAGTTAGACTTCATTATAAGAAACTCTAAAAATTTTGAGAACTTTTTTCTGCTATTTAATACGTTGTTCGATCCAAATTAGAATACGCCTAGATTGTATGGAATCCTGCGTACGAAACTCATGAAAATCATATTGAAGCTGTTCAGATATGGTTTTTAAAATATTTGTACTTTCGTGAAGATGGTGTCCACCCCTCTAGAGGCTTTCCACACAATAAGTTATTTCATAAGTTTCATATACCTACCTAATTTTGGGCACTCATAGGAAATATAATTCCTGTGTATTTTTATAAAAATTACTTAACTTCAAATTTGAATCTACTCAAAATTTGGAAATTAGGTATTCGGTTTCATTTTCCAGTCTTTCAGACTCGATTACGCAGTTTATTTTACTTAAATACCCCTCGCAACCGAACAGGCTTTGAAATTTTAATTGTATTTTTTGCCAATAGCTTTAGATTTGTCTTTAATTTTTATGACTATGCAGTCAAGTTACAAATACCTTCCTGTGGCACTAAAAATTGATGACAATCCAGAAGGTTTTGCAAAAAAATACAATACTAAAATCTCGAAACCCGCTCGGATGCGCCTCGTTTTATGTTATTACCTATTCCTTTACGAATGGTATGGCTCAACTACGAGATAATGGGAATAAAACGAAAAGGATATAACAGAGACATATACTTCTTGAAGTATGTGAAATATTTTAAAATCGACAAAAAACCGAAAGAATCACGGTTGGAAAAACAAAAATTAGAGGTAACTGCAATTATTGAATACAAAGTTTGTGTAAAATTATTAATTAAACAATTTTACGAATGAAACTTAACTAAAAAGCCGCTAGTGCAGCTTTTACCAAAGAAAAGAAACACATCAGACGCAAATAATTCTCATCCCGCTGTGTTGCTCTTCATCTTCAATGTCAATCAATGTTCGGTGCATTTTCCATTATATAAATAACAATTGATGATGTAATTGATAATCTAGGACAACACAACAAATATCGATTTCAGTTGAAATTGACTTGAATTCTAATATTATTTTATATAAGAAAATGTTTACCCCAAGAAACATTTCTTTATTTAATTTAACTTCCCAAAATAAAGGTTTGATAATGCGTCTCAGCGTATGTAATCTACACGAAATCCCACATAAGGATCTTTTTCATTTTTGTTTATATCTCCAATGGTTATTAAGATATCGAGGGTTGAAATCGGATAATCCATAGACAATCACCACTGTATAGTGGTTATCATTTTGTTTAGTACATATTTTAATCAGAATTTGCGAGTTTATTGTAGAAAAAAATGATTTATACAAAAGTTGCAGGGTGTTTACTATAATTTTATTTGGTAATAATAAAAAACAATTGAATGTCGATTTTTTCAGATATGGACATAATCTAGTTTTTTTTAAATGGAACATATAAAATATCTGATTACACTGATATATGCTTGATAATTTTATTCAGGATGTCTTGAATAATTAATCAAAAACAAGTTGTAGTTGTAAATTCCTACTAGAGTTTAAACATTTTGCGTTAGCAAAGAGGAGCGTGGATGAAAACAATATAAATTGTATTGATGAACAAGTAAGACATATTGAATAATTCGAATAATTTTATTAAAATTCTCTTTGTTTTTTTTATAATTGACTCAAGAAAATATATTTACATAGGTAATGTTATTTTTAAATTTCATTTAGAGCACTATTCAATAACAAAAAATCCAATATTGACCATAAGAAAAATGGTATAATTGACAATAGAGTTTTTTTGATAAAGTCAAAGAAGCACTTTAAAAAAAATTCCAAACCAAACCAGATTCTTTAAATGTTTCAATTTTTCACAACTATCTCGAAAACGAAGATAACTGGATTAAATTTGAAAATGTCATTGAATTCATACAATTATTCAAAACATTATCCATTTAATCGTCTTCCTATGTTTAACAATAACCGATATAGCACTATCTGTATTCCCAGTTTGGGATGCGCACTATAACATATATAAAGGATATAATTATTCTGAATATAAAAATATGAAAAAAGTGCCCCATTGGTGGTAATCCTTAAATTTTGAACAGGCCTATTTTAATTAAATAACTACGAAATAATAATAACCAGTTTGGTTCAACGTGTCCAGTGGCGTAGATATTGGGGGATTTTTTTAATGGCTTTGGGGATCATAGCCCGTATAACGAATATATTGGGGGATTTGCATTAGAAAATTTTTAAACATAAATAATATAATATCTTGTTAAAATGTGACAAAATAAGTTTGTACTATCGATAAGAACTGTCATAAAATTTATTCTATGGAACTGTCAAGAACTATTGTTTACGTACTTCATGGCGTATTTTCATTTTATTTATTTATCTCTTATAGCCAAATGCAGCCTTGAATATCTTAAACTTTGCAAGACTATCGTTGCCTAAGTTAGTCTTACATTTTTGCTTAAAACTATATTTTTAGTTACGTTTTCAATTAATCGTTATATGATTCTCAAGAAAAAAATGGGAACGTAAACAGCATGTCATACAATAGGGTCATTCACTAAAATGCATTCAATGATTTTTTTTTCATTTTCTTATACCATTAGGTCTACTTTTAATGCCCTGAAAATTTCAGAATGATAGCTCTTTTCATAGCTGAAATATTTAAAGATTTTAGGCATCAGCTTGAGAGTGGTGTGACGTCATTACACGGTTATTAAGATAGACGTGCTGTCAGTATCGCTTCTAAGTTTTGACTTTTTGAGAGTTGTGTTTATGTCTGAGTGCTCTGGATTGTTTTGTGGTGTTGCATTTGAGTATATTTAGCTAAAATTTCTGTACAACCTCGCTAGACCATAGCACGCTGTCGTCAACCGTGCAACGCTTTAGATTCACGAGGTGGTTATTTTAATTTATTTAACGGATTTTACGTTGAAATAAAATTCTGATTTTTTGCATAGCTACTATTTCAAGGGTCCTCTTTCGAAATAATAAATTTAAAAAAATTGCTGAATGAACCCAATATATCTAATGTAGGTGTCAATCATTATTAATCAAATCTAGAGACGAAACTCACATAAGTATGTCCCATTCTTGTATTTTAATACTGATTAATATTATAATCAACGAAAATGATTTTATTAAAATATTACACTTGCAACGGATTAATTTGAACAAGTAGCAAATTTATTTGCGCATGTGTAATTTACATTGGAAGCATGACGACGCTCTCTATATTTGTTTGTGTAGCGTTCACGGCCGCCGCGACGCTTAAGATAACATTAAACAAGTGAACATCGTGCACATACTTTGCAGTTGCTAACTTACCAAAGTTTTTGGCGAAACCAAAGTGACGATGGAGTAATTATTACCTTATTTATTTACATAATGTTCTTCGAATTGTAAATCTTGTAAGTATTATAAAGCGTTTTGTTAAACATTTTCTGACATTTGTTTATTGTATTTTCGTATTTGCTTTAAACGGTTAAATAATATCGCATGGAAAAAATTGTTGCAACGTGGTTTATCGTATGGCGTGATAATTTTTGTGGTTTATAATTAAATTCGTTTCAGATTTTAAGTAAATATTATGCAGTGTAATAAAAATAACATTTAAATTTAGGTAGGATTTTTAGGAAAAGTATTTCTGTGAATTAGTTTTCAATAAATAGGATATTTTGAATATACAATTTAATTTCTTGGAGTTGTTATAATTTGTAGAAGAGCTTCCAGGTTTTGATTATTTTGAAATCCTGACCATCTTGTCGTGCTTTATAGCACCAAAAATAGATAATTTTCATTTACAACAAAATATTTTTGTTTAAATTAACGATCAGAATAAAAATAACAATTTAGTTACCTGAACAATAAAATGTTATCTAGTTATTAAAAAACATAGGTTGCGTAAACCTAATAATTTGTACAATAATTATAGTGCAAACATTCTATTTCAATACTCAATAGTTATTCACAATTTTTTAAATCTAACTCTAATTAATTAATATTTTGATACTTACAGACCTACGCTGCTTTTTATAGAAATAGCCAGTTACAATAAATATTATTTGATTTTACTTAAAGAAACTGGAGTATAATAATCAGGATCATTGCGAAGGTTTCGAATTAAAGGGAAAACAGGTCCAATTTAACTTACCGACCATTCATAAAAAGTAATTTCTCAGTTGTAATTGTATACCGGGTGTAATAGGATCATGATGCACCCACTCTTTCCTTTAGTTTTAGAGATAAATTATTGAAATTTGGAACATCCTTTTTACTTAATAAACGTCCTATACATTATTGCATTTTTGAAGTCTGCATAATTTTATTCCGTCAAATTATGTGATTTATTAGCAAATAGAGTTCATCAAAATGGTTTTTGGGATAGAACAAAATTTTTTCAAATGGAACTATATTGGTAGCGCGGTATGTACCATTTATTAGTACTATTAATAACAAAAATATTCATATGCGTTATTAAATTATGCGATAATTACAATCAAAATTACATCTAAGAGAAAATAAGAAAAAAATACAATTTTGTTCCAATTATAAGAAGTTTACCGGTGTTTTTATTTTGTCTTTAAACATTGTTTAAAATTCTTGTTAATTTTATTCAAAATGCCGCAAATTTATGCAAGAAATGAAAAAGTGAACATGAACCATTTACATATGGGGAATGTTGAAAAATTGCATTTGCGGCTAGCGACGTTTATGCAGAACGATATCCTGATAGACAAAGTCCTGCCAGAAATTAATTTAATCGTCTTGAAAATCAATTCCGAAAAGAGCCCAATATTGCATTGCATTGCAGAAAAAACGAAAATTAATGTTTTGGCTTGAGTAAAAATTGATGACCAGTTCTTTAAGGCAAATTGCGTTTGAGTTAGAAATCAGTCACCAAACAGTAAGCCGAATTTTGCATAAATAGAATTATAAATCTTTTAAACACCCAGCGTTCACTTGTACGAAAATGATCACGAAAGTAGAATGAAATATTGCAATTGGATTTTATGGAATAACGTGCAGCAAAACAATATTTTTTTGGGAAGAATTTTATTTTCAGACGAGTCTAGGTTTACAAATTTGTGGTTATTTAATGGACGAAATACGAAATATTGGTCACAAGAAAATCAAAATTTATTAAGGAAGGGTAAATTTTAACAGCGGTTCGTTTTCAATGTTTGACTTTGAATAATCATTGGTCCAATAATTTTTTAAGGATCCTTGAATGGTCCCAGATACTTAGGATTCCTGCAAAATAAGGTTGAGGAGATTTTAGAATTGATAAATTGCTATGTGAGTTAGGACATGCTTTTCAAAAATGATATAAAAAGTACGAATTTAAAAAATTGTAGTTCTCAATGATCCTAAAAATTTGATACCATAGTACGATGGTAAAACTGCTCAAGGTGCTTTTGGATTTTTAATAGGTTCGATAATAGTCCAATTTAAATAATAAGAAAAATTATAAACCGAAACTTTTTTTCATATATTTCAAAAACCAAAATGGGACATCATTGTTTAAAGCTTATCATTGAGTCAACCATACCATATTTGGTATATTTATTGCTAAAGGTTACTAAGTCATTGGGAGTGTGAGTAAATGCAAAATATCAGGATACACAATTTGTGAAAAAAACTTTCTTTAAATTATTGCTCATCGTTTAACATCATTGGCAAGTCAGTGACGTCACTTTTTTAATAATAATAATAATAATAAATAACACCACATATAATTACGACCCCCTTTATCCCAGAAGGCTCTAGAAGAGCCTTGTGCGGGAGGGGGCTACACATTTAAGACAAGGGACACACATCCAATATCCGTGTATAATGAAAAAGTCCCTCTCACAGTATTTTCCATTGCCACGGCCGGGAATCGAACCCGGGACTTTTGGGTGAGAGGCAGATACGCTACCGTCTCGACCACCACCCTTATTTTTATAGATGGATTTTGCACAGCTCACAATCCTCTTTACGGTTATATACATAACATTTTTAATAGTATAGCTTCAGTTCATGGTAAACAACCGAATCAAAGGGCAATTTTTTTATTTAATTGAAATTAAACCGTTGTAATAAATGTTTAACATTTTTCTTTGCACCAGGTTCGCACAAACCTATAACCTGCTCTGCTGAAAGGGCATCAAAGTACTCAAAATGAGTATTTTTACGAAATGAAAGCACAAAGCACAACATTATCTCGACACGCTTTTTACCAATCAAGTTTAGAAGAATTGAAGATTAACTAAAAATGCTTTCAATATATAGGTCCAGGATCTAAGCCTTTCTAATGTTTGAAATTGAAGAATGTGTGCATTTTTCTAGGGAATTCATTTTTATACCAGACATATTTATAGAAAACAATTTTTTTAAATCTATATTCCAGATTTAAAATCTTTTAAGCTGGTTATAATTTTAGAAATTGTCAACTGACAATGATTACATAAATAATAAACAATATCCAGAATATCCTTTACCGGGAAATTTTTCAGACAAATTCATTAATTTTGTTTGCATTGAAGATAACAGTTCAATTTTCGAGTTTTTCTTCTTTAAGATCATGAAAAAATTTTTATACATTCGCAAACTCATGTTAATTAAACTGATTTAAATCTTACTATAAAGGGTATCTATCTAATATGTAATTTCCAGAAGATAGTTAAAAAAATCTTGAAATTAAATTATATCTAGATAATATCTTGAAGTAAGGATCTTTGATCACAAAATGCAAAACACCGTAAAATAGAGTGACATTAAGTTTGATGCATCAATGGTTGTGCGGTGCCTCCAAAAATTTCTAGAGTTCTCATTTCTTTAAACTATGTATTCAATATTATCATTAATTGAATCGCTTATTGTTGAAATGGGTTGTCATTTTTTATAGTTCCGATATGTTTATCAACCGCAAATGATGCATCTACGTCAAAAATGAAATTTTTGAATTTTAACTGAAAATGGCTAAAAAGTAAAAAAGTGACGTAACCCTTTTCAACAATAACGCTTCAATTAAATTCTAGTTTTAAATAACGGAACTACGCCTACGGCCTGTTTTTTCTGCAGGAATAATCTACATCCGAAAAGTTCCAAATTATACTGATTGGCTATTTATTTACCTTGTTCACACGATATAGATTGATCGATAGATAGAAAGATATTTATTGGTGCTTTATACATTATAGTATTTACACAAATCCATAAAATATATAATACCAAAAAAAATATGTAAAACAGATAAATAAATAGGACAAATATAATAATATTAATACATATACCTACATTTAGGCAACATACACATTTTTTAAACGCAAACAATTTTTTTAATTTAATTTAAAGTTACCCCTCATTATGTCATTGTTTTATGACTTTCATTCTCGATCATTTTTATTGCTTCAAGTCAGCGTATAGAAAATATACCTACGCTGATTGTATCAGACAGTGGGCACTAAACACTATTACTCTTATACCAAACTATTTTAACGGTAGGAACAAACATTATAGCACTAATAGCGATAAATGAATTTCACTGGACATTTTTATAAGGAAATATTGGACTTATTTTTAAAATAACACTCCCAGATGTGCATGAGTGCATGTAGATGTAGATGTAAATTAAAATGACTAAAAATAAATGAGAGAGTTGGGTTTATAATTATATTTACAAATATTCATAATTTGTTTTAAACTGTTGAGTTGGAAATTTTTATTAAATTTCCTAATTGTAACTTGTACAAGATTGTGTTTAGGGGCCCATTAACATGCACTAATTTTAATAAACACATGCACGCGAAGCCCGCGAAGGGGTACTTGTAAAGATGTAAACTGCTCAAAAATTTAAAAGTTAAACACGACGATTTAGGGCAATTTTGATACACTCAACCGATTTTAACGCGACGCGAGCTAGAACATTTTAATGCTAAATCTTTTTTAGGTAAATCAACCCGACACAATAATATTACAGAAAAAACTGGGTAATTCTTTACTTTAAATTAAATTATATAATGTTTATTAAATGTGTTTAATTTGTCATAGTAGCCCAGGGTCGATCTGAAGATTTATATAGGAAACCTTGAACAAATTAGAGACAAGCTGAAATTTGGTATATAAGTTTGTATTGGGGTCCTTAAAATACCACCAAACCCCACCGGTAATCTGCCGTGCCTGTCACCCCTAAACAACTCCCGAAAGGGGTGAAAATCGCACTTTTTTTAGTTTTTTCGCAATATCTTAAAAACAAAGCTATATACGAAAAAATATGAAGATAGAAAAATTAAAGAGCATACAATTTCCTATAAAGTTACGTTTAGCAGATATATTTTGCTTTACCAGTGGTGGAGTTATCGTATTGTAAATTCCAGTATATTTTAACAAAATACACATTTCCCACAAAATAATTACGTTACATTAATATATTTTACGTCTTTTACACCAAAACAGATTAAAACTCTAATAATACATAAAATATGAGTTTTTTATGTAGTAAGTAGCACAGTTGCTTTTTCTTAAATAAACTAAAATACTTACAGGTTATGTTTAAGTAAATTAATGTAATGTATGTTTTTAATTACTTATTATCCAATATATTTTATCTGCATGTTGAGATGTCGTCTTCCGCCTGTAAATCCTCAACTGCCCTATTAAAACAGGTTACGACATGAGCATGCACTTTTGCAACCACCTGATGAACAGTTGAAAAAAATTTGTTTAAGGAACCCTTTGGGGTCTATATCTTTATCCACTTGGACTGGAGAGAGATTCCGGAATCACTAGAAATCCATCCCCAGTCCTGGAATGGTAAGCTATTATTCAACCATGCTTGAACCTAAAAGTTAATCATACATGTAAATAAAATATGTATGTAGAGTTGCTGGATGAAATGTCCTATATGCATGGTACTGAGCTGCATTCATGATCGGTGGAAGTGAAGCCAGATTAAAATCTTTATTTAAACTTTGCTTTGCTACATACTGCTGGTAGAGAATGTATCTGACGTTATTCAAATCGGTACTTGTTCTATTTTTGACGTATACGGAAATAAAAAATGTCGAAATAAAGGTCCTCAATCTGTCTTTGGATATATTTGGATAGTAAAATTTTTCAAGAAGGTCAACCAACTTCTTCTTCTTCACAGTATTGACCAAATTTATTTTTCCCCTGGTAAACAGGCCAGATGTAGTATCACATCCGGAAATGGCGTGCATGGCAATAATAATAATAATAATAATAAACGTCTTTATTGATGAGCGAAGTTTAGTACAAAATACTATTCTTACACTTTATTTATTTATTTATTTAACATTTATTAAAGGTTCCAATTTATGCTGCAACTTTGAAGTATTAGTAATTTTATTTGGTTTCGAACTTCTTCCTGGACGTAGCATATACAAATTTTGTTTAGCGTAATGGAGTCGTATCGAGAATATACGAAGAGAGCATACATACAGGGGCGAATGGCGACGCGAAAAACTACTCAGTTGCCTTGACATGCGGTATATGTCCTTAATATTATTAATATAAAAATAATTCCTCTCAATTCGTAACAGAAATTCACGGATATTTAAAATAATTATTTTGTTACATTTAATAGGCACGTAAAATGTTAAAGTTCTATTAGCTAATACAAAATAATGTATGAAATTAGAATATAGTACTCCACTGGTATGTTTTTTATTTCTAATTTATTGATGTAAGAATGTATTAAATGTATTTACCAAAATATCCATATACATTGTTATGTATATTTAATGTCAAAATCCAATAAGTAAAGGCTAGAGAATATTTTTACAAAATACCCAATTATTAAAAATATCATAACTCCGCCACTGGTAAAGCAAAATATATCTGCTGAACGCAATTTTATAGGAAATTTTATGCCCTTTAATTTTTCTATCTTCATATTTTTTCGTATATAGCTTTGTTTTTAAGATATTGCCAAATAACTAGAAAAAGTCGGATTTTCACCCCTTTCGGGGGTTGTTTAGGGGTGACAGGCACGGCGGATTACCGGTGGGGTTTGGTGGTATTTTAAGGACCCCAATACAAACTTATATACCAAATTTCAGCTTGTCTCTAATTTGTTCATGGTTTGACTGGATCGATCCTGGGCTATAGCTGGTCTAATATTTTTCGTAACATTGTAAATCTAACAGAAATTTATTACAAGAAAAGCCAATATATGTATAGGGTGTCCCGAATTGTACGGACCAAACTTTACAGAATGCCTAGAATTTCAGAAAATATGAAAAAAATCTCCTATAAACATGAGGCAGGAAACGCTTAGTTTCCAAGATACAGGGTGTTGAAGTTACAATTCTGAAAATGTTTTTTTTTTGCATAATTTTGAAACGACCAAAAATAAACAAACTGAAGAAACTCTTTCTACCCAAATAATTCAGGGGCGGGTACAAGTACAACTTTTTTGCACGTCACTTTTTTTATCAATTTGTGACAAAAATTAAATAAACCAAGCCTTTTTACACAAAAAAGACCTCTTGTGTTTTTCTTCAAAAACTATCCATTTTTAAGTTAATACTGAGTAATTAAACTTTTTTAATTAGCAAATTTTTTTCTTCATTTTAGAAGAAGCGGCGGCTCAATATTATATACCTCCCCGTATTTTAAAATTAAAGTCCCTACAAACCAAAACACATCGATATATCCTAAAATCGATCAATACACCCTAATATACTTCAAATCGGCATTCAAAAATCTTTTACATTTTCTGAGATATTTAACTTCAAATATAAGTATACCAAAAATTTACTTTATGCGTTTCAAAGTTGCAGTAGTTTAGTTATAATTTAACTTTACTAATTGAGTGTGGAAAGACATCAGTTCAACATGTGCGTTGTGTTATAGAGGATTGAACGAGCTAAATCCGAAGCTAAAACTAAATCGATCTTTCGAACAATCATGGAAGAAAATTGTCTGAAACGGAGAATGATTTATTCAGTAGCCATTTCTGTCTTTTTTTGTTATGTTAGTTTAATATATGATGAATGATGATGGTTAGATTTAGTTGACACTTGAGAATATCGGCATTTTATGCGATTTTCATAAAGTGACTATTTTATGTACAGGGGTGTCACTATAAATGTGAACCCCCTGTTAATTTCTACAATTTTTCGATTGCAATTCGATCGATACCGGTCTTATCTGTTTGTAATTTTTATGTAGAATTTAGACTTGTCAGATTTGATATAAAAGTCAATTATACAGGATTTGAAATTAGATTGAGTTTCTTAGATGGAACACCCTGTAATTTTTTACATAATAGATTCACCTTCACCTGTCCTAATTTCACATATATTTACATATTATATGATCGCTCCATGATAAAAAGTATTAAATAACATAATTAATACATAAGTTGAGCAAAAATTAAAAGTCTTTTCAGCTCCTATTTTAGTTTTATCAAAATTAATTCAGCCATTCAAGCTGAAGATCGAAATATATAAGTTAAAATCTGCACATTTTTAAAATCTTAAAAAACACCTCTTCCTAAAAATTAAATAAAAAATGAGTTGTTACTTGATATTTATTGAATTTCAGCAGCTCTAGAAAGGTGCCAAGGGTTTACCCTATTTGAGTCTTTTCAATTTTTGTTTGATGGTCAAACGAAACATTTTCAAAATAGATTCATCGTTTAAGCTGCAGATGAAAGAAATATTAAAATTCGAAAATTTTTAGAAATCTTAAAAATCGTACCATTTCGGAACATAAGAAAGATTAGATAAAAAATTAACACCACCTCTTAAGAATAAAATAAAAAATGAGGTGTTGCTTTTAAAAGACCTGCTAGTTCTTTTTATTTCAATAGATCGAAAAGGTCATTTAGGATGTATTGTGTTTCTATCATGACATTTTTTAAAACCTCAATATTCCAATTTATTTTTTAAATAAAGAAATAAATATATATCCTGACAGAAATAGAAATTCTCTTCATTTCTAAAATATTTTTCTTTTACAGCATTGCTACTATGAATAAATAAATAACTACCAAACCATCACCAGGCACCACACTTCTCAAAATGTCATCCCAAAAAGACACAGATGCCCCATCTGGAAGAAACTCAAAAGATGCCATGTTCGAGCCAAAACCGAAACCAAAAATGATAAGGGTTTTAACTGTTCTAGCATACGTCCTTAGTGTATCTATGGCAGCTATTCTTCTTTCAATATATTACATTTTTATGTGGGATGGACGACCACACATAGGAGCCAGAAAAAGTCACGAGATACAAATCGTAGAACATCAAACCAATCACAGGTAAGATTCTGAAATAGTTTACTTACAGTAGGTAGTTGAACAGGAGGGTTGTGGAGAATCTTACCTACACAAGTTTTTGAAAATAGAACATCATCAAACATCTATATTAAAATGTATTCTGCGGCGTACCAAAAGTGAGAGGAAAAATCAGTTTTTCACATTTTTTTTGTTTTTGTGTGTGGCAATCGCGCAGCAGAATAACCACATCCGGATAATATGTAAAAGAAAATACGCTTTGGCGATAATGATAAAGTTTTGAGAAACTGAATCAGCTGCTAACAACAAATGGGACTCTGTTGGGGTTGAAGTTTTAGGACAAGATGTTGCAGACCCAACTTTGAGTACATGAAAATTATCCTGGAACATAAATTTCATTTTTAATTCATTTTATATAGTAACTGAATGAGGATGATTTTGGTTGACGACAGGAATTCTGCAAAGTAGTGAATGCACGACTAGCTGCATTTTCATTTTAACTTCGGGGATTCTGACGAGTGTACGTTTTTCTTAAACTCAAATGTAAATCGTCATAACTGGCGCTATTGATCGGATGTTAATTAATGAATCTTCGACGAGGTTCAACTCAAATTCCTCAAAAACGTCTGACCAATAATTTTGAAGACCGTCTGATGTCTGATTGAACCTATTTATCTTTACTCCAATCTGAGTTATTTGAAATTTGAGATTAGTGGATCTTAGCTTACTTAATTACTCGGTATTATTGAAAATGATCGTTACTTAGAACATCATTTGACTATACTCCTTCACATTATGCACGAGCTGTTAGAAAGTTTTCTGGACAACAGATTGGACGAAGAGATGCTATGGAATGACCTAGCAGATTTGCAGATGTAACTTGGCTCGACTTTTCCCTGTGGGGCCATTTGAAGAGTAAAATATAATCAAACGAACTCTGGAAGTGTTGCGAAGTTGTTGAGGATTGTTATTAAATAACCCCACAAATGGTTCAAATTAGAAGGACTCGTTTTGAACAAAATTTGTATTATTGAATGGAAGCTGGCGATAGACGGTTTGAATATTTAATTGATTGATAAAGCTACTTCCAACGTTTGAGAGCTATGCTATCTGAACTGAATTTTGAATATCTTGAAAACGAATCAATAGAATTTCAAAATGTTTGTTATTTGATGTTGACAGGAGAAAGATTTTAAATAAAATATAACATGTTATTTATAATTTTAAGAGTTGCGGTCTCACCACCAAGGGAAAAAGTTACTTGCAGATGATGAAATTAACGTTGAGGATTAAAGAAACAATTTGAACTACCTACCCGAAAACCAGTCTGTTTCGTTTTTAATGACCCATCCCGTTACGTTGCAATAAATAATATTTTTAAACACATGCTACCAAATTTAAGTTCTGCTAACGTTTGGCGTTGTAAAGAGACAAAATATCCGATTGCCCATTATGTTATCCCAGATTCTTTGCAGTGTACCTAGGAAGAGAAGTTGAGAGGGATAATCAAGGAGGTCAAACAATGGAACTGCATCTTCAATTCAACGACCATGGAAATTGTTTTCAAAACACTGTTAACTTTCGTGCCAATATACCTGGTGTCTCGTCTTGTTCGCACCATATATGTGTTATCCTAAGTGATGCTACATGCTACATCTTTTAATTATAGATATGAATGGTTTCTTAAAAATGCTATAAATAGGTCCCGAAGTAAGAAAAGTGTGCACAACGGTGAGGTATATCGCCATTAATTTCCGATTATTTATATACTTAATATTGATTCTGTAGGATTGTAAGTAATTGCTATGCAATCTAATATCGGCTTATTTTTCAGTTACATGGGGTCAAAATTTTCAAACTATATTTTCGAGCCTGACGATTTATACAATGCTTCCAACAATTTTTCGAATCCAACATTTTTTAATAAAGTTAAGAAACACGTACTTTCAACGGATGGCATTGATGCTCTGGAGATGGTGAAGGAAACTCATGACGATTCTGAAATAGACTTCAATACAACTATTACACATGATAATATTGAGTCTAAAGGTACTGAAAAAGACTCTGGGCCAGGTAAGATAAATTATACGCGATACCATCCTTTAATCATAATTTAGGGACCAATGACTTTGGTCATTATAGAATTGTATTGATTTTTGTCTATTTGTTACTACGTTTGAATTCTGAATATTGAATTTATATCTAAAATTCTTTAACTTCTAAAATTGCAGAATCAGAATTAATAATTAACAATAAAATAAACATTAGTATTTAAATTTTTAACATTTTTAACAATTTCAGTTTCGTTCCATTTTCTTTAAGTGAACCCACCCAAAAAACTATATTAATTACTTCAATTAGCCGCCCTTTGTTCCATTTTTCGATAAAATTCCATGCAGGTATATATGTACAGGGTGTCCCAAATTGCTTGATTTTGGCTGGTTTTCCTATTTCCAGACCAGGTAGAGAAAAACTGACATATGAGTCTAGAGCTCGATTTTTGTGAAACGCCGATTGGTGAAAACCACATTTCGATATCTCTAACCGTTTCCTAGATATCGGCAAAAGTTGACATTTTACAGATTCCGAAAAACTTTTTTTAACGTTAAAAAATGTCATTTTTAAAGAGAAATGTGTTATATTGGCAGCAAGGATGACTAGACATATCTGGGCACATATATTTTTGGAAAGCTTATTTTTTTTCCTATTTTCTAAAGTCAAAGCCAACTATGGTTTCCATTTGAAATAACAACGTTAGCTTTGATATCAAACAATCGAAAAGTGATATATTTTTTTTGACAAATGCATCTTATTCTACGTCAAAAAGTGCCTGTAGAAAGTTTTTACCATTTGAAAAAATATCCAAAAATAAAAAAGTTAACAGTTTTTCGGAATTTGTAAAATGTCAATTTTTGCCGATATCTTGGAAACGGTTAGAGATATCGAAATGTGGTTTTCACCAATCGGCGTTTCACAAAAATCGAGCTCTAGACTCTTATGTCAGTTTTTCTCTACCTGGTCTGGAAATAGGAAAACCAGCCAAAATCAAGCAATTTGGGACACCCTGTACATACGTAAGTTCACGAAGACCATATAAATTTCATGGCCATAATATATTCTGCCCTAAATCCTTATGTAATACCCAACATATAGGTTTTCCTGTCGATATCGACAGTGTAATTTAATATTATATAAGCATTCCAGTTAAGCTAAAATAAAGAACGAAACTAATTTAACTAATTGAATAAAATAATGAAAGCATTTAGAGGTAGAGTTTTTTACGAACACAATATGGCTCTCCTGATGTGTTTGACTTAGTAATAAATGAAATATATAAGATGGTATATTGACAACCCGATATTGATCAAATTATTTTTAGAATATTTACAAACGTATTATTATAATTTAATGATGTTCGCTATTTGGTATTTACATAAATATCAAAAATGTGATAACAACATATCAGTCTAAATAGTTCTATTACGTTGCAATTATTTTACTCGTCACAGAAGAAGCTTTTGTCAAGGGATTTCTAAAACGTCCCAACTAACACAAACGTGCTTATAAAGGTTATAACAACTACTAACGACTACATAACAATTTGTAAAATAACAATTTGTAAAATAACAATTTGTAAAATAACATCCTTAAACCATATTTTTTATAAACACCAAAAAGGCTTATAAAATATATCGATTTGTTAAAAATTTTATTAAAATCACAGTTTTGTGTTTTGTATGTTTAGAGCTATCACGAATATTTTATAAAAGTCTAAATCAGTTTTACAAAAGTTTAAATAGTAAGATAAGATGTGGTTTTATAACATTTTTGTCACAAAGTATAAATATTTTTGTTTTTTTAAATGTGTTAATTTAAATATACCTACCTATAGTTGTTTTCAATCTTTTCCCTTTAAAACAAATCGCATTCTGCTTCTAATGGTGTTGAATTATGTTTTAATTTTAATGGCAGTTGAAGTCTAATATCATAGACGAGTCGATGAAGCAAAAAGTCATTAAATCTTCTCAAAAACAGATCCGATTTTGATGATTTCTTATAAAATGTTTGTTATATTCAAATATTCAAAATCAGAAATAAAGTGATGAACCCCAAATTCAAAATTTAAAAAAAAAGTTACCTACTCAAAATATTTAAAGACGTTATTTGCAAAAGTTTTTTGGCATTGAGAAAATATGTAAAATACCAAATCACAGGCGCCTACTGTGCGTAACTCAAGGAGGTGGCGTTTTTGAAATGTAATAATTCACTAATTATTGTATTTGTTTACTCTGTATTTTAAAGTTTATCATTAAATTATAACAATAATTAAAAACAATCCTTTTTGCAATAAAATCTTTCTTGACATTTTAGTGTTATTTGGAAAAAAAAATGAGGAACGTGAAAAAAATGTTTTTCGAGTAGGCGCCTGTGATTTGGTATTTGACATATTTTCTCAATGCCAAACAACTTTTGCAAATAACTTCTTTAAATATTTTGAAAAATAGGGGTACTTCACTCTTGACCTAATTTCAAAATTTGAAATTTTTGAACACCCCGTATAATAAATTAATATTTTCTCAACGTGAATTTTGATTTCGGATGAAGCAAAAACTTTTATGAAGAGTAACTTTTTTGCGAAAAGTTAAATTTTTTGATCATTTCACCTCGGGGACATACTCTGTACATATAAGTCCGGTTTTAGAAGAAAAAATATAGCTGGAGGGTGTTCGAGGTCACGAATACATTATCAAAAAAAAAAATGTTTTCTTGAAATTTACTTCTAAGTAAATTAAAGTCCTGAAAATTTTTGTAAATTACACATTTTTTCTTATAGTATAGGTATGTAGCCCAGTAGATAGGTATGTACAGGGTGTTCACGCGAGAATTGACCCCCGCCTAGATTCCTCCGCTTTGACACAATTTGAAAAATAAAAATTCGTTCTTATACGATTTTTTCCGTAGTTTTCAAATATGTCCATCATAATCTCCTATATCCCGTCATATACAGAGTGTTGCATATTTCTTTTTCAACTTGTGTGACACCCTGTATCTAATTATCGTAGTTGGTGCAGTTTTTCATTCTGAACACAAATAAAAGAAAAAATCTAACGGACTCAAGTCCGGACTTCGAGCTGCCATGCTATAGGACCGCGGTTACCCATCCATTGAACATAGGTATTATTTAAATAATTAACCACCGGTAAAGATATTGTGGGGAGTGCTCCGTCTTGTTGCCAGATTACGTTGCCATATCTTCTTGGAAAGCGAATATCTTGCAGTAACTGGTATATTTAATTTCTTAGAAAGTTAAAATAACGATGGCCTGTTAAAGCGCCATCATAATATATTGGGCTGATTATTTGATCATTGATAATTCCGCACCATACGCTGAAAGACTGCCCCAGCTTTAACCAGTGACGTAGACTGCAATTCTCGCGTGAACACCCTCCCTGTACAACTTACCGCGCAAAAGGTCTGGTATTTGGTGTTTTTTCTTGTTTATATTGAGGCCAGTAGTGAGAAACCAAGTTTTCCAATTCGAAAGACCTCGGCCGACTTTCTGTGGCACAAAAACCATGAAATTTTTGGACTTTTTTTATTTATTTTTTTAAATATGTCGGTATTGGCTGGTTCTTGAGCTTTGGTAGTTATTATCAATCTTAAAGAGGGTAAAATTTTGATAAAATTTCATCATTACAACTCTTCTCTAAACCCAATAACAAGCGCGCTGCAGCGTCAGGAAAATGGGACATTTTTTTTTCAGCTTGGCGAAACAAGTCAGTTTTCTAACACTATTACTCATATTATATCTATCCACCTTTTGCGCGGTAAGGTGATTTATTTGTTTCTAGCTACTGGGCTAATGTATATTTATCGAAATTTTTTATATAAATGTCATCAGAGAGAGGTGTTTCTTGGATTACATCATCACAAACAGAATTTTCCAAAAATTATTTAATTTTTCAAAAATTTTTAATTTAAAATTGTGAGTAATTATATTCTTATATTAGGTCTAGTGATTTTTTGAGGTCGCTGATTGAGAATTTCATATCAGAGTTGAGATTTTGTTGATAATTTCCTAGAAATATTTGGAAAAATATGGTTATTAATGTCTTATTAATGAAGCCTTTTACAAGTATACCAAATTCAGAGGATCTTGGTGCCAGATATAAATAAATCTTCACGTGAGAGGGAATGACGATAACTGACTCCCGAAATGTACTACACTATGTACCGCAGGGTGTAGGCTTGTTGAGTTTTATTATTACTTGTATGACTGAAGCAGGCAATTAGGTTTGTGTTGCTCATTAGTAGACTGCGGGTGAAATACTTCCTACTAAGTCCTTGTTCGCATCCCCGTGGTTTTTTACTGTATAATTATATCCTCGTAGTTCGTAGCCGGTCCGTAGAATGAGTCATTTTGAAGTAATGCGAAACTATTATAAAATATACAATACAAAATGACAAAATAAGAATACGATGGAGAAATATAGATAATAATAATAATAATTCATTAGCCAATTAGAGCGAACGAATTCTAATGGTTTAGTTGACACTAAGAACTTCGTTGCTCCTGACCGAAACAACTGGAACTGGTGGTGGATGAAAATTTCTTCTACTTACTGTCCGAACTTTCAACTCATAGATAGATAGAGCAGATTCCGAACTGGATTATTTATTCTTAAATATCTCGAGAACTATAAGTTTTAGACTATGATATCCTGATATAGTAATATAGAGAATTTCATAAAGAATTCAAATTTTCAAAAATATATAGGGTATATTTCAAACTAATTTTAAAATGTAGCCATTTTGGTCTCCTACAACTTCCTTATAAAACTTATGTTTGTATTATCGACAATAAAGGAAATATTGGACTTTTTCGCACCGTTGACTCACTCTGTATACCTACGTTTTATTACAAACTGGTGAACTTAGCATTACCGCAAAATATTTATTGCAAGCGGCTTGTTTTGTAAACATTAAATGTTCATAATCTTAGTATGGCAAATTTTTCTTTTAGAAAGAAATTTTTTGGACTCGATAAGTAATTAAATATGTACATACAATGTACGTGTATTGAAACAGTAATTAAAAAACATGCTGAAAATTTAATTTTTTTCTTAATTTTCTTAAATATCTAGAGAACTAAACGCTTTAGACTATGATATCCTCATATAGAAATATCGAGAATTTCATGGAGAATTCAAATTTTTAAAAATATATAGGGTGTTTCATTTAAAAAAAATTGAGATCTATAGTGCCCCGCTTTCATGAATCACCCCGTATATTTCGAACTAATTTTAAAATGTAGCCATTTTGGTCTCCTACAACTTCTATATGAAATTTTTGTTTTTGTTATCGATAATAAAGGAAGTGTTGGCACAGATTGTGTTGGACTTTATCGCACCGTTGACTCACCCTGTCAGGATCACAAAAATATTGCTGTTGGTCTTATTTATTTATGTTTATTCATTATAGTTCCGAGTTCCGGTTGTTCAAACAAGAATAAAACATTTACCACCAAATATAATAGGTAACATTACGATCAGGTTTTGCTTGTGGTAACAGTAACATACATTGATAAATTATTTTTATATTTATTTTATTTTGTCAGTGGTACTAAGTAATAATAGAATGAATGAATTAACAGAATGAATAAATTAAAACACAAAGCTTTTGCCTGATATTATATATAAAACACAAAACGGAGTTAAACAGAGTGATATTTGCAAAGAAATCATATTGACCAAATCTACTGTTTGTACTATATGAAAAAAAAAGAACTGCAATGTATGATAAACTAGGTAATTTTTAAGATTAAGATAAGAAAATCCGCACGTGAGAAGATTGATAAATGTCTTCTTAAATGGTTCTCCTAAAAATGATAAGAAAATGGTCATTTAAGTGATAGTGTTACAAGAAGCTAATGAATGAAACAGGAAGTAAAATTTTGTTGTTTTAGAAATTGAGTCGAACGTTTTAAAAAGAGATATCAGTGGGGCAATATTGTTGGGGAGTCTGCAGCAGTATCTACTGCTACGAATGAGTAATAATATTCGAGAACATTATGATTATGAGTGCATAGAAATTTTTAAACGCTGACGAAACAGGTCTGTTTTTTGTGGGAGAAACTTGCGCTGGTGGGAAATTATCCTAAAGTGTGGAAAATGGAATTAGTAACTGCAAACATATCTGGACAGAAAAAAGAAAGTTGTTGGTTATAGGTAGATTCACTGAACAAACAATAACAAATATGAATCAAACAGTGTAAGGCGTGGATGACGTCAGAAATTTTCACAAATTACAGAGGACATTACAGGAAAATTTTACTAATGAAAATCTTAGAGGCAATTGATAATGGTAAAAGTGTTTCTGGTAGCCTCCTAGATGCTGTATACATTTCATCCAAATGTCTTGGCAGAAGGTCAGTAGTGAAATCATAGTAAAATGGTTTTAGACATGGGGATTTCTTAAAAAGGAACGTGAATTTGAGTAGAGTGGTAATGGCGGAGCTGGGTCTCCCCCCACCCTTTTTTTTGTGGTGGGGGGTAACTAGGGTAATTAGAGTAATGTAGGTAATTAGACTGATGTAATTGCAATAGAGGTAATTAGAGTATTGCAGGTAATTAGCCTGATGTAGTTGCAATAGAGGTAAGTAGAGTAATGTGCAGTAATTAGACTGATGTAATTGCAATAGAGGTAATTGGAGTGGTGCAATGCAATTGTAGTTGTAATTAGTGTATGTACCAATATGTGTATGAGTACTCCAAGTAGTGGTGGTGGGGTAGCTCAGCTAGACTGCTATAAAGAAGATGTAGTCGCAACACAAAATCATTTCTATCGTGTTCTATCGTGAACCATCTACAGCTAACAAATCAGCCTAGTGCAGTCAGTGACTTCAGTTATTTCAAGTGAGCAATATCTTATATTACTCTTTATAATTCTTTCATTATATTCATTTTAAATATGGCAATTTCCGAAGTTGACTTATTAGCACTTAATGAGCTAATAAATCAAGATATGCAGGTTTTAGAGCAAAGATCCATTTCAGCGTTAATTTTAAATAAACCTTATATCATAAAAAAAATATCTTTGGTTAATACAAGATTTGGAATATCAATCATAGTAACTTTGTTTGAGGAAAGTTCAATTACGACTTTTAAATCATTTTTACCGAAACGGTTTGTGGAAATTATATGTGAGAACACTATCGATAAAATAAATTCGTCAAATGGTAAAGTTACATTGACATATTTAGGACAAAGTTCTCCAGCTTATCCTGGAGCAAAATCTAGTCCATTAATAAGTTTCGGTGTTTAATTCTCAAACAAAAATAATCGTAAAGTATTTAAGTTAGCTAAGTTTAAGTATTAAGTAGAAATGGAATATTGTGGAAGAATGCTAGGAGTATTATAGAATAGTATCACTTGTTAGCCTATAAAGATTCTGATATATCTAAATTGACATTTGTACAACATATTTTTACTTCGTGTACACCAATAGCTCAAACGTAAGTCCATTTAGTGCTGTTTTTTATATATTTTTTTACATTTCATTTTTTATTTGTAGGTACGCAGCAAAGATGTGGATGCAATATTCAACCCAAACATGGACCCCTGCAGAAGACATTAAATCTGCCATTGAGAGATTGTCTTGTAAACTAGATGACTTAATAAGGGATGCATTGGTTTCATTAAATTATGATATGAATATCTGCTTCGACGCTGAAGAAGTTCGACGGGTTAAAGAAGCTTCTAAAGCGTATAGCATTGGTGTAAATCTATGTGGTAGATATTCCCGCGGCTTCTTAAATTTGGATGAGTTTTGTGAGCATATGGACAGAGTGGAACTAAAACATTTTCTATACGAGATAATGGAGTACCTACCTAAGAATATTATTGAAAAATATCAACTCGACCAGTCTGATGTAGAAGATAACAATGTAGATACATAAATAATATTCATCTTCTATTGTCATATTTATTACACCAAATATTGTATGTATCTGTAGTAAACAATATTCTGTATTTTATATTATATTATAAAACTGAATAAATAAAATACACATTAAAAGATTACATTCATTTTATTTCATATTTCTTATTACACAACAAAAAATACATTAGTATAATTAGAACAGTTTTTATTTTAATTTTATATTTAATTCTACAATTACATTCTGAGAAAATAAACAGTTGCAAGTACATCATGATTATTGTTGATAAAATTATCCAGATATCTTGATAGAAATAGGTTGCACTACTTAATTCCACAATAATAAATATTTTCTTTTTTTACTTGACATCGAGAAAGCCATTCTGAACCGAGCCATCTAATGCGTTATAACTTAAATATGTATCATGAAGTATAAGTGCATACACTCGAGTTTGTTCCGGAAATTTCGCTTTTCGTGTTTCAAATTCTATTTTTATGTCGACAGTAGATGATTTCACTGCAACAGGTTGGTGTGAACAATCAATGACAAACAAAGGATTCTTCCTGAATTCCCCAAGATCCATCATGGGTTCGCTCATATCTTTATCATAGTAACTACGTTGGAAGTTCTCATAAGCATAATATGCTGCAGAATCGAGCTTCTTATCGAAATCTAAATTCCAACGTTCATATGGATATACTTCAGAGTTTAGAAATAGTCGAATATTATTTATGTCTGCGTGTTTGAACTGTGTAACATCCTTTGTTCTATCATTGGCCTGATCAGTGCCTTGAAAGCCAAGAAGGATGAAAAGTGGGCTTTCAAGACGGGTGGAGAGTTTAAGAGCCCATATGTCATAGGTAGTATCGCGTAGACAGGGAAGCTCATAAAAATCCCACGCACGGTAGACCATCTTAACTTTGGTATTATTACCACTTTTATTAATTCGATTCAATAATTTTAACTTTTGTCGATCTTCAGGTACAATGTGCCTTATCTTCCACTCAATTTTGCTGATTTCCAACTCTGCATCAACCTCACCGATATAGGAGTCTTTAAATGAGCGTGCAATTATCATAATTAATTCTTGCTTCACATTCAGAATGCCTTTGGTATAATCTTCTGCAAAACCCATAAGGAACTTAAGGGGTAGTTTGCCACTGAACACGTGACTGGCGGTATCTAAAATATCTTGTCTCGTTTGAGTGAGACCCCAACCTGTTGTTATTAATGAGCGTGCATGCGTTTGCCCATACGACACCATAGTTTTCATTGTGGTAGTAATACCAGGTCTTCTAACTACTGCTACTTGTTCACCACCCATTTCCAGTCGTATCTCTTCAAAGAGAAATGTTAGTGCATTATTGGATAAATAACAACGCTTTGTGGTGTCGCTAGGAGTAAATTTTCCCTCTATGTATATATAACTTTCTGAAATGTCGAGTATAACATCTTGAAAATTGATGGGCATACGTATTTCATCAGAGTTTCTGTAATATGGGGATCCATATGGTTTATATGTATGCTCATGTAGGCTAACTAGGGAATGATCTAACACAGGTTCATCAAACACCTCAAGTTTGTCACTAGTTGCAGTAGCCACCATTATTATGACCAATTTTTTCGCAGTTTTAATCCAATAGATTTTAAAAAGGCTTGATCCTCAACTGACAATCTATGTCTTAACTGTTTAAGGTATAGACTTTGAATGAATTGCTTTCCACATCTCCCTTTCTTTTTATCTATACTGTTGTTCGCTACAGTATCATACTGATGGTGATGTACTTGCTGTCGCTGTTTATATCGAAAACCCATTTGGTTGGTGATATCCGACTTTCTTCAATTCTAGCCTTACAATAATTTTCTCACCTCGAAAATCGATCAAATCACCGTTGTCGTCCAGTATGCGTAGTGTGATGTTGTCTATTAACTGACACCCTTTAGGTCTAACAGGTAAATATATGATATTTTTGGGTTCTCTAGTAAGTTTGTAGCCAGGCTCAACGTCTATGTCAAATTCAAAGAGAGTGTGCGACTCTTCTGCATTCAGATAAGCTCCAGAAATAATATTGCAATCTACGCGTATCATCCTTACTTTCATAATATCAACAGGCTGTGTTGATTCGTAATTTTTATTTGGTTGTAAATATATTTGTCCAAATCCCAACAGACTTCCTATTGAATTTGGTTGTCTAAAATCTACTTCATACTTTGACAAAATCTCGCACTTTAAGGTATTGTTGTTTGCCCTTAAAGTGAATATTTGCGTGTAATCCTTTCCATCAATATTCATAGCTTTCAACATTGCAGCATAGATTTCATCAATTTCATAAGCCCCCAGAGGTATGTGAACAGTAGTGAATGTATCTTTAGCACTAACCCTATATTGGAAGATGTTATTTGTTTCATCCACATTGTATATGGAGTTGTAAGAGTAGAATCCAATTAAACCTAACCCATGACGACTGCTCCTATCCAGTTCAATGGGTGGATCAAAGTTGACACTTAGCTCACTTAAGCGGCTCGTTAGTGTGAACGTGTACGACATGACTGATATAATTAAATTGTGTTACCCAATTTATTGTGGATTACAGCAATAATGGTATAATTTCCTCTTCTTAGAAGTTGATGGTAATATATTTACATTGTTATTGGATGCCACATTTACATCGTTTACCTTACAATAGCAGCAAAACATTTTTCTAGGTGTTGGACCATCATTTACGTCAACATTGCTTTCATAATCATTAAGGTAATGTTCTGTACAATATTGATATTTTAATATATCGACATCGTTCTGAAGATGTGTAGGTAGCTTATCCCATACTAATGCAATTTCATGTGAAGCCAACCCAATCATCACCTCTTTGGGCATATCTGCTAGTTGTTGTTTGCTCATCTTCAACAGACTACGCAAACGGGAGAATGCAATTAGTGAGTGACCCATTCGCTTGATACCTTCTCGATCTATTGCTGGGGTCATAGATTTCAGTTCCATGGCGTTTTATATTTGTTTCGTAGAGAGAAACTTTAAACACAAATGTCCACACAACACTGTGTTAAAATTCTGTACACGTTTGTAGTTATAGAATATTTGGTTGGCCCTCCTTGAATCGTTATTGAAATATGTAACTAATTCTATAGGTGGGGGTAAGTCGCCAAAACTATCAAAATAATTTACTAAACTACCTCGTTTTTTATATGCCACCCAATGTGTCCCAGGACCATATATACTATCCAAATTGATTATTGCGGATTCATTGTAATGTGGCCCATGTCTTGGTAGTGAGTCACGCATAAATACACCTCGAAAGTATGCTACCTTCATTTTATTAGCATAATATTTAAGATCAATGTCGGTAAGAGGTCTCCGAGGTAGGGAGTCTATTAGTTTTTTGAATTCTGTTTTAGATAAAGACCCATCCCCTTTCGGTATGGCTTCATATACATCCCCTTACCACTTTTCATAGCTATTGCTTCCATACTTCTGTTGTGCCGATTTGCTTCAGCTAATTCTTCTCTACCCTTTTTCACATCATTTACAGCTTTAGCAATACCAGCAGCCGTACCCGCCAAACTACCCAATGCAGATAATCCAGCAAAAATGGGTATTAGAGGTAAAATACCGCCAACTTTTGGTATTGGTATAATTCGAGGTGTTCGAATATTGCGTTTTCCACCGGCCTGTTTTATATATCGACGTGCAGCTTTTAGAGCAATTTCAACCACCTTCTTTTGGTCTTTTACTTTTTTGCCTCCAGCACTTCGCAGTGTGTCACGCACTTTTCGTACTATCCCAGATCCAAACGCTGTCTTTTTAACATTCTTCTTACCCTTCTTTGTTTTCTTGATGATTCGTTTCCTAATTGGATTACGAGATATTGTTAAATTACATCCCATACCAAGACGTTGTTTTCCTTTCATTATAGTTGTAACTAACCAAGCAGCGGCCTTTTCTCCACGTCCTGCGTCTTTGGATTTCACCCGTTTCCACGCAGCCTGTTCAAGCTGATAGTCTGCTTTATGGCGGGCTGCTAGGTTACTGCTGTTTTTGTCGTATGCAATATCGTGTTGCTTGCACGCTTTATCGAGCTGATTTATGCCAGGATCACCTCGTGCCAGCCGTTTATTTAAATCTGTGCCTGGACCACAAAATTGATAACCTGGCAAATGCAACTCGACGGGGAGCTTATTAATCAGGGAATTAACTAATCCTCTACCGCGCTTCGTACGTTTTTCACGTGTGTATCGTATGGTGGAAACCATTTAAATAAGAGTTGCAAGTCACACATCTATTTATATACCAATTAGCCGCTATACAATGCACATTGTGAAGCAGAAACAAACTCTTTCCATAGATAATTTGGATGAAAAAGTTGGGCGTGGGTTAAGTGCACATAATCGTCATGGACCACTACTACCTTCAACTGTACGTGCCCTCATAATAGGACCGTCGAATTGTGGGAAAACAAATGTCTTAATATCTTTGATCACCCATCGCTTAGGTTTACGCTTTTTAAATATTTACCTATACTCAAAGTCTATAAATCAACCCAAGTATGAGTATCTACGTAAGGTACTAGCGCCGATTAAGGGGTTAGGATTTTATACATTTAGTAACGGAACGCAAATAGTGGAACCATCCGAGGCAAAGCCGGAGTCTTTATTTATATTTGATGATGTGATATGTGAGAAGCAAGATGTTATAAGAGCATATTTTAGTATGGGCCGCCATAGAAATGTGGATTGTTTTTATCTTGGTCAGACATATTCTCGAATACCGAAGCAGCTAATAAGAGACAATAGTAATTTAATTATTGTCTTTAAACAGGACGACGTGAACTTTCACCACATATTTTCCGATTATGTGTCACCCGATGTAACGTTTACAGTATTTCAAAATATGTGTGCAGAGTGCTGGAATGACAAATATGGGTTTCTAGTGATTGATAAGGATAGAGAAGTACAAAGTGGGCGATATAGAAAAGGGTTTGATAGCTTCATATATCCATAATGCATTTTAATGAAAACTTCAATTGAACCACATACTTCGTTAGGGTTACTTCGTTTACGTATGCGCTAAGATGAAGGTTACCAAAGATAATAAAAAATATAATAATCTTGCACATCCCAGTAGTGAAATAGCCCTCAAGCGACAGTTGATTGAGGCTACAGATGCGGTACGTAAGAAGTTTAACTCTATTAAGAACAAAGATATGGAGATGCATGTAACACTTGAAAAGATCTATCAACCAATAACTGAACCTTTAAATGCTATATCTTCAGCAGCGGAGAACAAACCACACGCCCAACAACCACCATCATCATCATCGAGGGTGTCTACTCAGAGGGCAGTGCCATGGGAGAGTGCTTCTGAAGGAGTATCTGATAAGTATTTAGGCGATGATGATGATCCACCGTTTACCACCATCATGGAAACTCCACCATCGTCTATAAGAACAACCCCCGTATCTGAAACTTCTCTAGCTAGAAAACTAGAAAAAGGATATGACGTAGTAAAAAGACATATACAAAATTTAGAATCTGGTGATTCCAGGTATGATACTTTATATGGAGTGCGTGTAGATCCCAAGACAGACAAACTGCTTATGGGCAATGCGGAAATACGTTTTTCCCATGGAAATATTACACTGTGGTATGGCAATAAGAAACTTGGCGTGTATCTAGGTAGTCCTAAATTGTACGATCTAATATTTCTAAAACGCCCACCAATTTTAGATGATAAAAGAGAAGGTGTTCTCGATGATGAGTGGAGCAAGATATATGGAGAAATACTAAGAAAAACAAAAGCGCCTTACAAAAAATTCAATGTAGCGAGTGGCTATAACACCACTAAACGTACAAAATTTCACAAAATTATCAAACCATTAACATCCTCTACAATTGAGACACGATCATCAACAAGTGGTTATGGATTAAGACGTGTACCTACCCACAAATTGTATAGAAATAATGATAAAGAATTTATTTACTGGAATAAACCCAACGAACTTGTGGATCGTCTACGCCTTTTATGGAGTTCAAAAATGGCGGGAAATAACAACCACGACAATGAAATAATAGAAATAATATCAGAACTTAGGGAAGAAAAAATTGTGTATTAAAGAGGAAATAAAACATCATTATACACAATAAGTATTATATAGTCTGCAATTTATAAACCGCATCAGATGCAGTCAGAAATGTCTACTGTAAACAACACTATTGACAAATTTGGACGCAGTAAAAGAGCTAGTGTGAATAAGTTAAAAGCCCTGCGTGGATTACCTGGTGTTGGTTTTAAACTAACCAGAGATAATCACTATGATATTCAAAACAAGCGTTTAAAAAATCTAGGGGAACCTGTCGATGATCAAGATGGTGCAACATGTAATTACGTTAACAAGCGTCTACAAACAAATGATGAAAATGCTGCCAAAGCTATTTTTAATACAGCCGATATAATTACTGGGGAAATGAAAAAATATGTTGATGTGGGACTTATAAAAAGTGGAGAAGAAAATCGCACTATTTTTAATAAACAAAATAATGAGATGATGCAGAAAATGAAAATAGAAATGAGGAAATATGTTGACAAAGCAATTTCTGAAGTTAAACGTTCGGCCATAAACAATCACAATACTTTAATCACTAGAATCTCTAAATTAGAGCATATTGCCACCGAACTCCAACCAAAGAAGGTGCAATCCGGAGCCCTAGCATTTCCACCAGAACTAATGCCTGAAGTTGATATGTAACTGAAGACAATTTTATAATGGAGGTTAGCAGCGAAAAATTACAAGTTGTTAACGAGTTACATAGATGTGCTAGACGAAATTTTCGTAGAAGAAGGACTATAATTAAAGGATATGGCGATTTATGGCAAATAGATTTGGCAGAAATGCAACCATTTGCATCTGACAATAAAGGTTACCGCTACATTCTCGTGGCGATTGATTGTTATTCCAAATATGTGTGGTGTAGACCCGTTAAAAATAAAACTGGTAGCCAAGTTAGCTGGGCTATGAAAAGCATCTTTCAAGATTCTGGTTACACCCCTCTCAACTTGCAGAGTGACAATGGTACAGAATTTTACAATAAAATCTTTGCCACATTAATGAAGGAACATAATATCAATCATTATTCCACGTATAGCACGAAAAAAGCAGCAATAGTAGAACGAGTAATAAGAACCCTAAAAAACTGGTTATATAAGGAGTTCTCAGTTAGAGGAAAATACAAATGGTTCGACATTCTATCCAACATAACAAAAATGTACAATAATAAGGTGCATAGTACAACTGGTATGAAGCCTGCGGATGTCACATCTACTACACGTTTAACTGCATACAATCGTATTAAAATTTTTGTAAAACCTAAATTTCATATTGGGGACATAGTGAGAATTAGTAAATTCAAAGGTATATTTGAAAAAGGGTATACGGCAAATTTTTCAACAGAACTTTTTAAAGTCGTAAAAATAAATGTAACGAACCCCACAACTTACCTGCTTGAAGATATGATGGGTCGACTAATAAAGGGTGGTTTTTATGAAATGGAGTTGCAGAAAAGTAAACATCCTGATGTATATTTAGTAGAGAAAGTTTTAAGAAAGAAAGGAAACAAACTGTTCGTTAAATGGCTGGGATTGCCCTTAGAACAGAGTTCATGGATTGATGAAACTGCTATAGTTTAATATCATCAGTCGATTTAATAAATTTTAGATTTAGTGTATTACACCCATAACTATTAGCTGGGGTAAAATTTATTTTCTCATGAAACAAACTAGTATTGTATTGAAATAGCCCATACATATTTATTCTTTATCTTAGCTGTAATAATTATTTTGCTATATTTTATATTGAAATGTTTAGCCCTAATAGTTAATGTAGATGCTAACACTTGAAAGATAATAAACATACACATAAATGTTTTAATTCCTTTTTATTTTCCTACAATCTATATTATAAGAATGATACAAATATACATATAACATAAAACATAAAATTAATTAAATATAATTAAAAATTATAATTAAACATTAAACAAACATAAAAAATAATATAAAAAGTACAAACTAGAAAATCTAATATTATTATATGGGTACTGTTCTTTTTCCAGTATTATTGCACACAAAACAACCTTCGATGGCACCGACTGTCACTGTGTCATCGCCACAAGCTTTGCACTTTATGGTAGGTACGTCCCACCACTCAACCGTGTTGTGCAGACTTGCGTGTTGGTGAACAGCCCCCTCTACGACCATGCGAGAATACGATACGTAGCACCTAGTGCACATAAAATATTTTCCCTGGTCAATGCTGCATACCACAACGAAGGCCGCTGTAGCACACACCTTGTCCATTGTACCAGCCACCATATCTTTTATCTGGAAAGCCATCTCGTGCTGGTCTTCCTCGATGAGGTCCGCAACATCGACTTCTATACCATCGTCCACCATTTCGTCGACTCCATCGTCCACTATACCATTTTCGCCGCCTTCGATGACTTCCTGGATATCGATGTTGGCACCATTGGCATCAACATCAGCAGGTGCTCCAATCTCCACAGCCTCAGCAGGTATCCCCATCTCTGCAGCCTCATGATTAAACAGCATCCAATTATTGGAATCTTCTTGCGCCAACCGTCTTAGAATAGATATAATAGATGGATTTGCCATTTCCATACGTGGTATATAGATAGAAATAGTAAATGCAACTAAGTTTGGTTTAATATTACTCCCATATATATAGTAGTGTGGGGAGGGAGTCACTCTAAAATAATAGAGGGGGTATTCATATCCAATCATAGGATACGTGTTATTATGAATTTTAATTAGTGAAGTTTGACGCCTTAACCACTCGGCCAACCTGACTTATTCATTGATTCAGTAAAACACTATACATTAAATGTTTACCCCCTCTCCCTCATCAATAATAGAGGTGCCTGTAAAGTAATGTTTGTAGGAGGCGCCACTGCTGGGGGTGGAGATTAGTTTGCTTTATATAACACACAGCAACGCTCTTGTTTGTCAGATTTAAAATTATTAACATCATGGACACTTCTCAAGTAAATTGCGTCTCCTCCAGCACCGACTCAAGATCAACGTCATCGACCTGGTCAATGCCTAGTGAATACGGCCCAGACAGCAGTGATTGGTGGGAACGGTCACCTCCATCGTATTCGATAGACGAAGAGGACCAGGAAGACGAAGAGGACCAGGAAGACCAAGCTACCCCAGATAGCATTGACGACAGACCAATATCACCTTCATCTTATTGGATAGGTGAGAATCTAGGCGAGGACCAGGGAGACCAAGATAACCCCCCGGACAGCAGCACTGATAGGGCAACATCACCATCAGCATGGTCTATGGAAACGGTGTTCTACGATCCAGACGGCCAGCCATCACCTGACCAGAGCCACTGGTCAGATTATCAGCTCTTGATAGAGTGCGATAATGTCCGCGAGGGAACAGATTAGGCATCCATATAAATTAAACATTGTAAATAATTTAATAAATAGTTTTAGTAAATAAATTAACTGTAAGTCATTTAATACATAGATTTAGTTGATGCAATGTCAATAATTTAATAAATAGTTTTAGTTAATAAATTAATTGTAAGTCATTTTAATACATTTATTTAGTTAATAAACTCTTAAGAATATTACATGATTTTAATACATAGATTTAGTTGATGCATTGTCAATAATTTAATAAATAGTTTTAGTTAATAAATTAATAAATAAGTCATGTTAATAAATACTTTATTTAATAAATTTTAAGAATGTCACATAATTTTTTGTATCGGGGGCTTCGCCCCCTCTTAGGTATAAAGGGGCTTTCACCCCCTGTAAAGTATAGAGGGGGCTGCGCCCACTATAAAGGCGGCTTCGCCGCCTATAAAGGGGGCTGCGCCCCCTATGACGGCGGCTTCGCCGCCTATAAAGGGGGCTGCGCCCCCTATAACGGCGGCTTCGCCGCCTATAGGGGGCTCCGCCCCCCCGCCCCCCCCGCCCCGCCCCGCCCCGCGAAGCGGGGGCGGGGCAAGGGGGGCGGGGGGCCGCCGGGGGGCTTCGCCCCCCAGCGCTTTGCATTATACTACAATATGTAACCCAACGTTACCTAACCTAACCTAACCTAACCTAACCTAACCTAACCTAACCTAGTCTAACCTAACCTAGTCTAACCTAACCTAACCTAACAATATATGTTTACATAATTATGGTAAATAATTTTTATAATTATACATATTCTTATATAATAATTTACGAATATACTAATAATTTTTTTATCATTTTTCAATATTTTTTTATTATTAATATATTTTAAACCTAATTAACAATAATATTATCTAACTAACAATATATTCTTACATAATAATACACAGTAATTTATTTTTTATCATTTTTTGTCTTTTATTTGTATCATTTTTTTGTAATTATTTCTGTCATTTATTTTTTTGACAAACTTTTTAATTTTTTTTAATATTTTTTTATTAATAATATATTTTAAACCTAATTAACAATCTTATCTGACTAACAATATTCTTAAATAACTTAAAAATCTAACTTAATTAATTTGCCTTTATTTGTATGATCTTTTAATTATTTTTGTCATTTATTTTTTTTGACAAATTTTTATTTTTTTTTGGGGCATTTATTTTTTTAATTATTTTTGTCATTTATTTTTTTTGACAAACATTTTAAATTTTTTTTGGCATTTATTTTTTTAATGTTTTTTTATTAATACTATATTTTAAACCTAATTAACAATAATCTTATCTAACTAACAATATTCTTAACTAACTTAAAATCTAACTTAAAATAACTTTCCGCCGCGTGTGCGCAAGTGCTCAGCCACCCATTTGATCCGAAATAAACCTCATCTGCTTTGCAGTTTTGTCGAGAGCCTCCCTTTGTCTCTTTACGTCGGCCTCTAATTTTGCGGCTCTTTCCCGCATATCAGCAGCACGACGCAAGATTTTCGGATGATCCCGACAAAGCCTCAAATTTAAATCATGTGTTCTCTTAAGTTGACCGTATATTTTAAAAAATTGTTTAACAGATGTTTTGGTGTCAACTTGCGAGAACACCTCCGATTCAGAATCAGAGTCCGCTTGTGCTGGGAGCGGATTCTCATTAACAATCGGAGCTACCTCTGGCGGCGGTGGCAACACCGCATTAGAGCAACCCGGTTGTTCTAATGCGTCATTGCGTGGTGGTGGCAACACCGCATTAGAACAGCTTGGCTGTTGTAATGCGCTATTGCCAGGTAGAGGTACAGCCACAAACGACGCAGACGGTTTTACCTGCCCTTTACCTGCCGAAACCTTATTTTTTTTTGGTGGAGCAGGTAGCGGACTTAGAGGGGCAGGTACAACTGTCTGCGTGAAATCCATTATCTCGTCCCATAAAGTCGCGTCACAGTCTATGGATTGTGTTTCTGTACGTCTACCTTTACCTTTTGATGGCGCCGACGACGACTTTGTGTTTTTATTGTTGTTTACATTACTAGGCAAAAAGTCGTCATCGGAGTCATGTGCCACCAGAGACATAGATGATTTGCGCGGATGAGATGCGCGTACATCCTGACACCCTGAAGTAGATGGTGTGACTTTAAATTTTTTGTTTAAAGCCAAACCATGTAATTTCGGGGTATGAACGGCTTTACCTGCATTACCCCTGGATACGGTGACATTGACGGTATTGCCGAGGTCACCATCTTCAAGGTGCAAAACAGGTAAATCTGCGCCAGGATGTATATTGCCGTGCATCTGCTGATGGTGCCCATGATACGCTAGCTGACTACCGCCTTCGTTAGAACACGAAGCGCCCCCAACGTCAGCAGCAATACCATCTTTAACAATAATGTTGTTTAAAACATTAACCCTGCCAGAGGATGGATTTTGTATTGCTGACTTCACAGCACCGCCATTAATGGCGGAACCTGACGCTGTAGATGCGTCAGGTGATGGTTTAAACGTAGCCAAATACGTCATTAAAGTCAAGGGCGGTAAAGTTGGTGGCGGTGTCGACGAGCGCCTTTTACGCCCACCAGCAGATGATACATTTTTAACGGTTCTTACCATTTTGTTCACAAAAACTGAGCAATGAAATTCACGAGAGCACACTTGCACACACTAGCACAGGCGAAGACGGAAAGAATCTTGTAAGCGTCCTCAAACCCAAGCCAAGCTAACTTCCCCCTCCAACGGTAGGGAGTGGGTGACCACTCTCGTCTCTCATTGGTTGGACGACATCACGTGATTTATGCAAGCCAAGCTTTCACCCCACTGTTGATTTTCTTTGTCTCAACAGAATCCCGCTACAAAGTGACGTCAAACTTTTCTAAATGTCATGCGCACATCGAATAACTGACGCAACAACTTTCTATTTGAAATGACATCACATTCCTGACTGCAGCATAAAACGACATTTTAGTTTTAGCAACGTCACCTACTCTTACATTGTAAAACTGTATCATTACACACACCTCTTCAAGTCACTACCTACATTATTTATAATTTACGATTTAACCTAATCGATATTTAACTTATTTTGGGAGAAAGGTTTACTAATAACAACACTGTGATTTTTATTTAGATATTTTTATTCTATTATTTGAAAGTACTTAAAATTATCACAATAATTTTGTATTATAATGTTAAAATTAAATATTGGTGAAATTTTGTAGTTTGAATTTTCCAGTTTAGTTCATGTATTCGAATTTTCGACCTTTACGTTAGAAGATGAAATAAAAATTTTAAATTAATTATTGGCTTAAATCAGCTATTGCTGCAAGTAAAGCGTCCAAGTTTTCATTTTTTTTCTCCATATTATTTATGGCAACTATCAGTCGTTCTATATTTTGTTCTTGTTCGCTCTGAAAAAATGATATGTCACGGTGCCCCCACGGTAATGTTTTAGTAGTATTAGGAATAACAAAACGTTTGTCATCGTGTTGGGACAAGGCCACTTTGTTCTTTATTTCTGTGTAAATGTCATGCAAGCAACTCCGAAACGTATTCATTTTTCTAAATATTAAACCTCCCCGCTCAACGATTTTCTTATAGTCATCTATTGACAGCTGCTTTCTAATAACAGATTTCTTCACACCTTTAGCTTTTTTGAGTTCATTATCCACCGATTGTATATAATAAGCTTTCGCACCCGTACCATAAAAACTAATAATGGGATCAGAGGGGAACTCGTCTTTCATTTTACCTAACACCGACAAGCCCTTATGAATATTAAATTTATTTATTTCTTCGTAGTTAGATGTATCGAATTTGTCTGGATTCTGTATTATGAAATTATAGAAGTTATCTATAAATGTTTTTATAATCAACGAATCCGTATCTGTATACAGCAAAGAAGCATTATCGCCGAAATGTTTTTTGATAACGTCGTAGAAAAAGTTGTATAATACTGTCTTAGACAACTCCAAGATACAAAAACCAACGTAAATTGGTTTGTTGTAGACTACCTTTAGTTTACCCATATGGATGGCTACAAAATCATCAGTAAATATTGAGCATGATTTAAAGTTAGGGCGTGTTATTAATGCATTTGCACCCATACTCCGCCTAACGCTCTCCCAGTGGGTAACTAATTTTATATCCATTCTATTATCAACATTTTCCATTGTCTTACCGAATACTGCGTTATTTAATAATTTATACTGATCTTTTTCAAATTTATTCTTAGCCTTATTTCTCATATCAGTGTTTAGGTCAATATATTTTTTAAGCCAAGGTGATTGTTTGAATTTAAGTATTCTATGTGTTTTTATAACCATTAACCCGTTATCTAGCGCTTGTTTCAAATTTATATAATGCACAATATATCTCCTCTTATCGTTTAAATTTGGTATCAGTTTTGTCAATTTCGATTTTGATTTTGGTGGAATAATATTTTCTACTAAAAAGGGTAGGTCTGAGTGTAAGTCGTGTAAATCTTGTGGATAATGTATGTCTACTTCGAGAACATACCCATGGGTGCTTTCATCTGAAATGCTCGTAATATCTAAATTCATGATTTCTTCTTCGGACAGCCACACGAATCCACCTGTCGGCAATTGTTGCGACATACTATGCCCATATAGGTTCGTGGCATCTAGATATGTGATGAATGAAGAAGGTTCTTTGGGGTCGTAGTTAGGGAGAAATTTGTTATTCGCAATATGTTTCCTTTCCGTACACTGGCTTACTCCACCACGTATTCCCTTTTTAAAAAAATGGATCATATCAATGTCCGTTAATAATTCCAACTCCACTTTGGTTAGTTTTAACATAGCGTCCCACGAGAGACCCGGACAAGTGTAATACTGAGCAGGATCAAGTTTATATTTTTCCAAACAAATTTTACGAAAATTTTCAAATACGTCACACAAAAGGAGTACGTCTGATTTTAAATAAAGATCTGAGTAATCGCCCAAATTCTGACAATCAAACAAGTTCCACACATCGTTAGCCCTCTGATAATCTTTATCTGTTATATGTTCTTCATTTAGGTTATCGTAAAATTCATCTTTCGAGGGTAACTCTACATTATTTAGTTTCTCTAAACTATCCATAAAACTATATGGAAATACACCCTTTTGCCTCATTAAATTAAATTTTTCCTTATCTGTATAGAAACTTCCCGTAACAAACAATTGGTTATCAGTTAAGTTGCCCCCTAAATTTTGCAACGATGTTGATAAGAACTTAAAACTATCGATGAATCGTAGTTGTATAAATTTCCGTTTTTTCTCCCCTTTCTTATTGACGTAATCATGCATATAAAGGTGTTTCGTGAAAGATATATATTTTTCTTTATTTTGTGCTATAACATCAACTCTGTCCTTATGTGCACAGAGCTGTTTTATAAATAGGTGACTGTCGTAGCCACTCATATTGTGAAATATGATAGGTACAAAATTTGGTAATTTGTAATTTAAGTTACATACAGAGTGTGCGGCACCAAATCTTACTTTACCAGTTATATGACAATGATCTCTAACTTTTACATCCTCTACTTTAAATGGTTTCTCACATATACCGCATACGGTCGCATTCAGGAAGTCTTGTCTTTCTTGTGCTGTGAGTTTAGCCATTGGGACTATATCTTTCATATATCTGTTATAGATTTCCCTTACATCGGCTTCAATACGCGATACAAAAACTTTGGCTACATCAGATCCTCGATAGAGTTCAAATTTTGATAAAGAATTGTCAAAAGAACATTTTATGAAATATGCGAAGGAGTAAGGTTCGTGTATAAAAGTTTTATTTGTATAAGAACGTTCGGGGTTCGGTTCACAAGTATGAATAGGTTTCAGAATTGATTCAAAGTCTGCATACACTACAAATGGTACTTGCATTTGTCTTTCAAAGTTTTCAAATTTTAATATATTTTCAGGTACTTGTTTACCATATTTATCAATCCGAAATTGTGTCGATGGTGTTGTTGTATAAACATGATTACAGTCATTTCTCTGATGCTGGAATAACTGACGCTCATTATTAAAATATAGTAAGCAACCATCACAAAAGTACTTTTTATGATCATGAGCTGAAATTTGAGCGGAAACTAGCTTAGACACGTTTTTTATCCAACAATAGTGATTATTAGCGCAATCTTTCTTACAGTGATGATTTACACCACATTCACCTGAAAGTAGTAACAAATTTACATGCATAAATAGTTTTTTTTCAGAATAACGTAAAGGCCCAACAACTTCATACTTTATTCTATTATTCTCAAATTTTTCTTCTAACCCGTACACGTTAATTGAAATATTATTCATCTCCTCAAATTTTGAAATATCCCGCAATTTTACTGGAAAATTCATACCTGATAAATTTAAAACTCTTGAAAAATGTGGATATGATGCGGTCTCAGATGTGCAGCCATTTGCAGGATACAACGCTGAAGTTACAGCCCAAGCAAAACAATACTGATTCTGGTTTTTTACATTTACCACTGCCTTCTTGTTTTCTATGGATTTTGGCAACTTGACATATGATGAACCACCCAGAGGACTATATTTATTCACATTGATTTCAACAAAAGCAATTCGTTCGAGGGCCCATCCTAAAATTAAATTATAATTAGTCATTTTCTTTCCACCTTAATGTATGTTTAAATACCTGAATCACGTTCCAGGAACTCCGTAGTTTGTGTAATCATAGCATCCACAAAGGTGTCCAAAGTATTGTTCAAATCCATAGCTTGATCCAAGATTTTGTTGGAAGTGTTAAATGATTTCATTTCAGATAGTTCCTGTGTCTGTAATACGTACGTAGCAAACGTTTCCATATTTACTTTTACTGTATTATGAATACGTAACACTTCCTCGAAGAGATTTAATATTTTTGGTCTAATTTCATTGAAGAACATTACATAGTCTTGGTGATTATTTTCGCTATATACTCGATAGGTTACAATCCTGTATTTGAAAGCGCTCTGCACAATTTCTACACCTTCTATAAACGGAACACATGAATTTGTCCTATGTTGCAATGTCCTTCTATGGGAATTCATTTGGGTTGTGCTTAGAGTCACATTACAGCAATTACAAGTTTCCATATTTGTAGATGTTGAAGGATTACATTCCAGTTTAGGATATTTTGCTTGCGGACCACTATCATGTATCTTCTTACAAGATTGCCTCTGATGTCTTCGCAAATTGTCACCACGTGTAAAACTTACACCACAAGAAGTACAAATATACATTTTATGTCTTTACTCTGGGAGACTAGCACCACAAATGGCTGTGTGCTCCTCATCCTCATTTATATACACGGAGTGAAGCTGCCCCACCACCTCTACTTGAAATACTCATACACATATCAGTACATACACTAATTACAACTACAATTGCATTGCACCACTCCAATTACCTCTATTGCAATTACATCAGTCTAATTACTGCACATTACTCTACTTACCGACAATACTCTAATTACCTCTATTGCAATTACATCAGTCTAATTACCTACATTACTCTAATTACCCTAGTTACCCCCCACCACAAAAAAAAAGGGTGGGGGGAGACCCAGCTCCGCCATTACCACTCTACTAATTTGACTCAGCTGATGAGTTTCCACTTAATAAATAACAACAAACCCACATCTTTCACTCCAAAAAAATATAATAAAAGGGCATTTTTTATGTTTAAAACTATTTTGTTTTTCAAATTAAAGCCGGAATAAAAGAAGTCAACATTATATTGTAATTGCGACATATTTCTAAAATCTGGATTATTTTTATAGAATATAATAAATAAAGAATATGTGGGTTTCAGCATATTGTTATATGCTGATACCTACATATTCTATATTATTATAAGTCAGAATCTTAAAAATATTGGTCAATATTATTGATAAAAATAACGAACAACAAGGGGCCAAGGTGAGATCCTTGGAGTATGCAAGACGTGACATATGTAAATTTAGAAGTGGAATAATTGTAATTTTGACCATCTAAGTTCTGTTTGCGAGATACGACTTAAATCACCTGAATAAACTCCCAAGTACACCGAAATCTCTTATAACTCCTTTGTTGCATATTTCAATTTAAAAAATTGTGCTGTTTTGAGATTTCTTTTTCGATCCTCAGGGAAAAATGTTTCAAGTACATACATACTACTCACCTGAATTTTCGAGACTAACCTGAGATTTATTCGGATTTTTGGAAGTTTTTGTTCGATTCCCCGAATTTTCACAATGAACTGCTAAGCTACGATTTATTTGAAAATTTCGTTTTCAAGTTATCTGGCAAAATATTAAATTTGTAGAGGCGAGCATAGTTTCCCATATATTTCTTTATAAAAATTTTCATTTTTGGCTTATAGTTTGGTGTATCATTTTTGATAATACGGCCTTCCTGAGAAGAGAAATACAGACATCTACCAGAAATAAAGATGGCATTGTTTTCATAAGTTGAAAATGAATTATCTTCAAAAATATACGTAGGTAATATATGTATTAATATTTATCTTTAAAAAAAAAAATTAAATCAATAGGTAGGTAATTTACAAAATAACTAAGACTCAAATACTATCTTTTGGAGATAGGAAAAAACTTAATAAACGAATTTATTCCGAATCGTTGAAAACAAATTTACCAAAATAATTAGCATGTGGTGGTGTTCTAACTATTAAAAGCAACTGTTTAATTTAAATTTTTAAACAAAAGTTCGCGCATATCATGCGCACAACAACTAAACTCAGCTGTTGTATTGATCAACCGGCAAGAGTGAATCACCTCAAAAATCAAAATAAACGTGTCCTAAATTCTAGAATAACAATTGCACTTTCAAAGCGGTTAACTTGTTTTGTAAAATGATCGATTATTTGGTAGTTCAGCAAATGCAGCTCTCTTTAAATTATAAACTTACGAGTCGAAATAACTTCTCACTGTAGTTTGATAGTTTGTGTTGTGTTTACTCGATGTTGATAAATTAAACTCTCAGTCTTTAATTTAAAATTCAGCGTGGCGTTAAAACTACTTGAAAAAGCCTTTCTTTTTCTAAAACAGAAAATGTCATATAAATCTAACAATGGCATTAAGATGACGAAGTGTGACTCCCAGCAATGGAAAACTGCATCTGTTCTTGAAACTTCAGTAAAATTTGCTGGGGAAGAAGCGAAAGACAGGCTATATGAGCCGAAACACAAGAAAAAATTAGTGCGTGTATTAACAGTAGTGGCTTATGTGTTTTTCGTTTCCCTTGCCGCTATTATGTTATCTTTGTATTACGTTTTTCTGTGGAACGGCGATCAAAAGATGAGTGCTAAATATGTAACTTCTCAGCCACGACAACAACACCGATACTTTAGCAATAAGTGTGACAATATTTTGGCAGGTAAATATTATTAATAATAATAAATGTACACTATTACTACTAAGTATAATAATATTTTGCTCGCGCGTCAGTCTTTTATCAATCGACAATAACTATTCAGACAATAGTTTTATTAAAATTTATTTTATTTGAAAGCAAGTTCCTTATACATAATAAATTAATATATTGTGATTTTCTATTATTTCTATTTCTTGGCCGTTGATATCAAATAACCTGATCTGTAGTTTCTTAGAATTCTTAATCATATATATGACCAAAAATCCCAAAAAATTTCACATCAAGGTCTGCAGGGCACCAAATCGTGTCATAAATATTATGGCATTTGTATTTAAAAATGGACAGTAGGTACGCTAATTTTCCTATAATTTGGTTCTGACTCCTGGGTCAGCTTTTTATTATCTAAAAATATTATTTGATTGGGCCAAGGGCCGTTTAACAATCATTTGGATGAAACCCGGAATTGGACGATCAAGGCCCTGCTTTACATGGAATAAATAAGGGACTCTATTTAGTCTACGGTTAGGTAACGGCGGAAGCACATTACAGAACGAAAAAGACGGATAGAAAGCTTATTCGCATCACACTGTCTCTTCTTGAAGTATGATTCCATAATACCAGAATACCATTGCTACACCCTATTTACCGAAAGCTGGCATGCCATCAGATAAACAAAATGCATATGTGATCGATTCGTGACCGTCAGTTTACTACAATGCGCTGGGTTTCTATTTCATCATGAGACGGGTTTTATTAGGATTTAATGTAGATCATAATATGTAATAGACGTAATAGTATCATCAGTAGCTCTCTTTCATAGTGAGCAGAAGCACTAATCTTAAAGAGGTTTCACTCATCTCGAATGCACAAATGGGAGTGAGTTGAGTATACCTTTACACCTGGACCTCGCTGAGTACTTAATAATTTTGACTTACTTAATAGTTCATTAATGTTATTGGAAATAATGCAAATTTATAAAAAACTTTTTTTAACTGGCTAAAATTTTTTGGTATCCCCATTAGGGGAAAGTAAGTCTATTGTTCTTGGTTCCATCATGCCTCAATATACAAAAATAAAAATGTTTAGTGTTTAAAGTTAAATTAGAAGACGGTTGTATAATAACAGAAAAAACATGTATTGCTAACAGAATGAATGAACACTATAGCTCTTTAGGTGAAAGATACGCAAATAAAATTAAAGTACCAAACAATTTTAACGACAACATTAAGATTTTGGAAAACACAATGTATCTTTATCCAACCGATGAACTGGAAATAAAAAAAGTAATTGAGAATTTAAAATTTAAAAAAAACGCCAGGGCACGATAATATACGATCAGAAACTCTTAAGTTAATCTCAAATGAAATAGCTGTCCCACTTACATATATAACAAACAAATGTTTTGACACAGGGTGTTTTCCAAAATCATTGAAAATTGGAATTATTAAACCTATACATAAAGGAGGTGATTATTTGCGGGTAGTAAATTATAGGCCAATTTCCCTTATTTCTAATATTGCCAAAATAATCGAGAGAATCTTAAAATGTAGAATAGTAAATTTTTTAAACAAGCACAAACTATTATCCGATAGGCAATATGGTTTTAGAGAAGGGAAATCAACAGAAGACGCGATTTGTTACTTGGCGACCCAGATATACAATTCTTTAGATAAGAAAATACCAACTCTCTGTATATTCGTAGACTTAGCTAAAGCTTTTGACACGGTGTGTCACCAAAAACTGTTAAATAAGTTAGAGCATTATGGATTAAGAGGTAATGTGCTAAATCTCCTAAAAAGTTATTTACTCGACAGAAAACAGTATCTAGGAGAAACTGTCAGCGATCCGAAAACAGTAAAATATGGAGTCCCTCAGGGAACAGTGTTGGGCCCGATACTATTTACTATCTACATAAATAAATATAAATATTCCTTAAAACCACGGGCACCATACTCAGCTTTGCGTACGACACCGCGATCCTATATAAAGCAAATTCTTGGCAGGAACTTAAAGAAATGACTGAAAATGACTTTAAATATATTAAAAACTGGTTTCAGGGTAACACACTAACCTTAAATTGTAATAAAACCTTTTACTTACCGTTTACTTCCTATGCAAATAATTTACCTGATTTTGGACCATTAATTATAGACCGAGACACCAGTATACCGGAGGCTACCTCTATCAAATATCTCGGTATTATAATAGATAGACACCTAAGATGGGACTTACAAACTAAAAATATAATAAAAAAAGTTCGAGGTCTTCTTCCGCGGTTTAAATATCTTAAAGATATCCTAGACATAAAACATCTTAAAGTGCTGTACTATGCGCTAGTTCAATCACAGCTTTCTTATGGCATCCTGGGCTGGGGCGGAGTAAATAATCGTTATCTAGAAAACCTTAACGTCCTACAAAAATGGGTAATTAAAATAATATTTGGTAAACCGCTTCGCTATTCAAGTGACAGTTTATTCACAGAGGCTGGCATTTTGGATATCAGACAACTGTTTTGTTTAAATGTTTTATTAAATGTATTCCAAAATAAAAGTAATATTCAAACAATCACACATAATTATGAAACAAGACATAAATAGAGTAGTTGTCCAGAGACCTAGACGTGAGAAAACTGTTGGGCAACGAAATTACCTATACCTCAGTCCGAGGATATATGACATTCTTCCAGAGAGAATTAAAAATATAGCCACTTTAGGATTATTTAAAAAAAAAGTAAAACAATGGATAATACAAACACCACGGTGTGTTTTTCATGATTTAGTAAATCAAAACATTAATGTTTAATTGATTTTGGATATAAAATCACTTGTTATGACATTCACCTAATTACGGAAAAGGAAACTTATTTTGACATGTATGCGATTCAAGAAATATTACTTATATTGTTTTCATAGTTCGTTATCATATTTTCTCGTTAGATTATGGTTCTTGTATACTTGTATTAATATAAAAATTTTTTATTTTTTTTTGTTAAGATTTAAACTTATAAATTCATATACTTATATTTGCTTCATTTACTTTTAAATGTTATTCTCGCCCCCTATCACGCACAAGTAGATATATATCTACTTCAGTGATATTCCCCTTTGTTTATTTACTTAAGTGTTATGATTGTATTATTATTGTAATTCTTGTAAATTTGTTTGTAAATAAACATTATTATTATTATTATTATTATTATTATTATTATAAATATCTGCGTGTTGTTTGCTACTAGTTTTATAATACTAGCAATGGAAAATATAAACTACAAAGACATGGAAAGACATTGTTGTAATCGAAACCAGAAATTGTTAAGACTATAGGTGGTTCCTACCAGGATACTGTTCCTTTGCTCTTTATTTACTGATATGACCAATTGATGCATTTATTGAAACGACTTTCAGAGATCATTAGTGAGACACCCCAGGCCTGGGTTGCCTCATTACTCGCATTTTCCTAAATTTATCCTATTTTATTTCACTTTCAGTAAATGTTATGAGATTTCGTTAATTTCTAATACGTTATATTTTAAATAATTTGGTTCGAAATAGGTTAAAAGTTGGCCACAATTGGGTCTTGAGATAATTTAGGAATGTCGGGTTGCACAGGAAACTAGTCACAATGTAACGCCTAGGCGAAGGTCATAAGACAATAACGAAGGCGACATTTAGAACCGGGCACCAAGCGGAGAACTGCCGGGCATCTCTGTTTGTTGCATATAGGATATGTAATACGTCGTACGACACAGGGAAAAATAATATAAGTACTGAATCCAAAACTCCTATTGTAGAGACTTCCTCAAGACTCCATAGCTTTTGCCGACATCATGAATTCGTTATGTTACATCAAATACGCTGAACAATATACTTACAAGCAAAACCTTACCATAGCGACGGCAACTACCCCTTATTTGTTTGTTTATTAGTTATTATTCTATGCTGGCGTATCTATAGAACCCTAACATACGCAGAGGCAACTGCCCCTAATCGTAGATTTAGATATTTGTATGTAAACATAACGACACAAATTGTAAGTGTACAGTTACTGTGGCCATAAATACATTACGGAATGCCAACGAATTATCACCAAAAGACGCTGGTTACCCTAAAGGGTCGGTCGGTAATAACCCAGATGGCATATTTCAAAAGCGTGCTTGAGGCTTGTAAACCCATCATATCGCCCAACGACCCCCAAACAAACAATCAAATATCCAAGAGATAAATATACTATTTCAAATGACGTTAATAATTGTTGCATATTGGCCCAGGCGGTAATAAAACCATTTTAAAAGTGGGTTACCCAGTTACAATGGTAACACAATGGCTATTTAGAATAGGTTATAACAAGTGAATCTAATATAGTGCCACCACCTTTGTAGTTTATATTTGTCTTTGTTACTATAAATAGTTTAAATAATACATATAGTTTCAACGTCACTATTATTGTGACGTCACACCGTAATTTAAGTAATGAATTTAAAAAAAATGGTAATATATTTACTTGTAACATAAAGCGACAAAACAATAATATAAAATAAAAAGGTACTTATCAAAACCTTCTAACTGGCTCATACAGGGCAACAACTTCCATTTTTGAAATTCACTCAACTGTTATACTTTATTAAAGAGAAGAAAAAAAACACGTTTTTAATGTTTTTCGACCCGACCCGCTCTCGACGATCTCCCTTCCAACAGTTCCAACTTCCAATATTTGTCGGTCGCTTCTCAAGTTCTCACTGAAAACTGCTACCTTGCAGAAATCAAAGTTTAAGTTCGCCCACGCGATTCTACTTTGTATTACATTGTTAAATGATTTACAGCTCCGAATGATCCCATATACCCATATGTATGGAAAGTTGTGTTATAAGACGTCGTGTTACGCAAATTGCTATTTGGGGATCGAAAAGTGCCAAAAAAGACAATCTACTGATGGATTTGGGAATCCAAACTTCCTTTCTTTCTTTTGAAATAACCATGGACCAATAACAACTATATACATTGTGATTTTGTTTTTCTCGACCGTTAATATCAGTAATTAATTTGTTGTGGATGGAGTCGGATTATTTTAACAGAGAGAACTTACTTTTTTTTACAATTCTCTTTCTTTGCTTGATATGCATTGTTTATAAATGACTTTATTTACTTTAAAAAAATTAAATAAATTTTTGAAGCAAGTTCTCTTTTGCTATTAAATTAGTTCTCTGAAGATGGTAATTAAAACTGAAACGCCAAAAAATTAAAAATAGGTTTTTATTTAATCATATGACCAAGAATGATAAAAATCTCCACATCAAATTACCTTATACTAGAAGTGAAATGAGTAACAAGTTCCTAAACTAATTATTTCCTCATCAATAAATTCTTTAAAATGTTAGAGTAGTTGTGTGAAGATTTCACAGAGTCTAACATTTTTCTTAATGAAGTTGTAGCGCCAAACTAGCAATACTATCTTAGCCACCAATTCGATACTATCAATAAAAAAACAGTTTTTAAACCATTTCGTATTACTAGGATTACACTTTCTTTAATGACATCCTGCACAGAAAATTATAACACTTTTATTTCAGAAAAACACAATATTTAGTGAGGTTGTCGCTTATTGGACGCTTATGAAAACAACCTCGAAAACATTTTTACACAAACAATAAAGCACCTCCGTTGAGATACTTCAGGTATTATCAAAAGATCACTCATCCATTTATTACTACATTATTATAGGTACTATAAGTTTCTTGCATTGTCCCAAAATAATCAGGTAAATCGGACTGGACGTACCTATATTGACAGATATTCATAAAAATCAAAACATATTTTTCATTTTTAAATAAATTAATATCCTCAGTCCCCAGTGGATAAACGGATGATCTGATGACCTTTCGATGTCTCTTGAGATTGTTACCCAGTAGTGATAATAATGAATTACATGGTTAAACTTTTTGAACAATTGTGTGCTGTATGCTGTATATGACACAGTTGCGGCTGGTAAAATTTTCAAAAAGAGATTACCGAACTATTAAAACCTGGAGAAAAATGTATAGACATACATATTTCAAATTTCATTAAGAAATTTAGATTTTTTATTGTTATTTTTTTATGAAACTTCATAAATAAAATTCTTTCTACTGAAGCTGGTAAAATGATATAAATATAGTAACAGAAAACAGTCTCATCCCTACGATTTTATTTACGCGGGCAACTCGACGCCCTTTTCTGTATTAAAAACATTTAATAAAAGATTTATTTATTTTTTCAAAAATTTAAAACAAGAATAAGGATGTATGATATTTTTCCGAGAACTTTCTTTTATACTCAACCAACGAAAAATGAATACTGCTCTTTGAATAATTCAAATTAAGTAGGTACCTACCTACAAAATATTTTAAAGTTAGTAGAATGCGATAGTGCCGGAAGACTTAGTGAACGCTTGTAAACAATTTTTGACGCTTTTTGTTTATTTCAACATTTGGACACAATATTATAATGGGTTTGTATATCAGATCTTATTTATAATCTTTCATCACGAATAAATTTGTTTGTTAAGTTAGAAATAAAAATGTTGGGGTCCGGTAGACCCCGTTTACCCCGTTCCAGTGGACCGATTTTGCTCATCAACGAACTCAATATTTTCCTTGGCCTTTAGAACGTGTGTACCAAATTTGAAAGCTTTATCTCAAAAACTGTAGCTGCTATTGCGATCCATACATACCGGGTGGCCACGAGTCAACGTACGCCTCCAATTTTTTTTGTTTACGAAAATGAAAATTAAAATTAAATTCCATTTTTTGAGAAAAACCTAAAAATAGTCGTATCTCGTATCTATCAGTAATTTAAATAACTATTTTATTCTTTACAGACAAGCTACTGCTTTGCTAATAATTACCATAGCCTACTTAGTAATTTTTTTACATCGCATTCATCTGACGAGGCCTTTTCTATAAAATAAAAAATCGTTCGTATCTCACTTATTTTTTGGAATTTTTTAAATTGGAAGAAACTGTTGCAGTTAAAATTTCATGTTTTATAAAACACTACAAAAAAAACATGGTCATTCCATTTAAGAAAAAAAAGTTGATGTCACTTCCGGTTCAACCGGAAGTGATATTTTCGTTCCTGTTAGTCTAAAAATAGCCCATTTTTGTCTTATTCACGTATACCAAAAACGAAATTTTTAAATTCAAAAACAACCAAAAAATTGGGGGCGTAGATTGGACTCGTGGCCACCCGGTACATAACACATACACACATATACAGACGAAAAATTTTGTTGTCTGAAATTTTGTGTATATTGCCATAATTCGTCGAGATTCGTCCAGAAATGCAATAAAAATTTTCAAAATTTTTTTCTCAAATACCTCTCACTTTTGGTGAGAAAGTAATAAATGGATTTTTTTGTAATCAAATTGTGAAACTATTTATAGATTATCAAATGCTCAAATTTACAGTAACAGATTATTTATGAGTTGTTATTCTTCAGAAACCAGATTTGGGAATTCAATCCAATGTGGTTTATGCCAACTAAAAAGTGAATATGGGCAATATTTGAACCTCAGTATTTTTGAAATTAGAATTAGATGATTAATCTTGCTGCGACTTTTTGTTATCGTTAGCAAAATTCATTAACTTTCGTCCACCGTAAATAGATTTTTAAATTGTGGATGTCTCTTTTATGTACAGGGCGATTATCCAGAGGAAGTTCATCGTTCTCTCAAAACCCAAAAAAAAATTTGGAATTTTTTTAAACTGCTCATTATGATTTATAAATAATTCTAAAGAACCAATTTGAAGATTTTTTCATAGCTTTGTTATTTTTAGAGATATAATTTGTTATAGAAAAAATGGCGAAGTTTCTATACGATTGCCATAACAATTTTTTCTTCGATACTCAATGCTCCCAGCACCTCTTAGAATGCAAATTTAACAAGTTATATAATGTAATAGGAAATTATAATTGACAATAATTAATTAAATTAAGTTTTTATATTTTCACCAATGTTCTTAATATTCGGCACTGCCTCAAAAATCTGTAATTAATATGTTTTATCAATTTTGATAGAATATTTCAGTATTTTGGGTAATATTGCCGACAAGGTTTCAGAATTTTTTAGTTACCTATCACTATTATTAATCGAGATACATTTTTTTGTAAAAAATCAATTATAAATTAATTAAGAGGAAACTACGATTCATAAATTTGTTTGGAACTATCGCAGTCTGAGGAGATAGGTAGGTATAAATAAGACGGTTTAACCTATTTTTTACAATTTGTGTACTGAAAATGTTTTCTAGGGAGTCAAAAATAATTTTTTACATTTTTGTGGTGGCAGCACAACTACTGGTAGATGATAAAAATTTAAAAAAACATATTTTTGACTCCTTAGAAAACATTTTCAGTACACCAACGGTCAAAAAAGATTGACCCGTCTTATTTATACTCAGACTGCGATAGTTAGTTCTAAACAAATTTATAAATCTCTCAATTACAAATTATACAGTTTTTTACAAAAAATGCATATCGATTAAAATACAGATAATCAAAAAATCCTGAAACCGTTTCGGCAATATTATCCAAGATTTTCAAATATTTACCAAACTTGAAAAAAACGTTATTTTTAGATTTTTTACGAGGGCTGAATATAAGAAATATTGGTGGAAATATAAAAAATTTTAATTAATTTTTGTCAATTAATTTGCTATTACGTTATATAATTTGTTCAATTTGCATTCGAAGGGGATCCGCTGGGAGCGTTGAGCATAGAAGAAAAAATTGTTATTGACAAGCGTATTAAATTGCTACAACCCAAAATGTAAAAAAATTCTCCATTTCTTCTATAAAAAAATTATATCTCTAAAAATAACAAAGCTATAAAAAAAATCTTCAAATTATTGGTTCTTTGGAATTACTTATAAATCATAAAAAATTTTTAAAAAATTCCAAATTTTTTTTAGGGATTTGGGAGAACGATGAACTTCAACATAAATGTAAGGGTTTGCATAATCACCCTGTAAATATAAGAGACACCCACAATTTAAAATTCTATTTACGGTGGACGAAAGTCAATGAATTTTTCTAACGATCAAATACCGTATCAAGATTAATCATCTACTTCCAAAAATATTGAGGTTCAAATATTACTTTATTTTCTTAAAAAATTCAAAATGGTTTACTGTTTTAAACAATAAATTCCTATAAATGTTTTGGTATATTAATTAATTGTATTCTACTTTATTTCAGAATTGCAACAACAAATTACAGCAATGGAATCCGAAGAATCCGTAATTTCTTCTACAACGCCAACGACAGTTGATGAGAGCGTTACATGGTCGGATGATTATGAAACTTTGGAAGACTTTAAAAAATCCAACCCTCTTATGAAAAAATTATTGGATAGTAAATATTACGTAAACTACTGAAATATAGTAATAATTAGCAACAGGGTACCATTTTATAGTGTAATTGACTTGATATTATCCGAATACTATTAAGTCTCATATTGATCAGATACCTAAATAGTAAATTCATTTATCATTCTCATAGCTATTTACGTTTACATTTTTGTTTCGTTAAGGTCAACTAAATAATTAAAAAATTAAAAATATGTTTATGATTTTATTTGACTCCTCATACACATCCAAAATAGGATATAGGTCTCATATATACAGGGTGTCCCACGACGAACTGTTCTGCTGATTGATATTTCGAAAAGTAGACATTGGAAAATTTTAAAAATTTGGTAGTAATATCGATGGGGGCAACTCGGCTAAAATATTTTCAAGATGGTGGCACTTCCGGTTATACCGGAAGTCGATACCAACTTGCTTATTTTAAATGGGACACCCTATATACTATTACATTTTTGAATTGTACGCAAAATTCTAGGCCTATTTTGTGTATCATGTCCTATACCTAGCGCAGGTCTCTCCGTTTTTGACATATTTCAATTTTTATGTCAAAAATGATGTTTGCAGACCCTAAAAGAATTATCAATTTTTCCTATAAGGAAGCCTTTATTATCCAATTTGGGTTGGATTCTTTGTTGAAAAAGACCTACTTTAACAGAGTCTTTATAATATTTTGATAAGTATTAATACAGAGTATTCAAAGAATAATAATAAACATGAAATTGAGAAAACTGTAAAAAATCAATTTTTTCAAATGAAAAAAAAAATGAAGAATATCATAAAAAACCTTTAGCCAATAATTTTAAATTACTTGCGACGGATTGGGTTTTATAATAGAAAATATTTTCATAGGTTATTAATGTTTAAAAGCCGAGGCAGGACATTTGTGACAGATGACATACACATTACACATACGTATTGTTTCCAAAAGCAAACAATATTTTTCTATCAACAGTCAACGGAATATTCTAAATGAAATCTAACAATCTGACGACTGAATATATTCATTGAAAATTTAAAATATATCAGAAATCAAACGCAATTAATCAACGGAATATAAATGAAATCTAACAATCTGACGACTGAATATATTCATTGAATGAATATAATATACAGTCGTCAGATTGTTAGATTTCATTTAGAATATTCCGTTATGATCCGGTGTTTGATTTCTGATATAAGGCCGATTCCCATCTAAGCAGCACCGAGCAGAGCGGCGCGGCGCGGCACGGCGCGGCGAAATGCTGCTTACAATTGTTTGCCTACATTTAAATGATACCGTTCCCATCTAAGCAGAGCGGCGCAGCGCAGAGCGACGCGACTCGTAGCAGCAAATTTTTAATTCTTCGGGGAGCATTGGCTCGCGACACTGCTGCTTTGTGACACGCCGCCCTGCGTGCTGACGGACAAGTGGGGATCTAGTGGCGGCAAAAGCAAGCAGCGACTTGCATGTTGTCTGAACAGTTTGCATTTATAAAACGATTAGGTATAGATGCGGATAAAATTTGTTGATAACCTAAAAATAAAACATTTACCATTAAAAATATTTTCGATTTCAAAAAAATTTAATTTTAAATATGAACAACTCAGAAACGACTTCAGATAAAGGGCAGACATAAAAAATGTTTAGAATTTTACAAGGAATTCGAAAGTGCAAAGAAAATTGGAGGTTGCCATTTAAAAAATCAAAGAAATATTTTTAAAATAAAAAGAATAAATATTACGGAACACGACTATGTAGAATGCTCCATTGTCGCTCAAACACTGCGATCTGCTGCTTTGCTTGCCGCTGCCGGCGCTGTCGCTTCCAAATGCTGCTTAGATGGGAATAGCTAAGAAAATGCTGCTCATACTCTGCGATGCGCCGCGCCGCGTCGCTCTGCTCGGTGCTGCTTAGATGGGAATCGGCCTATATTTGAAAGGCCGTTTTTTTTCACCTCCATAGTTAACTCTATCCGGCAGCTATTTACCTAGGATACAATTGTTAAAACAATAAAATCCTAGGTAAATAACTGGCTGATAAAGTTAACTGGAGATGAAAAAAACTGGCTATAATCTCAAATTCCAATAGTTAATTAATTAACTAAATTAATTTGAGAATATGGAAATTTTCATTTTGGATTTATAATCGAATTGAATGTATTTACGTATGTACAATGTGATTCACTTAACTTTCCCACCCCACTTTTCTCCGTTATTTTTGCAATTACAAAAAAAATATAACAAAAATTCTAGAACTTTTTATGAAGTTTTTAAATATGGTATCAAAAAAACAATTGAAAAACAAATAAAAAAAAAATGCGATATTGTCTATAATTTATATATTTAAATGCAAATATTTCGGAAAGTATTACAAATAAGTACCAGGTGTGCTATATTGTCGAAATCAGAATAAAATTTTATGTCGAAAAATGTAATAAAATACAGGGTGTTCCATTAAAAAAAATGCAAGTTATATCTGTAACTTCATAATTTGTTTTTCAATTGTTTTTTTGATACCATATTTAAAAACTTCATAAAAAGTTCTACAATTTTTATTATAATATTTTTTTTGTAATTGCAAAAATAACGGAGAAAAGTGGGGTGGGAAAGTTAAGTGAATCACCCGTACATATGGGTACCCAGTTAGCACAAAATGTCCGTGGGATGTCCATATATGAGCTTTTACGTTCCATATGGGATCGTCGTGGCAAAATGTCCCTCGGACGTCCCAAGGACTGAAATATCCCACGGAAACATCCCTGGGACTTACCGTCAGGGACGTCCCTGTAGAGTTATATTAAGAAAATCCTTGGGATGTCCCAAATAGTGAAACAACCCAGGCTAACGTCCCAGGGACTTAAGGACTTGGATATTATTCTGGGTAAGGTATTTTATAAAAAAACAAGTGTAAAATGCACATGTTCAATCACAATTGACGGTCGAAAATATTGAAAACTATTTTTTAAACCTAAAAATATTGTTATTTTGGAGTGATAATGTTTTTATTAAATAAATATTATATCAGGAATCATTCAACAAAAACAAAGAGTAGAATAATTATAAAAATGTGGAAACAATCTAATTTTTAATCGTTTAATCTGATATTCAGTATGTTTGGTATTATGTATAATATTAGAATTACTATTAAAAGTTTTTCTGTGATAAAGCCAAAGAAACTTTTGGTAAACAAATTTTCGTGGTCTGTTGGGTACTCAAATATTTTAAATTTGCCGCCGCTTAATAAATGTAACGGACCAAGCTCTACGTGTGTGCAAGCGGAAGAGCAATATGGCTGCGTGCATGTTTTGTTTGGTGTCTTTTTGGTCTGGTGTTTTGTTAAAAGTTAAGTGGTCTTTTACAGATTGATTATTGTATTCTTTTACGCTTCATTATGCCTATTAATTTGTGATGTTCCTTCCTTTGAATAAATGATCAGTATTCCTGTAAAGGGTTATTTGAACTTTTGATGCGACATTGACACTGAAGTAGATACTCAAATACTTATTGTACTGAACTTGACCCACATTTCGCCAACCAAGTTGACATCATATTGGGAGGTGATAAACAGTTTTAAGCATCTGCCAATGATGCCATGTTGGCCAAGCTCGTCGACTGTAATAAACTTTTTGGTGTTTGTGGAAATAATTTCATTGTCAATTACTATTTTATTTTAAATCCAGTTGGATGTAGGTTTTATATCTGGTATGCTATTAGAGCATGTCCTTATCAGGTCCTAATATTCTCCAAACACGACCTGAAAGGACGTTGTTGGGACGTGACAGGGATATCCTGAACAGTCCCAAACGGCTTGCGCTGGGACGTCCCTACTTTGTTTTGGGATGTCCCTGGGATGTTTCAAATGTTCTGGCTTGATGTTTTTGGGACGTCCCAGGAGCAGCCTTGTGTTATCTGGGTAGGTACTGTTAAAGAAAAAAATTTGGCATACCTATATCTATAAGTTTTGATTGTTTTTACATTTAACTCACTCCGGCTGCCGTGTTCGTATAATAATACAATAACGCACTTAATAAAACTGTCCATATTTTATTTCAAGATAATCCGATGATGTGGTTATTTCATAGATTCTACAAAAAAAAAGTTTGTGAACCAACTTTATATTATTGGTACCTAGTCTACATATTTTTTTTAGTGTTTGTTTCAAAGTAAATCATGAAATGTTTTCAATACGGCCCTGCCTTTGGACAAAGAATTTTAGACTGATGATCGAAGGACTGATCTGGCAGCTTATCATGGGGACTATGGTGTCCCTATTTAATTCCAACTCTTAAGAAGTACATTTTTATTGAAGTTCGACATCTATATAATATTGCTTTTATTCCGTTAAAAATTTTCTGTTGCATGGTTAGTTCTAAATCTAAAGCTGTGTCCTGCAAGTGGTCGGATTAATCGAAGTCGTTCAGAGAGCAAATATTTTGGTCAGCCTCACGGTGTAAGATAATTAGGTGGTGAAACGCCTCGATGTATCGTATGGTTAGAATGTCTCCAAACTGTTAACGCTAGAGACGCGAAATCGTAAGACAGAGAGAGTATGGGGCCACCAGGGCCGCGCGGGCTGCGGCCCGTATCGTCCCTAGTTAATTTCCACTTCATTTTACCAGGTCGAAAAATATACCATTCGATGCAGAAAAATATGTAGAACACGATTGTTGAAAAATTATGTGTCTAAATTGTCGGCTAGTCTGCAAAAAAAAATAAAAACCGAAAATGAAATTGGACGCCGGCACGTTTAACTCGAAACGCTGCTAAAACCGTTCGAGTTATGAAAAAAATTAACATAATAGTTATTTGTGTATCAAGGCCAAAAAGTTGATCTTTCTTGGCCGAATCTGAAGTTTGCGGCCGAGGCGCAGCCGAGGCCAAGCAAACTTCGGATAAGGCCGAGAAAGATCATTTGGCCGAGGTGCACACAACATTTTTTAGGCAGCTGTCTCAAAATGTAAAATAAAAATATTATTAAAATAGTTTCGTACAAACTACTGCAGACATGGACAAAATTTTGAGAGAAGCCTAGTAGGCTGACATTTTTAATTCGTTTGACAAATGAAAACACCGCATTTTCTTTACAGTCTCATGTATTAATTGATCATTAATAATAATATTTCAAATGGATTTAGGCTTAAAGAAAAACTAAAACAGACGTAGATTTCCAACCTTGCATTTGCAGCTTCATAAATTTTCGATGGATTATCGCTATCACTATCACTCATTTTTACTAATGACAGAAACGGCACTGCTTGTCGATAAACTATCCAGTGACGTTTTCATTTGTCAAACGAATTAAAAATGTAAGCCTACTATAGGCTTTTCGCAAAATTTTGTCCGTGTCTGCAGTAGTTGGTACGGAACAATTTTAAAAATATTTTTATTTTACTTTTTGAGACAGCTGCCTAAAAAATGTTGTGTGCACCTCGGCCAAATGATCTTTCTCGGCCTTATCCGAAGTTTGCTTGTCCTCGGCTGCGCCTCGGCCGCAAACTTCAGATTCGGCCGAGTAAGATCAACTTTTTTGGCCTTGATACACAAATAACTATTATAGAGAACTAAATTTCCTATAAAAAAGTCAGTGACGGCATATGTCTATCTTAAATATTTTAGGCGTGAGCACGGTGTAAGACAATTCTTACACCGTGGGCCTGAAAGTTGTGCGCTGGAAAACGATAAGTTTAATTTAACAAAAGATCAGCGCGCGAATTTGAGGCGCCCTCACACCAAAACTATTAAAGATAGACTAATTCCACCACTGACTTTTTTATAGGAAATTTAGTTCTCTATAAAATTGTTTATGTTAATTTTTTTCATAACTCGAACGGTTTTAGCAGCGTTTCGAGTTAAACGTGCCGGCGTCCAATTTCATTTTCGGTTTTTATTTTTTTTTGCAGACTAGCCGACAATTTAGACACATAATTTTTCAACAATCGTGTTCTACATATTTTTCTGCATCGAATGGTATATTTTTCGACCTGGTAAAATGAAGTGGAAATTAACTAGGGACGATACGGGCCGCAGCCCGCGCGGCCCTGGTGGCCCCACACTCTCTCTCTTTGTCTTACGATTTCGCGTCTCTAGCGTTAACAGTTTGGAGACATTCTAATTGAGGCGTTTCATCACCTAATTATCTTACGCCATGGTCAGCCTACAGCCTAGTCAACCTACTGGAAAAATTGGTCAGAATTTCGATTTCAGATGCGACTACCGTGACCAAGACCATTCACAGCGAATCTCGATTTGACTTGATGGTGCACGTACACGTAGGTATGGAAATAACTGTTTTTCTAATATCCATTATAATATAAATATAACCAACCTTAAATAAAACCGAATTATTTACGTCACAAGAAAAGAATGACAGGGCCAGGAGCCTTCTATAAAACTGAATGGCAGGGCCAGGAGTCTTCTATAAAACACGTTCAGCCAATCGTTTTTGTCTCTGAATGGAATGGATTGACCACGGTGGTCAGATATTCTTCATGTTCATAAATTTTCAATGTCAAAAGTGTATTTATTATCAGGAAAATGACGTGCAAATTTGACCATAAAAGTTTACCTTTCGCCAGTAAGTAATTATCGGATAGACCAGTACCAGTAGGTACCTCTACCAAAATTTTTCTCTGGAAATTTTTGGTGTGGTAGGCGGATAGGGAGGGATTGCATTTTTTTACCGATATCTTTCCGCATAGGTAGTTATATGTACTTTACATACCCCAATAACGCTGGCAGACGAAACATTCGGTCGGCGCGCGGTAACCAGAAATTGAAAAAAATTTTTTACATACCGCACCAAATTTGGCGTAAAATGTTTGTTTTGGCGAGTACAGTACTGTCACAGCTTAAATATATGTTATAGTAAGCTGTGGTACTGTACTGTAGTGGCAGACATTTCTATCGGTCGGTTTTTGTGCAATTTGGCATCAAACTTGAAAGTGTCACAAAAAAATAGTTAAAATTTAAAAAAAAACGTCTCCCAGCCAAGTTATTGTTCACAAGACACCAAAAAATCTTAACCTTGGCTGGCAGATATTTTTGCCAAATTTAACCCCCTAAACCGCTTCAAGGGTTAACATTTTTTTTTCACGAAAAACTGAAACAGTTTTCTTGGTTTTGAAAAAATAATTTTTAATGGCTTGAATCGTACTTTAAAAAAATTTCAAAATCTGGTAACTTTTCCAAAATTTAATATTTGTTCAAAACCAAAAAAACCGAGAACAGGCCTTGTCTTAGGACCTTCCAGGAGGGTTTTCGGAATTTATTTCACAAATTGTTTTTAAATGTTTTTTTCGCCATTCTCATTTTGACCTCAAATGGCCTATAATTTGGTGTAGGTCCCATGTCTCTAAATTGAAATATCGAACATTGAAAATTCACCAGCCGCCACTGTCCTAACAGTGAAAAAATTACAGATACTTCGTGTACTGTATCAAAAGATTGAATGCAGAATGTACTTTTACAGTTTGCATCCCATTCAAAACTTTGTCATCACGTCATTTTCTAACGTGGATATATAAGAGGATTATGTATAACATGGACTTCACAACGCGAACTTATATAAGTTAAAATCTATTTTTCTTTTATTAAAGAAATACAAATTCTTTACAAAAATATAATTTAATTTGCTCCCGTAACCATCATGTGGACTTTCCTTTCGGAGTTGGTCATTTTTGCAGCTCTTTCTGTACCAACAATCATAGACAATTGATGAATGTCATATTTGGAATAAATCACTGTAACAGTCATATTTGATACATTTCCAATTTTCTTGTTCATATTCGCTTCCTAAAAATAAATAAATAAATATTTATAATTATATTTTCATTACTATATAAATGCACACACACACGCACATTCTTCTTACAAAACGAAATTTTACTATTTAATGGTGAACAGGGCCGGATTACCCATGAAGCAGAGGAAGCAGCTGCTTCCAGCGGCAAATTTCAGGGGCGGCAAAAATTCTATTTCTTTTTGCTTAACTCAACTCAACGCCAACACTCACGCCGTTAACCCATAACGTCTAGATTAGATTGAATTACGCGCTTTCGTCTTTCGGGAGCAACGTGCAACGAGTAAACAGTAAACTATTAGGGTGCGCTTGCGGCTTGCGCACTGTTTTAGTTTTTATTATGCAAGTGCAGTAGTGAGGAGTCAGTGGAAGTGGATCAGTACACGAGTGCGAAACTGAGACGTAAAGTTATTTAGAGGCATCAATATAAGAATTTATTTATGTTATGTTTTTTTTATAAGTGTATTTACACTAAGGGATTTTATATTTTATTTTTGTTACAGAGTATTATATTTTTGTTTAGGTATTATATAAATATTATATAAAGTTTATTTGTTTTTAAATATTAATAAATTCATGTTATTTTATGTTATTTATTTTTTTCAACTTTCAGTATATCAGGAAACTGCCCACGAAATTTTTTTGTGGGGGATTACAATTCTAACATTTAATTTAAACCGTTTGACCCTCAAAAATCCAAAAATTCTTTGGATTTTTGAGGGTACCAGGGGCGGCAATGAAACATCTGCTTCCAGCGGCATATGTGGCTAATCCGGCCCTGATGGTGAATAAAATTATCTATATATTTATTTATCAATGATTAAATATAATAAATCTATCTTATACGGAAATGTAGTTGCAGAGGTGTAGTTGTAGAAAAAGTTTCGACCTCACTGACACTATATTACTATGTAGAAGACTACTTCACGGTATATATTTTTAATTGGTTAAGTACATGCATTTTATATAAAATGCTGAGAAGAAATTAAATTCAAACATTAGTATTGTATAGTATGCAGTATTGTAACACATTAATCATGTTTGGGCTCTAGACTTCACAAGCTTCAAGCGTGTGGTAATAGCATAGGTATGTAAATTACTAATATGAACGAAATGAAATAGACTTAGTAAAATAGTAAAATAAGTTTGTAACATAATAAATTTTAAACAACAACTAACTACAAGACTGACAAATATTTGTAACATGCATTCTATATAAAATTTTACAAAAAATATAAGTGTTACATTATTTAAAATTTAATATGAAACAGATAATATAAAAATTATTAAACAATAATTAAAAATCTGATTAGTTTACCTGCATTAGATTGCACATTTCGTAGTAGAAATGGGGAACAGTTGGTGGCTGATAAAATATAATATGTCTTATTCCTTTTATTTGCTTTCTGTTAAAAAAATGATACCGCTCGGTATATAACAAAAAATGTGCATCTCCATGATAAAACATGTCTCTCGCTCTTGCAACTTTACCGTCCTAAAAAACACAATTTCAATTTTAGTTATAAATTATAAACAAGTCAAAAATCATCATAATAATAATTACCAGTCGCTCATCTCTTTTTTACGGTCGAACCGAAAACATGTTAAAGTCTAGAAAATTAGTATAGGTAACAATCATTGTGGTATTTACTTGGAAGTAAACATTTTGCTTTTGTTTGGAATTATTTTACATCAAAAACTTTGGGTTGTTCAACTTACTATGAGAATTAAAATTAAATACTTCTGACATGCACAAAAAGTTAGTTTACTAGTAATCCCCAATTTTAAGACCATGGGCAATTTGTAACATTATGTAATATATCAAATATTGCAATATTGTTTAATTGTAATTTGGAATATAATAAAAGTTTTCTTAAAAAAAAATGTTTTCTTTAAGATTATTATTTTGGTATTTCCCACACTGCCTGTAGGAACTGATTAGTTCTCGTACTCCAACCAAATAGTAGCGGGTAGAGACTCTCATTTTACATATTAGAAATAAATTTATACACCAAGAAAAAGATAATATAAGAATGATTAAAGAAAAAATCAAAAATGATTATTAATTTTGAAACAAATTAAACCGGAAATTAAAGATATATTCCAAATGGGCTATTTTAATTAAGTGCTACAATAAATAACCTTACCTTAGAATATTCACATATTTGTACGAATCCAATATCCTCTCTCTTAAAATAATTTCTTATTCTGACATAATCAAAGTAATTCGGTATAAAAATTAAAGTCTGCTTCATCAGGCTCTCTTTTTGTGGAGGTAATATTTTATTTACAAAAAACTCAAATCTGGCATCTATAGCTTCAGCTGCCATTTGTGCATCAAATCTATGAAAAATATGAGGAAGTTGCACAACTACCTGACTAATGCAACCAAATTCTATCGAATTTGCAACTCTTACTTTTCCTGCGTAATTTATACACTTCTTATTGAAAATTGCATTTATTTCTGGTAAAACTAGCGAAGAAAAAATCAAAGTTTGTCTATAATATTTTGCCCAACCATTTAAACTCCAAGTTCTGACTCTAGCAAAATCCGTACCATGCGACTCCTTGGGCTGTAAGTGCATATGGTTAAAAATATGGACAACATGGTCCCAATTCTGCATTAGAAATATTTCCGTTTGATCTAATACTAGCAGTTCTATTGATGCCAGAAAATCGTAATCACGTTCTTGCTCTCCCTCAGCACCGATGATTGTTCTAAGACCCAATGGGGAGGCAATTATGACATCTGAGGAATAAAAATCTGCATAAAGCTGAAAGGTACAAAAAGAAACAGTATTAATTCTAATCTTTTTCAGTTATCAAAAGATTATTTACATATTTTAAGGTACAAGAATACAAGAATTACCTTTATACTTTTTTTTGTAACTGTAAGTCCTATTTTGAAATCATCATTAGTGTTACCCTGGAAAGTCTGTTCATAATCTTCAGGTTTTGGGTTCTTTTTAGGCAAAATAAGTTCATTACCAGTGTAATCTTCCATAAAACGCTTCTTATTCATTACATTTTTTTTATCACCAGGTAATAATATGTCTATTATCATGTGAACAATTTTATATGCTGCATCTTTAAAAGGTACAATGATGAGCACCTAAAATTACAATTCTGTTTAATGAAAAATTTGTGGAATATGGAATATATCAATTTATATGTTGTCTCAGTCATAAGTTAGGTCTGTACGAAGTTCGAGAGTAAGTTATTGTTCAATATACCTTTTGTGACTAATACAGCCTAATTTACGAGCTAATTTAATTTAAAAAACAGGCAGATACAATGGTTTGTAAATTTTTTTAACACTAGTTTCAATATTTCCTAAAATATAGACTATCAATAACATATTTTTTACTTTATGATGCTAATCTTTAATGGGCCTTGTTGCCTTGTTTATTTATACCTAATAAGTACCCACCTACCTACCCAACAAGAACTGTATACAAATTTTATTACCTTTGGTCTTACTAAACCCTGATCTCGAAATTCTTCTGGTACTTCATCCTTTTTCAATAGTCTTGCATTATGATGTATTACCTTAAGTCGAGTTTTTATTATGTGATTAACTACATGTAAACAATACACATATCTTATTTCTTCTGCGTTACCAAATGTTCTTCCGGGAAAATATAAATCTTGATAATTATTTATAATAGACAGTAATTCTGCTTGTAAAGATGTGAAAATATCTTTTAAGTTTCCCAAAATACCTTTATTAGCTTTATGAACATTATTAATAATTTGACTTTTTATATGTAAATCATTAAGTTTGTTACTTTTAATATCAAATTTTTTAGGACATTCTCCAGAGGCAGCATACGTTTTCTTTTCAGATATACTGAATTCATTGTTTTGCTTATTGTCCACTTCATCACATTTTGGAATTTGTATAGAAAGTTTCCCTAGTTTAGGCCAAAACTCCGTATGTATATTGACAGACACAGGGTTACTTTGGAGCGATTCAAGAAGACTATCATGTAATTCATAAAACAAATGTCTTACAAAGGGATCGCTAACATTTTCTACATCATCTTCCTTTTGGATTTCCACATCAATTTCATTTTCTTCTGATTCCTCTTCAGTAAGAAATAATATATTCTTACTTTTATTAATCAAATCATCTGTCTGACATTCATTTTGTTTCGAGTTTTCTTGTTGCAATTCGTCCCGCAAATTTTCATCTCCACTACTAACGGAGCTGTCTGAATCACGATCTTCCTCCGAGTTATTTTCTATATTTTCAAGTTCAGTCTCGCTTTCGCTATCACTACTATCAATCGCTACAGAATTTTTATTCTTTAAATTTCCACCAAATGTGTCTAGAAGTTTTTTAATATTATCATCCTCAATTTCTGTTTCGCTCTCCGAAGCAGATTCAATTTTGGTAATGTTCTCCGTTTTTTGTTTCTTAACATTTACTTCTTCTAATGAATAATTATTATTATACTTTCGTTTAGGTTTATTAATTTCATTTTTATATAAACTATAAGTCTTCCGAGGTCTCTGCTTGTTTTTCTGGTTTTTCTTATTTTTTACTTGGCCTTTTCCAACAACATCTCTATATTTTACCTTTCCACGAGCCATTATTTAACACAGAACACTAATTTGCTCAGTGTATAGACACCCAAAGTCGAAAGACAATAACATAAATTAATAAAATATATTATATTAAAATCGACAATAAAGTTTCAAAAATTGAATACATCAGAAACACGAATCAAACATGCCACTTTGAACACAAAATTTGAAAACACACCAAACACTAGAACATATTATGACTTTGAGGTTATAATTCTTCTTCTTCCTCACGAGTCGTGATGATGTATATAGAGGTTTTCGATTAATAACCATACTAACCAAAGAACTTATTCACAAATTACTAGGCACGTTTTCACGGTCTTACCATAATATTTCGCATATTCTCTATCTCTTTTGCCGCATGCAAATATTAATAACTTGCCAAGTATGCTGTAGTATGTTCACGAAAACCAACTACACATTGTAGTTTAATCATGAAGGCGATGTTTCTTTGTTGGTAACACCTAACACAAGGGTGGTAATTTCTTGAATTCAGTATAAGCAGTATTTTATGAGGCGAATATATCGGTCATCGGTCCCTCTACATTTTTAGTACAATCATGAGATAAGTTCTTTTACGACAAAAAATAAATGATTTATGGAACATCCTGTCCTCTAAGTTTCGATGTATTTCTCGAAAAAGGAAAACACAAAATTATATTCATGGAAAACAATTAAGGTCAGAAGTAGCTTGTAGCTTACAGAAAGGTTTGATGTACGAGTTTTAAAATTAAAATTTGGGAAACTGATTTATAAATTTATTATATATTTCTGCGATGATGATCGTCACTCAGCGATAAATTATACGATACATTTATTGCAATAACTTCTGGAAACTATTAAATATTAAATATTAAAAGATAATTTTAACGAACTTAATGAAGGTAAATTTAATGTCTCCCCCTAGCTGAGTTATAGCCCCGGGGCGCCGGTCTTTTATTGGGGCGGCATTTTCAACCTTATTTTACTTGCACTCAGATCAGTTCACCTGCTAGCTTCCGTTTCCCCTACCGTGCTATCGTATATTTTTTTATGACAAGGGGCGCATTATTGTTAGTAGTCCACGAAATATCTTAGGACGGCCCTGAATGCGACATAATTACTTTTACGACTGGAGTGTAATACATTAGTGGCGTATAAATAAATCATGTTGTGTTATCATTTCGGTACTAGGAATCATCCATTGAACTCAAATTCAGTACGCATTGCAATAAACCGATTCATGTGTAGAATGGCGCAGTATGTCCGTGCTTTTATATAGATGTTTTGTGGTTGATTGACACTTATGACAGTAATGACCTTCGACGAATAATGCCATGGAACCGTTGACTCTTTATCTATTCTGTGGTAATGACAGATTTAGATATTCTGTGATAATGAAATGACAAATGACGAAATGAAATGACAGTTGGATTGAGAAATGTAGTGGATGTATAGCGTGGGAACTTACTATTAAATTATTATTAAATTATCGGTAAGGATTATTTGCGTTTAAAATCTAGGGAACAGTGCTATATGAATGTCCATGACTTGTGACATAAACATAAATCATAGATATCTATGACATAAATAGTGCGTGGTGTTGCGAAATATGTATAAACAAACAAATATAAAAGTTTTGACTCGATCCTACATTCGAACAGCGATAAAACAAGTGATATAAATTTAAATCTTTTTAGATTTATGGCTGTGGCTGTGACGAAAAACATTTCAAGCAATGATCATAAAAATCGCTTGATGAGAAACACCAGTCATTAGTGAAGACTGAAGGAGAAGGTATGGATGGCATGGGTATGTTTTATTCCCCACATACAAGTCGCCACAGTTGCCAGTTATAATTTATATAAAAGAATGTTCTCGAATTGTTTTCACCGAAAGTCCGATTTACAATTAGCATCTTTGGATCTGGTTGGCACATTACAGGTAATCACAATTTTTAAAATTTTCCAAGCAATTATTATCCATGTACCTAGGTACCTATACTTATAAAAATAGTGGATGAGCCCCAGAGATGGCAAGTGGGTATGCACCGGTGCAAAAAAACGGGTGCATATATATTGTTTGTACCGGGTGCGGTGCATTCGTTTGCACCCGTGGGCGTGGGTGCAAAATTTTTTTTTAAATATAACGATTTTTCGATTTTTCTCGGAAACGCGTCATAACCTCAAAAATTATTTATTTTATCACGTGATTCATATGGTGTTGTGTTGCAAGAACTTTAAAATTAACAAAACTATAACATAAAACTGAGGAATTCGAGGAGGAATTTGAAATTTGTTGGTGAAAAATGCCAAAAGCAAAATATAAGACTCGAGATAAGATATGAGAGAACCCCAGGGAGAACTTTTTAATTTCAGTTGAGGAACATAAAGGGAGAAATAAAGCTAATTTAAATATTGTGGCAAGGTAGGCATACCTATTTTGGCAATTCACAAAAACTAAAAAATCACATAAAAAGTTGTACTCACATTGGCGGAAATAGCGACTTATATCAACTTCCGAAATACGAGTATTATAAAACCGCCCATGTAAGTTCGCAAACCAGGTGTGCGCTGCGCCCTCTGTTATCGCAAGTAGAAGTATCAATATCTTCACAAAGAACAAGCAACAAACGACGTTGTGCGCGCGACCGTGTCTTTTATCATCAACATTTATTTTACTTTTTAAAAGATCCCAAGTCGCAATGACAGGCCCACCCTAGCCCCCCCCCCAGGTCAGATGGCTAGTTACGCCAATGTGTACCCAGTGTCCTAAAATAAAGAAACAGCAAAATGATTTGGTAAGCGAATTACAAAAAAACCTTGTGAAAGATAATCTGTTTAGTATATTTTTTTGCCTACTTTTTTTAGTTTGCTTTCAGCGGACTCACCATCATATATCTTGGACAAATAATGCTCAACAAAAAATAAATAATTTCAATTTCATTTCATAGACGATATGGATGATAAAGAAAGATAAATTAAACATTTTATTCAAAAGAGAAATATTTTCTTCAAATTCTCCATTTTCAATAGTAGAAAACTCGGTAGAAAACAAGGAGTGTTTAAATTTTACTGATTTTTTTTATTTCTTTATAATTTTATTTCGATTTTTATTTGAATGCAATGTTTATTTTTATATTTTTTTAAATCTAGATTTATTTTTTATTTTTAACTTTTACAAAGAGTTTGTCTTTTCTGTTTTTTGTTATGCAATTTTATTTTATATTAAAGTCAAAGTTTGCATTTTTTGTCTTTTATTTCTCCCTAATCAGATTTAATACTTTTAGTTATAAATGTCATTAAATCAAAAAAAAAAAAAAACGAAAAATATTAAGTTGTCGTTAGAGACATATAATAAATAGGCACAAATTAAATATAAGTATGGATGCTTGTTATTGCACCAGGTGCGGTGCATTAATGCACCCATTTTGGATGCAAGGTGCTAAATAATTTCAATGAACCCGGTGCGAAGGTGAAAAAAAATGGAACCGAGCGCATATCCCATCTTTGAACGAGCCATAACAGCGACTGAAACGAGCAAAGTGTTATTGATATAATTTCCACGCTGAAAGATTGACTGAAAGTACGGTGACAACTCACAAGCAATATTTCTTAGCGTTCGTTTTAGCTAGCAATGCAATAATATTATTGTCTATATCGTAAAGGCGCGTTTAAATTAGAGCGAACAGAAGCGAACGAATTGGTTTGCTTAAGCTCGCGTAATTTGAATGCCAGGCGGGAGCAAACGGGTTCGTTCGTGTTCATGTATGTCCCGACGCGTGTCGGTAAATCATCGAATCATCGAAAGAATTCGTGCTCAATGTGGACAGTGCCAGTTTAGTAACGAGCGAATTATTTTCTTTGTTGTGCTAAACCGAATTTATTCAAGTGAATTATTGTAACGAAAAGACCCTCGAGTTAATTGAATTATAGAGAAGCAAATCAAAATTCTATAAAATATTAAACAAAAAAATAGGTTGCCTCTGGAATTAAATTTTTACTGAGATGAATTGTGATGTCATTGAAGTTAAAAAAAAAGATAAATTCACTTCCTGCATTATTTAGAAGAGAAAGGCAAAAATAAGATACTTCAAGAACCTTTTATTTTTAATGGATAAATTTCAACCCAGTGCGACCCACAATACTGATGAGGTAAGCGAAACATATTAAACACATCATAATGGAAGTAATTGTATAGGTACCTGGTACCTATGTCTTGTTATTATATACATTTTTTTAATACTTACTATATCTATATCTTTTCGGAAAGTTCCACCATAACTACCGCTACTATATATATCGAGATATATACAGTAAATTCACTTTTCAACCAAAGCACTTTGTGAGTGAATAGGAGAGAATAAAGCGAGAGCGCTAACATTCCGAGATCGACATGCAGTCACGCATGTGTAGTTGCTCTCGCTTTACTGCTATCTCCTATTCACTCACAAACTGCTTTGGTTCAAAAGTGAATTTACTGTATAGTTATTATATCATCTGTATATGACATGATTAATTTTACAAAAGCATCGACGAATGCGAATGTTCGTTCAACAAAAATATGTAGAGAACAAATGAAAGAGCGAATACCTACGAATTCGTTCTGTCGTTTGTTCGTTTCTGTTCGCCTGAATTTAAATGCACCCTAAGAATAGCCAACACTGTAAAACAATTATTTGTGTAGTTTTCACCATTATTATATTTCCTCTTAACAGAAAATTCCGATCGGTATTTTTATCATTTATTATAAGGTTTTACATCTGAAGGTAACTTTTTAAACATCATTGGTTGGATCTATATTGGTAACATTTAACATTACACAATGACTAAATTACCTACCAGAATTCAAGTGGAAATTGCAATAAAGACTTGAATAAAGATCACGCAGTATTGAGATGCAAAGTGAATTCAGAAAAATTACTAATTTATTTAGTGTCCATACAAAATAAGTTATTCAATCTAATAACTTTATGCCCTGGATAGTGCATCCATCTGGCGTCGAAATATTCAACCTTCAATCGATGCATCCACCATTTCTATAAATGAGTAGTGTACCTACTTGACTCGCTGCCATTTACATACAAAAGGATTTTATTGATTTTATACGTTCGAAAAGTATGTAGCACTGGAAATTATATTTAGTTTTTTTTGCACAGTCGCCATCTGAAGATTTTTTTGGCGTGTTTTTGATCATTTTCGCTATTATATGCATGGTAGACCGCGCTTAAAAAAAATCATGTTTTGAATGCACAAAACCCATAGACTATATCCTATGTCTATGACAAAACTCCTTCGTATTCAAACAATAGAATGAACTAATTTAATCTGTGCTCATACCGGAAAGACCAATTTATGTGTATTTCCACACATATAAACTCACTCATTTTTTGCACTAGTAGAGGCAGTAATTTTTCCAATAGAAGATATGAACCAGTTTAAGAATATTCAATTTCTAAGGATTTTACACACATTAGATCTTTACTTCGCCATCTATGCGTTATAGTCAACAACTAAGCCCATGTACACTTTTTGTATAGATTAATATCAGTCTTAGTGACAATGCACTGTAGAATACTGTATTAGCCAATATGTAGTAAGTAGTACAAGTTTTGAGAGGTAGATGGAAACAGTACCATTAAAGTACATTGCTTTCATATTAAATTTCAGGTCTCATTTCAGGTATTTCGATACGGTTCCAACAATAGGGAATATTGAGTTCATCGGTTCAGTTTTTATGTATTCTCTGAGATGTCGATGTGCAAATTCTTCCCCGATTAGGATCGATTGCCCCTTTTATTTCAATTTTGTTGATTGCAGGTTCTTATTTAAAACGGGACAACATAGTTCATTTTCAATTAAAGACTGATGTTACTTATTTCATTATATTAAAACATAAAAATATAAAACAATAAATGAGGTAATATGTATATATACCGATTTATTTTTTAACACTAACATATTACATGATATCACATGTTTATTTGCACACATTCAAGTGTTGTACGTAAATTATTATTGACGTAACGTCGATGTGGGACGACAAGTATTTACTATAAATCTAGACTGTTGAAAGTTCCCAAAATTACAAAAAATTTCTACTAAATTTGTCGTTGTTTGAATTTATAAATATATGTTCTCTTAATTTTACATTCCGTAATTCGTTGGGAAATTTCAAACGCCTTTAACATCTTGATTCAAAATCTTTTATTGCAACTTTATCAAAATATTTAAAATTTCTGTGCACATATAATTTTTCTTTTAGAATAGAAACACAGCTATTTTTTATAAAAAACAGTATAATATTGATTGCCATTATGATTCTTTTATAAAATGTTAACTATTGAATATGGAATAAAATTGCAATTTCAACAACTTATGTTCGTACCACAACAATTTCTTATTTCAATATCTTTACATTATAACAGTATTAATTGTGCCCTCATATTGTTACTTGTTACAAATCAAGTAATTGGATGTTAAAAATAAAGTTAGGATTTTTTTACAGTATAGAACGTAGAACTGTTTTAAGTAGATGTATATTTATAGCTTGCTTTCAGTTATAAAATAAAAAATAAACTAATAAATAAAAGGTTTTGTTTTTAATAGTACCTTTGAAAAAAGAGGTTCGAAAATAAGCACAAAATACACAACTCAAAAATTGAAATAATATGTCATGGCAAGAAACACACCATGTTATAACAAAATTTAATTAAACGAAATGTGTGTGTCACATAATAAAATTTTGTTATGACATGAGCCTTTTTTATGGGATTTAACTATCTAGAGAACATGGTGTACACCCTACAAACATATCGCATTGTCACTTTCATCTAAGAAGTCCTTCAGGACGGTTTTAACAAACATTTTTAAGTAATTGTTTTAAGTTTTGAGATTTTTAATACTGGCTTGTACTTCTTAGTAGACGAGACAATGGGGACTAGATTTTTGCTCCCAGCTGTTGAAATTTTTTCATTAAATAGTAATAATATTGTAAACATTTATTAGGAAACAGTAGGTACATATGCTACGGTAACTTGATTTAAAAATTAATATAAGGAACATTTAGTATAAATTATGTTTGATTTAATTCATCGACTCATTATCTATCTCTCTCCTATACCAATTTATTAAGTCTGCATCAGAGAGCATCATTTTAAATTTTAACTTAAATTATCTCACAATACATAATATTCCATTTAAAAATACATTTTTATCCGTTGAAATTTCAACTGATAAAAAAAATCTAATAAACAATAGCGACGCAGACTTAATATGGAAAAAGTATAACTCATTATTTCTTTTTTAGAAAATCAAACTAATTTGTATATACAGTTTTATAGCTGATTTAATGTTATTTTGACTCTTGTACAAAAATATATGTTTTCGAATTGAAACTTTTTTTAATATATAAATCTTCATTTTGAAATATATCAGTTATGAGAAAACTAGAAATAATAGTCAAAAATGCATTGCATGTTTATATTAAGTTAAACACAGGGTCACGAAGCCAGGGTGGAGTTTCCAATGATTCTATGATCATATGATTTTAGATCATCTCAAAATTTTAAATATACATATATACATATATTTCAAATGCTATCTCTGATGGTGAAATTTTCAATAGATATTTATCAGGTCAACAATTTAATATAAGTATGTACCATCCATTAGTAAAAGGAGTTCCAATTTTTAGAATACCTTGCATATAGGAAAGAGAACGAGTATAAAATGAGGAAACCAAGTAAAAAATGTTCTAAAATAAATAAATAAATTTTTAACTAAAGGAAACCGATTCAAACAATTCCAGGAAATTATGAAATATTAAAATTTTGATACATTACAGGTAAAAAAAAATTAAACAAAATTTAGGGAGCTTCATAAAATATTTATTATTTTAGAGCATTTTACCACTTCATTAGTTGAAATGAAAATGAAAAATATAATAGTCGTACAGCTTGGGAGTCATTTGTTTCGTGTAGAACCATATTGCCAATTTAATTATAATAAATTCACACATTTTAAAATATATGTAATAACATATATTAAATATTTACAAATATGGACCTAATTAGAATATTTTTTCTCTTATATACACTATGCACAATTTACTATATTTACACATTTATTTACAAAGGAATGCCCACAATGGGTCTATAACACCAAATAATATCGTTAAAAAAATTAATAATCATTAAAACTCTTCTTGAGCTTCACAGCATAGTATAGAATATTCTTCACAAGACTACTTTTATTTTAATAAATTACCAAACTTCTTAATATTAACAAGGAATTAGAACAATTAAGGGAAAAATCAGTCTATCAGTTTACAAGTCAAATAAAAATACATTTTTAATAAAATGAAAGTAAACATAAACATAAAGTGTATTTTTTTAAGTGTATGTTGTCATTTACTTCTGGGAAAAAAAATCACTTGAGACATACACGTTTTATTTTAATTTGTGAAGCAAGACTAAAAATTCGAGACATTAATTACTATGCTATGTGTGATAATTGAGCGATGGAGATCAAATAGTTGTGATAATTGCCATGAACCCCTAAAAGGGTTTCTTATCATCTAAGTACTAAGTCCAATCGCTATGTAAACATATATTAAACAGGCATTAAAAATAAAAATATAGTCAACAATAGCTGCACAATTCCTGTACTGCAGTTATGTCTTTTTAACTAAGTAAATCACAACCTGAGTAAAAATATTTTTAGCCATTTACTGCTACGAACCCCCCACTAATACGTGCATAAACCCATCCCATTCGTTTATGTTATCAGTCCTTGATGTTGATGGTTCTTTCCACTCCGATTGATCACTACTGAGGCCAAGCTCTTCGTAAAACTCGTTGTTATTTAACGATTCTAGGTCAGTTTGAGAAGTGAGACTAAGAACGGAGCCCCAATTTATAGGCCTAGTCATTTCGTCATCTCCTAATCCTGAATCGGTATCAGGTGCTGTCGATGGAAATGGTGTCGCTCTTCCAGAACATGTCATATCTCTTAGGCTTTGTTCATAACTTGTTTCAGGCACAGGGTTCGGTCTACAAGGTGGAGACATCTCAGGTAATGCAGGATAACTGGGTTCGGGCGGTTCAGACTCCATTTCTCGTTCCAGCCTCCGAAGGGTATTACAAATTAACACTGATCTACGCAAAGAAGGATCTGAACATTGTCTGTATCGTGCAAGTTTACACATTGAAAGATTTAAAACGGCTAATCGTCTCTGTCGATAACAAGGTACGTGGCACCAGCGCGTTCTACCGTCACAACATCGCGTTCGCACAGGAGGTGAGGCCCCAAGCTCTAAGTAGGATTTGCCATTTTCTTCGCAACGTATCGTTTGTTGCTGGGGAGGTTGGTAGTACTGCCAATAATCTGTTTGGTACCTGGAAATAAAAAATTTATTATATTTAGCAAATGAGAATGGACGACCATTTTATAACTAGATGGTATCCAGGCATCTAAATCGGTTGGTTTAGGAATGAAAAAACAAGCATACCTATTATATGGTTGTTGGGTAAATCTAGCCGGCTCCGGCACCCCAACACATCTTTCTTCATCAGAGAGTTCATCCTCAAACTCATCATCATCGAATTCATCATCAGTGGTTAAGAGAGTTGCAGCCAAGGAAGGAGTAGGCGATCTCCACGTGTCCGCCGGTACTGCCACTGCCTGCAATCGCGCTATACAATCATCCGCCTCCCATCGGCCATTTTTGGCTGGAGTTGAATCTCCAGGGGCTGTCGCTGCTTCCAACTTTCTTTTTCCCGCTACTCCTGTTGTCGCCTGCAAACCCATCATGGCACAGTTCTGAAAAGAAACGTACAATTGATATTTTGAAACTATCAGAACATTTACAACAAATGAATTCCTTTAAATTTTATGTGGTTTACAAAAGATTCAAATATGCAGGAAGCTTTGAATAGCCGGGGGCGTTGCTAGAAATCAGAGTTGCTTTAGGCGTAACAGCCATAACATATGAAGGTCGATTATAGGGTGGTTTTAATTTTTAATGGTATTTACATTTATTGTTCAAAACGAACCAACCAAGACCGGTACATGTTCATTAACAAATTACGACGTCGTACGCTGTTCTAAGTTTTGATCAACTTCTAAACTGTCTCCTAATAGATAGGTATCTACAAATAATTATTTTTGTATGTACCTATCTCGCTTGATACTAATAACAGAATTAACATTCTGCGTTATAATAACTTAATAGGCATACGTGTAAGAAATATATTAAAATTATACAGAACTGATCTGTAGAAGTTGTTGATTTTTTACTGCAAGTGCGAGCTAAAATTTCTCCGATTCTGCTTGGCAAAGCTTGAAAAAATAAAAACATTGGTGAAACTCGACTATAATAATGCAGATTGTAGTTCTGGCAAAGTGAACGGCAGTAATACTTAGGTAGCGTCAGCTTTTGTGAAGTCTTTGATTTTATATAAGCGCTTTCTATTTAATTTACTCATATTATACTGGCTGTGTAGCAGACTACGTCCTGCTAGCCAGCAGAAGTTGTGTTCTTAGTCCGGTTATAACGTCGAAGGCCGATTACTTTGCTTACACCATGAGAAACTATACCCAAGGTTATTTTATTTGTATGAACGCAACGTTGTAACACAGCTTGGCTTTGCTGATCGTGTCTCCTTTATTTCTGCAATTAGTAAGCAAAAATAATTTACGGTGTTCTTGCCTGCATCTAGCTACTGCATAACTTGAATTTTTAGCACAACGCAGCCTCATTAGAATTATAATTCGTATTACCGTTCGGTCATAGTTAAGACATAAAATGTATCTTTTAATAGGTATCGACCATTAAGTGACATTTCTAGTTTCTCCTCGAGTTTCTCAAGTATTTTTTAGTTCTAATAATCTGTAACAGGAGCTTTTTTTCTTTTTCGTTTATTAAGAAATTCAGTATAGGCACAATTTATTCACACTTTAATTATTATTGTGCGTGGTGTACGCGAAAAAGTGTGTCAAGGATTTTACATGGGGGATAGAATGTATTTTTTACTCGTACGCATTTTTGGGATTAAAGATGTTTGCACCTTAATAAGTTAATAAGAGGTACCTACCTACTTCGTTATATTCTTTTGCCGCTTTATGCTGAAATGGGGAATCTTTAGAAAACCAGCCAAATTTTATTACATATTTTTCAGAGGTACTCTTGAAGACGGTTTAATTATTTTCAAAGGATATTTTTTTAATAATAAATTAAAAGTTGAGATATACATTTCAAAATACATAGTTTTTGGAAGCTTCGTGTATAATACAGCATAGATGATAAACACAAAATTGTCATCGAAAATTCAGCCTAAACCTGCAAGGGAAAACTACCCTTAAATTTCTGTTCCCTTACCAACAAAAAATCCCTAATACAATTCTCACAAACCAAATGTTATATGGTGGATAGTAAAAGCATCTACCTGGGTTTTAGAAAAGGCCAATACAGATGCTATAAAAGGACTTAGCCAGGTAGAGAGGCTCCAACTGTATGTAGGTACTTTTATTTTGGAAGAATAAGTTGGAAACAAAATTTACATATCGCTTTAGGTACCTATCTCGGAAATATATTTATTACTTCTTTACTATACAGACCTTTTTTATTTGTTGAAATTATTAGATTAGCGGAATTTTTAAGTGTTTATTGCCGGGTAATAAATAAAATACTAAGTGATTTAAATATAATTATTTATGGATAAACTTTAAAAATAATAACAAGGTTCAACGTTTTATTTTAAAAACACTACATAATAATTCAAAACTTTTGTCAATAATTTTTGCCAATAATGACAACACAAATTTAAAAAGTGACCAAAGAAACAACAATTATTATGAACTGTATTAACGATTTAATTAATTTATGAAGCTTATAAAGCTCCAATATAATTTCAATTTATTACAAAGCAAATAATGAATTTTCGAAACGGTTTGCTTTATAGAAAAAATGTATTGTGTATGTTTTTTTTTAATAGTAATATGAGACTTATATCGTTATCAGTTTTTACAATTTTTGTATTAAAAAAAATTGACCAAGGCAGGATTAGCAGGTAAAAACAAGAAATTTTGATTTATAAAATCGTTATTTGACCAATACTGCTCAACTACGAATTTAGCTTGAGATAGTAAATTTTATCGAACCGTGTTAAAACCTACTCAAGTTATCCAGTGACCAGTATACAGACAGACATACCTAGGCATTTTTAAAGAAACCCTTTTTTTGATTTCATAAGATCGAACACGTAACACTGTTAAATATTTTATATGTATAATTTCATTATAATATGGGGAAGGAGAAATAAATATATGTACTATTGCAAGAGGATAAACTACGTTTCAAGTTTCTCCTACTTGTTAGTGTATTTTGAGATTTTCATAAGAGGGTCGATAGTAATCGAAACTTGATTACATCGACTCCTGATCAATTGTGAAAAATTCCGCCTGTCTCTCAGTTTGTCACAAAAAATAGTACCCGAAGCCTTTGTGTGTGTCAAATTCACACTAATAAGAGATGGTAACTTCGAAAACGAGAAGTCGGCCAACCGGAAGTGAAGATATTAGCATTTGAAAGTTTTATAAAACGGATATAATTTAAAAACGGCTCAAAAAGATTGAGACACGATAAAGACCAAAAGTTACCCCTTAGCTCTATAAAACAGGTAATAAAAAAAATAAAACAGGTTCATAAAAGTCACAATAAATAAGATTTTTTGAGAAAAACTCCATTTTTGAAAAATGATACGCGTAATGTGATAACTTTTGAAAGTATTTGTTTGATTTCTATAAAATTTGGTAAAGGGGAAGGTCTCGGGTCACAGATAGAGTTTAATTGTTGGCCATTAGAATCGATCAATTGGAACTGACCTTTTCAAGACCACGTTTGATTTTTGAAAAAGCTGAATAACTCACGAATGGCATGTTCGATTTCAAGTCGGAGAAATATGTTTAATAGGGTTCAAAAATGTCTATGCTATTTTACTTTAACAATTCAATTTTCCACGAAAATGCTAGCAAATTTCAAGTTTGCTCTATTGATATGCCGGAATGGTACAAAAGACTGATTGAAAACTTGTTCGATTCTAAATAAAAATGTTTATAATCACTGACCGAAAAATCAACCGGAAGTGGTTTATTTAACAATTTGTCAGCCAAGAGTTATTCTTTGTTCATGAAAAAAATTCTAGGTACATCGCGAACCATTTGGCCGATTCGATTCAGATAAAGTGTCGATGAAACCTAATAGAATGGCACTTTCGAGATTATAATTATCACAAATTCATAACTTAATTACGTTTGACAAATGAAATCCCAAAATTCCTATTTTCAAAATGTGCTCTGATGAACATGTAAAGAACGTTCCAACTATAGTTGTTTACAGTGTTTGCCTGATATCCTGCCTCAGTACTTGAGTTTAGCTAGGTGAAAGCAGGTTATTCTTTGCAAGAAAACCGAGATATTAACATCTTTTATGCTTTAGTCATTCCTAACATCGACTAAAGCATGACATTTTTTTAAATATATTTTCGATTAAAATAAAGAATCAAGTTAACACGAGAAAACGGGTTAATCGGAAACAAGGCTAAAACCCCTATTTAGAAGTCTACTACACAAGTACGGCACCTTCTTAAATGCTCATAAACCACGTGACCAAAGTAGGCAACCAGATACACAATATGTTTTTTCTGCATATGTAATAATAGTGTGCATATTGGTTGCCTAATTCTATTGTCACGTGGTTTACAAACACTTAAGAAGACCCTTTAAGGTATAAGCGGTTAGAGGTAAAATTTTCGGCCTATTATATATTTCAACAGAATATCGCGCAGCAATTTTAAAGTAAAGTAAATTTTAATATTTGCAAATCTTTCAAAATCGCCTATACCATTGGGTGTTAATATTTGTCACCTAATTCCTGGAGACATTCTCAATGTTAAATAAGGTCGCGACTTTCTAATATTTGAAACACTTGAGATAAAACAAAATTATTGTCTTGTTTCACGAGCTGAAAGTAACAAATGAGAAATATTAATTTAAAAAGCCCCCATGATTCAACATGGTCACAATGACGTAATACGACGGTGACTCAAATCTAAAACACAATTTTCCATTAGCGCATCAGTACAATGTACGCTAGCACAACTCTAGCTAGGGTATAACAGTATATCGAATGTAGCAAAGAAGAAAGGGGGACTAAAGAGAACGTATAGCTGGATTAGTAACATGAGCGGAGCCCCTCGTTCCTACAGCAGGGTAGCGCCCTCAGTTAGGGGCCACACAAGCAGGCAAGGGAGGTTATTCCCTTCTAGGAAAGCCAGGCCAAGCAGGGGCAAGTTGTTACGAACAGCCCGATATGCCGGCGCGTCGCACTCGCTGCCGCTGGTTTCAACCGACCCTAGCCATCAAGCCGTATGGCATTGCTGAACCAGCAGTCCTCAAACAAAACGCCATAAATGTTTCAGGCGTCAATATATTCATTCTTTGGTATTATCCATTAAATTATACTATGCCAAAACACTTAAATGATATATATATGATATTCATTTTAAAATAATTAGAAAAGACGCACAATTTTTGAAAACCAGTTTTTGTAATGTTCCTTAATCCACGCTTAAACGCTCTTTTATTCAATTTTAAATATTAAGACATATAAAAGGTTATTTTGTCAAAACGACCATTCAAATATTACCTTATATCTCAATGATAACAAACAGAAAACAGTTACAAAATATAAAGCCGATTGTGATTGTCAGATTTATCATAGTAATGATCGCAATTTTGTAAATGACAAAAAATTGCAGTAATGAAAATTGGCATTATAATTTTTGTAACACAATGATGTTAAACTATAATTATAATTATTAGGTCCCAACAGGGAGTGTGTGATTTGAATTGCGCGCCCTTTCTACTGCATGGAGCGCTATATCATGCAGCGTGTTTTTATTTACAATTATAGGTATATAGGTTTTATACACATAATAATAACAAAAATATCCAATTTGATATACATATTTATATTAATGTTCTACATTTGAACATACAAATATAAATCTGTTGGACATAAAAATCACTGAAATCACTTTAGAATGCAATTATTGTTGAAGCTGTTGAAGCTATTCAACAAGTGCGTGAAAGCTAGGTTTAGACTTGCCTAACACGAGGCAAACAATTATTCCAGTATTAAAACAAAATATCGTAGACGTAATCACAGAGATTTTCAATTATGCCAAAAAAGCTATAAAAAATTACGTGAAATGAGTGCATGTGTGTATTGATCATTATTGTAATAATCATTTTGCATTTATTTTAAAAGTTATCAAAAAAAAATTAGTAGATAAATATGTATTTATTTAGAGTTCCAGCTTAACTACTCGTAGCAAGAAAATAATAAAACTTGCAATATTACGATAGAAATGGGTATATTAACGTTGTGCTTTGTGTCTTGGTTGCAGAAGGAACCGAGGGCATCGTGTGACGCATCCTTTCTTACGTACAATTTTCTTGTCCTGTTGGTTTGCTGGACAACAGTAGCGATATCAGCTATAATGTCACATGGTATTGCCAATTGCTGAATCTCCAAATAAATGTTTGCGCCAAATAGTGTAATTATTTATTTCTAAATTTTGCACAGAAAAATCTAAATACCATTAAAGTCATTACAAATATAACAACCGCAGAAAGCAATTATATTAATTGTTATCGAGAGGTTAAGATCCGTTAACCGAGCTGATGCCAAATCACGCTGACCCGCGGGTGACTTTTACATAATTGGAAAACGGAAATATATATTATTTAAATCCACCTGATTCTAAATCTTTTTAATTAAAATTACCCACGTTTAATTTTCCAAAGTGCGATGCGAAAGATATTTTCCAAGTAGGACAGAGGTTTGTTTTAGAACTTCTGTGTATTCAATGGTTAGAGCTTCGTTTGCTGTTCAAGTGAGATTTTGTGGAACAACGCAGGCGCAGAGTTTTCTGTTTTATCACAGCTCCAACGTAATGCGGCTCTGGGAGAAGCCAGAGACTGGTAAATGGGAAATTTCATGATTTTGTATATAAGCATATCTCCGGCTTTAGTGTTTATATCGAAATGTACTCGATTATTTATTATTTAAATATATAGCTTGAGACACAATTATCATTCACTTTACGTTGCGCAACTTTGTTAATTCGTTTAAGCAATATTCTGTCCTAACGTTATAAACTACCCACCCAAAACATGTTGGATCGCTATTGTTGTTAGCATTCACGAAATAATAGTTGCGTTTTCAACATGCGGAGGTGTTGGATCGGACTGAACAAGTTTTTATCGATTTTCTTGGATACGATCGAAAGATTGCCGAAAACGATTTAATAAATTTTCCTTGTGATTGCAATAGAATTATTAAAATTGCTGGTATATGACATATGACGAGGTGGAATCAATGGTTTCAGATATACATTTTATATGACGTTATACCCACATCATTTACTTAGTGGCATGGATCCACCACCCATGCCAAAAGTGATTCAAGCGTCATTGCTGCAAACTTGAAAGTCACAGTGCTTTATCGTGGGGTAGGTGTTCTGAATTCTTTTCGAAAAAAAAAAAGTGGGTTCTAGAGCTGGTGTATTCATAATTCTATACTTTTTTTGGATGATTCATTATAGTTGGGATCATGTCAGGTAGAAGACAGGCCTTGAAATGCGATAACTTGGTAGTAATTACATTAAAACAATAGTACTCCTGAAAAAATTAATCCGTAGACAATATTGCAGGTTTCGTTAAAAAATATCGTGTTGTGAATGATTGTGTCTGAACAAAACAAAGAGTATGCAAGTGGTACACGTGTTACTTTTCATATTTATTGTATATAGACATTTAATGTATTTAATTAAAATATTTTATAAAGGTAAGACATTGTTGTACCTATTTATCATATAACATTTTTTTTTATTAAGTATCTATCATGTACTTAAGTAGATATTGAAATGCAATTCCGCATTACGAAGAGTCAGCTAATAAGAAACAAGTCGCTAGGGTTGCATAAATCTACCATGCTATCATTTGTCATTTTCAAAGATCACGTGGAATATTATTAGCATAAAGTCTCGCAAAGGAATGGAGAATGAACGAATCTGAATGAAAACGTCGTAAGTTTTAAAAAATGTATAGCTAAAGATAACTTATTGCAAGATATGTTTAAATTATCGTTATTTAAGGATTGTCCCTTTCAACAGTCAAAAGTGACTTATGAAATTAAATATTATCCATTAATGAAATGAAAAAAATTACATATCTACCTATCTATCGCAATTATCAAATAATTACAAGTTGACATATTCCCCAAAAATAATCCACATCATTAGGAAAGTTAGAAGTGAAACCGTACATACCTACCAACCCTTCTCATCAAAAATTACCCCAACTCAAGCTACGATCTCTAATAGCCTAACAGGGAACAAAATATAACTCGAAGTTTAAAATTTTCCCTAATACAGATAGGACTCAAAGCTGTTTTCCCCATTAATTTCCTTCTGAGGGGGAACAAACTTCAAAATGACCCAAAAATATATTCCCGAACCCTCATCCTCCTTCCCCGACTCGACAAAAACTCCACCACGGCGCAAAAAGCCTGCTAAAAAACACCCCTATAAGCTAAAAAGAGATGGCTCGGCAGTTGTGTAGAATATTCTATAATAAAATTTAGCAAACCGAGAGCTGCTCGCAGTTTGTTTTTGCCGGTTGTCGAGTAGAGTGGGGAAGCGTGGGCGCGTTGCTATGGCTACGGACCAATAGTACTTCAGGCTGCCCCACTATCGAGTTCCTGTTTCTCAACCAACGCTCTTAGATATTGAACGTTGTATAATTATTTTTTTATATATTTATATTCTAATAAAATCATTTTGTACTCCTCCAATGCCATAATTAAATATAACAAAAACTGGGACCAAATTTCGCCAAAACTCTGATATATTTTCAAACCTCTGTGACTAGCGCTCTTGTAGAGAGCGTCAGCGCATGGGGCGGGCCCTGGAAATATCTGATATCAATACTGGCAATCCCCCACCAATTTTATAAAACAAAAAAACACGTGGTTGAAGCTCTAATACAATTATCAGTTATTTTGTTTGGATATTATGTCGGAGAAATTCACATGAGACTGAGTACCTAGGTAGGTAGGAATTTTGTACTTTGGTACTTGCTACCCATTATAAAATCCATCTATTCATATTTATTTTTAATCAAGGTAGTTAAAGTTTTGAAAAATATCGACTGATAAAATTTATGACGAATGCATTGCAAAATTTATGTTGCTGAAAATTATACATATCCCAACTCAACAAGTTACGTAGAGAATTTCAAACCGCTAGAAACAAATAGTTTCAAGGTAGGTATCCGCAATTCCATTCTATAATATGTAGGCATCGAAAACATCAAAATAACGGCGGGCTTACTCCACGTGTAACATTCAAACAAGTGAAGTATGATCATGTGATTCTTCAAAAGTAGCGCCTCACAGCATCACTCAAGCGAACGACGACGACAAATTTTTTCATTATTTCATTATTAAACGATTGTTTGCTACGTCAGTTACTTTACGCCACCGCTTGAGAAAAGTTCATCGAGTTGGCCTTCTTTTTAATAAAACACGCCAAGCACAACTGTTCGTGTATACTCGGATTGCGAGCGATGCTCGTCGAGTGTATTTGTTCGGTACGATCTTGGCCTGATTTGTTCTATCTTATCGCAGGCTGGAGGCCCAGGCAAGGGGAGCGCTTTTAGGTTGATTTTAGCTTACCGAACGTTCAAATGCCACAGCGCTGACGCCAATATAAACCTTATAGGCGAACGCATTGCGCGAATATATTCTACAGTAAAGCAAACATCATTCCAACTTTCTTAGTTGTAACTGTTATAATAACGTTTGAAGAAATGTTTCTCAACCACTTGTTTACTCCTCGTGGGTTCGTTATGTTTAATGCAGCGCATTTGTTCATTTCACATTAAACGATCGATAACCGCCTGCATAATAAATTATTGTATTGATTTGAGTAAATCAAAACGATATTTTGGCTCCAATTTCGTTGAGGAAAACGCCATGTCTAATAGAAGAGTAGGTACCTGATAGAAAAATTTTAATATAAAAATTTTAAGTGCTTGGATGGAGCTCTTACTATCATGAAAAATGTTGGTTAACTTGGTTCCTAGGCCTACCTAGGTATATAATACGATCTTGAATTTATACGTAATAATGCCCTCAAAAGACAAAAGTATAAATCTTTTGTCTTTTGAGGGCTTCTTTTTTTTAATAGTTTGTAACTTTACAACACAGCTTTATGATTTGGTTTACATTTACCTTGCAGATAAGATAAAATAGATGATAAATATAAAAACAATTTCTGTATATTATTATTAATATACTTATGTACTATTTTTTCGACAATAAGGAAAATAAAAATACGAACGTACCTATACCAAAAAATTGGCTTAAAGTATTCGCATTTATTGATGAAAATTAGCGTTTAGGCAACCCGGTTATACGTATTAGAACACAAGTTATAAACAACTTAATCATAACCTAAAATAGAACACAAAAACACGTTCCTTAACTCGGTATCTTGGTAAATTCGACCTTAACTTCGAGCCATACAAAGCTAGTTCGAACGAGGTTAAATTTTACATTAGGCAAATAACGGCATGCCTTGTCCTGTCTATATTTTATCTTATCCAGTGCCCACTAGGACTTGCCTGACATCACGTGGACGATTGCTAAACCAAGCATGTCACGTGACGTGCCCTATCTACTTCTCCACAGGTTGTTTAAAGATAGAGTTAAGCCAAGCGCATGTGGCAAATAGTTGATTTGCAATTTGTGTATCTAACGTAGATAACAAATGCATATATGCAAGTCAGTTTTCGCATCTTTCTTTAGACAAGCTATATCTGTGTTGAATTTTATGAAACGTTTAGATGCATTGCAATAAATTACATTACTTGAATTTTTAATACCTGTACCGGATTCAATTAAATTATACCTCACACTCACCGCATATTTCTTTAGAAAAAATGTGACTCATGGTATGCAACTATAGTCAAATCCAGTACTTGGTAAATGTCTTATGAGAAAAGTTCTATTGTCAGAAAATTATAGTTATGGCATGAATCGTGATATAAATCGGTTTAGCGATATTTGAACATTAGTATTAAATTTTCGTAACTAAAGTTTGCCGACACGGTAGCGTAATAGACTTGTAAGGGAAAATTTGTTAGCCATTGCATCTCTTCCGAGTTCGATTCTTAATTGGAACAGGAGGCGATGCAATATGCAATATCGTGGTGAAAATAATGTCCCACAGTTGCAACTATGATCTAGCTGACAAGTGATTAACAAAAAACATCCATGAATTTCTGAACGCGTCTTTGGTTAGACTATTGCCATTGTCAGCTAGATTGTAGTTGCATTAGTAATATTACAGAGTAAGGGCTGGTTTTTTCACATCTTATTTGTTAAATATATTTGGTAGATACATTGAATGAAATCAATTATTATTGGTACAATAATTGTATCACTAAATTTAATAGATGAAATGACCGGCCCTAACTCGTTTTTCAGGTGCTGTTAAAGTTTGTTAAAGTTGGATTTTTTGAAAAATGCTTCCTTGGGACAAAACACGTTTTTCCTGGAAATCACTTTAGAAATGAGTCCAAAAATGCAAATGGTAAGCATACTCATACTCAATATCATAAGAAAGAAGACAGGGTGATGTGCTAAAACCGAGCCTCTAAAAAATGTAGCATTGTGCTAGTGGAGTAAAAACCAATCAAATAAGAACAAGCAACGACCCCAAAAATAAAAAAACTAATCGATGCGACGAAAATCAACTTAAGCAGAGTAAAAATAAATTGGCTCCTGGCTTTCTCGAATGGAGTCAGAAGTTTCTGGTCTACGACTAAAGCCATTGGAGGGAATTTCACAAAAAGTACTCTTCCTCCTCTAAAAAAAGAGCAAGGCTCAATAGCGACGTCTTCAATAGATATATACGGCTCATATCTTCGCGTATAGAGATGTTCTTTTTCATCTCAACACTGACTGCCTAGGAAAAGTTTCACCGGAAGTAATGCCTGTTGGCACTCAATGCCGGACCCAGAAATAGTATTCCGACACCGCTCAATTGGGTGTTTTTTGAAAAATCTCAGCCATTTTCTTCACAATATGTGCCTCAGTGTTGATTCTAGTGCTCTATCGACTCTTCGATCTTTGCATTTTATGAGCATGGTGTCTATTACAAGGAATTCAAGAAGTGTGCCAGATTTCGTCGTGACGTTAGGGCGGTGCCGAATTTTCGTGAATCAGGTACTATTGGAATGAAAAATGACAGAGTAACAGAACACATGAAGGGGTAGACAATGTTAGAAGTGATTTTAAATCTTTTTGGTCAATAAACGAATCTGTCTTGTGAGAAACAATTTTAAATATGGATTTGCATTTTTTTCGATTTCATTCCGTGAAAAGATTTTTGTGCATAGTTCCTGGACAATTTAAATAAAAGTAATATTCTGGGCATTAGTTTTTATACCGACTCAATTTCATCAAATAATCAGAGTATAAGAATTCAATCGGAAGAAAACCTTCACGAATACATTGAAACACCTCTAAATCCCTCTCAAATTTTTATTTCACTGTCTTCGGTCAAAATATAAAAAATTTTTATATTCAATACATGTTGAGTCCAGTCATTCAGCAATTACAAGATGATGCGGTCACTTGACAACACTACACTGCCATTCACGTCTTCTTGCTACGATAAAATAGTGGATTAAAATTAAAATAGTTGATCAGAATTATGGTCATCCCGTTCTACTGCTATCGAGTTCTCGAATTTATCTTGTTTCTGTTTCCTCACTTACACACCCGAGTTTATCGGGTGTTCGATCTACAAAGAAAATAGAATAGTGATATTATTTTTGAAAAAATCTAGATAATTGCTCCAGAGACATATAATTTGTGGAAACGATGGTGTGGACAACATTTCGACCACTTAGTGCTGACTGAATTAATCTGCAGATATTTGTTTTATGTTCAATACTCTTATTTCCTTATTTCTATCCTAATTTAACTTTACATTAACTGTAATCTACAATAATTAACGGCATATGTTCAAAAATTCACAGCAGCCCTTGATCGTGTTTCTTGATTACATACTGATCTAAAAACAAAAATATGGGTACTTTCTTTCCATCCATAGTACTAATTTTTGCATTAACCTTTATCATCCTCTAAAATGTAAAATACATAGAGTTACTTGATACATGATAAATTCTTAGGTAATGCTGTGCTGCTTCATTAGTTCTTAATTTATAACAGGAAATCTTAAATTATACGGACTATAAATCTTAAAATTTTTACCCGTTAGTTTATCCTATCTTGACTCTAAAATGAGGTGAATCGGATAACCTATTTAAAAAAATTAAAATAAGCTCCTCCTTCAAGAGTTTCAAGCATACCAATTTTAAATTGTCTACATTGCGCCCTTGTTATGAAGACATAGTGTAAAAAATTTACTCTTTCATTTACAATGTTTGCAACTTTATTTAGGTATACAAGCGAATAACAAAAGTATCCAATTTGATATATGTATTTATATTGATGTTCTAGTTCTGAGGATATAAATATAAAATCTATTGGGCGCAAAACTCATTAAAACCACTTTAGAATGCAATTACATATTGTCGAAGCTGTTAAAGAACTTCTTTTATTTTTATTGAAAATCATCAGGAGGATGTACGAATGAACATTTATGCATTTATGTAAAGATATAAAAAATAAGTTAGGTATGTATTAATTACTAGGTTATGTTACACAATATGATCTAAGATGTACGGTTATAATAATTATAAAAAATAATAGTAGTAGTAGTAGTCGAAACAGTATGTAGGTAGGTTTTAATTTTAATACAAACACGTTCAGCTATCGCCACCGAAAGAACTTTTGGAGAAAAGATAAACTTTTGTAAAAAAAAAAACGTCGAGGTAAAATATACCTATCCATAAGGACTCGTATAGGTCTTCTTAATATTCATCAAACACGATATATTTCTCTATTATTTCTCCATTTATTATATTTTCAGAAAATTCCTTTTTCATTTAAAACAAAATCATATAAAAAATCTACTAAGTATAAAACAAATGTGTATTAAAGCAAAACTAAGAAGCAGAATAATTTAACCCGAGTGATATTTAACCTGCCACGCGTCAAATCCAACTTAAAGCCGTAATTCATGGCGGTGGATAACTACGTTTTATTTAAATCTCGATTTCAACGAGTGACAAATGACAATTCCGAGTTCCGACAAGTGGATCTTTTGTGCAACAATGCACCTTGCATTGTCCGAAGAAAGGCAGGTTTTGCGACTACTTGGCATGAATGGAACTGTCACCTGTGGTGGTAAAATAGTATTATAGTATAAGGTCTCATTATGCAAGTGGAGTAATTGTGCGTAGACCGATACCAAACGGAGAGAGGATTAACAACACCCGACACCTGTTAGTTGGCCCCAGACATAAACACACAATTAGCATCGTAACCGAGAGAACAATAGCGAGTCCGCAGGGGGGACGAGATAATTGAGTAAGCCGTGACCTCCATCGGGCAACTAGATCGGGCTATAAAAACCACATAAAACAACAAATCATGACACTCATCAATCATGGCCCTCTTTAACACTGACCTATCCCAAGTGATCTGCGAGTTAGTGAATGAGCAGGTATGTCACACTTCCGATAATACGGCGGCGATTGGGTGTGAAGCTCATAGTTCCGCCCCCTGCTGTTTTTATTGCATTATTGGCTCACGTGTGTACCACTAATCTACTACTTCATACCGACAAGTGACAGTCGGCACGCGCCAAAACATGCTTCCTACTGCAATTGTCATGTCTTGGGTCTTGGGTCATACGCTCGGAGACTCGGGTTATGTCAACCGTTCTTAACAGACACGACTCTAGACGGTCTGCACCTTGTCTACAGAAACGATACGCAGATTATCATCTGCATAATAAGTTAGCACTCAAATCATGAACAGAGAGGTATTTACGATTCAATATCTACACTGCTTTCGCGGTTAACATTTGTTTAGATTTAATCAGATCAGAAAATGCACGCGTCTCAATTATTAACGTGACAATGCGTGATTAATTTTTTATTTAATCGGAACTTACGGAAATTTTGCTGTCTAGGTTTATATATAAACTTTAATCTTATTTAAAACATTAAACAAATCGAGTAGACAATACGATTAGCGCATTGCATTATTGTCATAATATGTTAGTGTAGGTAAGATACTCTTATAATTATGTTTCTACTGGTTTTTTTTTCCTTAAATTAACCCATTAGACGCTTCGGTATATTTGGCATGATGCCGATAATAATTCAACAAATACCAACCATAACATATAACAAAAGTTCCCTGATGGTCCCCAAGATACTTTTAGAATCCTTTCACTATCTCTTTCGTAACTATTTTTAATAAAGTTTATATATTTATTTACATCTTCCAATATATCGTCGTAACACAATGTCAAGGTTTTCTCATGGATTAGTTAGAGGCCAAATCTGAAAACATGATTTAATTTGCCGTGTTTATCACTAAGAAATGTTTATTTATTTTTACACAAAGTTTCATTATTTACCGATATATGAGAATGGAGAATGTGATACCTACTTTTATATAACTATCGTTAGAGAGCCTACTCCAGAAGTTTAGTCATTTATATACATATATCTATTATTATATGGAGTAGTGGAGGGAGTTTTCTTTATTGAAATAAAGTATCTATTTAACTAAACTGTTCCACTCCAAAGACGTTTGCTCATATCTTCCAAAATCCAAGTTACCTTTATGATTTTGGCATCACATTAAAGTTCAGTCTTTTCTAATATATCTGAGGAGTTAAACAATTTGTTCGTCTGCGGATTTTACATTTCATTGGTGGAACCTACAAAATTGTGAAAATTCAAAGTTCTGCAAAAGGTATTGGAAATTTCCGCCTACGACTCTGGAGCAGAAAGGAATATTTCATCGAAATTCGCTTAACAATTTGTTTTGATCTCATTTTTAAAGCGAATCCGCCAGATTTTGAAAAAATATTTGTTACTGTTTCAAAAAGCGGCAACCGTGATAAGAGCTCTATAATAAATTCTCCTATAAGGGAAATAACGTACTGTAGGACTGTTACTCTTTTTGCAGAACTTTGATTTTGTAATTTTATAGAAAGTCCACCAATTACCTTATAAAATCTAAGGAGTTAGCGTCAGATTGTTCGTTTATGGATTTTACATTTCATTACTGGAGCCCGAGGTGGAGTTACAACGTCGATCTCGCCTGCGACTCGAGCGGAAAAAATATATTTTCGAAATTGACGTTAAGAACTTATCATTCGCCAGATTATGAAAAAATACTGCTTCAAAAAGAGGCAACTGAAAATGTTCAAAAACGTTCCATGAAGAGCTCTATACGCATTTCTCCTAAAGGGTAAATAATGTACTGTTGGACTCTTTTTGCAGAACTTTGTAATTTAATGTTCTGTATTTACGGGTTTACATTTCATTAGTGAGGCCCGTTAAATAAAATTGCAAAAATTCAAAGTTCTGCAAAAAGCGTTGAACTCGTCTGCGACTCTGGAAAACTTATTCTTTTGTTTAAAGCGAATCCGCCAGGTGCTGAAAAAACATTTTTTATTGCGTCATAAAGCGGCAACCGAAAATGTTCAAAAACGCTCAGAGATAAGAAGCTTCTATAATCATTTTTCCATATGGAAAAGAAAGTACTGTATGACTCCTGATCTTTTTTGCAGAACTTTAAATTTTTGTAATTGTATAATAAGTCCACTATTCACCTTGTAAAATCTGAAATGTTAGACTCAGTTTGTGTTTTAAGGATTTTACAATTCATTAGTGGAGCCTGTACGAAACCACGAAAATTGAAATTTTTGCAAAAGCGCAAGTGCACTTTAACAACTTATTTTGTCATTTGAAAGCGAATTCGCCAGATTCTGAAAAAAGATTTGTTACTGTTTCAAAAAGTGAACACCGCAAATGTTCAAAAACGTGCTGAAATGAGAATCATTCCTCCTACAGAGAAAAGAGAATACTGCAAGACTTCTATTGTTTTTCCAGAATTTCGAAATTTCGCAATTTTATAAAAAGTCCACTAATCACTTTGTAAAATCCATAGAATCATAACCATCGAGCCGGAGTTTTAGAAGGTGGTAGGTATGAGCAGTAGTTGATTTGAACTTTTGGAGTAGAACGTTTGCTTTGAACATCAGTTTAGTAACAAACGCGAACATACCTAAATTCACCCTACAACTGTGAATAATTGCTTATAGAATATTAAAGTTTTGTACACCGTACCTACTGTTTTTCGGTGCTTAAACAAATAATGTTAACAATAGTGTATGTATACTCGTAGTAAATGTTTTCTCAATGTTTTCTAGTTTTGTACTTTCATAATATCTTTTAAGCCAAATGGTACTAAGATTGTTAGTCATAGGATAGGTAGTTCACTTATTTAAGAGATAGTATTTGACGTCAAATAAGTAATCGCACCGTCGGCACCATCCGAGTGCAATTGTTTTGTATTCCTTAGCAATAATACTTTATAGTATATTCGAAATTCTTGACAAAAGTAAATCTGTCTCGTTCATTCAGACTAAATAGGAATAAACGTTGGTTCCTAATCTCTGTTTATCCACATACGGTTTCTGTTGGCGGAACGGCATTCTTCTCATTCAGACTGTAGTACATCTCTGCATAACATTGTAAAGTTGTAAATATGAGGGTGGTTGGTTTCGTGTATGTGTGTCGTCGGTGCAAAGTGTGTTGTAAGTTTTATCAGGGGTCCGTGACCCAAATAGACATGAATCGTGTGCTCTGCTGGCAACATGAGCATATGAATCGGGAATATAGTAGACGTGAATTCACGTACAAGAAGAGACGACGTCGTTGTCGGGCCATGAATGAACTTCACTTTCGATTACGACATCAAAAGGGGAATGGGATTTGATTTCGCATAAGTAGTACAAGATAAAGGAATGAGTAATGCAAGAATGTGACCGGCTACTCCGCTACCAACTACTTGCCCATTCATAACGTCTCCTTCTTTGTCCGTCTCACGTTTTCTATGCTATCTGTCCCTTATTTCGCCACCGTAGACGGCCGTTCCTGACCTTCTTAAAGGGCTGAACCTTCCTTTAAACTTTTCTAATAATGACGAACGGGAATTCCCGGACACGTTTTTAAATGTCTTATTGGATTTTGATCCCGGCAGCTTTTCTCCCTTTCCTGTATTCGTTGTTTTTATTCAACAAGTGTTTAGTAAATATCAGAAACCGACGGTCGCAAATTTATATATTTGTTGCAAATTCGTGTACAAGCGAAGCCTATTTATTGCCCTTTTCGTACAGACAAAAAATTTAGCGATTAAATGCATTTGACAAACAAAGAAAATTAGAGGAGAACGTATTGGGTAAAAATTCGACAAATGAATTCGAACTAGATACCTAGACAGTATTCAAAAATACAGATAAACAAAAAGATATTTTTATTATAATCCTTAAAGAATCGATTAAACTGCCCATTTTTATGTATTCTAGAAAAGAATTGGATTATGTTCTACTTAAAACAAGAAGAATATTGCTCAGTTAAATTTCAATGATTAAGTAAAAGTTAAAACCAACAAAATTTTGGCAAAAGTCGAACTGGGGTTCAGATATTTCAACAACCGACATATTTCCACTTCGTTTATTCTCATCGTTTCCTTTGAAAAAAAAAATGTATTTAATTAAGTAAATGGTTTCCTTGTCTAATTAATAGATTTTCGTGAACTTAAATGATTTCTTTATAAATCGTCGTTTCGCAGACGCCATTTTTTTGTATAACTGCGCCATATCAGCTATTACATCCGCCTCCGCCATAGTTGCGGATCTACATTTGGCGTTCGAAGTTATAATAGACATTTTTGGCCCATAGACTTTAGCACTATAGTTTTCGAAAACTGTACAGTGACCGGTATAAAAAATCGGGCAAGAGGTGAAAGTAAAAAACTTACAATTTCATTCATATCGGACATCGATGTGATTACAACTGTATAAAGCAATCGTTAAATTAATCCGATTAAAATTAATCATGGTAATATATACATAAAAGAAGGCTGGGAGCATATTTTGTTTGATTTATGCTTTGATTAAAAACGTATTAAGTAGTATTGGCTTTATTACGGAATGGGATTATTTATTCAGTGCAATCATTAAAAATGTAAACAAAACATAAACAAAACAATGAAATGTTTATCTGACATATTTACATAAAAATACTATTACTATGTTATAATTAATCGGTGTAATAACCTATCCCAACATAATAATTATTGTTACAACTTGTTGATATGACATCTTAATAGTGCGATTACATTTTTATATTTATGCTCATTCATAAAATACATTATACTCGGTATGACGTCACCGAAACTGCCAGGAACTAATTCATTACAATATATTTACTAAATCCTGCTATAAATCATTGTAGAACGACGGCACACGACACTCGAATCATGTGATCTGTGTAATTATGTTAAGCTAATTAAACAAATAAATATTGCTAATTTATTTACAAGTTGGCAGTTTCTGCTATACCTAACGTGATGTGTATGATAATTCGAATTTTCAATAACAGAAAAGTGTTGGAGAGCTTTTGCGTTTTCAAATTTGAGCGCTATTTTTAAAAACTATTTTCAGAAGCGCGCTAACGTGTATCCAACTCTACTGCTTTGGCAATTATTAAAAATAGAACCATGGCTCTGGTCTCTGCTTATGCCGGCTCCGAAACGTAAATATCCGTTAACTAATACAGCATGTCTAGCTCGAAATTAGACACAAAGTTCAAATTGTTCAAAATTTATTCTTTAGGTCAAATTGGTACATTTGGTATAGGATCAGATTTACAGATAAGCTAAATATATGCTACAATGACTCAAAAGTCATGATACCTATAAGATGTTTCCAAATATCTGTCCAATTTGATTTCGTTATAGTAGCATACCTACCTATTAGTGATTTCCAGTTTCTTGACCGTTGATTTTCGGTCTTATAATTAAGTAAATGCTATTTTCTATATTCTAACATTTCCGTTTAGGTAAATAACATAACCATCTATAAAATAATTCTCTGAAGATGGTTATTTAAACAGAAACGTTAAAAAATAAAAAAATGTTTTTATTTCATTATATGACCGAACACCTAAGAAGCTACGAATCAAATTAAATTATATACTATTATGATTATGTAGTAGCAGAATCCGGGTTCGATCATATATATATTTTCGAAATAAATCCAACTTGCACAATTCTGCCAAGAGAATATGCTCTATGCTTATAAATGACTTTAAACTTATCCATTTTTTTGTTTACGATGGAACAAATCTGTAGATACATAAAATTAGTCGAATATTCTTATTGTACCAATACTTACCTATTTAGGTATATACATCTACAATACCAGTGCCTAAATATGAGAAGGGGGTGCTCAATACCAAGTAGGTATGTAAAAAAAATCGGTAAATTTTAAGTATTTGACGAATCATCATAAAACAGAAAATTACTGACTGATTTTGGGCAATTGTTAAAAGATTTTGGATCGATTTGAACGTGAATTTTTTAACAAAATGTGCGACATGAAATCCGTTTTAGATCGATTGTGAGAGAATAGCAGTTCTGTTCTAATAAACTGTGTTGGTGTGGTTACTATGACAACGGTGGGCGTAACAACCATAGCGTTGTACACAAGAAAATGACATGCGTTCCTTGACAACTGCTCAACGGTAACTTGATTTTTTTTTACAAAATACAACGTACAGTTAAAAACATCTAATCTCCAATATTCCCAATAGCAGAAAATACGTAACAGCTTTTAACAGAACATTTTAATTATATCAAACAATGGCTTGGTTGTCTATATTATAAAATATACTTCTTATATTCTTGTAAACGCGTTGCACATAACCTCAAAACAAAACTCGTCTTTTTACCCACCTAGTACAAAATATTTATCTAGTAGGTACCCTAGATTAGATTAGATACGAAAAATTAACCACAACATCCCAGCATAAAAAGAACACCTAAATTCGAGGCGATATAACCACGCTTCTTTTAAAACAATAGTTGTTAAATTTCCGTAAAACGAAAAAAAACAAGTAACCGTCGTAAACAGCACGTCTGAGTGTGGCGCCGTCTCCCTCCACGCCACAGTCTTCGAAGTACAAGAGTAATGTCCAGTCGCCCAGATATGTAGTCGACGTAACGTAGGCGCTTCACAGTTTCGAAAGCGTTGACAATTTATTTGGGCGACTATGCATAAAATCATTTCAATGCACACTGCGATCCCGCTCGTTTCAAAACAAAACACATGCGGAGATAGCATAGGTAACTAGATTGACTTTGACAGTTGTCACGTGGAAGAAGAATTTAATAATTTTTAACAGAAAATGCGGTTGCTTTAGACAAATATTTACACTAATTGGTTCGGACAGCTAATAACTTATTGTTAAGACAAAGAATACGAAACTATCTGCAATCAAACAAGCAAAAACAGCCAGTGTGCGTCTACTTCTAACGATTTGTTTTAACTTAGGTACTTGCACAAAATTTTCCATTTTCTTTCAAGATCATACAATTTTCTCAAATGATATTATATAGGCATTTTAAGAATTAATTGTGGCGCTTACCTGTGATTCAAACCACATTTTTAGCATGGACCAAGGAGTGACATTGTTGCGTAGTGCAACATCTCTGTTGGAAATCGAACACACAGTACACAAATTTTAGTCACACACATACAGAGTCAACGTAGCACCGTCTGTTACTAGTGCGCGCACGAAAATACAGCAAGCGCCAAGACCGGTCTGAATTACTCGGGAGGTCTCGTGCCTGGCCGGATCAAATCGGCTCACCTGCATAACATGCCTACTGCGAAAGGTTAGGTTAGATGAAAAATATCTCTGCTATCTGCTGCTATATTATAACAACGGCGTTGTTGCTTTTACAGTAGGTACTTTCCAAACTAATAAAACTAAAATTTCAGAGTTGCCTAATGAATAAATTTCATACAACAATTTCGATAATGCTGAAATATATTTTTTGTAATAATTCACAGGAATTTTTTGATGTAATGTGACCCAAAAATTATACCATGTACAATGTACACCTTATTAGTAATAAAGTTTTGTAGGTGTAGGTATTTTCTGTGATATTTGTTCGATATTTCCTTATAAACTTATATGACAGAATTGTACTTGAACATGAACTCGTAGAGTATTCGTCATTGTATACTAATAGGTATCCTACTTGTGATCAAAAGTATGAAATATGAAATGAAGTTCCAAGACACCGTTACGGAACTACAGGACGGGCATGGGCAGGCAGGGAGACAATTATTGTCTACAACAGACTGTTAACCAGCGAAGTAGAAACGAAACGTGGCCCCCCTTATTAAAAACTATTTAAATGTAGGTAGGCACCTACTCTATTTTTCTTTTCTCCAACGTCTTTCTATACAGAGGTACCTGTCTGTAGGTCTCATGATTTATATGATTTGATTGATTTGTGAAAAATACATGAAAAATTAATTTAGATTAAGTAGGTAGTATCAAAAACCACTAAAAGGGGTCTCAAAAATTTTTAATAAAACAATAAATAATTAGGTACTTTAGGATTCATTTACCAAAAGTTTCAAATTCAGTGATACTATTCTTCCAGCCTGGTAGATCGCTACCAAGCTTGACCCAGATTTTTCCAGTAGAACGAGGATAGATTCAATATGAAGTCAGCGCTAGCGGGGGAGCAAACAATTAATTATTATTAGATAATTCTTTATTTTATTTAATGACATGTAGAGCAGGTATATTAAACCCAAGAGCACTGGAGTGCGTTGCGCCATGAGAGGTGTGATCGGAATAGACATTGGAAACTCCTCAAAGCCAAGGGTGGATACATTTTTTAAAATAAAATTGACTACAAACAGAAATCATCAGTATTATTTTAGGTTTCGATTGAACAGTTTTCAACAACGTCATAAATGGAATATTTCCATTTGGAATACTCCCATTGTTCTACTTTACTAGTATCTGTATAACCACGCTTAGACGTGTGAAATGTCAACAGCAACTTTAGGAATCATTTGGATAGTTTAAATAATGATTAATAATCAAATTAAATGAAGATAATGTATTGTCAGTATTGTAATAAGTAACAGTTACATACGATTTTAAAAAAGAATGAGGTTGTGTCTATAGTCTATACATATACAGGCTGATTTATACAGGAGGCGAAAAATGAATATTCGTCTTCGAATATTCTAAGCAGAAAATGCTAAATAACTTTTTTCCGATCGGCCATTGTTTTGGAGATATTGAGGCATGAAGTTTTCTGAACTTATAATTTTTGTCCATAAAATTAATAGTAAGTCATGGAAATTGCTTTGAAACAAAAGACTTATTTAGTAGTTATTGACAGTTGTCATATAGTAGGTATGTAAAAAAGATACAAATTTTGTCAATAATGCAGTTCGGCAATGAAGAATATGCAGACATTATTTTTGTTTACGACTTTTGCAACAGCAGCTTTAGAAAGTTGTAGGAAATATCAAAGAAGATTCCCAAATAGACGTCACGGACGTCAGCCATCTCGCCGTGTATTTCCGATTAATTGCAAAGACTGCGACAATGTGGAATTGATAATCGTCATACTGGTGTAAACCTACGATACAACGCAATCGAAGAAGTAATAATTGATGCAATGCTAATTGCAACCTGACTGCACGTTTCTCAGAACTTCGTTTGAAAGACTTTACACAGAATTGTTGCATCCTTACTATTTCTTACCTTTATCAGCGTGTGGCCTGCTAGGTCGCCAGATCTAAATCCACTGGATTTTTATTTGTGGGCCGTGGGGCCACGTAAAACAAGTAGTGTATGCAATGGAAATTCACAGAGAAGAGCAATTTCGAGACAGAATTATGAATGCTGTACTTCAAATTGAAAATGAATAAGATTTTGCTGCAGTTTATAATTCAGTGGTTTTAGGTTGCCAGGCGTGCATCGCGGTTGGCGGTGGACTTTCCGAACATGAGTTGTAAATTAAAGTAATGGTTCTTTCTGTGTAACTGTTATAGTAATTAAATACAGTTTTCTAGGCCTACTATTAGTTTTTTTTGAAACTTGAAATTATATCTTTCAAAAGTTGAACCTCGATATCTCCAAAACAAAGGCCGATCGGGAAAAAGTTATTTCGCATTTTTTGCTTAGAATCCAATCTCGAACACGAATATTCATTTTTTCGCCCCCTAGTATAAATCATCCTGTATAATACAGTCACTTGGTGTCAGAGAGTACCCAAACTTCGGACTAATTCTGAGGTAGTTATTAAAAAAATTCGTGTATATGTTTTTGAGGTCGCTGATTACGAATCTGAAGTCAGAATTTTAAAATTCACGATTGCACCCCTAATATGGCCGATATCATAGGGATACAATGGAAAAATATATTTTGTTTGTTTTGAGCAAGTAGAACTTTTTGCGAGTTCTTATATTTTAGAACTTAAAACTTATATCCTAATAAAAAATGACTGCTCTTACTAGGGGTAAAGAGGGTGAAAACCACCCCTAAAGTAAAAAAATGAATAATTAATGAAATACCGAGCGAAATACTGAGAATAAATTAATGAAATTTATATTATTTATGTTTTTGGAATCGCTGATCAAAAATATGAAGTCAAATTAAAAATTCTGGGTTGTACCCTCAATATGCCCGATATAAAAGGGGTAAAATAAACTTAATTATTTTGTGTTTATTTTGAGAAATTAGGACGTTCTTAGCAGATTACTACATTTTGAGGCATAAAAATCATCTAATAAAAAAAATAATTGCTCTTACCCCTAAGAGGGCGAAAACCACCCCTAAAGTCAAAAAATCGATAATTAACGAAGTACTGAGAATAAATTACCATCATGCGAACAATATCGTAATTTGTTAAAACGAGGCGTGCATCTTATTTAAGACATATATTTTCTTTGCAATTAGCGCTAAAAATCATCCAAAAAACATTTTGAAGGTTTTTTAATCCTCATTAAAGTCCGGTAGGTCAAAACAGTATAGCGTTGTTAGTTCTTCTATAATCATCTTAAATGCGTCAATTTAAAAAAAAAACGTTAACAGTTAGGTACCACATCTATTTTCTAAGCTATTATTATCTTTATCAAAAAAATATAAAAAGTAATATTTTCCTTAATTATTTTTGTCATAATTTTTTGTCTCTAGGAACATTCAGCTAAGATTCTCCCCTGCCAAGTTATTTAACCTTACTTAAAGCAGAAAAAATTAATTTTTTCAAAAATTTTCAAAACACAAGTGTAAAAAATCTTTTCCTCACTCACAATCTCATCCTCACGATAACAAAAAATTTAGTGTATTCTTAATGGTTAGAACTTGCAAGAAACACTCTTTGGATTTTTTTTTGAATTTGGAATTTACTGGAACCAAAAAACGGGCGTTTTTGAGTAAAAAATCAAAATTTTGTCTTTATTTTCCTTGTATCATTTTTGATTTAGCGGATATCAAAATTTACCAAAAGACAATTTTAAGCTACTGTAATAAGCTTTAATTTGGTTCAAAATACATGTCAAAAGGTTTTTTTAATGTTATAGGGGTTTTATTTGGCTAAACAATATCATGATTTTGGTTATTAAAATCACTAAAATAGATAGAAAATTGTATTTAATATTTGGCGTTCAAATTTCAATATATTTTTTAATTACAAATGTAACTCTTATATGGTAGGTATATTTGTCTACAATTAATAAATTAATTTACTCAATTTTTGGCTCGATTTTTGGTCATTCAGAAATCAAGTTCTTCAATAACAAAATTTTTTCCGCAAGTGCTTTTTTCAAAAAGCCAATAATAAACAAATTTTTTCCCTCTACAGTTACAAACAATATGCCAATACATATAAATAAAAACTGGAGATTCTATACTTAATCTAAAATAAGACAAAAATTGTTATTAATGTTTTCGGGAAATTCTTCCTAACCGAGATACCACGACGTTTAAAAAATGGTTCTGCAGATTTTGAAATATATTTTCCTTTCTTTAATATACAGGGTGGCCACCTCTACTGCACGGTAGTCCAATGTCTTGGTTATAAAAGGGGTAAATAGTTTTTTAAGTGCCTAATTTTTAAAGTTCTCAAGTTCAGAATAATGCCAATTATACAGGGTGTCTCATTTGTTCTGGACAGTTAAAAACACATCTTTAATTGTTTAAAACAGTTCTAAATAGTTTTTTTCTCCTACCATAATGGAAAGTACACACTTTCCTCCCTCATATGGGGGAGGAAAATGCCACTTTTCCTCCCTAGGGAGGAAAGTATTTTCTTCCCCCATATGAGGGAGGAAAGTGTATTGCACATTGAATATAAATATAACCAATAATTTTAACATCTAAAAATAATGTATTTAAGATATATTTAAGGATTTGTTTTTATTTCTTTACTCAATAAATAGTTTCAATAAAATCAAATAATTGATCTATTTACATATATATAAGTTAATTATACAGGTAGGAGAAAAAATCATATGTATTATACGGGATCAAAGTGCTTTTTCCTCCCTTCGGTGATCACTTCACCCACGGGAGGAAAAGTGGCACTTTTCTCCCTTGTGATACAAATAGCAATTTTTTTGTTATAAACATGCTTACTCAGCCATAAGAAACATATACTGTATTAAAACAACATTGAAACATAACATAATCCTGCGAAAATTCTCTTTTCATTTTAAAACAGCAACTCCACACTTGTAAACACGAGAATTTTAATTTTATAATTAGACGAGGCAGTTAAGTATCGGCGCATGAGTGGGCAAAACTATTCCGCCGGAATTTTTTTCAGGTCAGATATTGTTTATAAACCGAAATTGTTTAAACAAATTAGAAAAAGTAACATTTTTGCATTAAATTTTTTTTTTTCATAATCTTTGGTATAACACTAACGTCTCTTTATTTTTTGCGAGAAAATTCTATTTCCGAAGTTATGAATTTCTTAAAGTTGACAAAATGACGTTTGTGATTGACTTCAGGTCATTATAGACATTAAAAAATATGAAAAATTACGCAACTAAATTTTTTAACAATGAAATGCGTGAATTCGAATAGCCATTTTTTAGTTTTTAATAGCACTTTTAATTTTTTCCTATTATTAAAAACTAAAAAATGGCTACTTGAAAGAAAATTTTACATATCTTTGTAAATTCAAATATTAATAATATTATATTAATCAACCACAATATGTTCGATAGAATACTGTGAAATTTTACTGTACCTTTCCTAAGTTGAATACTTTTTTACAAAATGCAATTTCATGAAAAAATTGGTTATGCTCTGTTTTTTTATCAGAAAATCATAGATAGAAAAATCTCATGATAATTGTTAATAGCAATCCGTATTTAGAACAGAACACAACACAACACTGACAACGATTTTCTCGTACTGACTGTTTTGAAAACATTAAGGATTTAAAAGAACTGCAGCTAATTATGAAAAAATTAACAGGATACATGAAACCAACAATGAGGATAGTCGAATCAACTAATGTGCATTGTTGGAAATCCAAATGCCAGTGTAAGGCAAGCCAGTGACCAAATTGAAGTTTCTTAGAACTTGGTGAGTAAATTGCTAAAAAAGAATAAATTTCACCATAATCACATCACGTTCAGTACCTACCACCAATCATTATCTGACCTAGATTTTCAAATTCGTTTGCAGTTTTGTGATTGGGAGTTGATAAAAAATCAAGTGGATCCAGTTTCTTTCTCTAATGTTTCATTTACGGTCTACGGACGAATCATCATTTTCGAATACTCAGAGCAATTTTCATCATTACGCTGATGAAAACCTCAGATTATTAAGAGAAGGCAATCCCGTGTCCATAACTGTTGTTTGTATATGAACAAACTATCCTGTAAACATGGATTCCCTAAATGTATTTTAAGGGAACCAAGTCGAAAATGTGGTTTTTATTTTATATCTCGGAAACACTTTATGCGAACGATGAAATTTTACATGCGAGTTACTGTTTATAAGATCACTAAATTGGTTGATATTGGTTATGTTGAATTTAAACCAGAGGCGTATTAAACAAGCCCTTTTTTTTAATGACTCATTTTTTTACCTCTCAAGCTTTCGTTATTTTATTAGTGATGACCTAATAAAAAATAATTTTGAATAAGAATGAATTGTGACATATGCACCGAAGATGAAACTGGTGCAGCTACGGATACGTGTTTCGGGAGTTATTCCGTAGCTGCACCAGTTTCATCTTCGAGGTATATGACACGATTAAATTTCAAAAAATATTTTTTCTACTACCGATCGTAAAGTACTAAATTTCCGCACGCTGTAGAGTGCGTAAAGTTAAACTTTAAGCGCTAGTGCGTAAAGTGTTTTTACCTTACCGTAAAAAGTAACATACTAATCAATTGCATATCTATTAGAGCACCTATAATAATCATATCTTATTTTAAAAACGTTAAATGTGGTTATTTAATTTTATGTAGTCCATTTATTTAATATCACGGTATTATTATAAAACATACCGTCTAATTTTCAGTATTCTTTAACAATAATGATTGAATTTTGAAATTTCATTTATATTCTTGACATTGACATTAGACTCTTGAAATAATAGACATTGATTAATTTTTAAATGACATATGAAGTTTTGACGTAATAGGTAAGTTTTGACGTTTCACATTATTATTAGAGAATTTAGATGCATTTCGGTAGTAGAAAAAATATTGTGTGCAATTCGTGCGTAAAGTGAGCTTTTTTCACTCATGGGATTGTCGCATTCGCCTACGGCTGATGCGACAAATTTCCCATTCGTAAAAAAATCCCACCTTACGCACTTGTTGCATAAATAACTATTTCGTAACGCCATATCCTAAAACGTAATTTTTTTGATAATTTCAATGAATAAAAACAATGTCATCGTCAATATCGAGAAGGGTGGAAAAAAAGCGCGGAAAAAAGAGTTTTTTTTTTCACAGAATGAATAAAAACTTGTATTTAAAAAAATTATAATATTGGGTTTCTGTAATTTCGAATGGCGATACAAAAAATTTTGTATATAACACGCGACTAAAAAGGCGTTTTTTACTAGTGTGGTTTATAGCACTACTCGCCTTCGGCTCGTACTATAAACTCCACACACGTAATAAAACACCTTTTGTAAGCACTTGTTATATAATAGTTATTTATGTATCAAGGAATTAAAGTTTTACTTTTTATTATGAATGTGGAGTTTAAACCACATGAGTGATAAAAAGGACCTTTAATGCCGAGGTGCATATTAAATTTTTTTTTAAAACTGTGAAATTAAGATTAATTAACTCTATATTTTAAATAACTTTCAGTGACATTAAGAAATGTCATAATTATTTAAAATTTTAAGTGACATTAGGAAGTGTCATAATATTTTTAAATGTCAAATCGGAATAATTTTTTGTAAGAAAATCATTATTTTTAGCAATAATAATAATGATAATACAAATCTGAATGTAAAAAACTGTATTTAAACACAATTATTATTGTCACAAGTAATGAAAAATTTATGTTTACATTTATCTCACCTCGGCCAACTACAAAAATCGTACAATAATGGATTACTTTAATGACTATTTCTATCACTTTAATGTTGATTTTGGGGTACTTGAATGCCGATTTAAACTAAACTAATTTCCAAGTAGGTACATGTCGATTGTTTTTTGGAATTTACTCGAAAATTTGCAGCTAGGATCAGTGGCGTAGAAGTTCTGGTGGGAAAAAGGGTCACTACCCCCTAGTTTAATGCCACTGGTGAAGTTTGGAAAGTTTTTTAATAGGAAAATATTAGTGCTTCACGAGATATTTTACATCACCAAATATTTTTCTAATATTGACGTTTGTTTGAAAGATATTTAAAAAAATCAATTAAAAAATAAAAACTGGATCTAAAAATGGTGCGTTTTAGAGGCAGTGTTTATAAAGCAAAATCATGTTATTTTTCGATGTTCTATGAAAATTCCCTGAAGTTTCAGCCATGGAAACCGGACCACCCTGTATATGAAACGCCCCTGTTATTTTCACGAATGCGATGCTCAAAGTTATACTGATTAAAACTGATTCACATTGTATAAATAACAAGAACATTTAAAAAAATTACACAATATGTAATAGTGTTTAATTTTGCAATTTAACTCTGTTGAAAAATATTTCCTTCATTTTCCACGTGAACTATAACACTGATTCGATAAAGTATAAAATTAAAAAACGTTAAAAGCCAAGGAAAATATTTTGGTGTATTATTTGTCAGCCATGAGCCATGACCTAAATGAATAACATTGCATCAGCAGATATCAAAATATCCCATTCTCGGTATTATCTCTACTGGTATAATTTAGTAATCGCAGCACATAAATAATTTTTCATACAGTATAAATATTGCAAATAAAATAATTGAATTTTCTTTAACTATGAATTGCATACAAAATAATCTATTCGGTAAATAACGATAAGTTTATTTCCTATATTTTGCTAGTCAACCTTCACCATGACTATTCTAATTTTTAATAACTTTATTAGGAAAACTATTAGCTGCGTTATATTTTGAAAATATTTCGTCATCATTATTTTGTTCGAAAAAAAAACTCAAATTTAAACAGACTTTAGTGTATTTCCTTGTAAAAATTTGATTAAGTTGCTGTTGCTTTTATCAGGTATTCCGTCATTAAACTATAAAGCGATCTTAAACTTTTTCTGTTAATGTTAAATAAACATGAAAATAATTAAGTATCTTTTTGTAAATTAAATGCAGATTTAGGTGCAGCAAAACTGATAAAAGTATATTTTTTCTGTTATTGACTAAGTATTTTGAATTGTTGAAGTTGAAAGAATTTTTTTTGTAAACAGTACGTTTTGAAAATGGGATTTGTAATTGGTTTCCTTGATATTTGACAAACGTGCTTAAATATGTTAGGAAATTATAAGATAATCACAATCACGTATACCTATTACGAAAAGGCACTTTACAGCTCTTATTAGCATTTTATTTGAATACAATTGGCCAAGTGGTTCGCGATATACATTTTTTTTTGTGAATGAAAAATGATTTTTAAATGACATATAGCGCTGACAAATTATCCGATTCCGGTTGATTTTTCGATTATAGGGATTATAAACATTTTTGTTTTAAATTAAACAGGCTTTCAGTCAGTCTTGATACCATTTTCATCCAATCGCACCATTACGGCATATCAATAAAGAAACTTGAATTTTTCTAGATTTTCAGTGAAGATTATATCGTTTTTTGATTGGTTACCGTAATGAATGAATTTTGTGGTAAGTTAAATATTTTTTAATTTCATTTCCTTTGATTTCTGTAATTTAATTCATTATTTTATAACATTAGTTATAAAAAGTAGATGTTTTTAAGGGATTTGATAATAATTGCGTTCTAAAGTGGTTTCAACAATTTTTACGTCCAACAGATTTTTTCATATTATTTGTTTGTTCGGAAGTAGTCTAGAACATCAATATAATATATTAAATTGGATATTTTTCCTATTATTATGCTTGTATAAAACCGAAATTAAGTTATTTATAAATTAGAAGTCTTCCCAATAATTTTTTTTTTAGAATAAAAATATCAAAATTGGGTAAGATTTATTTATATATTTAATGTCGTTTTGTAGTAAAACAGGATAAAATTAATCTATATTATTTCCAGTTCAACTTTCTGTTAATGTTTTGAAATTTTCGTTTAATACCTGTAAAGTACTACTACTAATTCTCAATCTTTTTTTAATAAAAAGGGAATATAGATAAAACAATCTACTGATAATTTCATGTTTTTAAACGTACATGAATATCGATAAGGTTTATAAAAGATACTTGTTTAGTATGAGTCAACTCACACTGAAATCACACATAAGATGTTTCAAACTGATCAAATTCGATAAATAATTCATACGAATAAATGGCTTTCATATGGAAAAATATATCTGAAATATTATTTACATGTTCTTGACACAGGTCATTGTAGTAAGTTGTTTTTACTTCCATGTATAGTAAAAATATATAAATAATGGAAGTAATTAATTAACAAATATACCAAATAATAGAAATACTTTTTTTATCGCTATTTATTTTTAATTTATCTTAAGGAATAAATCTTGTGTAGAACACCACTGTTTTAAACTTCCTGATTAAATATATCGTAAAAATTGACACCTGAGTAATAATCAGTACTGCTGGAGCTGCTTATGTTTACAAAAAAATATTAAAACAAAACGCTTTTGTTTTGTAATATGAACCATAACTGTTACAGGTTTTAATATATTCAAAAATTAACATGTTTATTGACGAATTTTTCTTATCAAATAAATACCTACATCTACAAATTTCCTTAAGTGAGTATGATTACAAACAAAATTTCCTTTGTAATGACTTAACATTTTTTTTGGTACCACCTGCCAAATAGATTATGAACTAATACAGGGTGTTTCATGACGAACCGTACATACGTCTATTGACAATGCAGGATCTTGTGATTGTATAGCACCGATTATAGAAATTTGTCAGTTCTATTTTTTATTTTATATTTTTATGGCGAGAACTTGCTTACAATTTGTTTTAATTTTATACACTTAGTGTACTTGATTTAGTTGATTTACAACCTTTATGATTATTTAAAAATTTTCAGGATACAATTTTTTTAATTAGCTGTTTTTTATTTGTGTAAAAAACGTCACCCTGTATATTTACGAATGGAAGTAACTGTAAAGTTTTATTTTTTACTGTTAGAGAAAAAGTTATTTTTAGAAAATTTAGCTTATTCTGCAATGCCCTTAACCATGCTATCGATATGTACAGGCATAGGGAAACTTAAAATTGTAATGAAAGGAAAGTATCACTTGTTTAAATAAACTTTAAAAATGTCATAAAAAAAAGTTGTTTCATTTCTAATGTAAATAGAACTTCTGATGTAGAATTGGGAAAATGTTCTCATATTTTTGTCATAGTTTTTCCAATCCAATAAATTAATCATGCAAAAAATATGATGTATGGTATAGGTAGCTGTGAATATTGAAGTTAGCCAATAAAGAACCGAAAACCTAAGAAGCTACAAATCAAATTAAATAAGAACATATTAAATTGAAATTTAACTGGAATTAAGTGTTTTTAGCCAACTTGAAAAGCGTAGAGGCACTTGTTTTTAATTTTGCTCAATTATATTTGTAAAATTATCTACTTTGATATTAATAAAGACTAAAATATTGACACTCGCAATGACTTTTTCATATCTTTAATAATCACTTAAAAATAACTGATACGTTCCTTTTATTACAATTTTAAGTTTCTGGACTTTTCTGAATAACAAAACTATTTATAGAGAATTATTTAAACCACAAGAACTTTTTTTGACAAAGTCAAATTAAATAAAAAAATTCAATCCAAGTTTCTTTTAACGCAAAAAAATTGTTTTTTTTTCGAAATTGTTATGATTTTTTATAAAATTGACATTTTTTATAACGATATATCTCCGCAACATTAAATTTGAAGAAAAAATCAAAAACAGTTGGCTCTGCAAATTTGTATTGTCGCATAAAACAGACATTTGTTACACTAACTAAGCTAACATTTTTATGTTAGCGTCGTCGTTCGTTTTACTTTATTTGGTTCTCTTTTTTTTAACACGCTTTTTAACACGCTTTTATTAGCTTCACCTGTATGTATGTAACGGAATCTTTCAACGATATTTTCACCCACTTCAAAACGTCAAATTAAACTGAAACTTTGCACACTTATCAAGGATCGATGACAATACAATAATTGAAAACAATTTGATTTCTAAAATTTAGAAAAAAATTTGATTTCAAAAATTTTGAAAATTACCAAGTAAAATTGGATTGAAAAATTTCGAAAAAAAAATTGAATTGAAAAATGTCAAAAAAATTTCATTTCAAAAATTTTGAAAAAAATTCGAATTCAAAAATTTTGAAAAAAAAATTTCAATTGGTAAATGTTAAAAAAAATTGAATTGAAAAATGTCAAAAAAAATTTCAGTTCAAGAATTTAAAAAAAAATCGATTTCAAAAATTTTGAGGAAATTTTGAAATGAAAAATTAAAAAAAATTGATTTGAAAAATTTTAAAAAAAATTTGATTTCAAAAATAAAAAAAATATATAGTTTAAAAAAACTAAAAAAACACGCTTTAAAGGGAAACCGAACTAAAAAGTAAAAAATAATGTTTATCTATTAAGATTTTGTTCAACTAACTCAATATAATTAAATGCTTCTTACTAAGTTTAAAATAAGAATAAAGTGATTGACAAAAAATAATTTTATTGTAAAAAAGCGTGGGGTGCTAACTCTACATTAATCAATAGCTACCAATGAAATATCTATAACAATTGATATCATGCACCCCACGCTTTTTTACAATAAAATAATTTTTTGTCAATCACTTTATTCTTATTTTAAACTTAGTAAAAAGCATTTAATTATATTGAGTTAGTGGAATATTTATCACTGTTGAACAAAATCTTAATAGATAAACATTATTTTTTACTTTTTAGTTCGGTTTCTCTTTAAAGTGTGTTTTTTTAGTTTTTTTAAAATATAATTTTTAATTATTATGTCCAATGTTTCAGTGTGGTGGTTGTCCAAGGTTTGTTGCGTAAGTTACTTTTTTCAATAGTAGTCTCATATATTTTTTGATGTTTGTCATACAGGGTCGTCAGAATAAATTGTTTGAGCCAAAAGTAATTTTCTTCCCCACTACTCTTAATATATGTATTTTATAAGTGTACTTTATGGATACAAATGAAGGGTACGGCCCACTTCTAACAATTATTGTGAAAGAATTACAACTCCTTGTTGCCTACCGACTTGTTTTTGACGGCACACATTTGTTTTATCTAAAGAGTGTCGAAAACAAGTTAATACAAGTAAGTCGTAGTTGTACTAATAAAAAATCAAACCTGATATGATATGATATGAATCACTGCGAGCGATACACACATTAAAAGTACAGAGAGATAAAAGGAATTGGAAAAATATCAACGGAATTGAAAATTTTATTACTATTTTTTAATTAAAAAAAATTGGGAGAACAGTAATAAGTATAATATATTTCCTATTACAAAAATAAAAACTTTTGCTAATCGATTTTTTTATACCTACAATAAACCTTTCGGAAATATTATTGTTTTTTTTGGAAATTTTCTTAATAATGCGTATATTTAGTGAAGTACCGTGTTGTTATGTAAAATTAAAACGATATTTAAGTGATAATAGTTTTATTCAGAATTTAAGTAAGTGGGAAACAAAATTAAAACCTAGTATTGTAGAATCATTTGAGGAATTTGCCTCTGTAAAAATATTAGAAATTAAACGTCAATTATACGAGGTATAGTAATACACCAACGTTTTGAAAATTCTGCACCCTGTAAGTATATTATTATGGATTATTGGATTATTGGTTTAACAGAAACATTCTACGAGATATAGAACATAGGGAGCCACTGCGGAGGAAATACTGAAATGGTAAAAGCTTGAATGTCTGTGATGAATTTCCATTAGAACAAAACTGAAATTGGATATATCGTTTTTAGACATTGTATTACTGAAATTAAAAATCAGATGAAATTTAATCCTAACCGTTTCTGGTCCCTATATTCATGAGGAACAAATTCATCTAGTGTTCCCAATAATATGACGTTTAAGAATGAGTCTTTTGATGATTCCATGCACTACAATTATTAACAAATTTACTGATTTTTTTGCAGCGTCTTACGCCGCATCTACAAATACGAATACGCCGTTATATAATGATTTTCATGATATTCCTTATTTGCTAATAAACCAAATTTCAAAAGATGATGTCTTAAAAGTTCAAAAAAATGTAAGCCCAAATGTACTGCTGAATTTGATGGTATCTCATCTTTTCTGGTAAAGGACTGTGCAATAATATTTGCAAACCCATAACAATTATTTTTAATCTATCATTACGTACTAAAACATTTCCTCTCATATGGAAGCAATAAAAAATATGTCCTATTTTCAAAAATAATAACGGACATGACATATTGAAAATTATAGACCATAGACAATTTTTTGGATTGTAAGACACGTTTGCCACTCCATTTTTTCCACTGGCCATTTTTTCCCATAGTTTATTTTTCCATAAGTCATTTTTTCTCATAGTTTATTTTACGATTGTACGACACTTTTGTCACTCCATTTTTTCCACTGACCATTTTTTTCCCATACTTTTTTTTCCATAGATCATTTTTCCCATAGTTAATTTTTCCAGTAGGTATGTTTTTATTTATTGACATTTGTTTTCTGTCAAACGTATAATTCAACGAGTAAAATGGTCGAACCAGAAGACCAGAAGTCCATATTGTCCGCTCATACGAAGAAAAAAAAAGAAGGCAAGATTGCAGAGTATGAACCTATCTTCAAAACGTGGGCAACAGCTTCTCGTTTTAATTCACGATTTTGGAGACATAGAATGTTTTTGATAGTATGTAAGAACTGAAATATCTTAATATATTTACGAATAATTTTTTTTTAATTGAATGTTTTTGATAGTTTGTAAAATCTGAAATATCTTAATATATTTAAGAATAATTTTTTTTTATTGAAAATTTTTGTGGGAAATTTTAGTGGAAAAAAAGGTCAGTGGGAAAGAGAAGCAATGGAAAAAGTGGCCTATGAAAAAAAAGGTCAGTGGGAAAAAGAAGCAATGAGAAAAGTCTCTTATGGAAAAAAAGGTCAGTGGGAAAAATGGCCTATGGAAAAAATGGAGTGGAAAAAACGACTGGGAAAAAGTGGAGTGGCAAAAATGTCTCACTACCAATTTTTTGTAAAGCTTTTGAAATTGTATTACGTTATATTATTTTTCCGCATTTTAGGCCTCTCATTTACCCAAATTAGCATGGATTTATTTTAAGGCTGGTAGATATATCACCAGCAACTTATTTTGCATTACATAAGGCATTGATATTGGAGGTCAGATTGATGTTGTATAGGTATACGGACTTCTTGAAAGCCTTTAACCGTCTAGATTACTCTGGGTTTTTTTTTTGGGCATTAAGAACAGAGTCCATTCAGCCACAACAAACTAAATTCATTCAACTTTGTTTATTCTCTCTTCATATTTGCACTACATGTAGAAAACAGTATGCAGTGTACCATGGTTACAAGTCTAGAGACTGGTGTTGCCCAAGGCTCAAATCTTGGGCCCTTATTATTCATAATGTGTATTAACGATATAGTATCTGACCTCCGATCAGGATCAGGGCCGTCCTAAGATATTTCGCGCCCGTGGGCTACTAGCAATAATGCGCTCCCCTTCGTAACAAAATATACTGGAGGGGAAATGGGAGCGAGGTGAACTGATTGGAGAGCATGCAAAATGGCCCCGAGGCCATGGCCCATTTAGCCCTGTTGTTAGGGTGGTTCTGCCACTGATGCATGTCTTCACTTGTATGCAGACGAATTAAAAATATGTAGATTCATAAATATGTATAATATATTAGTAAAATAAATATAATAATAAAATACAAGGTGTTCCTAAATTGACTACCATAAATTTAAGAGCTTGTAGAGAACATTAAAATAAAACTAACCTCTATACAGTTTCGTCGGGAAACGCTTCGTTTTCAAAATACAGGGTGTTATAGTGTCGACTGGCAGATCAGTTATTTAGCTATATCTCTACACAGAGTAGGCAGAGGAATCTAAATTTTTGTGAGCGAGTGTTACTTAAGACTACCGATGACTGTATAATATTTTAAATCTGATACCACCATTCAGTGGCGTAGAAAGAGGGGTAGCCTAACACTTTTTTGTTAATAAAAAATTTGCTGTCAGATGTTTTCAAAATATCGTCTCATTTTCAAATTGCCCAATCAAAATGCTATAATAAAGATGCTCTTATTAAATATCTCCAGAGGCGTTCGTTTTCGAGATATTCTCGGTTTTATGTGGTACCTACTTAATTTGCGAAAAACATTAAAAAGGGGCAATCATCACAGGGTAGATAAAAACAAAAACAAATGCAACTCAAACCTGCTTAACTGTCAAGAAATTACATTTTAATCTCAAAGGTGCACTTTTTAACAAATTCATATTGAAAATTTCCTTTTTTTGATTAATCGTTCAGTAGCAATATTTTATAAAAAGTACTAAAATGGTAAATTAAACATGTGCGGAAGTTTTTATTTATCTTGTACATTATAAAAATATTCTACCTTTGCTTTGCTATTTTATTGACTAAGTACATTAAAGAATGTTTATTAAACACATGAGTATTGCCACATAAAACCGAGAATATCTCGAAAACGAACGCCTCTGGAGATATTTAATAAGAGCACCTTATTATAGCATTTTGATAGGGGAATTTGAAAATGACACGATATTTTCAAAACATCTGACAGCAAATTTTTTTTTAACAAAAAAGTGTTAGGCTACCTCTTTTTCTACTCCACTGAATGGTGGTATCAGATATAAAATATTATCCAGTCATCGGTAATCTTAAGTAACACTCGTTCACAAAAATTTAGATTCCTCTGCCTACTCTGTTTAGAGATATATCTAAATAACTGATCTGCCAGTCGACACTATAACACCCTGTATTTTGAAAACGAAGCGTTTTCCGACGAAACTGTATTAAGGTTTTAGTTTTATTTTAACGTTCTCTACAAGCTCTTAAATTTATGGTAGTCAATTTGGAAACACCTTGTATATATAATAAATAAAATATTAAATTAAACAAATGAAAGAAATGAAATTAAAGAAATTAATGAAATTATTGAAGTAAATTAAATAAATGAAATAAGTGACATAAATGAGAATACACGAAATAAATGAAATAGATGACACGAGAAAAATAAGTAAATATGTAAATAAATATCTTAATTTGTACGGTACATGCGCCCGGAACAATGTGACAACAATCAGTAGTAATCATGGATATTTTCAATTTTAGGATTTTACAAAATTAAGCCCTTTGACATCCACTGGTTATAAAATAATGGTTGATGATGCCTCTCTAGTAAGTCTATGTACTCTTTAGCACAGAAAATTAAACTATCAACTTTTTTTTAAAGCAGCCAGTGCGTGGTGATATATAAATATGATTTTTGAATGGTTTACAAATATTTCTAAGCTTTTCTGGTGGAAACATGTAGATAGAAGAAGTAGTCTGAATTTCTAATAACTCTAATCTCTATTTTTCTGATTTTCCAGTCGAATAGGGATACTTTCAGTACAGTAACAGTTGAGCTCGGTCCGTCACTGAGTTAGCGTTTTCGTTTCAGCATGGGTTGTAAACCGAATAAACGACGAGTCGTTGTGCGATGAGAGAAGCGAAGCGATCGTACATTTTAAAGCACTCTTATTTCTTCCCTTTTGTTAAATTGTCCACATTGTCCACAATCTGAACACAGTGATGCAATTATTAATTATTATATCCAAAAGTAGACAGTTTACTATTATAAAAACCAAAGTACTTTATTTCGTTACTAATAATCACAGTAAATCAGCTTCAAACTGGTAACAAATTACTTTTATCTATAGAAATTATGACTGTATTAGTTCATCGATTCATATAAACACGAAACCCTCGCTATCTCGTCAATGTTTCTTCGGTTACCAGAACAGCAGAACAGTAGAAAGCTATGGGTACGGTTGTCGTACAAAAATAACAGCGAATTATTCTTTGTAAAGCACCCTCTTAACAGATTTACAGAAGAATACTTCAGTCACTTTGATAAATTAGTTTGGAATACATCCATTAAGAAGCAGTGTAATTTAGGTTCATTCATATATCGCCAGATTAACAAAAAATAGTATTAAGGACACATATGCGTTTTCAAACGGATGTCGTTGATTAAATTACTACTTCCTTCCATCATTTCATGGTTATATCAACTTGAAATATCAGATGCTGACAAAGTTTCAGTTAAAGCATCATACAAAAACCTTCAGGGTAATTATACCTGATATGGAAGATGAGGGAAAAGACAGATGCGAAGACACTTAAACGATACTATATGGTATACTAACGGATCAAAAACGTCATGTAGTACCAGAGCCGGAATTGCGGGAGATCAACCAGGGACAGACTTCAGCCTGAACCTGGGTAGCGCTGCAACGGTGTCCAAGCAGAAGTCACAGCCGATAACGGCCTGTGCAGAAGAAATGATACGGATGTCATATACTAACAGAACAATCCGCATCATCGCTGACAGCGAGGTAGCTCTTAAAGCTCTAGAGGCAGTAGAAATACGTTCCAAAACAGTAAAAACTGCCTGAAACCTCTGGCGAAACTGACAGAATACAACAACGTACAATTACACGTACAGACAGGCTGGTCAAAGAAGGCGCAAAGGCAGCCTTGATGGGACCTGAATCGATTTGCGGGATTGCATACAGCACCACAAAAGGCGCGGTAAAGGATCTATTAAGAAAGAAACACTATTTGCGTTGGATAGGGGCACCAGGAATGATGCAGTCACGCATATTCATTGGTGATCCATCCAAATCAAAGACCAACGAATTGCTGAAGCTGGGCAGGAAACAGTGAAGATGTGGGCATTCTAACGTGACACTGCACACTGAATAATCATCTCACCAACATAAAGGTGATGGACGATTCTGGCTGCAGGATGTTTGGTCAGGAGGAGAAAACACCTCACCACATCGTATATTAATGCCCAGCCTTAACGGCGCGAAGGATTGCACACTTCAGAGAACGATCAGTGACAGCGAAAGAGATAGCCAAAACTTCCATCGAAGCGGGTCAAAAACCCGTGAGGAAAAAAATTAAACACAGAAACAAGTAAAACTAGTTTCAAATCAAAATTTTTTCCTTAGAACAAAAAACTTTTTACTGGAATCATAATTTAGTAATGGATTCAGAAATTAAAATAACGAGAGGACGTATTCGTTTTCTTTTACAATTACAAATACTAGCTAAGGGACTTCCGCAAATGAATAACTCTTGAGAGATTTAAACAATAATGATATTCTAAACTACATTTTTCACGATTAGGCATGAGGTGTGTTCATTTGTAGTACATTAGTAGACAATTTAATGTAGTTTCATCTCTTTTATGTCCTACTTCTACATTTTCCATGTTGGCATCGCATTTTTTTGTCCTATACTGCCTTGAACTACACAATGAACATACCGATGGTTATAACGTCTGTAGTCAAAATGTGAAAATTTGGTCTGCAGTAAACCGTCACACGAATAAGAAACAAATTTACTTTCATTTTCTTTGTTGAAACGCAAATTTTTATATTACGCCCATGTTGAGACCGTTCAGTCGTCAAATACATGATGATGAGCTCACGTGATGGGTACCTACATCTAGTAGGACAAAGCTATACACGCACCGCAAGGATCACAACCCAACTGTTAATGACAACGACAATGACGTTATAACAGGGACATTGTGGTAGTCTAGTGGTCACCAACACGCATTCGATAATTTAGAATCCCTGAGTCGCGTTTTCTTATATTTCGATATTAAAGAAAGGGTACAAATTACAGCAGAGATTCCTGAAGAGGGGTTGGAACCTTTGGTGTAGAACTTACACTTGGAGTAGTTTTCCACACACACCAAAACACTTTTGCACACACTCGACGCGCGTTTCGCCAACCAAGTTGGCATCATCGGGAGATGATTAAAACTAGTTTTAATCATCATCATCTCCCGATGATGCCAACTTGGTTGGCGAAACGCGCGTCAAGTGTGTGCAAAAGTGTTTTGGTGTGTGTGGAAAACTACTCCAAGTGTAAATAAAGCAGAGATGTGCAAATTAATGAAATGAAGTTGTTGGAACCCATTCACCATCCCGCTTGGCACGTCCTTGCCATTCAAAGCTTACCTTATATCTCGGTGTCTCACTACCAGGGTCAAAATAAGAACGGTAGGTATGATGACAATACACTCAAAACTTTTTGTTTCAAAGATCAAACACAGCAACTACATATTAAACCTTCTTCAATTGTAGAATGGTATTCAAATAAGACTCTTAGCTGTAATACATTTGAGCCTACTCTAGTGGTAACTAAAACATCCGTCAATACTTACGCATGGATTGACTATCACGATAATCTCGTTAATCTCTCAATGCGCAATTGTTTTATTAACTTAGCTTAGTCAGCAGTCTAGTTTTCTGTATAGGATGAAATGGTGCTTTATACCATAGCAGTTACTACTGTCTACTGCCAAGGAAAACAGATACGTCCTAGTAGTTTGGAGTATTATCACTTTTTTGAAATCCGTACTGTTATGTCATTTTATCAACATTTTTTATGGAGATTGGCCGACAATGACGTTATTTATACAATTATTAGAGATGGTGTAGCTACTAGAAAAAGTGTAGCAATATAACTCTTTGCTTTGCATATTTTTGCTACCTTCTTGCACCACTGCATTACAGCCCAGTCCTTCGTAATTATTAACAAATTGATTTTCTCGGAAAATTTCTCATGTAATCAACTCAGTATCGCATTAGACTAGACCCTGTAGTGACATATTGTACTTGGCCATACAGCATATCAATGTGTAGCCTACTTCCACGTAGTCTTAGAATTTGGCGGTTATGTGGTGGTGAAGACACTTCAATATCTGGTGGTCTAGGGCAAATTAGACTTTGCTGGAATAGAAGCACGATTAATATCACAATGAGATTTATAACTTTATAATATAGAAGAACAAATATATCTCACAATAGCCAAGTGTTACTCTCACGTCAACCTCACTTACTTCTAGTCGGTTACTCCCAAATCTACTTCAGACTAATCAAAGGTCGGCGAAGTAGGAGAAGTCGCAGTAAAATCCATTCTGTTTTTTTATTTTAATGTTCATCGAAACGTCCGATTTACTTTGCTTCCTCTTTGTATTAGTACAGTTACTTGGTGATCTCACTTCGAACTAATTCTATAGCTGTTTTAAATTCGAATATTTTTGGATAGTTTGATTCAAAATGTGTTAAATATCAAATATTAAAAAGTAATAAGGGCGTTTTTTTTTGGAGGTGAGTTTCACCCCAACTCAGGGTTTCGAAATAAAAAGTGAGTAGTGGAATGTGTAGATCGTCGAATTCTACCCCCCTCCAAAACCCCCCCTATAACGTTCTTTTTGCTTTAACACCCGCCGAGTTACAGGAGTTGAAAACGTTCATTTTTAAGCAAAAAACGGTGATTATTCAAAGGTTTTAAGCGAATTACTTAAAGAGGATCACATTTTCGAGAAAGTTTGTCATAACAAAACGTTAGCTAATGAAATAACAAAAATAATCCGTGAAATAAAATTTTCTTAGGCTCATTGTTGCGGAGATGTTGATGTTAGGTGTATTTGAACGTAGCCCTAAAAAGGCCACGAGCTTCAAACAGTCATAACTCTGGTTTAAAAACACCTTTTGAAATGTACCTTGAATAAAATTGAAGCTTATTACAGTAGCTTAAAATTGTCTTTTGGTAAATTTTGATATCTGTTAAATTAAAACTGATACAAGGAAAATAAAGGCAAAGTTTTGATTTTTTCCAAATAGTGCCCATTTTTTTGTTTCAGTAAATTCCGAATGAAAAAAAAGATTCAAAATTGTGTTAATTGAACCATTTAAGATGAATATAGAAAAACCGACAACCTCTGTACTGTTTTGACCTACCTAACCTTAAAATGGATTAAAAGACCTTCAAAATGCTTTTTTTTAAATGATTTTTAGCATTAATTGCAAAGTAGATATGACCGAAATAAGAAGCGCGCCTCGTTTTAGCAAATTACGATATTGCTCGTTTGGCGGTAATTTAGTCTCAGAAATTGGTTAATTATTAATTTTTCAACTTTAGGAGTGGTTTGCATCCTCTTAAGGGTAACATCAGTTATTTTTCTTATTAGGGAGTGAGTTTTATGTCTCGAAATGTAACAATCTGCTAAGAAACTCCTAATTTCTCAAAATAAACAAAAAATTATTAATTCATCTATTTTACCCCTTTTATATCGGCCATACTGAGGGTGCAACATAATAAAATTTTTAACTTCTGACTTCACATTAGTGATCAGCGACTCCAAAAACATAAATAATATAAGTTTCAATAATTTATTCTCAGTCCTTCGTTAATTATTGATTTTTGATTTTAGGGGTGGTTTTTACCCAATTTTTACCGCAATAATTTTTCTTATTAAGATTTAAGTTTTATGTCTTAAAATATAAGAATTTGAAAAGAAAAAGTTCTACCTGCTCAAAACAAACAAAATATGTTTTTCCAGTGTACTCCTACTGTAACAGCCATATTAGGGGTGCATTCGCGAATTCTAAAATTCTGACTTGAGTTTTGTAATCAGCGACCTCAAACATAAATTTTTTTAAGAACAACTCTTAAATTAATTTTTTAATTGTCTCGCGAAATAATAACTAACAAATATTCCCTTTCAAATTAGCCCCAACTTGGATAACACTTTAAACAACTTAACTACGTTACACCACTTTGTCCTTGTCTACCACCTGGATTCAGACTATATAATGTATTCCTTAAACTTAGAATGCCATGTATTTGAAGAAGTATTATGAACGTGGTTTGGAGCACCTCCGCGTATGTATGCTGTCAGGAAAAATGTTTTTACTGATGCCTGAAGATATGGTCACCGTTACATTATTACTCAAGGGAGAATAAATAAAACAACGTAAAATTGCACGATTTATTTTGATAAATACATACAATGACTTCATTAATGATTGATAAATTTGGATATTTTATTTCTTTATAATTTTAACCATTCATTTTTTATTTAGATATCTTAATCTTCTTCTATGTGGTCGTTATCACTAAAACAATAAGAATTTCACAGGAAATTCGTTAAAAATTGCGACAGAAAAGCTTTACTAAAATTATCTTTTTTTTTTTTGAGAAAGTCATGCAAATGGTTCAATCCCATTAGTTTGGGTGATAAAAATTCATTTTAATCTGGAGCTCTGCTGGTTTATATGTAGGTTCCTAAATTCAAATTAGTATATTTGCTCCTGAATTTGTACACGCAACATAGCCCCGGTAATGCATTTGAGCCCTTAAACAATAAGTATACAGGGTGTCCCGAAACTCCCGCCTTCCCCTCTAGGTGCTAATTCTCCATGCAAAAATAGTAAGAAAAGTTCCTATAAACATGTGTCCGGAAATGCTTCCTAAGGGAGCTACGGCCCTCTAAGGATTAGGTGTTTTTACTAATCTCGGAAATAATTTGGGACAACTTTATGAAACTTGGTTAACTATTTTTAGCCAAAAATAATTTTATCCAGGGGCGGAGAAACGAGGGGTCCGTGTCATTTGTTTCTACATATTAATGTTTCAAGTTGACATTTTACACAATATTTCGTTTAGACCGCTTTTACTCGAAAACGGCTTGCCATATGGGTAATTGTAAGGAGGACCTCTTTTATGCAGAATTAACCAGGGAATCATAATCAGGGATTAAAATACTAAAAATGTCAACTTGAAACATTAATATGTAGAAACAAAGGACACGGACCCCTCGTTTCTCCGCCCCTGGATAAAATTAATTTTGGCTAATACTGTAAAACAATAACCTTTAATGATCGAAAATAGTTAACCAAGTTTCATAAGTTGTCCCAAATTATTTCCGAGATAATTAATAAAAACACCTATTTCTGCGCCATCTTTAGAGGGCCGTAGCTCCCTTAGAAAGCATTTCCGGACACATTATGTTTATAGGAACTTTTCTTACTATTTTTGCATGGAGAATTAGCATCTAGAGGGGAATGCGGGAGTTTCGGGACACCCTGTATAAATACACAACAATCTTAAATTTAAATAAAAAAAACACAAACACCCTTTGTTAATAATACTATACAGGACAGGAATTAATAGAGCGCTCCACAAATATATCTGTTGGACTGATTTACAATTATATTTCTAAACGTACTTTTTATAATATTCTTAACTTTTGATTTGTAGAATCTTCATGATCATATTTTAACGTACTTTAAATTACAGAAAAGGAACAAATTGGTAACGCGAGGAATGTAGAAAAGAATAAAGACATATAACAATTATTGGCGCAAGACATAAGAAGTTGCCTTGTTTATTTTTCCTTAATTTTGAAGTGATCAATTTTGAACCATTTAGTTCTTTAGAGGATTATTGTAGGTCTATATCTTGTATTGCATACAATACTTACATAAAGAGAGTGGGTTTCGTCCATTTTAAAAAAAATTCATTAATTTGGCACGATTCCATCGATTGCTCTAATTTGATGTTTTACGTTGTCATTTGCTAAAAAGTTAAATAAATAATTTTTAACATTTTAACTGCTTTCCTGTATTCCAATATGCGTCATTCGGAGGTACATAAACAAAGTCTTGACTCATTTTGTAAAGAGATCATTGCACACATCATTATATCAATTAGCTTTAACTGGGCGATCTCCTGCTTCGTAATGTGCAGGATCTGTTTGAATTGTTTGTGCCGGACAGTCCTAAAGCTGTTAATTTCAATGAACGTTCATCTACAGCTGTAGTAACTCCTCTACATTTTCGTCCGTTCGTTCTGGAATATTGACGTGTCTCCTTGTAACATACAACAAATCTCGGGAAGGATGTTGGACATTAGCCTATTAACTCGACCACCTTTCCTTAAATGGCATGTCATCCTCAAGGAGCGTTCACAGTAACAAATTAAATTTACAACAATATACACCAGCAAGTACGCACAATGGACGAAACAACTAGATTATTATTTCAAGTGAGGTATTACCCCAGGGTCGATCTGAAGCTTTATATAGGAAACCATGAACAAATTAGAGACAAGCTGAAATTTGGTATATAAGTTTATATTGAGGTCCTTAAAATACCACCAAACCCCACCGGTAATCTGCCGTGCCTGTCACCCCTAAACAACCCCCGAAAGGGGTGAAAATCGGACATTTTTTAGTTTTTTGGCAATATCTTAAAAACAAAGCTATATACGAAAAAATATGAAGACAGAAAAATTAAAGAGCATAAAATTTCCTATAAAGTTACGTTTAGCAGATATATTTTGCTTTACCAGTGGCGGAGTCATCGTATTGTAAATTCAAGCATATTTTAACAAAATACACATTTCGCACAAAATAATTACGGTACATTAATATATATCTTTTACACCAATATGTCTTTTACACCAAAACAGATTAAAACTATAATAATACATAAAATATGAGTTTTTTATGTAGTAATTAGCACAGTCGCTTTTTCTTAAAGAAACTAAAATACTTACAGGTTATGTTTAAGTAAATGAATGTAATATATGTTTTTAATTACTTATTATCCAATATATTTTATCTGCATGTTTAGATGTCGTCTTCCGCCTGTAAATCCTCAACTGCCCTATTAAAACAGGTTACGACATGAGCATGCACTTTTGCAACCACCTGATGAACAGTTGCAAAAAATTTGTTTAAGGAATCCTTTGGGGTCTATATCTTGATCCATCTGGACTGGAGAGATTCCGGATTCACTAGAAATCCATCCCCAGTCCTTGAGTGGTAAGCTATTATTCAACAATGCTTGAACCTAAAAGTTAATCATACATGTAAAAAAATATGTTTGTAGAGTTGCTGGACTTACCTGATGAAATGTCCTATATGCATGGTATTGAGCTGCATTTATGATCGGTGGAAGTGAAGCCAGATTAAAATCTTTAGTTAAACTTTGCTTTCCTACATACTGCTGGTAGAGAATGTATCTGGTTATTCAAATCGGTACTTGTTCTATTTTTGACGTATACGGAAATAAAAAATGTCGAAATTAAGATCCTCACTCTGTCTTTGGATATATTTGGATTGTAAAATTCTTCAAGAAGGTCAACCAATTTCTTCTTCTTCACAGTATTGACCAAATTAATTTTTCCCCTGGTAAACAGGCCAGATGTAGTATCACATCCGGAAATGGCGTGCATGGCAATAATAATAATAATAATAAACGTCTTTATTGATGGTCAAAATTTAGTTCAAAATACTATTCTTACACTTTATTTATTTATTTATTTAACATTTATTAAAGGTCCCAACTTATGCTGCAACTTTGAAGTATTAGTAATTTTATTTGGTTTAGAACTTCTTCCTGGGCGTAGCATATACAAATTTTGGTTAGCGTAATGGAGTCGTATCGAGAATATACGAAGAGAGCATACATACAGGGGCGAATGGCGACGCGGAAAACTACTCACCTGCCTTGACATGCGGTATATGTCCTTAATATTATTAATATAAAAATAATTCCTCTCAATTCGTAACAGAAATTCTATGAATATTTAAAATAATTATTTTGTTACATTTAATAGGCACGTAAAATGTTAAAGTTCTATTAGCTAATACCAAATAATGTATGAAATTAGAATATAGTACTCCACTGGTATGTTTTTTATTTCTAATTTATTTACGTAAGAAAGTATTAAACGTATTTACTAAAATATCCATATACATTGTTATGTATATTTAATGTCAACATCCAATAAGTAAAGGCTAGAGAGTATTTTTACAAAATACCCAATTATTAAAAATATCATAACTCCGCCACTGGTAAGGCAAAATATATCTGCTAAACGCAATTTTATAGGAAATTTTATGCCCTTTAATTTTTCTATCTTCATATTTTTTCATATATAGCTTTGTTTTTAAGATATTGCCAAATAACTAAAAAAAGTCCGATTTTCACCCCTTTCGGGGGTTGTCTAGGGGTGACAGGCACGGCGGATTACCGGTGGGGTTTGGTGGTATTTTAAGGACCCCCAATATAAACTTATATACCTACCAAATATCAGCTTGTCTTTAATTTGTTCATGGTTTGACTGAATCGACCCTGGGCTATATTAGCAGATCTTAAATAAGCTTTGGATAAGCATAAGCAATTCAAAAAATATAATTATGTGATACAATAATTCCTGTGGAACATAATTTCCATACCAAAATAAATATGTACACAGTATTCTAGAAACAGGCGATTTCACTAATGGTAGAGATATTTCAAGCGTTTTCTTTAATGGAATTGCTTAACCAACTTTTTAAAGATCGTGTATTAATTATTTCCTGGCACTCCTTAATTGGACATTTTGTTTAACCCTCATTTTATTAAGGAAGTTGTGGGTATTTTTGACGTGCTTACATCGCAAATACAGTGAACTCACAATTTTACATTCGATAAAAAATATTTGGCCAAACCGTTTTGAAGATTATGTAGGTACACCGTAGAGCAAGAATGTTTACGCCACTGCGCTGTGTTAGTCATAGATTTCTGATCTGACCAATATTTAAAATGTTTCTTGTAAACACGATAACTTAAGAACTGAAAGTCCGACCATATTCAAATTTGGACGATATTTAAGTGTTGGTTAGGGATGGTGCCTTCCCTAGCCAACATTGAAATAAGTATTCTGAAATAATTGGTAAACAACTTAATCGGCAGAATGGTCCTAAAGATTAATCTTTGATGTAAGATACTAACACTGAAATAGTTTGTACAAACAAAGAGATAGTCCACATGCATTCCGTCAACCAAATGGGTATCATCGGGAAATTATTGGAATAAAAAATTTAGATAACTTCGAAGAATATCTTATAGAATGTGAAAAGTATAACGTTTAGTACTAGTTTGTTGCTAATATTGGTATAACCAATTTGAGGATTGAATTATTAACTTTTTGAAACACTTTGTACTATTACAAGAGTGCAAATGTACAAAAAGTATTAAAACTGTTTAGCTGTATCTGCTGTCACTATCAACAATACAACATTAAACCAAACGACTTGTTTTGCAACCATACCAAATTGTTTTGTAAAGTCTTTAGTATGAAACATTGATTTTGGATTTTCAGGTGGTAACAATATTATATTCAATTGTGAGCAATTTGTACAGTGATCATAATGTTATTCTCAGTTATTACTATTAGCTTCGGTCATCATTTGCTTTGTTAAAACTAGGGCAAGACACAATCTAGGACTAAGACCGGTTAAGGGACAGGTGTAAAAATTCAGTGGTCGCATTTTGAAGATTAAGATTCATACTAATACTCAAGCCGCTGCATAAACTTGCCATTAATTTAAACCATTAATCAAAGGTGCATTGAAACTGGGAAAAAGATATTTTAGCAGATAAATTCGATTTGTGAACGTAGACCGTTTATTTTAAAGTACAATAACAGTTATACATTTTTAATTCAAACTGGGTACCTCATAGTGTAAGGCCCAATTATTTAAAAATCTGCAGGAATCGCTCCCAAAAGCAATTCATATACTTTTTACAATCTATATAGCAAGTCAACTTCGATGAATCCGAAATTTTCATCTTCATTTTGAATCAGCCTCAAGTTCGTTTTTTGAAGAGTAAGTAAGAGAGTTGGACAAAATATGATTTACTTATATAAAGTTAAAATCTTACTGGCTCATGAAGGTGAAGCGTGAGTCCAAAGAGAGACATATTTTAAAATAAATCAACACAACAATTAAAAAAAGTTTTGCAACATTGACTGATGGTCGAGATGGTAGAGTATCTGCCTCTCACCCAAAAGTCCCGGGTTCGAATCCCGGTCGTGGCAATGGAGAATACTGTGAGAGGGATTTTTCCATTATACACGGATATTGAATGTGTGTCCCTTGTCTTTAAATGTGTAGCCCCCTCCCGCACAAGGCTCAGCCTTCTGGGATAAAGGGGGTCGTAATTACATGTGGTGTATTTATTTATTAACTGTAGTTGTCCAGAAAAGATGAAAAGTGAAATAAAATGTTATGTTTTGTCACAACTTTGGAACAAAATCATTAGGCATTAAAAAAATTCAAATTATGAAGGAAGTACAAAGTACATAATTTTGAGACTGTATACGTACTTTTAGGTTCGAAATATATGTATGTTACAATATAACGTTTATGTTTTTGATAAGATTGTTAAAATAAGATAAGATGCAAAATTTCCACGGGGTATCGCAATCTACTTGATAAAGTTTTGCAACATATTATTTCTGATACTTTAAAGATAAATATTTTAAGCTTTTTTAGTCAATTTTAATATATCATTCAACAAATAGATCGTGCTACGTTTTGAACATATTGTTTAGTCATCAATTTTCAAAACTGAACGAATTGTTTTGCGTTTAATTACATCTCGATCTATGTATCATATGTAGGTCGTCATTCCATATTTTGATCATATCGAGTAATTTAAAACTAAGAAGGCTTTGAAATCGGTCAAGCTCGACTGCAACTTTTGCTCATTTTCTACACTGTCGCGATCTAATGAAAAGTAAGAATCTCATTGTTTGACTTTCTAGTTAAAGATGTTAAAGTATGAGAAGGGATTTTACATTTCACATGACAGAAACTGCCGAGCAAGACGAAAGACGACAGCTATCGTTTTCGCAACCACCGCGGTTTCGTTTACCAGACAGTCAGTCGATCGAACAGCCAAATTTTATTTGTCTAATAGACATACGAAAACTAAGGGGTTTTAATTCACCTTTTTTTTAAATACTCTCTCCATTAAACAATTTTAAATAACCAATTAACATGCAATTTTTGTTTTAACAATGTGGCTCTGACGACGCCTCTCTTTCTTAATTAAAAATTGGATACGTTTATCAGAAGATGAAGATGAAAAAAGAGTATTTTTTGAAAATAATTCAGGTCAGTGGTGTGGTGTATCCTTAAATTTAGATACATGTCTGGCGACTGTATCATAAAAAAAATTACTAGCTAGTGGATTATGCCTTTGCTTGATCCATGTTTTAATTAACACGAAAACCGTTTGTTAAAAAAATGTCCATTCCTACTTAACAACTGTTTTCTAAAAAATAAATTTATGGCCATGTTTGTATTAATAAACTGCCTAATTGAAACGTGACGTTTTACACCGTTCTCGATATCTCATATAAACTTTGTGTTAGCTAAAGTGAATAATTTAAACTTGTCTTATTTTAAAAAAGCTATTTCTATATATCTATTTTTCTTACACCGCGTCCATAATATTGTTTAGCGATCCCCAATATCTCATGAGGTTGTTATCGCATCCTTAAATCCTTCCAGCGCCCACTAGGGGGCGTTATCATCCACTTTGGGAACCACCGCTTTAAATGTTTGAAACTTGTCTTGATTATTCACTATTTAAAAACTGTCTTTCTACATATTTGTCTCAGTCTCAATTATCATTTGATTTTTATTATTAATCAGTATCTTAAGTTTTCAGCATAAATGTTTCTACACGGTGTTTTAGGCAACGATGTTTTTACCGAAATTTTAAGAAGTTATACAGCATGGAGAGCAAATATAGGCCTCGACGCGAGCAAAGGATAGAATGATGAGATCGACGCAGTGGGGAGCGCTCTCAGTCTGATGGTTTTCCATCCTTTACTCAGACTGGGGCGTACAATTGATTTCCATACTGAGTGACCACAAAAGGATTGCTTACTGAATAACTCGGAAATTAGGAAAGATATAGGTCACAAGTTGGCATTTGTTTTCAAAATTGTATCGAAAACGTGAAAAAACTGAAAAACACGAGTAGGCCTCTGCGGAATTTTATTTTTGAATCTTATGGAAAGTAGGCGTTGGATTTGACGCTTAGACGTGTTTTTTGTACTCAAAGTTCTTCTTAATTAATAAAGCGTGTTTCCTCGCAGATTTTGCATTTTTAAAATTTCAAGAACAATTAAATTTTGTGAACGGATTTTAAACGGTAACTTATTTTTTTTGCACCATAAAAAGGGCATACTTTCAGCTTTCATTTGATACGAATTACGTCCAGATTTGTTAACCAAGAATTATAATAAAAAATAATGAAATGTTTAATAAAATCTGTTTAAAATAATGATGATGATGTGTTTTCTATCAGAATTAGATTCTACTAACAAAGCCAGACATACATAATTCATATCAAATGAAAACTGAAAGTATTCCCTTCCTTATGGTGTAAAAAAATAATGTTATCATTTATATTTATAATTCGTTTACAAAATTTGTTTCAAATGAATTTTTTTAAATGCAAGATCTACGGGGTAAATACGCTTCTTTTAATTAAGAAGAACTTTGCGTGACAAAAAATACCCATGCGCCAACTTCCTCGGTATATGGTTCAAACCATTGAGTAAATAATAATAAAGAGGCGCAACTGTCAAGGTTTCGAGATTTTGGTGTTGTATTTTTTTGCCAATAACTGCAGAATTATCTACAATATTTAGGGCTATGCAGCCAAATTACAAATACCTTCCCGTAGCACTAAAAATTGATGACAATCCTGAAGCTATTGGTGAAGAAATACAATACTAAAATCTCGAAACTTTGACAGTTGTTCCTCTTTATTTCTTTACTCAATGGTTCAAACATAACATCCTGCAGGAGCCTATTTGTGTTTTTCCATTTTTTCACATTTCCCGTTTCCGACGCCATTTTTTAAAACAATTGCCGATTTTGGGCATATGTATTATGAAAATCGGAATTTCATGACCAAGAAAATGTAAAAATATACCGGGTGTAACATTTACAATACGAAAGTTGATGCCATTTTTGGCTAGACCGCGGAAGTAACCTCGCAAGTAGGCACTTATTGAGTCATGTTTCAAAAAATTTTTATTGCGGGGAAAATATTATTTGGCACCCAAATCTCTCGCCATGACTTGATTCGCAGTCATAATACAATTAAACTGTTGATACGGAAATGCATCAGCAGGTAACTGATTGGCCACTCTATAAACCATGGGGGTGTTTCGGTGTTTCAGTATCTGCGAAGAAAATGTCGAAATCTCCGTTATAAATTCCGAATAGGTAGGTACTGTACATACCTGGACTACACGGTCAAAATAGCCTTTCTCACAAAGGGTTTTCACAAATAGTTATAAATTATATGACCATAGTATTATACTAATTTCCCTGTATAGTCGAGGTCAGGGGTCGGAAGGGGTACCTTTTTTTTGTCAGAGCGCCAATCTAGAGACCCACCCCCGTTTTCGAGGTCGCTGAACACGATGGTAGTGGTCCAAACTTTTTTTCCTCGGAAACCCCTCAAATTGGCAAGAAACCACCCCCAAATCGCCCTTCCGCTTACAAATGATTTTCGAATCCCTTTTTTGGCCTAGTTAAGACTTCCTCGAGTACAGAGGTTCGGTCTTCCAGGCAGATGAGCCAAGCCACCCCCACCCCCTGATTTCCACCCCCTCCGTAGGGGTGAAAAATGTATTTTTTCATGAAAAAACCTTCTCTCTAGTAATTTTTAAGTAAACCGGCCTCGTGTTTGCACGATTTTTTTTGTATTTTTATATATACCGGGTGTAAACGAATAGTGGGCCACCCCTGTAACTTCCTCGTTTTTTAAGATATCGGCATAAAATTTTGCATGGTGAAATTAGGTAAGATTTCCAACTTTTTGAGACTTATCCGCCATATTTGTCACTTCCGGTTTCACGGGAAATGACCCCAATAGTCTTTTCCAATTGGACCACACTGTATGTTTTTATGTTTTTGAAATAAAGATCACATTTTGGATACATTTATACTATTTTGAACAATTTGTACAGGGTTGCACGAAAAATAATTCGTATTTTAGTTGTCAATCTAGATGGCTGCGAATATGTTAAAATTATTTTTGTTCCAATGTAATTCATATAAAAAATACGAATACGTCAATATGTCCAATAATACATCATACAGGGTGCTCTAAACTCATTAAATTCACATTTTTTAACATAACTCTTTTTTTTAATATCATGATATGGGTCACCAGAATATTCAGAGAGCTCTATTTAGTAGGGGTTAAACGGTACCAAAAGTTCCGTACTGTGTAATCGTTACCGGCAGGAATGGCAGTTTTTTTAAAGAAATTTATGATTTATATCATAAAATATTAACACAAATATACAGGGTTGATCAAAATTTAATTGAAGTTAGATATAAATCGTAAATTTCTTAAGATAAATTGTAATTCCTACCGGTAACGATTACACATTACGGAACTTTTGGTACCGTTTAACCCCTACTAAATAGAGCTTTCTGAATATCCAGGTGATTTAGCTCATCTGCCTGGAAGACCGAACCTCTGTACTTGAGGAAGTCTTAACCAGGCCAAAAAAGGGATTCGAAAAGAAAATCATTTGTAAGCGGGAGGGCGATTTGGTGGTGGTTTTTTGCCAATTTGAAAGGGTTGCCGAGGAAAAAAAAACTTTGGACCACCACCAACGGGTTCAGCGACCTCGAAAACAGGGGTGGGTCTCTAGATTGGCGCTCTGGCAAAATAAAGCAAAAACCCGAAAAAATCGCGACTCCTGACCTCGACTAGTAAGATTTATAAGCTACGTAGATACTTTCAGGCAGAAAAATATATTAAAGCTAAGGGCGTTAAAGAGTACTTAATGTTAATGTTAATAATGTTAATAGTTGGTGGCATTTTTGACTTATGTCCTTCATGTTCATGTTCAAGGTCGTCGTAACGTATGCAAATAATTTAAGTACCTACACTTTATTTTTTGTACATCCCCAAAGGCGTTAGATCTGGGAAACCATTTTATCGTCTTTTTTACCATTTACCAGCCAAGCCGTTTCTTTTAATTACTGCATAACTTGCCGCCGCGCCATAGTGATCTATTTTTTGGAGTTTTACATTTTTTTACACTATTCTATTTTTTTACGAAGTTTAAATCATTTAACTGAGTATTAAACGAAAGATAATATTTTCTAAGAAAAATGAATAGTGCCATATACCCCAAAAAACAAACATGATGCAGCTACGGACACGTGTTTCTTGTATTTATTTAGCCCCGCCAAACATCACTCTTTTATTTATATTTGCCTAGGTAGAAATTGAGCAGTGCGCATAGAGCTCTCTGTGCTGACTGTTATCATTGGAGGCCATAAATTGGCACATGGTGCACGAAAGCACAAATTTGAGTACTGTGTGCTGCTACTTTCTAACCGTTCATAGTTATTGTTTCTGATGCTATCCACACGGATCCATTAAGCTACGCTACGCTGATGAGGAGCAATAACTCCGAAACACGTGTCCGTAGCTGCATCATGTTTCTTTTTTGGGGTATATGGCACTATTCATTTTTTTTTGTATTTATTTAGCCCCGGCAAACATCACTCTTTTATAATATTTTCTCTTAGTCACCAGAGTCTTCAGAGCAAACTCATCTGTAATTTCCGAAAAATTTTACTTAACCATGGGCTTTAGTTGCCAATTTTTGTAAGAGGGTAGATGTCATTTAGGTTGACCTTTATATGATTGCGAAAGAAATCATTAGATTTACATGATCATTAGAGTGTTTGTGGCCTTGAAAAATAAACAGAATTAAGTGAGGCGGGTGGTGTTGAACTTCATTAACTAATATATCTGAAGTTGACTGCAAGGCAATTTTACGTTGCCTAGTACTAAGACTCTAATAAAGATTTTTGTAAAAATTATATTGAGCAAACTCAATTAGATACCGAAATCGTTTAGGAACTAATTACCATTAGTTAAATTCGATGTCTTTGAACCTCAGTTTTGATCAACCAATTACGGCTGTTCATATTAGTGTTCTTTTCACTTTGTATTAAGGACCCATCAGGAATAGACCACACGAACCCTACACCAATCTCTTAACAAAACCCCATATTTATTTTTGCTGACTAAATAATTCTATTTAAGATGTGTATTGATAATGTCTTCTTATGTTAAATCCAAAATATTTATATCCAAATGTGTTTTTTAAAGATTTTTCTCATGCAATTAAACTGTTGTCACACTTTTGGCTAACACATTGATCTTTTTCCCTTTATTCATGAACTTGAGATAGCCTATAGATCTCCATGATTAATGTTGGGTCTATAATAGAATGCAAAGAGAGCATTGATAAATTATATAAGAAACATTTCAAATCAAAATTTTGGTTAATATGACTAATGGTCGACAGGTAGGTTAACGTACCTGCCTCTCACCCAAAAGTTCCGAGTTCGATTCCCGGTCGTGGCAGGAAAATACTGTGAGAGGGATTTTTCCACTATACACGGATATTGGATGTATGTGCCTTATTGTGCCTTGTCTTTAAATGTGTAGCCCCGGGATAAATGGCTATAAAAGCACAGTTAGCTCACTTAATATCCTGATTTTATTTTTCCAATACTCAATGACTCAGAAAGAAACGTTTTTCAGCAGTCATGGCTCCCTAGATGTCAACTTAAATTATCCTAAAAAAATGTTTGAGGTTATGTTTCTTCCTCGAAGTTGATACCATCGTATGCAGAATGACTCTCTGAATCCAAAAATGTAAAAATATACAGGGTGTTCCATTTAAAAAATAGATGTACTTACGGTCATTTCCAGTGAAACCGAAAGTGCTAGAATCATTTTATTAACATGCATTAATTCAAATTTACTTGTTTTTGCAACTGCCAAAATTTCAAAATGATATCTGCAAAAACAAGGAAATTATAGGGGTGAGCCTAATTTCATTTACACCAGGTATGTGGTGTCAAAGACGTACATATCGTCTTTGGTGGTGTTAATATTATTAAAATTTAATTTAAAATTTATGTGCCTTATATCCTAACGAAAAACCTAATAAATTGCCCTCTACAATATCTCTTGGTTCCCTTGTAGTATAAGAAACCTACCTTTATTGAGTTCAATTTAAAAAATACCTGTTGGTAGTCGACAGCCAGTTATTACTAAATTAGCTGTACTATTTGTATAAGAAAATCAATTACTACTTAAATCATCTATATTCAAACAAATTTGGGACAAACATACCAATTATTATTTCGAAGTACTTAGCTGAGATTAAATTTTTTTTTATGCCCCGGAAAATTAGAACGATGGCAGCTGGCCAAGACACTCCTCGAGTTCGGCGTCTAAAATATGTATGGTGAACATGTACCAATGATAAGATGAATTTCCATGTCGATATCTAGTCTAGGTATTAAGTCTAACACATATTTTTGTTGAGCGTCAAATTTGTAACTATCTCAAATTTTACATGTCCCTTTGTTCGGTAGTCAAAAAATAGGTACTTAAACCTTTTCATCTGCATGTCTACAAATACACACTGGAATTAAGGTTAACCATCTTCAAATGCATGTTCGCCTCATAAGTCGAACAACAATTAAATATTTATATTGTAGTAAAAATAAAATTCGTAAGTGTAGCTCACTTTTCATTGTGTTGTAAAAAAAAATAATTATGAAACCTATACATAAACCATATAAGCGAGTATAAAACAATACGTGACGATTTCTCATAGAGTGCCCCGAAGAGCGAATATTAAAGAAAAACCTAACCTAAAAACGCTTTTTTTAGGTTAAGGGGTAGTTCCGGCGAAAAAATTTAGTCGTCTGATACGTGTTTTCAAACAGCACGTTGAAGTCTATAATACCATAAATTTTGAACTATCCTATATGAACAACCCCGGTGATACGATGGAGTGAATTTTAGGATGGACGACCCTGTATCTCGAAAAAGAGCGATGTCAGAAAAAACAGATATATACCAAAAAATCAAGTATTTATCGGTGATAAACTGCCATATATTTTATTTTTAATTAGTATTGTCTGTGAGCCACAATAAAAAAAAGGGTAGCTCACTTTTCATTTCATCGAACTTGTTATTTAAATTAGATAACAACGGGGAATTTCGATTTTTGAACTTTAAAACTATTATAGAGGTCAAAGTTATATTTGGATGTCACTTTTAGTATACCGATGAATTTCCGAGAATCAGACACTATTGAAAGAAAAAAGAGTCCTGGAAAACCAAGAAAAGGAACAGTGAAAGCGGTCGACGATGTTAGAGGTACGATGAATAACAATTGTAACTCGTCCAGGAGGTTGAACCAAACAATTTTTTTAAAGAAGGATCTACATTTTTTGCATATCTTTCCGTATTCTGGATACCAAGAAGATATGGTTTCATCTCAGTCGTTATGTGAATAATCAGAAATAATCAGAATATGAGAACGCTCAAAGTAGGTCTCTTAGTAGCAATTTTAGGATGCACATTTTTATATTTAGCACATGTTGAGACCATTCATCGTAATTACATCACAATAAGATCACTTGAGAATATTTTCAGCAGCAGCAGAATTGATTGTACTTACCGCAATTCAATTTTTTTCAAAATTTGCGTTGAATTTTAGATAAAAATTTGTGGCTGTCTTCCAACATCGTGGTTTCGGATTCTCCCTGTTTCCTCACTGGAAAAAACAAATCTATCGAAACAATCCACAAAAATCTTGGAAAAACAATAATAATGATGACAATTTCTAATTCCATTCACTCATATTATTGAGTCTCTTTCAACCACTTAGATCTAATGATTTTTTTAAATAATGTCATTTACACATCCATATTGAAAAAATCACTACAGTCACTATTATGATTTTACGAAACAGCCGTGTGATGTTTCTAAATCACTTTTATTTTCTAAAAGTATACAGGGTAGCCAAAAATGAATTTTAAATTCATAACTATTCGAATTGAATTTTTTCAAATAAACCGTCCTGAGTATTTTTCGACGATGTGATGTAGAACTGAAGGACAAACATTTCTATATGTATGTTCCTATGGCTGTTTGTAACTATTGTGGACTTATTGAGCTAAGTGTGATATTCAACAGTAAACATTAAAAAACGAAAGAATTTTCAAATAATTAAAAGAGAAAAAATCACATCGTCAACACGACAGGATTGAGAAATGAGAATATTCGCGTGTAGATGCCATTATTTCAACAAATAAATCATTGCATCCAAGTGTTTGGAAGGGAGTTAATAATAATATAGAAATGGAAGAAAGCTTCAAAGAGGCCTTAAAAAATATATTGACATACGTGGCAATTAAATTCAAAGAAAAAGCTCTTGACTCTGTAGAATTGTCTTGGCTCACACTGTATACCTAATCTAAATATTTTCCATGATGATGTGATGTAATGTATTGATCACGAAACCGGTTGCAATAAAAAAGAATTTTGTGGGAACAAGACCTTTGTTGTTTTTCTTCTTCTTAAATATTTTCCGTTTATATACTCTAAATCAAGTTTCTGGTTATCACAGAATTCGACATATCGAAGTCGGACGCAATATTACCTTATCTTGTAGGTATAGAAATTTTTGTTTTTTATTATTTTCATATAAGTATTTTACCAAAGCATGATCAAAATTTTAGAAAATATATAATGTAAACGGCCATCCTTGTACATGAAATAAGCCAATATATCTATCTATTAGACATAAATATTAAATTGATTTAAATCAGATAATTCCATGTAAACCCCTTAGATTAGATGTATTTAACACCATAGATAATAATAATGTATAGCTACTGTTAAAGGTTTTAAAATAGGCCATAAATACTGTTAAGTAACCACAAACCATTTATATTTTAATTATATATAAGTTGACTCGGATACTACTAACTATTTATTTTTATAGTATAGTTAACATTGTGTTATTGGTTTACCTCAATTTTAATCTTTTATCGGCAAGATATTTGTGTATATGATTTGTTGATGCAGAGGTAAAATGTAAGTGTTGTTAACACCCTTATTACAAGCTTTTATTTAACTTCACTTGTTAGAGGGTCGGGTCATCTTGTAGTTCAATCCCCTCACTTCTCGATGTCCGATTGTATTAAAATTTTTTGCTTCTAAGAATAATTCTCAGTGACAATAGAAAACAAAAACATCTGAACAGAGAAAAATTCAAAATTGCGGTCAACATTTAATTTCACTTGCAAATTAGGATCAAATCTTATAGTCCAATTTTCACCTACTTCCCTACCAAACAAAATTTAAGCATTTTGAGCAGTTGTTAAAGTAAATAAGAAAATCTTGGTTTGATCTGGCTCTTAAATTTTGTTTTGACGAGAAAAGGAAAAAATTAGTCCACTTATCTAATCATTTTAGAGCATGCATTTGAATATTAAAATGAATTTATCTCGAAAACGGTGCCTCCGATCGAAGTTACACAAGAGGACATTTTCTTTGTGAAAAACTCTGACAATTCATAATTTGAAGTCAAAACTCAAAAAAATTTACAAATAAAAAAGTTGCGGTAATTTTTACCCCCCACCCCTACAGCTTGACCCATCCTTGGTAAAAATTTCGAGATGATATTTACCTCATTTTGTTAGGCTTAGAAAGTTTAGTGGATGTGCAAAATTTCATTACTTTAACTTGAACAGTTTCGGATTTAATAAATAAAAACCGTCTTCAAGGATGCACCTTTAAAGGGCTGTAGCTCCCTTAGGAAGCATTTTCGGGGCCATGTTTATAGGAACTTTTTTTACTATTTTTGGACGTAGAAACTGATTGCAAAATCTTTCTAGCTAATTTCGGGACACCCTGTATAGGTCTCTAGTGAGTCTTTAGACATAATCACATTTGATTTTAATCAGTGGCCTCCGATTCTAAATGGAAAAATGGAGTCGATTTTCAAGAAAAAAGTATTAGCAATTTTTTTTAGGAAAAAACTAGTACGATATTCTTAATCAGCACCTTTGGAAACCCCTTTTACTCCAGGAAACGTAGGCTCAAGGTGGAAAACTATATAGGATTTGATTTTTATTTTTTTTTATACTGATCTTGGGATGCTCTATTTGGGTCTGAGTTTGTGGGACACAGCTGTCCCCGGAACATCCCCATCCAGCCCCCCAAAGGGCTTTTTTTTGCTTTTTGCTTTATATCGAGCTTCCGGTGCATTATATCGCAAAAGTACCTATATTGAAAATTGAAGAGGAATAAACAGTCTACAACATGCGCCATGTTTGGTTGTTGTACGTCAAACCGTTTCTTTGCACGGGCACCTCAAAGTTGGCCCTCCGTTTGAAATAGACACTTCGTAATTTTTTTATTGTGGCTCACAGACAATACTAATTAAAAATAAAACATATGGCACTTTATCACCGATAAATACCTGATTTTTTTATATATATCTGTTTTTTCTGACATCGCTCTTTTTCGAGATACAGGGTCGTCCATCCTAAAATTCACTCCATCGTATCACCGGGGTTGTTCATATAGGATAGTTCAAAATTTATGGTATTATAGACTTCAACGTGCTGTTTGAAAACACGTATCAGACGACCAAATTTTTTCGCCGGAACTGCCCCTTAACCTAAAAAAAGCATTTTTAGGTTAGGTTTTTCTTTAATATTCGCTCTTCGGGGCACTCTATGAGAAATCGTCACGTATTGTTTTATACTCGCTTATATGGTTTATGTATAGGTTTCATAATTATTTTTTTTTACAACACCCTGTATTCGAAATTTTTTTTTTTTATAGATGGTTCTAAAAAAAATATTTTTTTAACGTTTTCTAATACGCATATATTTTTACTATATGCCATCTACTTTGTATACCTCTATAAGGTTTGTTAATTAAACTACCTCTTCACCCCAAAATCTATACCGCGGCGTAACAGTTTATCAGAAAATTGCATTATTCATGTTATGCACATATTCTATACGCATGTATGTATTGCAAACGTTTTCCTCAAATATTTTCTCTGAGGGTTATTAAAAACAAATATTCTTTTACCTCCTTTTAATACGCATGTATTATGTAGCTACTACGTACAGTATTCTTCTGTTCTAAGTGTATTTCCGACAAAAATACATTGACAATGAGTTAACGTTTATTATGCTGACTGTACTCCTTTCCACATCACCTGAGAGGTAGAGTATTTGGCGCGTTTTTTTTAATTGTGTTATCCCCTTTAGGCCTACTCCACAGCGATAAATCGTCCCCGTTAATAAAACTTGCATCGCTTAATTCCGGAAGGACCCGATTGCGCTACGTCCTCTTCGAAATCAATGTCAAGTTCGTCCACATCTTCTGTAACGTCCGCATCACCTATCAGTTGTTCATCGTCGTAGTCCTCTTCCACATTAATTTCGATTTCTGGCATGTTCGTACAGCCTTCGTTGCAATTTGTGCAAATAAAGCAGTTTAAGCCTGGTTTACGACGCCCGCACGCGCGGCGACAGTCGTTCTTGTGTCTACACTACAGTCACAAGCTCTTGAAAAATTACTGAGTCTTATTTCCTGCAAATGCAAGAAGGACTGTCGCCGCGCGTGCGGGTGTCGTAGAGCAAGTTTAAACTGCTCAAGTATTTGCACAAATTGCAACGAAGGCTGTACGAACATGCCAGAAATCGAAATTAATGTGGAAGAGGACTACGACGAGGAACAACTGATCGGCCATGCGGACGTTACAGAAGATGTGGGACACTGATTTCGAAGACGACGTAGCGCAACCGGGTCCTTCCGGAATTAAGCGACGCAAGTTTTATTAACGGGGACGATTTATCGCTGTGGAGTAGGCCTAAAGGGGATACCACAATTAATAAAAACGCGCCAAATACTCTACGTCTCATGTGATGTGGAAAGGAGTACAGTCAGCATAAGTAACGTTTACTCATTGTCAATGTATTTCTGTCGTAAATACACTTAGAACAGAAGAATAGTAGCGACATAATATATGCGTATTAAAAGGCGGTAAAAGAATATTTGTTTTTAATAACCCTCGGAGAAAATATTTGATTAAAACGTTTGCAATACATACATGCGTATAGAATATGTGCATAACATGAATAATGTAATTTTCTGATAAACTGTTACGCCGCGATATAGATTTTGGGGTGAAGAGGTAGTCTAATTAACAAACCATATAGAGATATACAAAGTAGATGGCATATAGTAAAAATATATGCGTATTAGAAAACGTTAAAAAAATATTTTTTTTAGAACCATCTATAAAAAAAGAATTTCGAATACAGGGTGTTGTAAAAAAAATAATTATGAAACCTATACATAAACCATATAAGCGAGTATAAAACAATACGTGACGATTTCTCATAGAGTGCTCCGAAGAGCGAATATTAAAGAAAAACCTAACCTAAAAACGCTTTTTTTAGGTTAAGGGGTAGTTCCGGCGAAAAAATTTAGTCGTCTGATACGTGTTTTCAAACAGCACGTTGAAGTCTATAATACCATAAATTTTGAACTATCCTATATGAACAACCCCGGTGATACGATGGAGTGAATTTTAGGATGGACGACCCTGTATCTCGAAAAAGAGCGATGTCAGAAAAAACAGATATATACCAAAAAATCAAGTATTTATCGGTGATAAACTGCCATATATTTTATTTTTAATTAGTATTGTCTGTGAGCCACAATAAAAAAATTACGAAGTGTCTATTTCAAAGGGAGGGCCAACTTTGAGGTGCCCGTGCAAAGAAACGGTTTGACGTACAACAACCAAACATGGCGCATATTGTACACTGTTTATTCCTCTTTAATTTTCAATATAGGTACTTTTGCGATATAATGCACCGGAAGCTCGATATAAAGCAAAAAGCAAAAAAAAAGCCCTTTGGGGGGCTGGATGGGGATGTTCCGGGGACAGCTGTGTCCCACAAACTCAGACCCAAATAGAGCATCCCAAGATCAGTATATAAAAAAAAAAAATCAAATCCTATATAGTTTTCCACCTTGAGCCTACGTTTCCTGGCGTATTTGTACAAACTTACATCGTAGTGGATTCAAAGGTGTTTGAGAAAGGGGCAGTCAAAACAACAATTTCTTCAACTAAAAATAATGTTTATCTGTAAAATGAACTCTCAAATGAAAAAAATGCATTCTTCATTTTTTGTTCAGAATAACGTATTGTATTGATTTTACAGCAAAATAATTATTTATTTAATAAGGCAAAAAATTTTAATTAGTACATACCTACCATTTTTCTAAGAGATAATCTTCATTAAAGACCTAAGAAAATAAAAGCATAACTTTTGTTTTCATTGCTTATTCGGATATCAGATGAGCGAGATATGAGGGTGGCTCCATCAAAAGTGGGACACACTGTATATTATATAGTTTTATATTTGACATGTAAGGAATCGATTAAGAATGCATCTGAAACAATAAATATATGATATCTTATTTCACATCGAGATGGAACTGAATTACTGGAAGATTACAAAATTTTGGAAATTGGTGTGAAGATGATGAAAAATTAATTTTGAAACTTCGTTTGTGCAATAGTTTTTTATTTTTGCTATATTATTGTCCCATAAAACGTGTTTTCTATATAAAAAGTGAAATCCGGTTTAGCATTTCTAATAAATCAATTATTTAGTTTTCAAGTAGTTTCGAAACTAGTAAGTTTTAATTTTAGAAGGTACATTTTAAATTGAGGCATTTTGAAAATAATTATGTTTCGGTTACCTACCATTAAAAACACAAATACATACGTACAGGGTTATTGATTATAAATGCCCCCCCCCCCTTAACTTCGTTATTTTTTCAAACAAAAGTTTTAGGGCATTCTATGAATTTTCTTTCTACCATTCAATAGAATACAGGGGTGCCTCACTGCCTCATAAAAGCCGGACAAACCAAATTTATATTTTTAAATACAACACCCTGTATATTTTCGAATATTATGAAAGTCCTCGTTTCCCGATTTCAAATACTTATGTTGACATTTACTGTGGCCATTTTCGATAAAAAAAATGTATTGTGGAAAATGGGGACATTTATTACAATAATTTTTTAATCTTTAGTATGTATAGAATCTTGTTATTATTAAAAAATTCGTACTGTTTTCTTTTATTGAAAAACTGAAATATTGATTTAACTAATAATAATTATGCATAGACATAATAGTAAACGGCAACATATTATACATTTTTGAAATCAGGAAAACGAGGTCTTTCATAATATGCAAAAATACACATGGTGTTCCATTTAAAAAAACTTAAAGTTGCTTTGTGCCGCTTTTATGAGGCTCCCTGTATACTATTGTATATGGTTGTAAAAAAATCATAGAATGCCCTAAAACTTTTGTTTGAAAATTTTTTTTATCTCAAAAAATAACGAAGTTAAGAGGGGGTTCCATTTATAGTCAATAACCAACCCTGTACATATAGATACAGGAAAACCTAGTTATTTGTTTTGTTCTTTATATTTAGAATTCGTTTGAGTTTGAATATAATAAGAAAAATAATGTACCTAATAGCCGTATTAACAATTTAATATGACTACAGAACCAACAACGAGAATTTCTTACTGCTTTCTTCCCTGATCTCTGGGATCACAAAAATTGACGTCTGGCATTTATTTACACGTGCTAATTTACTATTCAACAAACTTAGGTATTTTACATAAAACCTTTATTATCTAATACCCTACTTTTAAACATTTGACGAGTTTGAAACAGTATGAATTATTTCCGATTATTGATTTACTTTCTCTTTCGTCAATTGTCAACCCTATTTTATGACTACATGATATCTGAAATGGTTAAAAGCTTCATATTGTTCTGTTTATCTCGCAGTATAACCCATTAGGACTTGAGAAAATCCCCCAAACTGTATAGGTAAAAATTTTCCCATTTTAATTTAACAGGCGCACTTTCTACTACGAACAATGTAGTTATAGAATTCATTGCCCAAACATACTTTCATCTATTCTCATTTTTTCGATCAGAGCCTGCGCCCTACATGCAACAAGTCTTAAGTGTGTATTGGTGATCATTAAAAAATTCGTCCCATCAATCTATATCCTTTCACCTACGTGATTTTAATCATTTTTTTTAATTACACAATGGAAGTTTAGAGATCTTAAATTTTACGAAGAACACTTGCATAATCTTGCACATAGTTTTGGGTTTCTCCTTATAATTAGCCACCCCACTACAAAGTTTATTAGAAGAAATACAGAAAAATTTTATACACAAAAGTTGCAGTAGTTTTCCTGTATTTCAATAATCTCTCAATAAAACAAACAAATGACAATCGCAAAATCGCGAAATTCTATAAACTTAGAAATCCTTATAATTTCCTGATTTTCCATAAAAAACCCTAAGTTTACAGAATTTCGTCATTTTGCGATTATCATTTGTTTGTTTTATTGGCAGATTATTAATATTTAGGAAAAATACTGCAACTTTTGTATATAAAATTTTTCTGTATTTCTTCAAATAAACTCTGTAGGGGGGTGGCTAATTAATTATAAGGAAATATCCTGTACATACATCAGTATTATGATATACGGTGATCATTGAGTAGCATTGCCAAGTACCTATTAAATATTAAATATTTTGATTTGAAAATACATGTGTTTTATTAAACTTCGATAAGTAATCGTGTAAGACTTCGATATATTATATTATATAAAAATACATTTCGCAGTAATCAAATAAATATATTGTTAAAATATAAAAAAAATTATTTTCAGCAGTATGTTTAGTTGAAACGTAACACTTCAATCGACATCCCTATTTTCTCAATATTTTGAAAGGGACCACCCGGTATTTCTTTATTTATGCTTGCCTCTTATTAGATTATCATTTATTTGTTTTTAAATTATCAATTTATATTAATAATTTCCCTGTACCTAAAATTGTAATTTTTATAAGTTATACCACAACCTAGTTTAAAAAGAAAAAAGCACCTCATTTGTGACCATTTTATATATTATTTAATACACTTTTATTAACTAAGTACTATTATTGTTGTACTAATTTTGCAATGAAATGCATATTAGATATTTTATATTTGTTTCGAACATTATTTTCTATTTTGTTTTTAAATCGTAACGTAAATTTACACATATTTTGTTGTATGAATCTTCACTGGAAAAAATCTAATTTTGTTAGGTCTGTTGACCTACAGAAGGCCAGCGAACTGGTCCACCTCTTCCAATTCACTTTCAGAGAACTCATTATTTAAGTAGTTGCGTGATGTGTAGGTGCTCCGTCATAGTGCTGCCACATCCTAGAGTATAGAGGAAACATTTTGATTTTCCAATAGCTCTTTTAAATTATCTTGCAAGAAGGCAGGGTTGCGCCTTACCATTTCTTCAAAACAGTCCGATTTAACGATGCCGTGATATTGTCTCTTACAATCCCTTTCCAAACAATAAGATATCCATTCTCTTGGACGATTCGAATGAATAAAAGACTACAGGAGCGTAGCGTAGGCGTAGTCATACAACTTTCATTTTCACTTTTATAAAACGAAAGATTTCATTATCAAATAATACTTTAATAATGCTGTAGCACAATACCTATGTTTTCCTTATTTCAAATGACGCTGTCATCTGTATCTAACTTCTCAACTATCAAGCGTTGAAGATATAGTAATTTTCAGCTATCTTGGCGTATATGTCATCACAATGTACGGGTTAAGTATTTTTTTATAATTGTGCATTAATTTAATAATAGTTCAAACATTAAATTAAGAACGTTTATTTATAAAAAATAAAATAAAAAAATTGAGGTAAAAATGATACAAAAGTGGCCTGTGTGCAGATGCATTTTATTATAATAAAAGTGTCCAATAATACCGGGTGAATTTCCGCTGCTGTGACCTTAAAACAACTTCGGAAATTATTTCTTCGCAAATAAGTCGCAAAAAGTGGCAATTACGAAATTTTTAATATACATAGGAAATTCAATTTTCTACAAAAAAAAAAAACAAAAAACCTATTTCAATTTTCCACTTATTTTTTCTCAACTCCGAAAGTTGAAAGAGCCTTTGTAACAGAATAAGGGATTTTTTTCATCCGCCGACTGTGTGTGTCTCAAAGTTGTTTCAGCTAGTACAGTTATTTATTGTACTAATTCTAGCACATTTATGTTTGAAAGAATATGCTAGTATCTCACGTACTACTATAGCAAGGAGATAAACCGCTAAGGCTGTCGTATGTATATATTATTTTCTTTGGAAGGAGTAGATACCCTCACGGGCCCTCATATACCTGTCAGTATGAGGAGTGTCAGACTTTTACTGACTAAAACCCCTCTCCTCGTATATATAGGCACACGGCGGAATCACCTCTGTATTACTTCACCACGTCCTATTAAGTGCTATCTAGGCTACTGACCGTTCTTCTTCCTCTTTTTTCTTTAAAATGGTTGTGATCATCTCAGCTATAGCTTTTCATGTTGTTTCGCTGTCCAACATGTGTTCTATTATATTTTCAGTCGTTAATGGCAAACCGGCTTGACTGATGCCCCTCTCTCTCTTATTTCAGCCCATCTCCTACACCTCAAAATTATGTGTTCTGGTGTGTCTGATTTTCCGCAGTAATCGCAGATGTCATTTTTTTTAATCTTGAAACGTAGTAGATATGTTTTAAAGCATCCATGTCCAGACAGGAATTGTGTCAGGTAATACCCGACATCTCCATGATTACGTTTTGCCAAGGGTGCGACTTCTGGTATTAACTTCTTGCTCCATAACGCTGTCGTGGTTTCTTGGATCCATTCCTCCTGCCATCTTTCCATCGTAGTCTCCCGTTTCCTGGCTTTTTGTGCAGTCTTGTTCCCGTCATTTTCTTATCTGCGTGACTTGTACTGACTTGTACTGCTGACTCTGTTCTATAAGACCTTGCAATTCTGGCTGGGACTTTTCTTTGTACCTTTTCTAGTATGTTTCTATATCTTGCCATTTTTGCCCAGGTCTTCCATGCGGGTGCTCCGTACAAAATTATACAGTTTACTACGCTGCCAAATATCCTTCTTCCTGCTTTTGGACCTCCGATATTTGGTATTAATCTGCTCAGGGCCACTGCTGCTCCTCTATCCGCCTTCTCTGCTACTCCTATTATGTGTACACCATATTCATGTTGTGATTTGTATACTGAGGTAATTTAAATGCCTAGACGCAATTTCTAAATTACCAGATTTAATCGTTTTTTCTTTTAGTGTTCTTCTGCAGGCCTTTCTTCCTCATCCAAATTCCGATTTTCTCCATTGTCCATGCTATGCGGTCTTCTATTTCTTCCCTCTTTTCCTATAATGATCATACCTTCCTGCATCTCTATTCTGAACACATTGTCGTAGTATAGATTCCAGAGCGTCAGTCCCAGCACTGATCATTGTGGTACTCCACATGTCATGTCCATTGTTAGGCTTTCCCCAATCAATATTTTCCTGCTTTCTAAACAGCTGCAGATTAGCTTTATCAAGTATGGTGCTATTTGTCTTTTCTCCAGTTCGCTAATTATTCCAGACCAAGGTGCTGAGTTAAGAACATTTTTTTACGTCCAGCGTTACCATATATAGCATATATTTGCTTGGGTGCCTTCTCGTTTCATTCACGATATTTTGTACAGTCTGTATAGCATCCATAGTCGACAGTCCTTTTCTGAAACCGTATTGAGTACCTACGTGCAAAGCCGTCTTTTTGCTCGATCTCCTCATCCAGTCTTTTATTTATAATTTGTTCGAGTAATTTCCAATTCGCATTTAACAGGCACAAAGGTCTATAACTATTGTTTTTCCCCGCCTATCTTGCTGGGTTTTTCTATTAGGGTTAACTTGCCTATTTTCCATTCCTTGGAAAAAGTTCCATATCTGATCGGCTTGCTTATAGTTTCCTGTGGTATTTAAGGTTTTTGCTCTGCGATCACCTTCATTACCTCTGGGGGATTCCATCTGTACCCGCTACTTTACCTGTCTTTATTCTTCGCCCTGCCTCCTTTATTTCCTCTATGGTACACGTTGGTATGTCATCTTGTTCAGTCTCTATTCTAGGCCATCTCTTTGTCTCGTGTTCCGGGAATAATTTTCTAGCTACTCGGATTTGTTCTTCGTCTGTGATTTCTATCGGAGTACATAGTCCTATCTTTCCAGTAACAATTATTTTAAATCCTGTGCCCCAGAGGCCTGTATCAACCTCCTGGCAAAGTAAGTTCCATGCTTGTATTTTACCTTTGATTGACTGCTCTTTCTACTTCTCAGCTCTGCTATTTCGTCGTTCCACCAGTGAACACCTCTACGTCTATTGTGAGCATATTTCTTTTTTAGTACGATATCACATGCGGTCTATTATCTCCGACAGTTCTTTTGCGCTATTCGTGTAATTTGGCTGCTTAGTCTTCTCTAGCAATTGTTCTTTATTCTCGATTTTGTATGTCCATCCTTTTTGTTGTTTCCGTGATCTCCATATGTATATTTCTGTGATAGCTTAGATTTTCTTCGTCGTCCACATACCTACCACTTACTTATTGTATGTATCTCCAATTCCATCTACCTTACCATATGCACCATAAAATATTTTGGATCAAATTGTTTGTGGTTGCGCAACAGGATAAGACAAAGTCTATGAATACCGAGTAACTTGGAAATGAAGAACGAAGATGTCCAGTAATTGGAAATTGAACAGTTCTTGTTTGAAGAAGATGAAATCACGAAACGACGAGATAAACGTGATACGACGAATGAGGATGGTGGCAATAATATGTAATGGTGTAGCCAGTGGAACGTATTTAACATACTCAGCAGATAATGGAACTTCCAATATCGATGGTGCTATCGATTCTAATTACATGGAACTGTTCAAAGGACTGATGACGAACCAATGGATTGTCTAAAAGATGGTGATAAACTGAGACAGATTTGTTAAGCAATGTATGTTGTGGCCATCCAATTTTCTATACCGGTGGGGGGAAACAAAATGGACATAATTGCCTGTTCTTCTTACTTCCCGAGAGGTAAGGCTGCAGCTCCTTCAGCTACAGTAAGGGCATTTAATCAACTACAGCAAGAGGAACATCCACCTGGTAAGTGAATGTGATGCAGTCACTATTTGATTACTTACTAGGAGAAGGGCTAAGTGTGAATACCACTGGCTCTGAACCAACCTTCATCACCAAAAATAGGAGAGAAGTTTTAGATCAGCGTCTTCGACGCCTCTTCAATCGAGATAAAGCTTCGAGCAACTGGGTCCAATATAGATCTGCTTTAACGAATTATAATAAGGAAGTTAGGAGAGTAAAAAGGGAATGACGGGGAGGAAGTTCTGCGAGATATTGCTTACCTATCAGTAATAGGATCCACAAGATTATTTCCAGAGAACCAGTTAGGGACCTCGGCTCGTTAAAGCGACCAGATGGTACATTCACTGGGTCCGGACAGGAAACTTTGGAGCTCGTGGCACTAAATCATCTTCCAGGGAACTCGAGTTAAAACGGACTAGAGATACTGTTACCACTCCTAATCAGACTATTCAGAGTTAACTTGGTATGGTAATATATCCCATCCAACTGGTCGGTAGTTAGGGTGGTATACATACCAAAAATGGGTCGGACAGACCCAGAACCTAAATTGCTTAGACCAATTAGCCTGACATAATTTCTGTTGAAGGCCCTGGAAAGGTGCTGGATAGACATGTCAGAGGAAATATCCTCTTAATATACACCAATACTTGTGGATGATCTACTTGCTATTCTAACCCTGTGGGATGTTGAGGTTCAAGTATATACGGACGACCTAGTGATTCTGGTAGGAGGAAACTCTAATGGGATAATTTCCAATCTCCGTATTATATACGGTACATAGCTGGTGTGAGAGAGAACAGATCTGTGAATCCTCACAAAACAATAGTACCATCAGAAAAATAAAGACGGGTAATTTAGAACCACCTTCTTTATCAGGTGAAATTATTCCATTTGCAGAGGAAGCGAAATACCTAGGAATTACACTAGACAAATCATTGGACTGGAGCCCCCTCATGGAGAAGGTGATCTACAAGGCAATGTTATCCTTGTGGACATACTGAAGAATTTGCGGAAAATCCTCAACAAATATACGAGTATTAGCTTTACATTACAGACATACCGTTGGTAGCTTATGGCTCCACAGTTGGTCGAAGGGGCTACAACGAATGACCAAAAACAAATTCTCTGAAATACAGAGACAAGTATGCCTGGCGATAACTGGGGCAATAGGAAAGCTGCTATGGAAATTCTCATGGATTTAATCCCTCGTCACATATATCTGAAGAGAGAAGCCAGGTGGACGACATACAGACTGCGACAAGTGGCCATCAATATGCCGCAGACTAGCATCATGGAGCACAATGGGCTGCTGGATGACATAAAATGTCACAGTATCCTAGGAATGGTCTGAGATGTTATGCCAACCCTGTACTGCCCTTGAATATCCTATTTCCTGGAAGAGACGAATGAGATCGAAATAAGATCGATGCACTGAGGGCGGACAGCTGTTGGTTTACAAATGGCTCCAAAACTCCTGAGGAACTGGGGCCGGTGTGTATAGCTGCAAACCAAAGGTGAGCAAGCCTGAGAAACAACGCAACTATATTCCAGGCTGAAGTTTACGCCATGGAACTGTGTTTGCGGAAGCTGGAACAAACGCATTCCAAGTGCAGATCAATAAAAATATTTTCAGACAGTCAAGCAGCCCTCAAGGCTCTTGAATCCTATCATTGTAATTCTAAAAAGGTATGAAACTATCGCAAAGTCTTAACCCAACTGGGAAAAACAATGTGACTCTGGACTGAATCCCTGATTCCCTGGACACTTGGAATGGAGAGCAATGCATTAGCCCACTCTCTAGCTAGGGAAGGTGTGAGATCACAATTTATTGGACCAGAACCTATACTCGACATATCGTCAAGTACTGCCAAAGCAGCAATCTCAGCCTAACACTCCAGCGCTAACAAGACTTACCATGATTAGTCCATTCAAAGGCGTTCATAACGTATCCTCGAAATTAAGAAGTAAGAACCTATTAGAGCTAAATAGGCTACACCTAAAGACTCTAATGGGCCTGTATACTGGGCACTGCAAACTAAATCACCATCTACACAGAATTGGACTGGTGGAAAACGCTGAATGCCGTCTGTGTTTAGAGTCATTATTCAGCAAAGGACAACTTATGCCAGAGAACCTGGGCGGAATCTCACCCCACTAAGGTCATCAGTTTTATCAAAAGACTGAACCTATTAGGTGCCACAATACACCAAGTGGTCGCAGTGGAGGGTCCTCACGGATATACCATACCGTACCATCCATAATTTTTTCTCCAATAAAAACTTCAAATTAGCAAGATTAGTGATTATTACAGTGTGTTACAACCAAAAAATTGAAAAGGATAAAAGTTTTTTATACCTGCCTTGAATTCGAAAATGACGATTCCTTCACTAACTAAGCGTATATATTCTCCGCCAGTAGTAGATTAAAGATACCTCTAATAGTGTTCGAATTCCCTTCATTGTCCTAGATTTTTGTAAAAATCATTAGCTCAGTGCTATGTGGAGCACATTAAGGATACTACTTTAACATTTGGATTTTAAAAAGCTAGTCTTCTTTCATTCTAAAGTTTTTACATAATATAAATATAAGTACCTATTTTAATAATATTAAGAATTATAACAGACTTATCGCCTGATTAAATCTACTTCGCAAATTAGCATGCCGCGGAGGCATTGGCACAGCCATAGCCGGGTGGAATTCGTAAGGCCTCAGAAGACCTTAACTGCTTCAATAATAATGACGTAGTTCGGTAGTTTACATTGTTTATGTTTACGGGCAGCTCTCCGTGAAACTATATTTGACCTGTTAACCTTAATATACAACGTTAAAATATACAATTACAGAAGAGTTGTAGGCTTTTAATTAACAGTAATAAGGTAGTGTAAACAATTTTGATTTGTATTTACTTCTTCTGGCTTTTAATATTGTTTTTGGTATTTTTTATTAGAGCTAGGTGTTGCCATTTTTATATATTTTATATATTTGACTAACATTATACGGGTGTACTGTCAGTAATTTTAATTTGAAAATCCAAAGTTAATCACACAATGTCTGAAATGAAATGTTAACTGTCGAGATGGTTTTTTGGGAATCCGTTTAATAATGGCGAAGGATCACTTTCGACATCAGTCGTATTTGACTAATTCATGTACAATGTATATTAAAGTGCTTCTAGTTTGTTTATTTTGAATCACCTCTTTACTGTTTCATAAATAAAGGTTTTAGTTATTTTCCGAAGAATCTCAAATACATACAGGGTCTTCCCGATAAGATCGAATCAACCCTCTAATTTAATAGTTTTATAGCGAATCTAGACTAGAGTCTTTGGCAGATCGTAGGATATCAATTATTTGGGGCCGTATTAACTTCCTGGCGAATTTCCACGGCCTATTCGATAAGTATTCCCAAAATTGGAAAAAATCTTATTCGGCATTTTTTTTATCGAATTTATAAGAAAATGTTACTCAAAATCCCCAAAAACCAAGTTTCATCAAAATGGGAGAAACTTTATTTTTTCTGAAGAAATTAATAAAAAAAATAAAAAATTAAAAAATCAGTTTAACTCCATAACATTTAACTTAAATGACATTTTAACGATAATATTTTGTTTCTCTCGACCGGGTCACCTTCAGAACGAATACATTTTTCAATCCTTTTTCTTAAATTCACTCTAACGTTTCTCAGTTCTTGAGGGCCTCTGTCGCACAACTCTTCTCTGTTTTTTGGTCTTGTTTTGTAAACCTTTTCTTTCAGTATCCCCCACCAATAGAAATATAAAGGTGTGATGTCCGGGGACCTGGGAGGCCACCTATTCATTTGTTGTTAAAAAAATCGTAAATCCATTCCCGTACAATAAAAGCATTGTGAATTGGAGCTCCATTTAACTGAAGTAACATGTTGTGGTATAATATTTGGGAAACAAGCTCTTCTAGCGCCTCTGTAAAATTAGTCCTAAGGAACTCAAAAAATCTAGCTACCGTCAAATTTTCTATGAAAAAAAATCGACCGATCAGAATAACACCAATTATAATCCCACACCCAACATTCACTTTTTGGGAATGCTCTCTTGCGGTTAAATACCCAGTAAGAATTGGCAGATGACCAATGTCTACTATTTCGAGCAGACACGATGCCGATAGTAGTGAAGGTTGCTTCACCAGTCCATATAATTTTGCTCAAAAATGTAGGATCATTTAAGAATTATCCTTGTAGCCAGTAACAAAATTCTAACCTCCTCTCCCGATCTCCCTCCTCCAAGGTATGAAGGAACTTTGGTTTAAATAGCTTTATTTTAAGAATTTTATTAATCGAAATACCTAAGATCCGAGACATTTGCTTAACACTTATCTTTGCATTATTTTCATTATTTCGCAAAAGATTCATGACAATCTCATCATTAAGATGAATTCGGTTTTTCAATGCTAATGTTTTACTCACTCTACCTGTAGAATTAAACATTTGATTTATTCTTATTACTGTCGTGTAGCATATTGGGGGACAATCAACTTGGAAAACTGATTTAATATTAAGAAAAATTTAAATAAATATTATAGAATTACCATCATTATTTGACAGTCTATGAATAATTATAAAATATTACTATATTACTGATTTTTTTTAATTTAACTTTTTTCAGATAAAATAAATTTCATCCCATTTTGATAAAATTTGCGATTTGGGGATAGCGATTCTGAGTAACTTTTTCTTATAAAATTTTTTCACGAAGACTGTTCAACATCGCCACAAATAATTAATTAATATCCGTGATGCTAAGCAAAATGTAACAATATTCATTTTTTTGCTCTGAGGCTACATAGCTACCGGAGGTTATTTTACCCGGCCTCTTTTCTACCGTGAATAACAAAGCTATGTAATTTATTACTATGTTATGTTTTTCTCTAATTTCCACTCACTTTGGGTCTTTAAAGTCAGTCTTCGATTAGCTACTGTGTCTTTGTCTATTTATTATCTATAATTCTTTCTCTAATTCTTTTGTCAAATTATGTAACTTGTTTAGGGATTCAGCTTACTGACTTAAAATTGAACTGTCATGGAACATTTTTTTATACTTATATTAAAGTCACTTTGGGATGTTATTACATTGTATTAAGCACTAATCCACAAACCCACAAACTCTTTTAATCAAAATTGCTGGAAAAAGATAGCATGATAAGGCATTGTCCAGTTGCTTAGGAGGTAACATAAGAGAAAATTCACAATAAATTTATTCAATACCAAATCGAGCTCACTTTGAAGTCAATGTCTGGTGTAAGATCATTGAACGTCTACACTATAACAGTTGTTGAATGGGTAACCAAGTGAATTGTTCAGAAGAAATTATCAAAGAAGTTGGGTAGCTTCTAAATTTAGAGAACGTATCATCTTAATAAATTACAAGTTATATACAAATTCAGTAATAATTTGTAAACTTCGGATTTCCATAATTATGGAAAGAGAACCAGGACAGAAAGGTATAGTAAGAGTAAACAACTAGCTGAAAGCTAGATGATAAATGATCGACATGAACATCTGAACATCTAGAAATAGACCAAAAACTCAGAAATATTTTAACCTACTAGCTAGCATCTCTATCTGCTTTGCTTCATTAAACTGTTAGCCAACATTAATGCCTTTTACAATTACGTAGGAATTTCCTCCAGATCATACATATTTCCAAATTAATCTCTTCCAAGAAGGACTACTTTTGTGATATAGGTATTACTTATAAAAAAATCATTTTCTATTCTACATGATTATATTTTCGGATCATTTGCTTCTTACTTAAAATACAAGCTTTTGCAACAGCTTCAACAAATATTACTAAGACTAATTATATGAATAAAATTGGCATGCTTACTATCAGTCTTAGCATTTGCCTGTACGAAGTGATCATTTTTTTTAGTTAAAAAGGGGGGGGGCCTTTTTAACTTTGTTGTTTGGAAAAGGAAAAAAGTGTAAAGACAAAAATTTTAGTTATTTTTACGTAGATTTTAAATACGATATCAGAAAAAACAATTGAGTAATGCCAAAAAAAGTTATAATGCAAACTTGTGCTTTTTGTTTGATAACATGCTGTATGTTTTTGCGGAATATGAAAGAGCATGAAAATAGCTTTCAAAAACACTGTATACATATTTATCTTTTGCGGTTTTTGAACTATTTACTTTTTCATGAAGCGTTTTACTATACAAAAATCACAAGTTTGTATTATAAGTGTTTTTAGCGTCACTCAATTGTTTCTCTGATATCGTATATAAAATCTACGCAAAAATAACTAAAACTTCTGTCCTCACACTTTTTTCTTTTTCCAAAAATAACAAAGTTAAGGGGGGTGTAAAAATATAAATGATCACCCTGTACATTGGTTAGTCAATGAATTTATTGATAAACAGTGTGAAAAACGTGCACTTGTCCAAGAAAATCCAAAAGTCCAAAATTGGAATAAAACTGCAATGTTTAAAAAACAATTACTGAAGTGACAATTAAAATAATGGCCAAGTCTAATTTGTGGATTAAATATCGTTCTTCCATTGAAGAAATTGGAGAGGTGGAGCAGCTTTGGCAAGAACGATATAATTTTCTTGCTCCGGTAAATGTAGCTTCGTCAGTCCATAAGATTGTTCCAAATTTCCTATTCTTGGAGAAATCATTGATAAAAGGTCAATCTTTTTGCGAGATCTTCTTCTGTCCCTCTGCAATAGTCACATGTTATAGATGCAATTGAGGTGCAACTCTTCGGACATTACCACGTTGATTCACATCGTAAAATTGAAGAACTTGGTTGTGTCTTCTGTCAGGATTTCAGGGTTATTTCCGTGTTGCTGGTTGTCTGCACTTAATCTCAAAGTTCTAAATAGTTGATGAGTATTTATGAGTTGATGAGTATTTATGAATACTGGGTAATCTTGTACCAGGAAATCGTCTCTAATATTCAAGTACAGCCGCTCGAGCGTTTCCATTGCAGTATCTGTAGATAAAATGGGTATAGTATCTGCGTATTCATCATTAGTGAACCCCCTTTGGTATAATCATTTAATAGTGTAAATGTTAAGATCGAAGTGAAAATGGCAACTGATCACAGATCAATGTAATTGATATTTTTTAAATTTTATCTTGATTACTTTGGTTATTTGGTTGGGCAGAATCCAATTCATTAATAAATATAAAAATTCATCGATTTAAATAAAAATTGATTTTTTTTTTGTTTTTTAAAGCAAATGAGAGTATTTCATTGTTTACATTTTTACATAGTTATTTTGTTGATTTTTCTACTTATCTATATATTATATAATATACATTTTGTTATATTTTCTAGTGTAAAATACTAGAAAACCACTGATACGAATTTTAGATAACAATATTGTATTTATATTCATTTAGAACTATATACAGTGGTTTTCTGGGGCAAACTGTTGAGGTTTGCCTTTGATACTACACTTTTATCTTGACATATTTTGGCAATTTTCTTATTTCTATTTATTTTTTAGAATTTGGCGTGATTCCCAGAATTAAGTTCAATGAATATTAACTATCCGCCACAAATAAACTACAAACAAGTAATTTCTGTCGGAACTTGCCTTAACAAGTTAATTCCTGTAGGCAACTTATTTCTTTTCGTAACTATAAAGAGTCGCATTTTGCTAATAGTTCTGTAAAAGGGTGGAATAAAAAGTGTATTTAGCATATTTGTTACGTTGAAATGTGAGAGATGGGTGGAAAAACAGAAGGTAATATGTGGAAATATTATATTTATTATAAACTACAGATCCAAATAAAACTGGTAGTAGGGCAATTTATAAGCATTGCAGAAATGAAATTCAAGGGATATTACATAGACTTAAACGACCGTTTCATTTTGTAATAAGCCACAAGAACTATTAAGTAAATAAAATAATTCTGCAACAGGTAAATGTGTCTAAATGTCTTTTATTATTATTTTGTTTTATTTATTTGCTCTGACTTTCATAACAATATTTGTATAAAGTATTTAAACAGGGGTGGAGTCAAGCTAGTTATATTTTATCGTGTACTTTTTAAGTTAAGAAATTTAAATTGTTATTTTTAATTTTCCCGGGTGAGGTTTATTTATTATTTTTAATTTTGGAGTATATGTTTACAAAATCACCATAAATCCGAAATTCTTAAGAAAGGCCTTAAATTTTAATTAAGTATTAAATTAAATATTTTCAGATAATATAAACCACATTATGTATTATCTTATTTCCTATTGGCAGACAAATTTGTACCTAAAAATATTTAACACAGGCAGTAAAATTCAAAATCAGCCAGCAATTTGTTTTTAAGTTAAGCTTTTATATGCAACATTTTCTCTAATTATTCCAATCTTTTTTTTCAGAAGCAAACGTTAAAAATATTAGAATCAAGAACATACTATATGCAGGCATATACCTACAAAGTGTTGAACTCATACAGCAATATAAATTTTCTTATTTTACAGAAAGTACACTAGAATATTGTCAGTACGTAATCTGCCTCAAATTCTATGTCAAGTCATACTAGGTAAGTCTTTGCCATTAATACCAATATCTGGGTCAACTCAAAAAAAAAAGAGAAAATTAATCGGCTAAGAGTGTTTTTCTAGTGCGAACATCTACAACTGAGAAACAGAACATTGAAAAGTAATAGCAAAAGTAATGTTTGCTACTAAGTGTAGCTTCAGATCCATTGAAAATTTGCAAGTAAAAAAAAACATTCAATTATTAAGACCTGGGTATAACCCCCCAACCCGGAAAAGTATAGAACCAAATCTATTAAGTAGATGAAATTTGTGATGAAGAAAAGACAAAATGTTTTTCTTCACACTCAGGACATTGCGTGAATACGTTGTGTTGCTGATTGAATGTGAGGAAAACAAAAAGGAGATTGACAGTACGATCTACCAAAGGGTATCAAAAATCGGCTGAAGAATATTTAAATATTTTAAAACCCATATCGGTAGCTCTTGATAATTTGTAGAGAAAATATGCTTCCATTTCAGATGGAAAAAATTACAATATATCTTCTAGGATAATCTAAAACTACCACTACAAAAACTTAAATATTTCAACGTTGATAGAGGCAGTCATTAACAAACACATTTTAAAGCCTATATCGTTCTCATTCAACCAAAAATATAAGTTAACGGATGACGAAAAGAACCTGGCTCTACAAACCATTGATGAGATGTATGGAAATATTGGATTGCTGCCGTTAGCAATAAAATTGATTGCCCTTACTAAGCCTTTTAGAAATATAGTCGGAAAGCAGAAAACAACTACCAGTATTAAAACAATTTATCTACGCAGTTGCTTCTTCAGCATCAGTGGAACGAGTATTTAGCACTCTGATTTGCGAAACGAATTAGTAATCGAAAAAGCAGGAAAATTTGTGTTTTTATATAAATATTACAAAGAAAATGAAACTTAAAATCAAGTTATATTTTTGTGTTATGTACCTATGTACCTACTGCTAAGTTTCTGTAAAAAATTTTTATTGTTTATTTTTTTGGAATATCCATTTTTTTTTTCATTATATGAAATGTTTTAAAAAATATTCGAGGAATGTGATTTAAATTGTGATTTTAATTTAAAAAATCAGCTTATTTAAATCAAGTCGACCTTTGTTACCTGTAGTTTCATGTTCTTTTTCTATAGACAAAACGTTTTATTTTTTTTTCTTGAAAATAAATCTAGAAACAAAAAAATTTTAAAAGACAAAAATATGCCTTTTAAATTACTGAACTCTGTAAAAACCAAAACAACAGTGGCGTGCTATATATTTCAATTAAAATACCAACCGAATTGTCTCCACGCCACTGAAAGAAATAAAGCAAATTTAATTGCATTAAAAGATGATTTTTTATTATTACAAGCTAACCCAAGTATCAAGAAAATTGAAATATGTAATAATGAAAATCCGGCATTTTTTTTAAATATTTAACACCCAACCAATGAATTATTTTCCTTAGTAATCACCTATTAACGATTGGTAGATAAAGACTGAAACGCCGTATAAATAATATTAAATTTTTGGTAATGATATGATAATAATTTTGGAACAATAGTGTTTAAAATATCCTGTTACTTAATAAAATTTGATAACAATATTAAACTGAGTCAAGATAGACGATCATTATTGTCATCTATAACTAAGAGGACTGCTGCGAAAAATAGCTATTGTCGATAAATCCTCAATATTGGCAATCAACCTCTTCACGTTTGCTTATCATTGAAGTATAATTGGCCGATATGGCGCACTAAAGTCAATTACATTTTGTTTGATGTTACATGTAAAGCAAAGTAATATACAATATACCCATAGTGGCGACGACGTAATTATTTATTTCAAACATTTTTATATAGGATAAAAATGGAAACAATCATTTATTTTTTTAAATGTATAGATGTAGATACTTAATTTATTTCGCATTGGTGTTTTGGTAATATAATAATTATTATAGTCGCCTTTTCCAGATAAAATGCTTTAACCAATCAAGTGGAATCAATATTAACCCTAACATAGTTCCACTTGTCATCAATACGGAATATTTATGCGGAAATTTAATAATATTCCCATGATGCCACTTGATTAGCAAAATGTACGTCGTGTATTGAAACTACGTCAGTGTCAGTGCTACACCAATGATTTCTCAGCTTATAGCATTTTCCACAGTATGCGCCAAGGAGCTCGAATGCGTTATTTGATGCACTAGGAGGCGTTTTTTTCCAGACCAAACATCAAAGTCTATTAGTAAATCGCGATAAACATTAAATTAATAAATTATCAGTGATTTAATGCTGGTTATCAACATATCAATTCGTAGTTTAAATTTACAAAATCTATCTGGAATTAGGCAATTAAGATAGTGTTCCTTGGAATCGTGCGAATTTGTGTAAAAACAGTTATTTTACATATTATGACCAATAATGAGCAAGTGCAGACATTTCTTAATATCTCAAACTATACTATATTCGCGGAAACTAGTCCGCACGTGATCTATTAATACAAGTCCTAACCAGTCGCATGATCAGGTAGAAACGCTGTGCGTCGTTAGTACCACTGACGGTCACGCATGGATCACATGCATTCATTTATCTGTTCTACCTGGTTTCGGCGAATATAATATATATATTATATATATTAAATCTAAATATAAATGATAACAACTACAATAGACACTAATATGGGTGTTACAGCTATGTACCTGAAACTGTTTATCTATAATTTGTAAACAATAATAATGAGATAATCGGATTGGGTTTGGTTAGATTAACTTACTTTTACACTAAGCGCGTTAAAGGCACTTGACACATAATTATAAGTTGCCACTTAAGCAGCTTATACATTATATGACACACTTATTTGGAAATTTGATAGTATCCTAATCCCTGATCAAATGTTAATTATTTTGGATTTATTTCAGTACCATTTACAATACTTTTACTTTCGACAAGAGTTACGGACTAAAGGGTTATCCCCAAAGGGTTTGATGGCACCAAATCCTTTAAACACGTTTACTCGATTGTGTTGCACTTCCCGTATATCCATTCTGTTTAAAAACGTTATCCAATAAGCATTAAAGCATATTATCCAAAAATAGCAACTCAGTGTCAGTTTTTGGTAAATTAGGAGCGAGTACAAAGTGACATCAATCTATTTTTAAACAGTAATTCTTTTATGGAAATCGGAGATACAGCACGTTAACAGTGGAGTTTGTGTTTAAACGCAACTGTTTCATATTCAATGAGGATGAGCATTACGACATGGTCTATATCAACGAATAACGTGGGATAGAGCGATAACAGCGTTGTCATAATTCCCAAAACAAAAAGCTGATTCAGTGTGAAAATACCCAATCAAATTCTTATGTTAAGTTTCTCCGGTAATGTTATGGTCCATTGAGCTTTTTCCCTCATGAAGTGAACTTGACATACCTAATGGTACAAATAGAAATCGCCTATATTCAAAAATCACATTCCTCAATAGATGGTTTTGGTCAATCACATAATCTCGATTCTAAAGTAAATAACAAGTCAACAAGTATCAATAATATCTCTGATTTGGAGAATCTGATGCGGTATTCTAATGGCTTGGCCATAGTATGACCTATGTTTCTCACATTAGTATATCTTAAGACCCGATCTTAAATATTCTGAATCTGTTGCATGTTAATATTCAGATTAACGTGTCACTATTATTTTCGTTCAGTTTCATATTCGTGACTGTTTACATTCATTATTCTCCAATTAATTCTGGAGATAACAGAGATTAGATTAGATTTTTTTAACCGAATGATTATTATTTACTTGTAGAAAAGCAAAACATACTGCGTCATCAAAACTGTCAATAATCGTAATACCATAACATTGCGTTTTGTTTTATCTCTGTATTGACTATTATATGTTGTAAAAAAATAAACTAGGACATTGACCACTATGAGGACATTTATGTGATTTATGGATCTATAAAAATAGGCATAATAGAAATGCAAATTTCACCATATCAAAAACTCAACTTTGTGTTATGCTGGACATGTTTCCTGGTTAGTCCATTTTTTATATTATAATATGTAATTTTATATTATCAGTGATTTTAATCCTTTTAAACCATATTAACAATTATGAAAATGATAAAGGTAATGGATTTACTGGCAAGGAGTCATTTTTAGGTTCTTCTTATCCATACTAGCCACACTCCACATACACACATACGTGCCTATGATTCAGCAAAGAAACCCTCTGATTGCTGATATGCTAGAGGAACTCAACTCCACTACGATATGACTAATAGGGCTTGATCCATTCGTAAATATTATTAGTACAAAATATGAAAGCACGTTATTCCTTAATTGCGTATAATATATAAATCGCAAGAGTGTCTTAGGTCACTATCATGCCAGAAGATACAATTTGTTGAAGTAACAGTCAGCAGGTTAAAGGAATAGAATGGAATTATCAACAAGCATAATTAATAAAAATTGAAAATCTGTTAGTACATTTGATGATGAACAATATATTTCATTCAGCAAAGGTTTAGTGTTATGCATCACTAAGAGCTAAGCTCTGTGGTATATTATGAATATGAAAGACAAAGGTTGGATTTATTCTAGACATCGTTTCTTCTGAATCTGAAAGCCTTAACAGAATTGATTAAATGCAGAAGAGACGTTCCAATAAAATATTCTCTATCGACCAAGTTCGAAAATTCTGTAAGATTACAACAAAGAAAAGTCGACATACAAGTTTTTACATATGGAAGAAAAATGTGGGCTTATAGATTTATAGAAAACAAACACACTTTAACTAGTTTTCAAGCACCATACCGAAAATCCTCAACATGAAAACAGGGAAAATCAAATCTAATTCTAATAAAACACGAAAATTTTAAAACTAATTTCCAAACGAAAACAGGTCGCCGGGCCGCCGTTCTGGCAAGAAATCCAAGCTCGAAAGTCCAACTTGAAAATACATGGTGAATTGTCCAGCTGCGATTTTGAGGTCAGCAGATCCGAACTAAAAAGCGACGATTGATTAAAGAATGAAGAAGATACAATGCAAATGGTAAAATGCTAGGACAATTCTGGCCGCGTGATTATCAGTCAACTGCTGGCATTCCTGTGATTCATGCAGTATGCTTTTGATAAACCTGTGTCGTGTTTGGTTTTATGTCATTTATAATCTAGTGGTAATACAAATTGAAACAAACACAGTAACAGGCACATTTGCTGACGATACAGCTTCTTTCAAGCCATAATGATCCTCAAATAGCCTCAGCTATCTATAAACTCATCTACTTAACCTCCAGCAGTGGATGAAGAAATGGAAAATTAAGGTCGATGAGAACAAATCTGCTCATATAACTTTCATCCTCCAAAAACAAACGTACCACCAGTTCACATAAACAATGTATAGATACCACAAAGGGAATCAGCAAAATAACTAGGAATGCACCTAGATAACGAACTGACATGGAAACAGCGTATCATAAAAAAGAAGAAACAGATAGACATAAAGGTATAAGAATTAAATTGGCTAATAGGAAGAATATCTCGAATGTCAACAGAAAATAAAATTCTGGTATACAAAACAGTAATCAAACCAATCCGGTTATATGGAGTCGAACTATGGGTTGTGCTTCTAAATCCAACATAGCAATTACACAAAAGTCCCAATCAAAAATTCGTCGACAGATCGTGGATGTGCCTATCAACGTTTAATAACTAAATTATTAAGGCTGTGTCAACGATTCAGTTAACCATTCGTTATAACCAGTGATAGTTGGAGTTAACGCCCGATATTCGATTAAGTCAACCAGCCGCTATCACAACATCTGATTTAACTCTTGGCCGCTGACTTCAACGCAGGTCGGGACAAGCTTTTAATATATCCATATCTCGATATCGATAGATTAACGGTAGCCGTCGACAATGAATGCTTCCTCGTGTACAGGTTTCGCAATATCCTGAACTAAAGATACAACACTATAGAGACACTATGCACAAAACACAATTCACCTTAGACTCCTGCCCAGACAGGATTCGTTCACTCTTCTTTGGCTTCAGCCGAATGGTCAAACCGACGCACAATGCGAGGGTCGTTAGTTATGGGGTCAACACAAATACTAGACTACTACTAGAATGCAATAAAAGAAGACATAGGTAATAAATAAAGATATATATTAAATAATCATCATCATACATATAAAGCCTCGCCTAGCAAGGTCTACACCATAGCCACGATGTCCCCACAAGGGGTCAGCGACCGCGACGGCCGCGCTTAAAGGAGAGTGATCGATTGCCGAAAGAGAATTATTACTTGGACACGAATGGGCAATTTAGTGAGTGGGGTTTAATGTTTTATGCTTGAAATAGATACTAGAAATTTATTGTAATATTCTCCAAAATAATATGCACCGTTAGACGTCCGTGGATCTTTCAGAAAAGATTTTCTCTCGAATGCGATCTCACGAGGCGGTCACTTGGTAATAATGGGGGAATGCCCCGGTACCCCTTCGCACCGCACTGAGGCTTATCTCAGCGTAAATTTATCAAAAATACCTTATATCTCATAGGTGATATCATTGGGAGGTCTCCCACTATATATACGGAAAGGATCCGGTACCACTTCATATCGCCGCGTGGCATCGCAAAATTCCCGCTATTTCACTTTTTAAGTCAGTTCCTAAAATTTAAAATGGTGCTAACAGACACGATCCCGCTAGAGACGATGACCAATGGGAAGGCGAGGCCTGCTCAACCTGCCACTGAAGCCTTTGGTCATGGACTCACGAGGAATTCCAGAACGCGAGGGTAGAGTGAACCTATTCTTCAGTAGACCAACGCAACCACGAAGGTGGATCAGTCTATGGTGAGATCTGATCAAGAGCCTATTGATCTATGGTAGATTCACTCTCGCGCCTATGTGGATTCTTCACTCGTGATCCGTCAGACCGGCTTATGACAATAACCATCTGCGCTATGATTATTGTTTTGTTTAAAAGCTCAGTCCGTCCATTGAGGAATCGGTACTGGCGGAGGATAGTGCATATCTTTGGTCGTCTCTACATGCTGCATCGTGCCTGGATGCGTTCGTTCAAGTATGGGATAATGGCCGAAAAAGATAAATGGAATTTTGGAAACCGTACTGAAAATCGACTTATTATTTATAAAAAAATCCTGATATGCACGAAATCTCATATTTCATGCATATCAGGCAAAAAAATGGAATTTTGGGGTTTAGGAACTGAAGTGAAAATTGTGATATTTTTGATAAAAAAATGGTGCATATGGAACGGATGTTCCATACACACCATTCAAGCCTTATGCTTATGACTAAAGGGATCTTTTTGCTTAAAACTACTCCTACGCCTCCTGCTGCGTTCGTTAACATGCCTTAGGATATAACGATCATACACTCCCATAAATAAATAAATAAATAAATAAATAAATAAATAAATAAATAAATAAATAAATAAAAAATGAATAAAAGATGAATAAATAATAGATAAATAATTGATAAAAATAATTGATAAATAATAGATAAATAATTGATAAATAATTGATAAATAATTGATAAAGAATAGATAAATACTAGATAAATAATAGATAAATAAATAAATAAATAAATATTTTTATTTATTTATTCATACGCTCCATAGAGATCTTCAAGTTCCAATAATACAAGAAGCCATCCAAGAAGAAGCTACCAAGCATCATGAGACCATAGAAATTCATCCAAACCCATTATTAGAGTTGTTGGAACCAAGAATCACTAAAAGACTCAAAGAACTGTAGCCTATAGAACTAACTTAAATGTTATGGATTTAATACGTGTATTGTATAATAATGTCAAACTAAAAGACACTAGTCTAAAATTGCAAAGGTTACATCCCTGGATGGTAACCCCCTCATGTTAATTAGTTGCTAGTACACTTGACAGCATTTTAGCTTATAAAATGTATAGTGATTCTGATTGCTAAATAAAGAGAGAGAAAAAATAGCACGCTGGAGCCCACCACGCAGCGTCATCGAAACGCAACCACGCCTCCTGCGAACAATATAGACATAGACGATACCTAGACTAATGATGTTGAAAAACATTAAATTAAATACAATAATAAAATTAATGAACATGAGTTAAATTAGAGAAGTTATTGATACATAAATGACAGTGGCGTACAATTGAATTTCTCACTCAAATTACATAATTCATTTTCATGCATTTCGTTGCATGCTTTTGGTGTTCTTTGGATTAATTCATTCCTCGTATCCACTGGATGGTATAAACTTTATTTTTGATAAAACCCCATGCAAAGAAATCCAGCAGAGTTATATCGGGAGAACGAGCAGGCTAGGCAAGGGTTCGACCACGACTAATCCATTACTCAAGATAATTAGTATCCAACCAGTGACTAACGTTTCGTCCATAATGGACTGAACAGCCGTCTATCTGAAACCAAATATTCGGCGTTCAGACGATTGGGTAAGATGTAAGGTCCCATGAGAGAATTATTGTGAATGCCAAGCTAAATGTCTGTCTAACCGCGTGTGGATTTTCATGTGCCCAAACATGCAGTTACGTCTCATCGAGTAAAGCAAGACTCATCTAACCACAATATTTTTGCCAAAAAAAATGGGTTCCCTTCAATGGAATTGAGAATTCATTGGCAAAAGTTTGCACGATGTCCACCGTCCCGTTTCAATGTCCTCCATATCGTACTTCTAAGAATTCGAAATGTTCTCGGAACTCTTCTAAAACTCGTGGCATCTCCATCAAATTCACGAGAGATTCTGCGTCCTCTTACATTATTATTATTATTTCGGTATATGTATGTTTTGTCGTATAACTCCATTAGTAACAAAACGTTGAAGAGTTGTCACAAAACGTTTTGATGCGGTTGCCTTCTGCTTGGAAATGATCTTCGATATTCCCCTGCTGCAGCTGCCAAATTCCCATTTGCAAACCTATACATAAAATGAATATTGCTTAAATTAAAATTTTTAAACTTAAAATCTATAAACACTGAATTTCACAATCTCAACAATGGTTGTTGAATTTACGTCGAAATAATAGTTTTTTGACATTTCAGATGAGATTATTGTTTTATAGCAACCTTAGTTGTTCAGTATCTTAATTTTGAATAAAATTTGATGGCGTTTTTCTGGAAAACCGTGCGTCGTACGTAAAAATTGACAAAGTGCTTTTTTCTTCTACTTGGTACACGCAATTAAACTAAATGATTCATTATGAGGAACTCATTGGCTTACAACAGTTACAATAGTTTTGGTGTGAGGGCGCCTCAAATTCGCACGCTGATCTTTTGTTAAATTAAACTTATCGTTTTCCAGCGCACAACTTTCAGCCACCCTCACGCCCACGGTGTAAGAATTGTCTTACACCGTGCTCACGCCTAAAATATGCCGTCACTGACTTTTTTATAGGAAATTTAGTTCTCTATAAAATTGTTTATGTTAATTTTTTTCATAACTCGAACGGTTTTAGCAGCGTTTCGAGTTAAACGTGCCGGCGTCCAATTTCATTTATGGTTTTTATTTTTTTTTGCACAGTAGCCGACAATTTAGACACATAATTTTTCAACAATCGTGTTCTACATATTTTTCTGCATCGAATGGTATATTTTTCGACCTGGTAAAATGAAGTGGAAATTAACTAGGCACGATGCGGGGCTTAGCCCGCGCGGCCCTCGCGGCCACCCACTCTCTCTCTTTGTCTTACGATTTCGCGTCTCTTGCGTTAACAGTTTGGAGACATTCTAATTGAGGCGTTTCATCACCTAATTGTCTTATACCATGGCTTACAAATTCTAGACAGAAAAGTGGTTGCCGACCCCAGTTTTTGCACCTATGTGTATTAAAACAAATGTGTCGTATTGATAAATAGATAGTACTATTGAAATGAAAAACACATATTAAATTTCAAGTCGATAGCTAGTGTATTTTCGTAGTAACTGCAGAAAATTTTTATTTTTCTTTACATTTTAGCACTCTGTATCTCGAAGACGAAGAACTTTTCAAATGTTAAATTGAACTTTTTACCTTAAAATTAGGTCCTCTATCGATTGGTGAAGTCCCGCTAGAATAAAGTGGAACACCCTGTATATTGAGTAAAAGCGTCGAATATTCAACGCGAAAGAGAACCCAAAAATTTTTAACGAAGAAATTTTTATTGATTTTTTAAATAAATTTTTCGGAGAAATTGTACAAAATTAAATCAATACAGTTTTGTCAACTAACCTCTTTCAATAAATTGTATCAGAACTACAACTTTTAATTATCAATTTCGGTACCTACCTACCTCACAAATTATCTTATTCTTTAATGCATCCATTAAAGCAATGTTTATGTTACTACAATTTTTTACCACTCTTAGGTACATTTACCGCCGGAAATAGGAATTTTCAATAAAAACATGTTTTTATCAAGTCGCAGTTTCTATAAACACACTTGTTGTAATTGCATAAAAATGCCAAAATAATGCCAAATTCAGGAACGACAGAAAGAACATATCAAAATTATCTCGTACGGAGAAAAACTAGCGCTCGATATTTGCATTTTGTTGAATAATAAGTTGTTGCCATTAACCTCGACATTTCTTACAAAATTAATAAAATATCTAATGTTTTAATTTTGCTTGACACCCTGTATGTAAACATAAAATTATTACCTAATAAATGATTCCTAACAATCGTATACGTCGTATAGATTACTGCTTATTTAATTCACAATATTAATTTTAAACGAAAAATTTACAGAATATTTCTTTTTGCAAGTAAAAAAAATTCGTTTGAGGCATCATTTTGGTTTTTACGATTTCAATCTAATAATAAAATTAGGTATACAATATGTTGAACTGATCTAATACTTGATCCTCTAATATTGTCTTGGCTAGCCCTGTATATTCGAAAATAATTTCCGGTTATAGACTTTTTTTAATTGTATTTTTTTTTATTTCTAGCTATTATAGAACTTGAGCTATCAAAATCCGACACACTATTGCCCTGCCCTGTACAAAAAAGATCAAGAAGCATTCTGATTTGAAGCGCAATAATTTATCCCATTATCTCTGACGTCGACTGGCAATCGCTGCAACTTGGAAATTAAGGTAAATAATAAATAAAATATAACTTTTCGTAAACATCGTTGGTGGCGTGCTAATACAGTGGCGAAGCACGTAAACGGAAAATTAGATAGAAAATGGAGCGATAGCAATAAGGACACATTATCATTGGCCCTACATCTCTATACAGGGTGTCTCGAATTGTACTGACCAAACTTTACGGTATGATAGAACTTCACAAAATATGAAAAAAAGTTCCTATAAACATGAGGCGGGAAACGATTAGTTTCAGAGATACACGGTGTAGAAGTTGCAATTCTGAAAATGTTTTTTTTGCATAACTTTGACTAAAGGTAAACAAATGAACTTTTAAACAATGGGCAAGTTGCTTTATTCACCGCTTGATCCACCAGATGTGTTTTATCTCGTTCTAACCTCGGAGGTAGAACGAGATAAAACACGTGATGGATCCATCCTCGGATCCATCGGTGAATAAAGCAACTCGCCCATAAATTTAGATTTTTATACTACACAAACTGAAGAAACTAGTTCTACCCAAATAACTCAGTAGGGGGGGGGGGGGCAAGGTTACAATATTATCCCAATTTTTTTTGCACGTCACATTTTTATCAATTTATGAAAAATAAAAAAAAATCTCTTGCGTTTTTCCTCAAAAACCATCCATTTTTAAGTTAACCCTAATTCATCTTCTTTAAACATTAATAATGTTTTCACTAGAACTAGCGATTTGCTATGCAGCTATGATCGTGTGCCATGATGTCGGTGTTTCAAGCAACAAAAATTTATTATGTAGTATGCCATGCCAATATGACATTGGTATGTATTTATTTTTTGCATGTTGTTTAACACCCTGTATCTCGGAAACTAAGCGTTTCCCGGCCCATGTTTATAGGAACTTTTTTTCAAATTTTGAGAAGTAAAGTTTGGTCTGTACAATTCGGGACACCCTGTATATTATTCTTTTCACAATGGCACAGCTGAACTTGTGAACGTAGTTTAATTTGACTAAACTCAGCCATTGCAAGATCAAGAAATTGTAAAAAGACATTTCATATCACCCAGCCCATGGCAATTAGACAAATATCCCATTGATAGTAAAACTAATGGTCAACGCCCTATTGCAACTACTTCCAGTACTACCCTAGTCATTACCAACCAAGAAATCGTAAACCAATTATGTTTATGAGTTACATTGTAGGAAAAATTACAGAACTCATTTCTTGTGACCTGGTCAAATACATAATATACCGATCTAATGAGTAGTGGGTAACGTCCCATTGCAACTAATTCCAGTAGTAAACCTTTAGATAGATTTAAATTTTAAATGAAGATTAGGTAGTCGCTGGGCTGGGTACTAACTCCCTAAACTAATACAATTATTATTGCGTTAGTGATTAGGAAAATGAATCATCGATTACAAAGAAATTTGGAAATGCTTTGAGAATTCCTAAGTAATTATGTGCTTATACATTTGCAATTACTTACCGCCGAAGACCGAGGGCTCTACAATTATTTATCAATGCTGACTTTAATGAACATATATTCATTATTTTGGCCCTCTAAGTTATGTGGAATGAAAAATAAATATAAATGTGTAGTATTGAATGGTTTTAATTGCCGCAGCCGCAGCAAAAGTGGTTTTGAACCAAAATATATAGACTTTGTATGGTTTTTTTGAACTGCTTTTCAAAGTCATAATTTTCACTTTTGCAATATTTTAATAATGGCTTTTATGATTTCTATAAGCTACCTCGATTCATATATCGTTATAATCAGGATGAAAAATACTAATGGATTAAGAAAAGACAATATCAAGTCCGTATCTGAAAAAAAAAAAGGTTGAGAGATGTTTCTTTTTTGGGATTCATGTCTTTGTTATTATTTGACCTGCCATTTTTCTTTCTAAAATTGAGTCACTTCGGTAAATTTCAGTTTCACAGTTTAACAAATTTCCGTATACAGGGTGTTACGTTATCATGTCACAAATAAGTAGGAATAAAAACAAGGAAAAAATCCTTTTAAACTTCTGTCCTAGGTTGATTCGTTTTCAAGTTACAAGGGGGTTAAAAAAGGAGGTTCTATTTTATAACATTTTAATGAATAAAGATATTGCCGTAAAATACTGTATAAACTGAGGATACGACATCTATTACCAGAATATGGCTTTCAACTATAACCAGTGGCGTAGATATGTCTACGACCTTAAGCAAAAAAAATATGTGACGCCACTGATTAAATTTAAAAAATACACTATTCAAAAGTTTTATATTTAATTTTTAACAAAAATGGTATATGTTTTTTTTTTCGTATCCCTACTAGTTTAGGCACAAATTGAAACGATTATAGCGACAAAAATTGTACAAATCAACAGTAACCGCGATTAAATTACTCTGCAACTGTAAACGTGCAGGTTGCGTTTACAATTAATTTCATAGTATACAGATATGCATCTGATGTTTGGTGCGGTTTGGTAATACTGCAAAACGATTATAAGCAAAAAACTTTCCTGGGAGGAAATTTCCTGACCGAAGAGTATTTCAGGCAGTTGACATGTGTTTAAGGGAAAGAGGAATTCGCATGGAACCTGTTGAGGGGCCTCAACGTGGTGAACAAACTCGAAGAACAAATTCTTCAAATGGTGAAAATGGATCCAACGACAAGCACCCGACGATAAAGGTTTGGCGTTTGGCGCACACAACGTCAACAGCAGCTGTATCCATTTCATGTTCAAATAGGGCAAGCGTTGACTCCAGCAGATTATCCTCCTCGACAACAATTTTGTCGTTGGCTGCTGAACCGTTGTGCTGAAGATCCCAATTTTGTAACACAGTTACTGACGAAACAAGTTTTACTAGAGATGGCGGACTGACGAAAACTCCCATTGTACTAGCACTGGTGCTCATCAACAGCAGTTCTCACTAAATATTGATGCGGTATTATTGGCGATATTTTCATAAGACCAAATATATGTGCCTTTAACTGACCAAGTCTACAGGCATTTTTTAGAAAAAACAGGTTTGTTGGAAGATGTGACGCTTACAACAAGAACATTGATGTGGTTTATGCAAGATGGAACACTTGCTCACTTCAGTCTGATTGCCAGGGATTATCTACAGAACACCTATTCATTGAGGTTGATATTTCGTGGGGTCCGTGGAGGTCATGTTGCTTGACCAGCAAGGTTACCGGACATAAACCCTCTCGACTTCTTTCTGTGGGGTCACTTGAAAAGCTTGGTGTATGAAACAGAACTGCATAGTTGTGAAACAATTTCAGCTACCCCCGGGAATTATCGAACAAGTTCTGAGATCATTATTGCAGTATCGAAACCTACATTCAAGTTCAAGGACGCCACAATTATTATAAATTTTATTCATTAAAAAGTTATTAAATAAAATTTCTTTTTTTCGAGAAATGTTAACCCCCGTTACATGAAAACGAAACAAGCTAGTGTCTTCTTTGTATGGTGTTCTAACAAAAACGAAATCAGTAAACAGTGATCAGAGTTCAAAAAACTTGTGTCTTAAATAGTTTATATGGTAGTAATGATCCACCCAAATTTTAGTTTTTTTTTTAAACGAAATCGCTAAATAATCAGAAACGGCATTTTTAATTTCAATTTTTAAATTTCGCGCGAAAACGCTAACCGCCATGATTTGTTTGGGCGTGACGTCACTATGATAGTCAACATTGTCAGTGTTCGTAAATTAGAGGTTAAATGTTACAATTCGTAAATAATGTTCCAAACAAGCTGTAAATCAATAAAAAATAAATTAATTTTTTGTATGTTTAAGTTGAAAAACAATATGGAGGATTATATTGAAACTTCTCCAGATGATGTCAACTTGAGTGACGAACGACTCGTCTAAATTAAGCGCTTGTAGTGGTTTAGTGTTTGTGTAAACTATGCTGAATATTATTAAAACTGACATTATTAAGAGAAAAAATTACATACCTACCTATCTCACTTTTGGCGAGGACGTAATAACGTAAACTAGTCTCTATTTATCGGTAGGTATTAAAGTTAGCAAAAATATATGTACAGGGTGATCATTTATATTTTTACACCCCCCCCTTAACTTCGTTATTTTCGGAAAAAGAAAAAATGTGTTTTGACAGAAGTTTTAGTTATTTTTGCGTAGATTTTAAATACGATATCAGAAAAACAATTGAGTAACGCTAAAAACACTTATAATACAAACTTGTGTTATTTGTATAGCAACACGCTGGCTGTATGAAAAAGTAAATACTTCAAAAACCGCAAAAGATAAATATACAGTATTAAATATTTTTTAAAAGCTACTTTCATGCTCTTTTATATTCCGCTAAAACATACAGCAAAATCTACGTACAAATAACTAAAACTTTTATCTTCACACTTTTTTCTTTTTCCAAAAATAACGAAGTTAGGGGGTTGTAAACATATGAATGATCACCCTGTACAGGGTGTTTCCTATAAAACTATACCCCCCCCCTTATTTCGGCCAATTACCACCGATTTTAATTTTTCAAAAACCGGTCCAACATAGAATTTTCCGTAGATTTTGAATATGCTATTACTTTTTTTCCTACTTCAACCGTATACGAGGGGCAGCAAAAAGTATGGTTTTTTAAAATGGAACACCCTATATATTTTTACATATTTGGATTCACCTCGTCCTTCTGATTACAAATATATATATGACACTTATATATTTGCTATAAAAATGGCGTAAATAATTGAATTTAAAATTAGGCCGTTTCCTTCAAAACTATACCCCCCCTTATTTCGGTCAATTATTTACGGATCAAAATTTTCAAAACCTATAATTTTTCGTATACGAAGGGTGGAAAAAAGTATGGTTTTTTTTTTATGGAATGCCCTGTATTTTTTACATATATAAGTATTATATATATTTACAATCAGAAAGGTATGGTCGACTTCAGTTTTGTAAGACACATAAAAAACCCGCGGCTTGTTTGATGCCCATAAAAACTTCAAACAAACCGGCTCTTTTTATATGCTGTATAGATATGACAGACTTTAGGACGGATCTAAATACAGGGTGTCCCGTAATAAAGTGCAAAAAATTTAACTGGAGATTCCTCGTCGAAAATTAAGGTGGGTACTTCATATATAATTTTCCAAAATAAGCTTTCCCTGTTCGGCTACACCCCCTTAAAGGGAAAAAGATGAAATTTGGCACATCTTGGTTACTAATCAAAAGACATCTAACGAAATCATTTCATCCACCTAGCATGTACACAAAGGGGTGAAAATAATTACCCTTCTTGAAATTTTATAAATATCTTTCTGCCTGCTATTTTTTTTTCAATTAAAAAAAATAACTAAATATTATGATTCATTTGGAAACTTTTTTATCTCTTGAAAAAATTTCGTAAAATCGACCATTTTTGAGAAAAAAATTAAATTACATCTGCCTAGTGCCCAATCAAAAGCTATGAGCACGATTATATTAGTGTAAAATACTAAAAGTGAGCTGATGTCAAATTATAATTTGACAATATTACGTACTGACATGATCATTTGGTGCTTATAATTTGACACCAGCCTAGTTTTAGTATTTTACACTAATATAATCGTGCTCATAGCTTTTGATTGATCACTTAGATGTAATTTAATTTTTTTTCAAAAAATGGTCGATTTTACGAAATTTTTTCAAGAGATAAAAAAGTTTCTAAATGAATCATAATATTTAGTTATTTTTTTTAATTGAAAAAAAAATAGCAGGCAGAAAGATATTTACAAAATTTCAACAAGGGTAGTTAATTTCACCCCTTTGTGTACAGGCTAGGTAGATGAAATTATTTCGTTAGATGCCTTTTGATTAGTAACCAAGATGTGCCAAATTTTATCTTTATCCGATTACGCTATTTTGAGATAGATATTAAAAACAATTTTTTAGCCCACCCCTTTAAGGGGTTGTAGCCGAACAGGGAAAGCTTATTTTGAAAAATTTTATATGAAGTACCCACCTTAATTTTTGACGAGGAATCTTCAGTTAAATTTTTTGCACTTTATTACGGGACACCCTGTCTGTATGTAAAAGAATACAGGGCATTCCATAAAAAACATACATTTTTCCACCCCTCACATACCGTTGAAGGGAGAAAAAAAGTAATAGCATATATGAAATCTACGAAAAATTCTATGTGTTGGTTTTGAAAATTTGGAATCGTTAATAATTGACCGAAATAAGAGGGGTATAGTTTTGAAGGAAACGCCCTAAGTTTAAATTCAATTATTTACGCCATTTTTATATCAAATATATAAGTATCATATATATTTATAATCAGAAGGATGAGGCGAATCCAAATATGTAAAAATATATAGGGTGTTCCATTTAAAAAAACCATATTTCTTTCTGCCCCTTGTATACGGTTGAAGTAGGAAAAAAAGTAATATCATATTCAAAATCTACGGAAAATTCTGTGTTAGACCGGTTTTTGAAATATTAAAATCGTTGTTAATTGACCGAAATAAGGGGGGGTATAGTTTTATAGGAAACACCCTGTACCTATAAGAAGAATTTCAATTAATTTGCTGATCGTCGATTGCTTTTTATTATTTCTAGGTTTAGAAGCAAATGCTAGGGATTTTCCAGTTTATGGAACGTCACTGTCGTTGGGTTTAACCAATCACGGTAATGGAATAGAATAAATATACAGAAAGCTATTCAAATGTTGTGTTGTGTGGAATCTAAGAAATTTCTTTTAACATGTTTAAATTATTGTACTTAACTCTGAAAACAATATGGAATATGTATATGATAAAATTTAGAAATGTATTTAGAAAATATTTGGATATATTTTTTGATTATTCTTTTATTCGAAAATTATTGCATATTTCAAAATAATTTAAATATTGGAAGTTGAATGCAAAATAATACAAAGGATTTTTGTGAAGAATCCACCACAAATTATGATATTATACAGGGTCTTCAAAAATTAATTCTTCTCCAAAATTTGTATTTCCAACACTACTTTAGGTAAATTTACATAATTTGTAATTTTTCAGAGCTCAGAGAATAGTATCAGCTCGCAGCTTAGCAAATTCTACTCAGTAGCGTACTTATTTATGTTTAAACATATTTTGTTACACACAATTTGATGTTTTTTGTCATACAAGTTTTTAAGATTTTAAACTAGTTTTCAGAAACAATTTTGATCAATTTGATTTTTATTATCATTCATTTATACAGGGTGTTTGGTAACTAGTTTGCCGAAATGAAATGTCATAGAGAATTCGATTATGACATTTCATTTTAGCAATCCAGTTACCAAACACCCTGTACATATATAATGTACTTATTCGTATTAAATAGTGTAAATATAAAATAACTGAATAGTGGCAAATCCATTTCTTTTTGACAATACATATTTACCAAATATATATCTTTTTTACCAAGTTATGTTTTCTCCTTTTAGTGTCAGATCAGTCGAATGAACGTTATTGATCATATTACTTATAGTATATTGCTAATTTGTCTGGTTATATCACTTCTTTAACCTCTCTTCTTTCATTTTATATTTTTATCTGTATGACAAATAATATATGTCTCATTCTATATCAAAAACCAAATTTACTTTTCATCGTAACTGCTGGAATTTGTTTTTTTTCTTTTTGTATTCTCGTTTATTATCTTTCTTCTTATTGTTATGCAGTTAAACCGAAGTATGAGCCAATCCAAATTTCATAATATGCTTCCAATTGTCACGATATATGTTTCCCCCATCCATAATTCTTATTTTGACAATATTCGTTCATGGACTACACTTACAATGCCTCAAATTATGTAGACAATATTCTTATACAGAGTGCCCTCGTAAGTTAGTGGACCAAGGGCAGCTACGTGTAGATTATTACCATTTACCCTAGCCGTCAAAAAATTGTTTGAATTACAAGTTTAATTAGTAGTCAAATGAGGAAAAATTGAATTTGAACCGGAAAATTATGGCCTGCATACTGCTTTTTTCATTTTTTAAAACAAATCAGTTAAAACCTTGCTAAAGTTATTTGCATTTTCATTAAAATTACGAAGAATAAATAAGTTTTATAAAATTAAATTCTTGGTAACATGATATTTTTACAAATTAATGGATCGGATAAAGGAAAAATGTTTGTCAAATTTTATTGATGACCCACCCCCAAGAAATTCCTTGTACTTCAATTAACTTTAACTTAGTGCCAATCAAGGTTTGTGATTTGCCAGATTGAAACCTTTTGCAAACAGTTTTAAAAATATGAATTTTTTTTCCAAATTTTAACAGATACCATGGATCTCTTCAGAGATGCAACACGATATAGAAGTGAGCTAGCTATCGTCATATCCTAACCTGCTCTATGTCGACTTACTAACAGACCACTCTGGAATTCAGTTGCTTACCATATTTAACAGAATGGTTACGATTGATTTTGTTCCTTAAACTGCCTTGAGGCTAAAGTGGAAATAAACTATACTGGAGGAATATGTGTAACAGTTTGATATTTAACTCAATTTATTAGAAATTTTAAAAGGAGGGGGACTTTAGATGGAAGCTATATACAGGGTGTTTAATCTATAGTGGGCAAAATTTAAATAAATCATAAGGAACATTTTCATAACGTCGTCAGGTAATCACACGCAAGCTGAAATTGTTAGAGTCATAGTTTTAATTTGATCCTACCCCTGCAATTTAAGGATTTAGGTATTACTTAAATATAAGATATTCTCCGAAGTGGGACTTTATTTCCTGAAATATGTCTAAGATGGTTAATGGGCACGGTAGTCGAGTGGGTAAACGTACATACTTACTTGGTTGCGGAGATCGATGCGATGGGTCGAATCCATCCTGAGGTAAATTAAAAATTTATTTTCGATTTGCTTCGGACCTCGATGAAGAGGGAACTGTGGATGCGCGAGATGTGGTTCGGAATCCACAAAAAAGTGTAGGGCCTGCATGGTCTCTCTAACATAATACAAAATCCTGGGATTTCCCGGAGGTTACTTCGGTGACTTGAGAGACGATTAGGAAAACTTTTTAAGGAAACATTTTTAAGGCGCAAATGGGAAACAAAAATATTTCAGTTTTTCCAAAATATTAAAAGAATATAAAGTGCGTTAGTTCCATTTTATTTTTTCTTGTTTCTTAAAAGATAAATACACAAATATATCTTGGAATAGCCAGAGGGAAATGAATCTCAAGGGGAAGCAGGACCAGCCTTAAAATTTTAAATATTCTTAAACGTGAGTAATATGCTTTTTATGGAACTGGTTGGTAATTCTCATGCATAAGTAATATCTAGTAAAGTAAACGTCCACTTTCAAGAAACCCTGTATAAATATGATAATAAACTATAAGCTGTAGAGAACTTATGGCTGATTTATAACCCTAGAGATTGAACATTGAACTATAATAAATCCTATTGAATACGTTTTTTTTTCAGACCAACACTCTTATTTGCTTAAAAGGTCAAGACTCTTTGGATCTATACGAAATTTTAATAGTGGGCGATGCTTGTGCGGTAAGATTTTTGCAAGAGAGGTCGAAAATCGAAATCGGATCTCAATGTAACTTCTTCTAATCTAATCGAATGTGGAAAATTTCGTCTGTTTGTTTGTCAATCTGTCTGTCATAAAAAATATCCGAATCCTTTATCCGATGTTTATCAAATTTGCATTAATAAAAGATGCTCACAAAAAAAACTGAACTGAGGAGACGAGAAGTTGTCAATCAACGGGAACTAGCAGTTTTATAGAAACTGTTATAACGAGTAAGCTGTCCCTTGATTATCTCCATGAAAAAGGATATTTTTGGAAAATCATACGCATAACACAGTAACTTTCGAAATCGTTTTTCAATTTAGGCGAAACTTGGCAAGTTCTTGAACCACAGATGGAGCCTACGACACTGGCAGTAACCTTGTCAAGGCCATGCTTGATTTTGGAAAAAGTCGAATAATCCACGAATGGTATGTCATGTCCGATTTCAAATTGGAAGTGCTCATTTAATAGAGCTCACAAATATCTATTAGGAACAGGCTATTTCGGGATTTGACAACGGGCCCAATAAATTTAAAAAACTCAAAAAAACTTAATTATCCACTGAAACTCGAGAAAAACTCACATACAGGGTGCCCGTTTTTCGACCTGCAGCGTGGGGATCTCGCTTATCTTATGACATAAGAAGTCTGTTAAATTAGAGCAAAGTTACGCAATTTTATGCTGATCAATAATCTGAAAAGAAATTTGATCTATCGTTTTTAGCTTTAGAAATATTAGAAAAAAAACAAAAAATCTTGGTTCTAGTTTTTTATTTTTAAATTGAAAACTAATAAAACTACGTATTTTAAACAAAGACATTTTTCAGGCACTTTTTTCCGAGGACTTCGACATTGCATCATGACGTCTAAGCTGACAGAGAAACAACAGTCAACTTTATTTTTTCTTATGGGCGCCTTATTGGATTTCACATTTTTGAGTAGGTACCTACATATTTTTTTTCTGATTACGGATTTCGACCGAAATTGAACATTATTCAGTTTTGCAAAGGGTGCTTTGGAAACACAAGCATCATTTCCGTTTTAGACAAAATATTGATATTTTTATTTTTTTATTTGGCCGATCCAGGCTTTAAGTAAAGTGCTAATGATATAATGTAATGATTACCCTTTCGTACATAAATATGTGGCTATGGTTATCACATAAATTCCTAAAGCAGTCAGGCGTCAGACTATCAAATATTTGATCAAATTAGACTCATCAAACTGTGAATATGACGTCACCATCAAATTAGTTTCTAGAATATATGGTCACACAAGCTGTCAAAATCCAAAAGTATAATTTAAATTGACCAATGAATGCATGATAGAAACTGATGAAAATAGAGCATGGCCTATTATTTCCGTCAAACGGACTTATCAGACTGTGACTGTGACGTCATATTCACAGTTTGATGAGTCTGGTTTGATCAAATATTTGATAGCCTGACGCCCGCTTAACATAATTAATCACTTCTGACATATGTCAAGGAAAAAATGTAAAAAAAACTTCAAATCACTTATTCGCAGTTGGCAACGCTCGAGTGCAATTGTTATTTTCAAATTCCTGATAATGTAAAGAAGAAATTCATACCTCTACTGTTTTCCTTGCAATAACGCCTGCTTGATTACATTGTGATCATGAATTTGTAAAAGTGTGAGCACCTATTAATTGATATCCTTATTATACCTATTCAATTAAATACCTAGGTAATTATAAGTTAATATACCTACCCACCTACGTACTTGATATGAAGATACCTCGTATCTTTGTAACAGTACCTGTCTATTTAATTAAGCTAGCTGTTGTATGTATGTAAATAAAATAAATACCAACTACCTACCTACCTACAGCATTGTTTTATTTTATTATGATTGATTAGCAACTTGATAATCATAAGTGATCTATAATAGAATAGAACAGAAATCTGTAATACCAAGTCCATCTAGAGAGGTGGTTTTCAGTTTAGTTTTCATCCCAATCGCAAAGAGCAATGCCTAAGTTATTATCAATTACTGTGACTCAGCCGTTTGCCGGCACGTTCACAATTCACAGCCATGCATAAAACATAGTCTGTCTTTGTCTATTCCGGCATTCGGATCGATCGTTGAACGGGCTGGGGTCTGGTTAGGTTGGGTCGTTCGTTCTCCCTACTCTAATATGTTTCTTATATGCCTGTCCTGCTCTCCCATTCGAAAATCGTATAGCGCTATCTCTTTTTCTTGACGTCACTGTTTCACAGCATACTGCTAGGCTACACTGTGCCGCTTTCACGGAAAGCTACAACACACAGCGACCCTCCAGTCTATTTCTCTCTACAATCATCCTGCTGGAGAGCGTAGGCCAGCGCTCGACAAACAAAGCAAGAATGGTCGACTGTATCCATGGCTCACTCTGCTAGTTACATATAACCATGGAATGGATAATTTCGAAACTTCTACTCTGTATTTCAAGCATAATAATGGAAATAAGATAATCAAAATTTGCGCGTATATAAAGCAAGCAAATGCTAAATATCTCTTGACATATTTCAAATTTTAATTTACCTATATTAATTTTGTAAAATAGATTTGTACTGTATTTATTAAATAAATTTATAATTAGTAAGAAATATTTCGTGTTAATGTCTTGAACAGGAAATGCCGTTGCGTTGTCCAGATAGCGTGGAGCGAAAAAAGAATAACGAGCAACTCTAAGAAACTGTTTCTCGGCAACAATATCCTTGTAGGTACTCTTGTACATTTTATCTCCGTGACTCTACACACGATCTGCTTGCAATATATTCTGCGAATATTTGGTAGATGTCCGCTACTGCTGCGGTTTGGTCAAATTTCACACACAACAGACATATTCCCATTTTGTGATTCGTTAGTTTTGCGCATACGTCATACAGAGATCAAATAATAGAAATAATTGAACGAGAGTTTCAGCTCCTATTCCTATCTATGTTGTACAAGTACCTACCTACTTTTTTAATGCCTTTATTAATTATCTCCTTTTAAAACAAGGCTTCATGTTCATCCTGCAATTATTTTATCACAACTTATCATTGCTCTGTATTTGTTAATTAGAAATTAGATTCCTGGCAGGTAACCACAAGTGTGTTTTTTATTTTGTGGTAGCCTACTCATCATAAGCATCAGAATATTTAAAAAATCAGCAAGTACGTTTTCTAATTATTGAGAAAACAGTAATATTACTGTGAACATAGGTTATTAATTAATACAGATGTAGTTTCCATTTAGCATCAAATCTCAAAACACCGATTACTTACTTGATGCACATTTCACCAACCAAGTTGACAACATTGGGGTAAAACTGAACCATGTATTTAATTAGTTAAAATTCATTCGTTGGGCCAAACACGAAATTGTGAAAGGAAATGCATGAAGCAGGAATCTTTTTATCAAATTAGAACAAAGACGTTGCTATAAGAGAAGGGATTGCAGAAAGCGGAAAAATAATATTATTCCTTTCAACAATTGTTCGTATACTAACAGACTACTTTTTGTAATTAATAAATTAGAAAATCAATTTTGGCGGTAAAATATGGTACACATAACGCACATAAAATAAATGAGTATTTCTCCTTCCAAGATACTGTAGCAAGTCTAAATTTATTTGTGTGAAGAAAATTTTGATAATGCAACATAGGAGCACCAAGAAGATTCTAATGCCGTGATCGAATTTTCCTCCAAATTACTAAACCGCATCTCATGCACCTTCCATATACAGGGTGAATTTGAATTAATTCAGTAGGTAGTTATTCAACTTCTGTTCATTAAAAGTTTAATATAATTTTTTTAAGAGCTAGGAGAACTATTGATACAACTGTGTAAATGTGGTCAGTGTTCATTTAAAACCCAATGGTGGCCTTAAGGGCCAGTTGTATGAAGGTGATTTAGCTGAACTTGGTTTAAAATTTCAAATCCAACTGTACGGGCATCATTGGGTTTTAATATGATAATAATTACCGTAGGGCTGTTTGTTCTAAAATATAGAGTTAGGCATCTGGTATCTCCTATTTTCGAAAATATGCTAGAAGGCTAAAAAACAGTTTATTGAAAAAAATTTGTGATAAATAACAAATTTAGTACTTACGTGCAATTTATGTTTTGAAAATTATATCTTTTAAATGACTTATATCTTTTAAATGACTTCCTTGTTCCTCTATAAATTTTTCAATCTATATCTAAAATTTTGCGTAACTCGTTGCAACATTTCTACTCCAATGTTATTTATTTCTTCCGAAATACGAATTTTAAGTTCTTGACATTTGGTCGTTTCAGATATCAGGTAATCATTAAATAGAATAGGTGTGCACACAACAATTGACGAAAATACTTAACAACGTAAGAAGATTTTATAATCGCTGGTATCTGGATTATTGTCTAACAAGACTGACGTGAATAGTTGTCGAATTAAAAATTGTTATTGTCTATACTACTAATATTTTGTTTATTCTGAAATACGTACTTTATCAGAAAAACCCAGAATATTTATTTTTTTTTTTTTTCTGTTTCCCTAGGATCACACAAAAATTGGCGTCTGGCGTTTTTTATGCAATCAGCTTTAGACGCGCTAATTTCCTATGCAACGGGCATATTAAACAAAAACTAAAGTTCTAAATGCAACAAACTATTGACGAATTACCATCGTAATTTACTGAGTGAGTGGCAAATATAGGCATTTATTTTGGTTTATTATAAATATTTAAATATCAAACTTGAGATGATATAACACATTTTCAGACTTCTGCTAATATTCTATCAATCCTAATTATAGATACATTTTTAATCGTAACTTTTGGCTATATGTATATAATTAAATACCATAATTAAAAATTGAAACACGTACGAATCTAACGATGAAATTATCTATTTTATGTTTACATTGACGTATAGACATAGACATAATATATGTGTCTTAATATTACTTGCGTGAAGCACAAGACCAAGATGAGAGTATTAAGAAAATTAAAGAGGCTCTATTAAGCGGTGATAGGCAAAATTTTAAAGACATATTCAATCACTATGATTTTCGGGGTAATAAAGTTTTTAAATTAACTCCAACGGGTCGAAAATGGATAGTGCCAAAAAACTGCAGGTGGCAAATAGTCAACAATAAATCAAGATGACGTTGGCCATATAGAAAGAATTAAACAGAATTATTGGTTTTCCAAAATGAATACATTTGTAAAAAAAGTATATCAATGATTGTTTACACTTTCTGTACCATAAAGAACACGTCGGCAAAAGCCAGGATATTTACACTCTGCACCCAAGTATGCCAGACCACATAACACAGTCTATCTGGATCTTCTTGGCCCATTCATAGAAACTCAAAGTGGCAACAAATACTTATTGGTGATAGTTGATGGATTTTCTAAATTCACATATATCAAGGCAATTCCAGACACGTCTGCTAAGCACATTATGGTAGAGAAGTTGAAAGAAATGTTCGCAATTTTTGGTAATCCGAGACGCATCATAAAGGATTCAAGAAAGGCTGTCACTTCAAATGCTTTCAAAGAGTTTATCGAAAGTAAAGGCATTCGACTCTTTGTGACAGCTGTAGGACTGGCAAGAGGAAACGGTCAAGTAGAACGTATGAACAAAACTGTACTAGATGTATTGGCCACTACCAGTGCTGACACCACTCAAGACAATTGGGACACAAAGATCATATAAATTCAGCAAGGACTGAATAGCATGAAACACCGCATAACAGATTATACGCCTGCAGAGCTCCAGTTAGACATTCGTCTGAAATGCGATATCGATATACATGAAGTTGTCGAAGAAGACATTGTAAAATTACAAGGATTCGTAAAGATGCAGCCAAGAAACTAGACGAGAATCAAATCAAGCAAGGTTTGAATTTCAACAAAAAACGTAGTCCACCAAAGATCTATCAAGTTTGAGATTTATTGACCAAGATCACTAGCTTCCCGCTACCAATGAGAGTAAGAAACTTCTACCAAAATTCAGAGGTCCCTTCAAGGTCGTAGAAATTCTACCAAATGATCGTTATAGAGTGAAGGAAGACACACGCAAAAGCTCTAGCCGCCCCTACGAAGGTATCGTCGGTATAGAGCATATGAAACCTTTTAAGGTTCAGAGGGTTAAGGTAAGATAATCAGTTCATTAAATTAAGAACGTTCTCAATGGCAAAAGAGCGCCCTCAGTGGCACAAGACAGCCCTCAATGGCAACAGATAGCCTTCAATGGCATAAGACAGCCCTCAATGGCAAAAAATAGCCTTCCATGGCACAAGACAGCCCTCAATGGCAAAAGATAGCCCTTGATGGCACCAAGAAATTCCCTCTGACTATGTCATCTTCTAAACAGCTGCCAGGCTTCACCGGGCTTAACTGAAGTTTTGATTTTTTTTCTCTCTTTTCAGTTCAGTTTGAGCCAGGAGCACAGTCGTTCGAGGACGATTGACACTGCAGAATGGCCATGCAGACCCTGACGGCTGACACCACCGTCTGAGTCGCTAAGTCGCAGAATCAACGAAACGTGCTTACACAATATTTAAGATATTGCAAATATAATAAGACATTCTAGCTTTAGCTCTAGTTGTTAGAGGTTGTGTCTAATAAAGTGTTACAATATAATTGTCTCTTCTAATCACATAAGACTACATATACGAGATACAGACGCTATAAAGTTCCGTAGAAATTATCTTATTTTTCTAAGAGCGATTAGACGTATTGAAGTTGCAGTACACTTTTTTAAATACGAGATTAGTTTTATTCAGGGAAGTAAATCTAAGATTACACATTTACACAAATCGATGGTACGCCTCTGGTCTTCCGGACTTTTGTTGTAAAAATATGATTCTATTTTCTTTGCTACGTTCCTGACTGATTTAGTAAACCGATCTTTTTCCAGGAAAGACAAGAATGTTCTTAAGTGATCACTATGATGCAACTTTTGCTTTATGCTCATTAATCCTTAAGATGCTATAAAATACAATTTCAGTTAAGTTTTTTATTTTGAGGAACTTCCATTTTCATTTAAACACGTATAAGTTTCACCACGGAAGCTGTGCCAGGTCGTTCTGTTATACAGTTACACACTGTATATAGAAAAAAAACTGAGAAATCTGGTTTACATCGATTTAGTGTTGTAATATTGCTATATTTATGTATATCCATCTATCTTTTCTTCTAAGCTTCATAAATACTAGATAATTCGAATTTTTAATTAAAAAGAATACCTGCAATATGTAAATGGTATTCTGAAGTGATTATAGCAGCACATTTTTTTTTTTTCGAAAGTGCTTTAGCTCAGTGTTCTAAATCTGGACGTATGCCCCTTAGATGTCAAACTGCCTCCCATTCTGGATTCTGGATTGTAATACTTCCTCAAAAGTGTGCCCATTGTGTTGCCCCCAGAAGAAGTAGCAGTAGCACTTATTGAAACAAGAAGCTGGCCGGAATCTAATGAACATACTGTATTGTAGTATACAAAAATTTGTATACAGGATGCTTTAATAATAACCTTTCATGAGTAGATAACAAGTTAACATCCTTCTAGGTTTTTAATAGTTAATAGTATGTCCAATTCAGTTCCATTATTGAGATACAACTCCCTGAATTTTATTTAATTTAAAAAGAACTATTTTTTCGAAAACGATTTAATACAAAAATCTGAAACTTGACGTAGGTTCATAACCTTGTTAGTAGGGTATGAACGGGTATTTGACGTTTTCATCTCACTGTGGTGCTTTAAAGAACATGTATTTGACGTTATTTTCATAATTGCTTATAGCTGGAAGCAGTTTCAAATCTTCTGCTACGTCAGTCAAGTCACGCCTATTTTACGTATTTAATTCAGACTAGTATTTTTTAAAATTTAGTAGCACTTTACGAAGTACAAACGCATTACACCAAATGGAGAGTGAAGGAAAATTAGAGAAGGTACGCACGAAGACAGTAGGAATCAGGAACAATCATAACTAGGTAATTCCATAGTTTTTTTTTGTGGTAAAAAGAATGTCTGGTAAAGTGGCATCCCATTATGGAGCTCTGTTACAGCAAAGGGATGAGTTGATATGTTCTATCATCTAGTAGTATAGATATGGTGCGATTGTGGTCGTAGCAACAAAGCAACTTCCGTTCAGTAGTCAGTCTCTATAAAAATAACTACAAAAAAGAGTTAGGTTGCTACTAATGATATTCCAAAGAAAAAAGTGAACTAGCAGCTGCGTGTGTCATTAACCATTTTGACTCGATTTTAGATTGAATTCAAGATTTTCAGTCAGTGAAAATTTAGATGCAGAACTTCGTATATGAGAGCAGTACTTCAACTCAGGACGGACACGCACCTTATATTGCAGTTGACCATATTAGTAATCAGTATTGGGAAAATATGTCACAGCAGCTGATTTCTAGCTAAACTACTAAACTAGGCATGTGGGATTAAACAGTAACGTTAATCAAAGCTATTTAGATTCTTTAGTCTATTCACTGACTTTCTTTTGACCTTTGAACTATGACTTTATCGGCAGTTACCTACTAATCCTTTTTTAACAATTACAATGTTAGAGGGTTTAAAGGGTGTGTAATTTGCGATTTTGTAAATCTCGAATAAAAATTAAATTAAGGTAAAAAATTTTGTATGTAAAATATTTAATGAGGAATTGTGTCCCGAAATGTATTAATTATTTGAGGGGAAGATCGCCCGAATAGGACAAGAAAACTGAATTAGTTCATTAGCTGACGTTTCGACTTTAATTCAATCTTCTTCAGAACTCTGACCCGAAAGAATGTATTTTCTTTTTGGGGCATCTGTCGTATCTAATTACCGACTCGGCAGCGCAACGGGTTTGAGTATGAGTGACAGGCATGGCTCTGGTCACACTGCCTATCATGACTGGGTTCGAGTCCCAGCGCCGGCAATGGCAATGTCGGTGGGTATGGATGTTTGTCTGCGTTTTCTAATGTGTAACCCCCCTTCCGGACAGCTGTGGATTTGGGGGTTGTCTAATTTCTGTGGTGTGTTTATGTTATAGTGTCGGGAAAATCTTTTAGGCTTTATTTCGTAGCCATCCTTCGAGTATTAAGAAAGTTATTAACGTTTTAATACCCCCGTGTCGGAGGATTGTGTAAAATTTGTGAGAAATTTGTCAATTTTAACCCAACTTCAAAATTTTCGTCAAAACGTCAAAATTACACTTTCTCGTTCGCCCCCTACTGCCTCGAAAGCGAGACCGTGCGATTTACGATGTAGTTCTAAGTTGAACCTTTTACCTTGGATTTCTTACCAGAACGACGGCCCGATGCCGATTTTTCATTTGGAAGTAGCGTTTAAAGATTTCGTGTTTTCGCAATTTTTCGAATTTTTCCAAGCACGCGTCCGGTCCGAGCTTCGAGATGGACCGGCGGCGAATTTTTTTTGAAAACTAGGTTTAATTTTTAATTTAGAAAATCCTGTGGCGTAATCGATTTTGTCTCCTAAGAAAGTTATGAATTTCTGAAGAGGCGATTTTGTGGGATTTTAGCGATTTTTCAAACATGTACACTTTAGAAACGCGTCACAGCCATTCCCTTTGGATCTAGAGGATCCGGACCCGGACGGCGGGCAAGAAGAAGGAAAAATGAAGAACTCTTTTTTTTAGGTCCATCCAAAACTACTTTTCCGGGGGCCCTTGCTCCCCTCCCCAGAGGATTTTTTCGACCGAACTTTCAGGTGAGCTAGAACCAACCTTCCTCTCCGACCCTGAAAATTTCGTTGCTTTTAATATCCATCCACGGCCGAACTCGGATAATCGACCTAACTATTACGACTCATTTTTCTTTACATCTTCGATAATTTTTGTTACCCCTTTAGCAATGAGATAGACGTCAGTCACAATAGATTTTTTTTCATATTGACATGAACTGATGAAAAAAAATAGAATCCTCGTGTCGAAAATCCTGGTCGGAGGGCTCTCCTACTATTGTGTTATGTTAAAATTTGTTTTTTTTGTCCTATCCCTTAGAAAAAAAATATATTTAATATTTAATTGTTTATTATTAAGAAAAAAAAAATTATAAATGTTCAAACTAAAGATTTTCAGCTGCTTGGCGATATCATAATCAATTAGAAGGTTTTAATAACTTGCGAGAATGTTTTAAATGACTCCAAAGAAAATAATCTAAAGTTTTTAAATCTGGTTACTGCGTTGGCAAATTAAAATATAAACAGCCTAAAAACTAACCTAGCATTTCATGTAAAATAATAATACTATATCATTGTAATTGTTTATCTGGGTATATAAAAAAATTAGAGGATCATTGAATAATAACGGTGCCGTATATTTCGTAAGAATCGTAAGTCAACAATCGCCCTCCTTTGGTCCGCCCGTAGTTCGAAGTTTCAAAGTACCAATTTTTTATTAAAAAACTTATGACTACTAAGTATATAACGCATCTTTGATAACATGCAGTATCAGAATATAGTATCATTAGTCATATTTACAACTAACAAAAGATTAGTAGTAAAATTGAAGGATTTGAAGTGATGAGGAATCGCATTAGTCATTTACCAGCTTTCCTCTGTACTTGAACCCTGTTATCCGTAGATATGTGCGTGTTATTGATTTAATGACTGATGTTTATTATACCAATTTATTAATCTAATTGGTGTTGGTATATTGCAAAAAGATCATTTTTTTAAAATCACTGCACACAGTAATTGCGCCAAAATTTGTTTTATCACACTGATCTCAAATTTTAAAAAACGACTTTTTAGGACTATATATATGTCATTTTAATTATTACCAAGTGTAGGTATAGGGTATAGCTGTCCAGAAATTCCGTTTTTGATTATTTTTATCGATATATAAAAATTTTGGTTTTGCTCGTTTATCATTTATCTCCCAAACCAGTTTTAGTTTACGCTGATCCGATATATATAATTTAATTTAAGATTAAGATGATACTGTTTTTAGAATACTAGTGAAGATTTCTAATGTCACGTGCACTTAAACACCAAATCGTTAAACCCCAGGCTTTAAAATCTCAAGCCTCTACGCCATAAATTCTAACACCAAAGACCAGAGGGATTCCACCCGATAACGGCGTTTCTTTGACATTTTTGGCTTCTCATTTTGCCACTGCGTCGGAGACTTAAATGATGCCAAAAAATTACGAAGTGTTCGATTTCCTCCATTGTGGGTACACCATGGAAGCAGCAGAATTTTTCGTCGATATGGAAAGGTCATATATTTTATGGAACCAAATACGGCACACACTCAAGTGGTTAAGGAATGAGATTCAGAAACTAGTCGAAGGAACGTGAATAAATAACTTTTTAGCAGGATAATGCCAGATCTAATCATACTCTCATAACCAGGAGATACCTACAATAAGTGGACATTCCTTAATTCTTCATGCTTTGCCGATTCACTGACTGAAGACATATGCGACGTAATGGGTCGAACTTTTTAAATTGTGGTACTAAAATTTTTGTTAGTGGAAATGACTTTAATTTCGATAATCCTTGGGTAAGGAGGAGTGCCAGAATTCTTAATGCCCTGCTGGTAAGACTGGAGTAACTTACTTGTTGGTTGTTGGATAGTCTTTGTGGTATTTTCACCTATAGCAAACTGCTAATGACATTCATTTGGTCTTTCAAACTTTTAGACAAATACGTTTAAAGGTAATTAATATGATAATGAGTATGAGAGGAAGGTGAGTCAAATGGTTGAAATAAAGATAAATAAATTTATTTCATGTCATTGTGTGAGTGAAATTAAGAGATGTAAGTTTTAAGTATTATAATGTCAAATGGGTCAAATAATCGAAAAAAGAAAACATTCTGGCGAGATAGTAAAATAAATTTTTACAAAAAATTGTCAATTGGCTGGGGTGAGTTGTGAGTGAATGAGTGAGTTTATAGAATACTACATATTGGTGCTGTGCGCCAATAAAGAGAGAATATAGAGCAAAATTTCGAAAATGCATCTTTGATCTATTAGTCAACTTGGAAAGAAAGAGTGATTCTGTTGATAGACCATGCTATTGTATTCATAGTAAAATGGAATGAAAGAAAAGTAAAAAAATCTCAGTCAAAGTTAAGGAGAACAACAAGTCGTTTTAGAACTGAAGGAAAACCTAATCGGCAGAATACGTGCTACGAAATGAATAAGTTTATAAAAAAAAATGAGTGGCTGCATTAAAGTTAAATAGTTATTACTGTTAATTTGTATTGATTATTATTAATGATGATAAACTCAAAATGTTTATAATTTATTATTTTTATCTGCTTTGCAAGTATTGTCTAAAAGTATATTTTCCTTGAACGTTTAAATCACTGAGGACTGAAATTGATTTTTCTTGAACATCTACATAATGGGAATCTCAGCTGTATATTATCTTGCTTAAAAAGGCAGTACTTAAGGGGCTGAAATGTGGTTTTATTCATTAATCACATAAAACTAAATGTCCTAGATACAAAAGGTCACTTCGTTGATTCGGAGAGCGAATATATTTTGTTTTGTTTATTTTGAGAAAACGCAGTATCTAATCAGGTAGGCAGAAACAACTGATAACACTGGACGATGTTGATAAATCTGTATTATACAAAAAAAAAAGGTGAAAAGCAGTAGGTAGAAAATAATGGCTAACTTTTCTGATTCTGTTACCAAACTGTATAGAGTCTGTTGGCTGATGATGGATCAGATTAGGCAAATGGATAAAACCGAATATGTACATTCATCGAGTACAGAACATTCATACATATTAGGAAATAACGAAACAACGAGAGGGAAGAGCCGCCTTTAGAATTGAATAATAGGAGCACATAAGAAAGAAGTTAATAAATACGAGTAGTTACACCAATAATTTGTTGAAATAAGAAACAGTTAGAAATATAAATCTGGGAAAGAACGCATATCGTGACAATAATATGAAACGCATCATTTCCCCCTTACTACCGCCCCACTTTCACAATTAACGAATAAAGAGTGGAAATCACGTCGCTTACAGTTTCAGTTTACTATTCTCACACTCGTATGCATTCCTGTTACTAACAATTTTAGATATCGATATTTACCGCCCCTTTTTTTAATTTTTTCCAGTGCATGGATATACGAACGACTCTATCCTTGTAAAGTCTGTGTCATATCTATACAGCACATAAAAAGAGCCGGCTTGTTTAAAGTTTTTATGGGCAGCACACAAGCCGTCGGTTTTTTATGTGTCTTACAAATCTGAAGTCGACCATACACAATGGTTTTTTTATTCCATCCATCCATTAAGTTAATAATAGTAATAATAAAAATAGTAGTACTCCAGTGCTGCCTTATATCCCCACGAACTCCAAGTGCTATACCCAGGCTATTCTGTCCAAATAGTTTTCCTGATAATTGGTGTACTGGGCGATATAAAGGATATACTGCTTTTAGCATTAAAGACCGACCATTCCTGTTAAAAGTGGGTAGAGTAAAATGCAGAAATCAGTTATCCTGGGATCTTTTTACTTAAGGCCTAGGACTTTGGAATCTATAATCACTACATCTGCGGCATGTAGAGAGTTATTTTCCAGTGAAGAATCAGAGGGCGTAAGGATTGTACAGCATTAAGTGTCGAGTTGTTGTTGATGGACAACTGTCAAATATCACTCTTGTTAGTACATTTAAAAATAATACGTTTGAGGTTTTTATGAGTGGGATGAAAGTCGAAATATTCATCGGATTGCGATGAAACAAATTCCAGGTAAAATGTTGGATTAAAAAGCTTCTATGAATTTGCTTACTACTATTAATTGGACTTCAACCAATTCGACGTTTCTTAACACCAGTGCTTTTATTCCACACAAAGTTAAGGAGTGTAGATAGATTGATACACTCTCTTTAACTAATAGTGAGTCTCTATCCCCGTTGCCGAAATGTACGTCTCGCTCTAGTGTCGCACACTACTCTTCTTTAATCTTTGATTAAATATAGAAAATTTGGTCTGAACTCCGAAGAAGGAAAATGTCAGCCAATGGTGACACATTTGAAATTTTTTGAAACACATATAATCCAAAAATGACTTAACCGTCCAAGACGGAACAAAGACTGCAAAATGTCCTTTGACCAAAAAGGTAAAGAAATTCATTCCAAAAAAGAAGAAAAATTGAATTTTTTCGAGAAAAACTATTTTTTTGAATACCTACTCGTACGCGTAATGAGATAGGTTTCGAAGGCATTTTTTGATTTGGATGAAAACTTGGCAAAAAGTGAGGTCTTCGGTCACGGATGGGGCATAATGGACGCTGCGATCGATCAATCGGAGTGACGTAACGCAAAAATCTCGATGAAATTGGAGAAATACTAGTTTGCTTTATTGATATACCGGCAATGGCGCGATCGGATGGGAATGCTACAAGATTGATTGAAAGCCTTATCAGTTCTAAATAAAAGTATTCATAATCAACCGGAATCATCGGCTTATTTGATAATTTGTCAGCGCAAGTATACACTTACACTTCAGTAACAAAAAAAATTCTATATCGCGAACCACTTGGTCGATTATATTCTGGTAGTGCTAATAAAGGCTAATAGACTGCCTAGTGCTTATGGTGAGGAAAAAAAAATTGCAAGTCTTATTTTTAAAATGCACTTTGCTTTTGCTGTTTAGTCAATCAGAGTTACTAAAAAAGTATCAAAATATTTTCATGAACTTCGAAGTCAAGGCTTATTTATTATTTGAAGTTATGGTTTATTTTAAAACTTCAGATCATAAGATCGAAAATACTACGACCTTCGCCTTCACTGGCTTTGTAAAGTAACCGCTCCAGAGCCCGACAAAAGTATGGAATTTTGTATTCGGTATTGACTAAAATCTATATTTAAATTAATTTTTTAATCTTTTTGTTATATTTTCTTGACCAAAACATTTTTTTTATCCAATGTGGTGTTCTATTTATATTAGTTTTAGCTGTCATGGCTGGCTGTGACATGGTTTATTATTGGCTGCATGTCCATTGAAAATATTAAAACAAATACCAATACAATCAAATCACTTTGAAATGATACAAACCCCTAAAGAATAAAGTATTTAACTCTTCTTCATTTCTTCTAACAGTTATCTTTTTTCTTTTTATACATTTGCTGATCCTAAATTTTCGAATAACATTTTTGATGATACTCGTCTCCCACCCTGGAAAAATATTGTTGACCTATAGATTTTCTGCTATTAGAGTAAAATATTCGCCTATTTCAGGGTTTTCTTCATGTGAATATCCATTTTATTAAGTATGACGACGAAAAATGAATATTAAGAATGCAGACACACAAATAATTTTAATGTCAATAGAAACCAATCTATATGTTTTCCCAGCATATTAGTTTTATTATTAATTTTGATTAACCATCTTTTAAACCTAAATATTTCCAAAACTGCTGAACTAAATATCAATAATGTATATTATATTTTTAAAATCAGGAGAAAAACATCTTTCATTCTGAGCTATAATATATAGGGTGTTCCATTTAAAAAACATAAGTTCTGGTATTTTCTTAATTTTCCGGTGCTCATTTGTTTATTTTGATATAACCAAAAGGTAACACAAGAAACCCTAAAACTTTTGTATTTAAAGTTTTGTTGAATTTTTTATAATAAACTTTTATAATAGATAGGGGTCAAAATATAATCGACCACCCTGTACACTGAACCTATAAATAATTTAAAAAATACCCCTGAAAATCGACAAAATAGTAATTTTTGTTACTAGCGCGGTAGGTGACTTGTTACAGTTGAGTAGATATTTTGGACGAGGCGACGAAGGAGTCCAGAATATCTAAACGAGACTGGAACAATAGCTAACGGACGTGTATCGAATAATATTTTATTTCATCCCATCATTGATTGTCTATTTGTATAACTTGAAACTTGTTTATTTCCTTAGATCATTTGACATTTGACAGTTTTGACAATATTTTTTAATTTGAGATTAATTTTTATATGTCAAATAACTGTCAAAAGGTATAATAACAGTTTGTGATTGGTTCCTAATGAATTTTCGCTGGCTTCCGGTACATTACAGTCTCTAGTACCGTAATAACTCACTTCCCGCCCGCATATGAGTACTGTAATGTTGTACTTTCCGGACGGGATGAAATAAAGGTTTCTTTTTTTAATCGGGTGACAATATTTTTTTTACACCACGTTCCAATATGCAGAATATGAAATAAAGCCAGACCTAATAGCCAAGGTCTAACAAATTGATTTTTCGGTAGCGCAGTGGCCGCAGTGAGCTAGATTTGTGACGATTATGTTTGGTCACACTATTGAGAGACTGGGTTCGATCCACAGCTCCGACACTGATAATCTTGTTGGGTAGTGATGCCGTGTCTACGTGTATGTGTATATAAACTCCCTGCAGTCCCTGCCTGTTTTGTATAAAAATTGCAGTCAGCTACGTGCAAAAAATTTACTGAATTCACAATACTACAAAAGTTTATGGTGCTATTTGAAAATAGTTATTTATGCAACAAGTGCGTAAGGTGAGATTTTTTCACGAATGGGAATTTTGACAATCCCATGAGTGAAAAAAGCTCACTTTTCGCACGAATTGCATACAATATTTTTTCTACTACCGAAATGCATCTAAATTCTCTAATAATAATGTGAAACGTCAAAACTTACCTATTACGTCAAAACTTCATATGCCATTTAAAAATCACAATACTGTTATAGCCCACTTAATTTTAAATGAGTGAAATTAATCAATGTCTATTATTTCTTTGTCTAATGTCAATGTCAAGAATATAAATGAAACTTCAAAATTCAATCATTATTGTTTAAGAATACTAAAAATTAGGTGGTATGTTTTATAATAATACTGTGATATTAAATAAATGGACTACATAAAATTAAATAACCATATTTAACGTTTTTAAAAAGATATGATTATTATAGGTGTTCTAATAGGTATGCAATTGTTTAGTATGTTACTTTTTACGCACTAGTGCGTAAGGTAAAAACACTTTACGCACTACTGCGTAAAGTTTAACTTTACGCACTCTACAGCGTGCGGAAAGTTAGTACTTTACGATCGGCAGTAGAAAAAATAAATAATAGCATCAAGATTGCATCAGATAAGAAAATTTGACGATGATAAAAGATAAACCAAAAAAACTTTTATTTGAACAATTTTATCCGTTGTATACTATAGCCCAGAATGTTTTTCTCCCGATTCCAAAAATACGTAGGTACAGAGTGAGTCACATTCGATGCTCACCACTGGGATATCGCAAACGGCAAGAGGTAGAGAGTTGATTAAATGGAGGCGAAGTTGCATAATTTTATATCCAGTAATATGCCGTGATGAAATCAAGAATACCTTGTTTGGCTTTTGAGATATTTGCAAAAAAAACAAAATTTTGAGTTTTCGTTTTTGTTTCTTTCTAACTTTGTTTGAAGAGATATAAAAAAACTGAAACAACTTCTTCATTGTGACTTTTCCAGCTCTACAACATAGAGTTACAATATTTTGAATAGAACGTTTCGCCAGATCGGGGCCACCCTCAACTTTGTTTTTTCAAATACGGACCTGATATTGTCGTTAGTATTTTCAACCTGATTCCAACGATATATGACTTGATTTGGACAATATTTTCAGTTCCAAAACTTAAACTAAGTATTTTTAAGTGAATAAATCCATTCATTACAGCCCTGTCTTTTTACATAATTTAAGTTTTAGAACTGTAAATATTGTTCAAATCAGAGTGTCATATATCGTTGGAATCAGGATGAAAGATACTAATGAATTTAGGAAAAACAATGCTACGTATTTGAAAAAACAAAGTTGAGGGTAGCTCCGGTCTGGCGAAATGTTCTATTTAAAATATTGTAACTCTATGTTGTAGAACTGAAAAAATTGCAGTGAAAAAGTTTTTTCTGTTTTAATATCTCTTCAAACAAACAGAAAAAAAAACTAAAACGAAAACGCAAAATTTTGTTTTTTTTCTCAAATATTTTAAAAACCAAACAAGATATTCTTGATTTCATCACGGCATATTATTGGATATAATATTGTGCAACTTCGCCTCCATTTAACCAACTCTATCTCTGACCGTTTACGAAATTCCAATGGTGAGCATCGAATTTGACTCACCCTTTACATTATTGATATTTGGTTCAGCAGTTTTGAAAATATTTAGGTTTAAAAAGTGGTAAATCAAAATTAATAATAAAACTAGTATGCTGGGAAAACAATAGATGGATTTATATTGACTAAAATTGTTTGTGTGGCTGCATTGTTAATATTCATTTTTCGTTGCCATATTGCCCATTTTTAACAAAATGGGTTATTCAGGAGAAATGGAATAGTCCATTTTACTCTAACAATAACAGAATATCTATAGTTCAACAAAAACTTCGTAACATTTTCCATGGGAGACGAGAGTCGTCAAAAAATACCATCAAAAATATTATTCGAAAATTAAGGATAAGGTAATTTATAAAATGGAAAAGAGAACTGTTAGAAGGAATGAGGAAGAGGAGTTAAATGTTTTATTAACTTTTTGGAGGTCTGTACTTATAAATTGATTTGATTGTATTGGTATTATTTTGATATTTTAGAAAACCCATAGAGATCATCGCGTGATGAAGCACGATTCTTTAATATATTATCTAAAACCAAAATTTTAACCGTTTTTAAAAAACATCATTACTACCCTGACTTTATGCCAAAAAATTAACAGAAGGGCATAAAATGCAAAGGCTGCGTTTTTGCCAAGAAATGGCTGGACTAGTTATTTTTTGGATAAATAAACTTTCTTGGACAAGAATTTCAAGAAATGTGGTAATAAATCCCAAAGAAGAAAAGGAAGAGAAGACATATTGAGGAAGACTCAGGCTTTTTGAAAAAAAATATATATTTACTGATGAAGCTACGTTCACTACGGCCGCAATTTTTAATCGAAAAAATAAAGATTCCTTGGACTCTGTAAATCCCCATAACATATAGGTTGTTAAAATATAAGGCCGTAAATCATTACATGTTTGGCGCGGTCTAATCCGAAATAGTATAATCGGACCTATTTTTTTTTAAGAAACCTTAATCGATATATAAATTTATTGGTCAGTTAAATAAAAAACTGTTTTAAAGATCTTCCTGTGCAACAATATAACAATCTTATTTGGCATTTCAACAGGACAATACGTCATCGCACAATGTCGTTGGGATTTTGAATTATTTAAATAATTATGAGTTTTGAATCGGGCGCAATGGAACACTTACATGGCCAGTCAATAGTCCCGATTTTTATGACGTTATCTTAGATATAAAATTTATTACCAGTGGCGGCCGGAAAACATTGATATATTACGAGAAAAAATTAGAGAAGAAATATTTCTGTTAAATCGGTACCATCCAGATTTTATACTTAATGCCATCACTAGAAAATTAAAGAGGTATATTGTAAAATTATTATTATTATTATTAAGTTATATTTTTATAGTTTAAGCATTGAGCAAAAAATAATAAAGAGGCGCAACTGTCAAGGTTTCGAGATTTTGGTATTGTATTTATTCGCCAATAACTTCATGACTGTCATCAATTTTTGTTGCTACGGAAAGATATTTGTAATGTGGTTTTATAGCCTTAAAATTAAATACAATCATTAAGCTATTGGTAAAAAATACAACACTAAGATCTCGAAACCTTGGCAGTTGCGCGTCTTTATTATTTTTTACTCAATGAGTTTAAGTAAAAAAGTTTAAGAGTAAAACTAATAACTAATAAAAACTGTCTTTGTTTTCCCAGCATAGGTACAGGGTAAGTATTATAAATGATAACCCCCTTTTATTTTCGTTATTTCTGGGCGAATTGGTTCGTTCAAAAACTTATTTCGAATAATTTTTAACGAAGTTTCCGAATCTGCTAACGTTTTTCAAAAATTTTTAAAAATGTACGAGGTGGAACAAAAAATATAATTTTTTTAAATGGAACACCCTGTATTTTTTTACATATTATAATTTGTAGATTTTTTCTGACTACAAAAATATATAGTTATAGCATATTTGGATAAGTAGTTTTTAAGTTATGATGAAATATGTAAAACGACAAATCTGTTTACGTATTACTCAATAATATACGAAGTAGCCTTTGGAAACAAAATTTTAACTTTGTATAAACGTCAAAAAGGTTAAGATTTATTGGTGCTTTTTCTATTAGGAATCTTTATTGTGTGCAAAAAAGCGATCATGCCTTATCATAGTTTAGAGAATAGGCGTAGAATTTTAGAAATATTCTTGTATTGTAATAAAAACATTAAAAACATGACTAGTAGAAGACTTATACCGGAACCCGGTCTCCCCCCACCACTTTTTTTTCTGGTGGGGGGTAATTAGAGTAATTAGAGCATTGTCGGTAATTAGGGTAATTAGAGCATTGTCGGTAATTAGGGTAATTAGAGCATTGTCGGTAATTAGACTGTAATTACAATGGAGGTAATTAGAAAATTGTCGGTAATTAGACTGTAATTACAATAGAGGTAATAAGAGTAATGTCTGTAATTAGATTGTAATTACAATATAGAGGTAATTAGACTTGATGTAATTACTATTGTGGTAATTGGGGTGGTGCAATTGTAATTGTAATTAGTGTATGTACCAATAAGTGTTTCAAGTATGTAAGTGTACGATAGTAATTAGTATGGTGGGAGGTAAGTAGGTTGGAGGGGGCGAATGTTTCACTATAAGTAAAACGCTTTGGTAGCTCAAAATCACATCCATAGTTGTTCACTCAAGAGTTAACTAGTGAGAGTAGTGCAGTTATCTCAATTTATTTCAAGTGAGCAATATATTTCAAGTGAGCAATATATTATATTATTCTTTGCGATTCTTTCATTGTGTACGTCAATTTTAAATTTTAACTATGGCACTTTCCGAATTCGATTTATTAGCACTTAATGCGATTATAAATGAAAATACAGAGATTTTAGTGCAAAGATCTATTACATCGTTAGTTATAAATAAACCTTATATTATAAAGAAAATGTCATTGGTCAATACGCGATATGGAAAATCAATCGTAGTACATTTATTTGAGGAAAGTGCGATTACAGATTTTAAATCATTTTTACCAAAACGGGTTGTAGAAAATATAAGTGAAGATACTATTAATAAAATTAATTCAAGCGGTGGTAAATACACATTGACATATTTAGGACAACGTCCTCCAATGTATATCGGCGCAAAATCCAGCGCAATAATACAATTTGGTATTTAATTTCTAATACTTAAGAAACAATATTTGTATTAGTTAGTTATTAGTTTACATTTGCTACTATATAATAAAAATGGGGTACATTTAGAAAGAATTTTGGGGGTATTATAAAAATAATTATCTGTTCACTTGTAAATATAGAATTATTGATTTGAACAATATATCAATTTTAAATTGAATAGATATCATATTTTGTGTAAGTATGTGATTAGATTTATTCTCTTTATATCTATTTTTAATTTATTTGTTTAATTCCAGGTTAACTCTAACCAACAAAAAAACATGTGGATGCAATATTCATCTCACGGATGGGTAAAGGCAGAAGACATTAAATCTGCCATTGAAAGATTGTCTTGTAAACTAGATGACATAAGGAGGGATTCACTGCATTCTTTGAATTATGACATAAATGTCTGCTTCGATGCTGAAGAAGTTCGACGTGTTAAAGAAACTTCCAAGGCGTGTAGCATTGGTGTAAATTTATGTGGTAGATATTCTCGTGGCTTCCTAAATTTGGATGAGTTTTGTGAGCATATGGGCGTAGTGGATCTAAAACGCTTTCTATATGACATAGTGGAGTACCTACCTAAGAATATCATTGAAAAATATCAACTCAACCAGTCTGATGAAGAAGATAATGAGGACAATGTAGATAAATAAATACTATAATCTGTTAATTTTGATTGACATATTCATTACACCAAATATTGTATATGTCTGCAGTAAACAATATGGTGCTGTATTTTGTATTATAAGGATAAATAAATGAAATACACATTAAAAGATTACATTCATTTTATTACATAATTAAAAATACCTTAGCATAATTAAAACAGTTTTCATTGTAATTTTATATTTAAATCTACAATAACATTTTTTGAGAAAATGAACATTTGTAAGTACATCATGATTATTATTGATAAAATGTTCCAGACATCTTGATAGAAATGGTATGCTGCACTACTTAATTGCACAATAATAAATGTTTTCTTTTTTACTTAACATCGAGAAAGCCATTCTGAACCGAGCCATCTAATGCGTTATAACTTAAATATGTATCATGAAGTATAAGTGCATACACTCGAGTTTGTTCCGGAAATTTCGCTTTTCGTGTTTCAAATTCTATCTTTATGTCGACAGTAGATGATTTCACTGCAACAGGTTGGTGTGAACAATCAATGACAAACAAAGGATTCTTCCTGAATTCCCCAAGATCCATCATGGGTTCGCTCATATCTTTATCATAGTAACTACGTTGGAAGTTCTCATAAGCATAATATGCTGCAGAATCGAGCTTCTTATCGAAATCTAAATTCCAACGTTCATATGGATATACTTCAGAGTTTAGAAATAGTCGAATATTATTTATGTCTGCGTGTTTGAACTGTGTAACATCCTTTGTTCTATCATTGGCCTGATCAGTGCCTTGAAAGCCAAGAAGGATGAAAAGTGGACTTTCAAGACGGGTGGAGAGTTTAAGAGCCCATATGTCATAGGTAGTATCGCGTAGACAGGGAAGCTCATAAAAATCCCACGCACGGTAGACCATCTTAACTTTGGTATTATTACCACTTTTATTAATTCGATTCAATAATTTTAACTTTTGTCGATCTTCAGGTACAATGTGCCTTATCTTCCACTCAATTTTGCTGATATCCAACTCTGCATCAACCTCACCGATATAGGAGTCTTTAAATGAGCGTGCAATTATCATAATTAATTCTTGCTTCACATTCAGAATGCCTTTGGTATAATCTTCTGCAAAACCCATAAGGAACTTAAGGGGTAGTTTGCCACTGAACACGTGACTGGTGGTATCTAAAATATCTTGTCTCTTTTCAGTGAGACCCCAACCTGTTGTTATTAATGAGCGTGCATGCGTTTGCCCATACGACACCATAGTTTTCATTGTGGTAGTAATACCAGGTCTTCTAACTACTGCTACTTGTTCACCACCCATTTCCAGTCGTATCTCTTCAAAGAGAAATGCTAGTGCATTATTGGATAAATAACAACGCTTTGTGGTGTCGCTAGGAGTAAATTTTCCCTCTATGTATATATAACTTTCTGAAATGTCGAGTATAACATCTTGAAAATTGATGGGAATACGTATTTCATCAGAGTTTCTGTAATATGGGGATCCATATGGTTTATATGTATGCTCATGTAGGCTAACTAGGGAATGATCTAACACAGGTTCATCAAACACCTCAAGTTTGTCACTAGTTGCAGTAGCCACCATTATTATGACCAATTTTTTCGCAGTTTTAATCCAATAGATTTTAAAAAGGCTTGATCCTCAGCTGACAATCTATGTCTTAACTGTTTAAGGTATAGACTTTGAATGAATTGCTTTCCACATCTCCCTTTCTTTTTATCCATACTGTTGTTCGCTACAGTATCATTCATACTGATGGTGATGTACTTGCTGTCGCTGTTTATATCGAAAACCCATTTGGTTGGTGATATCCGACTTTCTTCAATTCTAGCCTTACAATAATTTTCTCACCTCGAAAATCGATCAAATCACCGTTGTCGTCCAGTATGCGTAGTGTGATGTTGTCTATTAACTGACGCCCTTTAGGTCTAACAGGTAAATATATGATATTTTTGGGTTCTCTAGTAAGTTTGTAGCCAGGCTCAACGTCTATGTCAAATTCAAAGAGAGTGTGTGACTCTTCTGCATTCAGATAAGCTCCAGAAATAATATTGCAATCTACGCGTATCATCCTTACTTTCATAATATCAACAGGCTGTGTTGATTCGTAATTTTTATTTGGTTGTAAATATATTGGTCCAAATCCCAACAGACTTCCTATTGAATTTGGTTGTCTAAAATCTATTTCATACTTTGACAAAATCTCGCACTTTAAGGTATTGTTGTTTGCCCTTAAAGTGAATATTTGCGTGTAATCCTTTCCATCAATATTCATAGCTTTCAACATTGCAGCATAGATTTCATCAATTTCATAAGCCCCCAGAGGTATGTGAACAGTAGTGAATGTATCTTTAGCACTAACCCTATATTGGAAGATGTTATTTGTTTCATCCACATTGTATATGGAGTTGTAAGAGTAGAATCCAATTAAACCTAACCCATGACGACTGCTCCTATCCAGTTCAATGGGTGGATCAAAGTTGACACTTAGCTCACTTAAGCGGCTCGTGTTGACACTTAGCTCACTTAAGCGGCTCGTTAGTGTGAACGTGTACGACATGACTGATATAATTAAATTGTGTTACCCAATTTATTGTGGATTACAGCAATAATGGTATAATTTCCTCTTCTTAGAAGTGGATGGTAATATATTTACATTGTTATTGGATGCCACATTTACATCGTTTACCTTACAATAGCAGCAAAACATTTTTCTAGGTGTTGGACCATCATTTACGTCAACATTGCTTTCATAATCATTAAGGTAATGTTCTGTGCAATATTGATATTTTAATATATCGATATCATTCTGAAGATGTGTAGGTAGCTTATCCCATACTAATGCAATTTCATGTGAAGCAAGCCCAATCATCACTTCTTTGGGCATATTTGCAAGTTGTTGTTTGCTCATCTTCAACAGACTACGCAAACGGGAGAATGCAATTAGTGAGTGACCCATTCGCTTGATACTTTCTCGATCCATTGCTGGGGTTATAGATTTCAGCTCCATGGCGTTTTATATTTGTTTTGTAGAGAGAAACTTTAAACACAAATGTCCACACCACACTGTGTTAAAATTCTGTACACGTTTGTAGTTATAGAATATTTGGTTGGCCCTCCTTGAATCGTTATTGAAATATGTAACTAATTCTATAGGTGGGGGTAAATCACCAAAACTATCAAAGTAATTTACTAAACCACCTCGTTTTTTATATGCCACCCAATGTGTCCCAGGACCATATATACTATCCAAATTGATTATTGAAGATTCATTGTAATGTGGCCCATGTCTTGGTAGTGAGTCGCGCATAAACACACCTCGAAAGTATGCTACCTTCATTTTCTTAGCATAATATTTAAGATCAATGTCGGTAAGAGGTCTCCGAGGTAGGGAGTCTATTAGTTTTTTGAATTCTGTTTTAGATAAAGACCCATTCCCTTTCGATATGGCTTCATAAACATCCCCTTGCCACTTTTCATAGCGATTGCTTCCATACTTCTGTTGTGTCGATTTGCTTCAGCTAATTCTTCTCTACCCTTTTTCACATCATTTACAGCTTTAGCAATACCAGCAGCCGTACCAGCCAAACTACCCAATGCAGATAATCCAGCAAAAATGGGTATTAGAGGTAAAATACCACCAACTTTTGGAATTGGTATAATTCGAGGTGTTTGAATATTGCGTTTTCCACCGGCCTGTTTTATATATCGACGTGCAGCTTTTAGAGCAATTTCAGTCACCTTCTTTTGGTCTTTTACTCTTTTGCCTCCAGCATTTCGCAGTGTGTCACGCACTTTTCGTACTATCCCAGATCCAAACGCTGTCTTTTTAACATTCTTCTTACCTTTCTTTGTTTTCTTGATGATTCGTTTCCTTATTGGATTGCGAGATATTGTTGAATTACATCCCATACCAAGACGTTGTTTTCCCTTCATTATAGTTGTGACTAACCAAGCAGCTGCCTTTTCTCCACGTCCTGCGTCTTTAGATTTCACTCGTTTCCACGCAGCCTGTTCAAGCTGATAGTCTGCTTTATGGCGGGCTGCTTGATTACTGCTATTTTTGTCGTACGCAATATCGTGTTGCTTACACGCTTTATCGAGCTGATTTATGCCAGAATCACCTCGTGCTAACCTTTTATTTAAATCTGTGCCTGGACCACAAAATTGATAACCTGGCAAATGCAATTCAAAGGGGAGCTTATTAATCAGGGAATTAACTAATCCTCCACCGCGCTTCGTACGTTTTTCACGTGTGTATCGTATCGTAGAAACCATTTAAATAAGAGTTGTAAATCACACATCTACTTATATAACATTTAGCCGCGGTACAATGCACATTGTGAAACAGAAACAGACGCTTTCTATAGATAATTTGGATGAAAAAGTTGGGCGTGGGTTAAGTGCTGATAATCGCCATGGACCACTACTACCTTCAACTGTACGTGCCCTCATAATAGGACCCTCGAATTGTGGGAAAACAAATGTCTTAATATCTTTGATCACGCATCGTTTAGGTTTACGTTTTTTAAATATTTACCTATACTCAAAGTCTATAAATCAACCCAAGTATGAGTATCTACGTAATGTATTAGCGCCGATTGAGGGGTTAGGATTTTATACATTTAGTAATGGTACGCAAATAGTGGAACCATCCGAGGCAAAGCCAGAGTCTGTGTTTATATTTGACGATGTAATATGTGAGAAACAAGATGTTATAAGGGGATATTTCAGTATGGGCCGACATAGAAATGTGGATTGTTTTTATCTTGGCCAGACATACTCTCGAATCCCGAAGCAGCTAATAAGAGACAATAGTAATTTAATTGTTGTCTTTAAACAGGACGACATGAATCTGCATCACATCTTTTCCGATCATGTGTCACCTGATGTAACGTTTACAGTATTTCAAAATATGTGTGCAAAGTGCTGGAATGACAAATATGGATTTCTAGTGATTGATAAGGATAGAGAAGTACAAGGTGGGCGATATAGAAAAGGGTTTGATAGCTTCATATATCCATAATGCATTTTATTAAAAACTTCACTTGAATTACATACGTCGTTAGGATTACTTCGTTTACGTATGCGCTAAGATGAAGGTTACCAAAGATAATAAAAAATATAACAATCTTGCACATCCCAGTAGCGAAATAACACTCAAGCGACAGCTGATTGAGGCAACAGATGCTGTGCGGAAGAAGTTTAACTATATCAAGAACAAAGATATGGAGATGCACGTAACACTTGAAAAGATCTACCAACCGATAACTGAACCTTTAAATGTTATATCTTCAGCAGCAGAGAACAAATCTCATATCCAACAATTACATTCAAAACCATCATCATCAAGGGTGTCCACCCAGAGGGCTGTATCATGGGAGAGTGCTTCTGAAGAAGGATCCGATAAGTATGTAGGTGGTGATGATGTTCCACATTAAATCCCCATTATGGAAACACCACCATCGTCAATAAGAACAACCCCTGTATCCGAAACTTCTCCAGCTAGTAAACTAGAAAAAAGACATGAGGTTGTAAAAAGACATATACAAAATTTAAAATCTGGTGATTCCAAGTATGATAGTTTATATGGAGTGCGTGTAGATCCCAAGACAGGCAAACTGCTGATGGGCAATGCCGAAATACGTTTTTCCCATGGAAATATTACGCTATGGTATGGCAATAAGAAACTTGGCGTGTATCTAGGTAGTCCTAAATTGTACGATCTAATATTTCTAAAACCCCCAACAATTTTAGATGATAATAGAGAGGGTGTTCTCGATGATGAATGGAGTAAGATATATGGAGAAATACTAAGAAAAACAAAGGCACCTTACAAAAAATTCGATGTAGCGAATGGCTATAACACTACTAAGCGTGGAAAATTTCACAAAATTATCAAACCATTAACATCTTCTACAATTGCGACACGATCGTCAACAAGTGGTCACGGCTTAAAACGTGTACCTACCCACAAATTGTACAGAAATAAAGATAAAGAATATATTTTTTGGAATAAACCCAGCGAACTCGTGGATCGTCTACGTCTACTATGGAGTTCGAAAATAGCGGGAAATAACAACCACGACAATGAAATAATAGAAATAATATCAGAACTTAGGGAAGAAAAAATAGTGTATTAAAGATGAAATAAAACATAGTATCATTATACTTAATAAGTATTATATAGTCTGAAATTTTATAAACTGGATCAGATGCAACCAGAAATGTCTACTGTAAACACTATCGACAAATTTGGACGCAGCAAAAGAATTAGTGCGAGTAAGTTAATAGCCCATCGTGGATTACCTGGCGTGGGTTTTAAACTTACCAGAGATAATCACTATGATATTGAAAATAAGCGTTTAAAAAATGTAGGGGAACCTGTCGATGATCAAGATGGTGCAACATGTAATTACGTTAACAAGCGTCTACAAACAAATGATGAAAATGCTGCCAAAGCTATTTTTGATACAACCGATGTAATTATTGGGGAAATGAAAAAATATGTTGATGTGGGACTTATAAGAAGTGGAGAAGAAAATCGCGCTATTTTCAATAAACAAAATAATGAGATGATGCAGAAAATGAAAATAGAAATGAGGAAATATGTTGATAAAGCAATTTCTGAAGTTAAACGTTCGGCCATAAACAATCGCAATACTTTAATCACTAGAATCTCTAAATTAGAGCATATTGCCACCGAACTCCAACCAAAGAAGGTGCAATCCGGAGGCCTAGCATTTCCACCAGAACTAATGCCTGAAGTTGATATATAGCTGAAGACAATTTTATAATGGAGGTTAGCAGCGAAAAATTACAAGTTGTTAACGAGTTACATAGAAATGCTCGACGAAATTTTCGTAGAAGGCGAACCATAATTAAGGGGTTTGGTGATTTGTGGCAAGCAGACCTAGCTGAAATGCAGCCATACGCTGATAAAAATAGAGGGTATCGTTATATTCTTGTAGTGATTGACTGCTATTCCAAGTACGTATGGACCAAACCTATTAAAAATAAAGCAGCTGTAGAAGTTACCAAGGCTATGCAGACTATTATTCAAGAAGCAAATTATTCACCGAGAAATTTACAGACCGATAATGGTACTGAATTCTATAACAGAAAGTTCTCAGCATTAATGAAGCGGCACGAAATTAATCATTATTCTACGTATAGCACAAAAAAAGCAGCAATTGTTGAGCGAGTAATCCGCACATTAAAAAATTGGTTGTATAAAGAATTCTCAGCTATGGGTAAATATAAATGGCTCGATATCCTACCAAACGTTACAAAAAGTTACAATGACAAAGTCCATCGTACAACTGGCAGAAAGCCCATTGATGTCAAACCAACTACACATTTAAACGTATATAATTATATTAAGATTGCTCTGAAACCGAAATTTCATCTCGGTGATATAGTTCGTATTAGCAAGTATAAAGGTGTATTTGATAAAGGGTTTACACCGAACTTTTCAACAGAACTTTTTAAAATTACCAAAATAAACATAACAAATCCCACAACTTACCTGATAGAAGACTTGTTTGGACACCCAATCAAGGGATGTTTTTATGAAATGGAGCTACTAAAAGCAAAATACCCCGATGTGTATCTAGTTGAAAATGTATTAAAGAAGAAAGGAAATAAAGTGCTGGTAAAGTGGCTGGGGCTATCTATAGAACACAATTCGTGGGTTGATATAGCTTCTATTGTTTAAAATTGTCATTAACTAGAAAAATATATTAATGTATCATTATATAGTTATGTCGATTGAAATATTTTAATATGTGTCACAAATGAATAATAAAATGAATATACTTTATTAATATTTATTTAATTTATTTCCTTCATTTTAAATTGTAAAAAAATTAAAAATAATCATTTTTTTTTTTTTTTTTTTTTTTTGTATAATTTTAAAAGTTTCCTACAAAATAATATGTTATTACAATACTAAAAATATATTTACAGTTTATGGTTATAATATATATTACATACACACATACATATATACAAATAATATAATTTATTTATAATTAAGACACCAACAGTCCCTATTATGGTGAGTCCAACTACTATAAAACACACCAATGCGATCACACAAGATGAGTGCCCCTGACATACATTTTATGCAAATGTTGTTCCAACAATTGTCCTCGTACTTACTACAGTACACGCATCGTTGTCTTAATTGTGGTTGGTCTGCTTTGCAAGCTTCACATACGTCTCGATATATACCAAAATTCGTTCTTTTGAGTATGGTAAGACAATTGCGACATTGTGTTTCATTTGGACAATTGTCTCGAAATTCTTTTTTCTGCACTGGGTTCTGAATTACACACTTTTTGCACAGTCCAGTGCATGGGTTGATAATTTGCTTCCTCCATGCAGTATAGCAATTATGGCAAATTCTTGAATTATTGTAACTATACGGTTGTACTGCTATTATTGGTTTTAATTTCCACTCTCTTGGTAGGACCATTGTATGCACTTCTGTTTTAAGACACGATTGTGTTACGTAAGAAGTTTGAATGCGTTCCTCTTGTGGTCACTCTTGGTTTAAATAGCTAATAGTAAACTTGACGCCATAGGAAGGGCGTCACCGTCACGAATTATAGAATATAAAACGGAGGAGGTTTAACATCAAATCAGTTGAGTTCCAACATTTAAAGATGGCTTATAGACGATTCCTCACTGAACTGGCAGAAAATGATATGGGTGCAATGGTGTTACACCGAGATGGTGTAAATCAAGAGCTTCAGGACTTGAATCAAGATGCTGTCCACAGGGAGGATCCCATCATCGTGGAAAATATCAATGTCGACCAAGAGGGTGCCGACTGGGGAGATGGCAACCTGGTTCCCGTCAGTGTAGATGAAGGTCTTGGGGATGATGTGGAAGACGAAGCTAGAGAGTTAGCCTTCTCCGGAAAAATATTAAACAATTATGATGATCGGCGGAGACTATATTGCACGTCAGCGTCTTTTGTCATAATCAGAACCAGGCCGGATGCAACCAAACACTTCCTGTGTGGGCTATGTTATATATCCTATACACGGATAGTGTCCGGACGTCACCAGCATGTAAATATTCACAAAACGACGACGTTGGATGGTGCAATGATAACGAAATGTAAATGTTGCAGCACAAACTTGGTGCAATTGCATCGAATTGAAGTATGTCATACATGTAATAATGTAAATAAAACAATTGCGTGAACGATACAACGTGTTTTACTAAATTAGATATTTATGGTAGTTATTTATAGTATGAGTATAAAATAGTACTGTTCTATATACAAATGTCAAGAAATTATTATGATATTAAGTGTTCACATGTTTTGGAGGGGGTAAATGTATAAAATGAAGTTCTTTGCTGCTGTTGCTCAGTTTGTATTGAGATGGAGACCGAACAACCTGTACAAGATAGTACCATCTCCTCAACTACTGGTGACTCCACAGTGATGGCTCCAACATGCTCTATAGACAGTGAGGTCATACAACATGCCAGTATCCCAAGTGACTGGTGGTCGATGGAGACGGCGTCCAATTCTCGTGCTTCTTCACCGTCGGCTTGGTCAATAGAGACGGTTCCTAATTCTAGGCCATCATCTCCAACGGATTCAACTGTGTCCAACCTCACAGATGACCAAGTATTGGAACCAGAAGAGCCATCATCTCCAACGGATTCAACTGTGTCCAACCTCACAGATGACCAAGTATTGGAACCAGAAGAAGATGATTCGTTATAATTAGTATTTATTAATGTAAATTTATATTTCATTTTATTTTTAAGTTTAATTGTATATATTTTTTAATTAATAAAAATATTTGTGCCACCCTGTATATTACAAGTTGTGAAAATTAGTAAATCATATAAATATTAAAACAAATGAACATATGAATGATTTTATTAAAAAGTATTTTGAAAAAAAATGGTTATCTTTTATTTATTATTATTTAAATTAAATTAAAATATCTCAAGATATAAACTGATTCAAAATAATACAGTTGTAAATGTATAAAGCCGATAGCTTGGGTTGATTTTATAGCCTAAGGCCATGCGACCCTGCCTGGTCAATACGGATCGATGAGCAGGTAGTTTTTTGTTGAAATTATGAAATAGACCTAACTCTTGTGGGGCGTTCGAGTAGCCGAGCGGGCAAATACGCGTCGATCTTGAGGCCACTCAGAAGACCACGGGATCGAATCCTCGGACGCCCCCCGGAGAAAGGAGGAGGTGGATCTCCGGTTTTTTTTTTAAATTTGACCTTTGACCTTTCCTAATTAACCATTAATTTTGATTTTCATGTGTTTAAAATTCGATTTTTTAAATTTTTTTTTTTTTTTTTTTTTTTTTTTTTTTTATGTTGTTATTAACCTATTAAACTCTTTATTTATTTAAATTAATTAACCTTTACATTATGTGTTTATTCATGTCAAACATGTACTCATAATATGCACAATTAATTAATTACATGTGGTGTATTTATTTTATTAACTAATTAATTTTTTTATCATTTTTTATTCACTTTTTAAAATTTGTTTTAAACTTTTTTATATTTATTTTTTATGTACAATTACTTACTACTAATAAAAGACAAGTTTGTAATTTTATTAAAGTTTTTATTATTAAGGAAAATGTTTTAAACTCTTTATTTATTTAAATTAATTAACCTTTACATTATGTGTTTATTTACAATTACATAATCTAATTATTCATGTCAAACAAGTACTCATAATATGCACAATTAATTAATTACATGTGATGTATTTATTTTATTAACTAATTAATTTTTTTATCATTTTTTATTCACTTTTTAAAATTTGTTTTAAACTTTTTTATATTTATTTTTTATGTACAATTACTTACTACTAATAAAAGACAAGTTTGTAATTTTATTAAAGTTTTTATTATTAAGAAAAATGTTTTAAACTAACTACAAATATTTACAATGACTTAACCTAACTTTTTTTTTCTTCTTTACAATTACTTAACCTAATTATTCATTTATACGCTAATTTAATATATACAAATACTTATACTAATCAATATTTTTTTTTTTTTTTACATTTATACGTATAAAAAAAATTTATATATATTTTTTTTTCACTTTTTTTTTTATGTACAATACTTATTATTAATAAACTAACTACATATATTTACAATGACTTAACCTAACTTAATAACTAGAAAAAAACTGCATAACAAAGCCTCTCCACCATGTGTGTTGTACAAGCCTTACCGCCCGACTCTACTTAGACCCGATTCAATTGCTCTCAACGCCCTTTCGGCTTTCTCCAAAGCGACGCGGCGCCCAGCTATTTCGGCTAATTCTTGGTTAGCCTGGCGAATGGTTTCAGCTAACCTTAATTCTCGGTCCGCATCACCTTGGGTTGCTGCCACTTTCTCCTGATATTCTGTCTTAGCCGCAGAATAGAAATTTAAGAATTTGTTTAAAATATTTCTATTCTCAGGCTGAGACAGAAATACATCCGGCTCTGAATCTGAAGAATCCTGAGCCGGCTCTAGAATAGGTAGTGGTGGTGATAGCGCCACCTGTGGAACCGACTCAACTTCTGAGGGATGTTGAATCGGTTCTGCAAGTGGCTGCGACACCACCAGAGGAAGTGTTGGAACCACCACATTAGAACAACTCGGTTGTTCTAATGTGCTGCTACCACTTAAAGGCGTCGGTAATATTGCATTAGAGCAACTAGGTTGTTCTAACGGAATATTATCAGGTAAAGAAACCGAAACAGACCTTTTTGCTGGTGCCTTTTTACCTCTCTTGCCCTTAACAATTTTGAAAACCTGTTCAACAGGTGTTGGTGGTGTTGCGGGCGTAAGAGGGGTAAGAGGCGTTGGCATAGCGGTCTGTAAATCGATTATATTTTGGATTGCATTGTCCTCCTCAGTCTTCGGCCCCAATTTAATTATTTCAACAGTTACTGGGGTCGGATTCCGAGAAGGACGACGCATTCCTTGTTTCGGTTTCTTTACAGCCTTTCTCTGTCTACTTCCTAGCGAAGCCGATGATGACGATTTTATCCTTTGAATTATGATTTTGTCGATCTTTGGTTTTTTCACAAAATCGTCATCAGAGTCGTCGCTATCTACATGCGACACCGTGGGTAGGTGTTGAGAGCCAGAGAAATTATTATTATGATGTCGTCCACCCTGACCACCTGAGCCGGAATGTAAAGATTTACTTTTAAGTATTTGATTTCTCAAAAGTAACACCTCACCTTCCGCTTCAAGGTTATCTTGAATTTGCTGTACTGCATTTTGGTCGACGATGGCATCGAAATTAATTCCGGCGCCATCCTCGGGCAAATGCAATACAGGATATTCCGTGTCAGGGTGGTCAATCGCGTGCGTCCGTTGGTAGCCAAAATACGCCTGTTGAAGCTGTACTTCACCATTATTAGAGGCTTGCGAGATGGCCTCATATATATTGTTTTCCGCCGGGATTACAATATCTTGCAAAATATTTATTCCGCTGGTAGATGGTCCCGGCGGTGTTGCAACGTTCGCCGAACCCTCACCCACGCTGGTTGCGGCATTATTTGCATGTTGCTGTTGCACTACAGTACCAGCTTCTGTGGGTGATTCAACAATATTGCTGACAATAGGGTCCGGCACAAAATTTTGCAAATAGGCCATCAAATTTAAGCCTACTAATGCAGGCGATGTACCCTCCAACGGGCGTTTGCGACTACCACCGGCCGCATTCTTCTTTAGGTGTCTTACCATTTTCACAAAACGAACACAAAAAACGATTGAACACTAAAAACAATTACAAAAAATGCGAAAACGGAGCACTTTTTGTGGCACTTGTACACACGACGAAAGTTGAAGGTGGAAAGAATTTTTGTATCATCTCAAAGAAGCTCTAGACCACTCTCGCCCCTCCACATCTGTCACTACTAGAGAGGTTGGGGTGGTCAACTTCTTTCTCATTGGTCGATATAATATCACACCACCAATGCTCGCTTTCTATTGGTTGAAGGAAACCCACGCCACTACGTAACGGAGAGCATTATACGATTGTGGCGCCAAGCCACGTCGTGCCAACTGATGTAATTACATCCATGACTATGAAATGACGCCAACATTGTTGCCACGTAACCCAAGCCAAATACCACACGATACAAACTTAGTAGAGTCGACGCCAGCATTGTTGTCACATAACCTAAATTAATCTGTACATCATTGAAACTAAACACACATTTAACAAAGAAGGTGTGCTTATCCTTGCAGCCATATTACAATACCCAGCCACATAATAAAGCGATGCATTATTTTAAATTGTCATTTTGTGGTAATAATTAACAACAATTCAAATTCAAATTGAAATTTATTAACCAATTATTATTACATTTTAGTTACATAATTAATTTTAACCTTAACCTAAAATTGTACAATTGTCAAAAAATGTCTTACATACATACAATATTTGATAAGTATACAGTTAAACTAAGAATTTAATTTATAATGTATTTGTTGAAATCAGTATGAGTTCTCCTATATATATATATATTTTATTAAACACATTTTCCAAAAAAGAATAATAATATTCGTAAAGTACACAACTTAACTTAGTTTTAGACCCTTGCATTGAAAAAATAATGTTTCAATAAGTTTTTCAGTGAAGTATTTTTATTCTTGACTTAACTCAGCTATGGCTGCGAGTAATTTATCCAACTTTTCGTTTTTTACAGAACAATTTTCAACTTCATTTATGGCTGACATTAACCAGCGTATGTTTTGTTCAGGTTCGTCCTGAAAGAATTGTACATCAGAATGCCCCCACGGTAATGTCTTAGTTGTATTGGGAATAACGAATCGCTTATCGTCATACTGGCTCAAAGCCACTTTGTTCTTTACTTCGGTATATATATCATGCAAATAGCTTCTAAACGTATTCATCTTTCTAAATATCAAACCTCCTCGTTCAACGATTTGCTTATAGTCGTCTATTGATAACTCTTTTTGAATGACGGATCTTTTTACACCTTTAGCTTTTTTTAATTCATTTGCCACAGATTGTACACAATATGCCTTCGCGCCTGTTCCGTAAAAACTAATTATTGGGTCCGCGGGGAATTCGTCTTTAAAATTACCTAAAATTGACACACCCTTAGGCACATTAAATATATTTCCCACTTGATAGTTTGAAGTATCGAACTTGTCGGGATTGTCTATTATAAAATCGTAGAAGTTATCTGTAAAAATTTTAATAATTAATGAATCAGTGTCTGTATATAATAAAGCCGCGTTCTCACCAAACTGACTTTTAATTATGTTATAGAAAAAATTGTATAGTACCGTCTTGGATAATTCCAATATACAAAATCCTACATAGATTGGTTTATTGTAAAGTACCTTTTGTCTACCCATATGAATAGCCACGAAATCCTCGGTAAATATTGAACATGTTTTAAAGTTTGGGCGAGATATTAGTGCATTTGCACCTTTACTACGCCTGATACTCTCCCAGTGAGTAACCAGCTTTATGTCGGATCTGTTATCAATATTTTCCATTGTTTTACCGTATATGGAATTATTCATTAATTTGTATTGGTCTCTTTCAAATTTATTTGTTGCGTTATTTCGTAAAAGAGTATTAAGGTTAATGTAATTTTGCAGCCAAGCCGATTGATTGAATTTAAGAATTCTATGTGTTTTTAAAACCACTAAACCATTATTAACAGCCTGCTTTAAATTTAAATAATGTACGATATATTTGTTTTTGTCGTTTAAATTTGGTATTAACTTCGCTAATTTTGATTTTGATTTTGGTGGAACAATATTTTCGACTAAAAATGGGAGGTCCGAGTGCAAATCGTGCAAATGTTGTGGATAATGTATATCTACCTCTAAAACATATCCGTGGGGGTCATCCTCCAAAATACTCATAATATCTAATTCGTCAATTTCCGCTTTGGACAGCCATTGAAATCCCCCCGTTGGTAAACATTGACTCATTGAATATCCGTACAAATTCGTTGCATCGAGGTAAGTTATGAATGATGATGGCTCGTTGGGATCGTAATTGGGTAGAAATTTATTATTTGCAATATGCTTTCTTTCTGAGCACTGACTTAAGCCGCCCCGTATCCCTTTTTTAAAAAAATGAATCATATCGATTTCAGTTAATAATTGTAACTTCACCCCTGTTAATTTTAACATAGCATCCCACGATAAACCTGGAGCTGTATAGTATTGAGCTGGATCCAGTTTGTATTTATCCAAACAAATTTCACGAAAGTTTTCAAATATATCACATAAAAGAAGCACATCTGATTTTAAATAAAGATCTGAATAATCCCCCAAGTTTTTACATTCAAATAAATTCCACACATCATTAGCACGTTGATAATCCGCAATCGATATGTGTTCATTGTTTAAATTATCAAAAAATTCCTCTTTGGCTGGTAATTCCAATTTATTTAATTTTTCTAAACTGTCCAAAAAACTATATGGAAACACACCCTTCTGTCTCATTAAATTGAATTTGGCATTATCGTTATAGAAACTTCGTGTTACCACCAACTGGTTATCATCTAAACTCACACCCAAATTTTGTAATGATGCAGACAAGGACTTGAAACTATCGATAAATCGTAGTTGTAAAAATTTTTTCTTTGTTTCACCCTTCTTATTTACATAATCGTGCATATAAATGTGTTTCGTAAAGGATATATATTTTTCTTTGTTTTGTGCTATTACATCAACCTTGTCTCGGTGTTTACACAACTCTTTCACGAATAGGTGATTATCGTAATTACTTAACCCGTGGAATATAATAGGTGTAAATTTGGGTAATTTATAATTTAAATTGCAGATGGAATGTGCAGCACCAAAACGCACTTTACCCGTTAAGTGACAATGGTCTCTTACTTTTACATCCTCTCTTTCGAAAGGCTTATTACATATACCGCATGTGGTTGCATTTTGGTAGTCTTGGCTTTCTTGCGGTGTAAGAGGAGCCATTGGGACTATGTTTTTCATATGTTGATTATATATATTCCTTAAATCAGCCTCTATACGTGATACAAATACTTCGGCCGCATCAGCACCTCGGTACAGCTCAAACTTAGATAGAGAATTGTCAAAAGAACATTTTATGAAATATGCGAATGAGTAAGGGTCATGTTTAAAAGTTTTATTTGTGAAAGAACGTTCGGGGTTTGGTTCGCAAGTATTGATAGGTTTTAAAATCGATTCAAAATCAGCATATACTACAAATGGCACTTGCATTTGTCTTTCGAAATTCTCAAATTTTAATATATTTTCTGCAACTTCCTTTCCGAATTTATCTACCCGTATTTTTGTTGTTGGCGTTGTGGTGTAAATGTGATTACAATCGTTTCTCTGATGTTGAAATAGTTGACGTTCATTATTAAAATATAATAAGCAACCGTCACAAAAATGTTTTTTATGATCGCTACCGGAAATTTGGGTGGAAACTAACCTAGATATATCTTTTATCCAACAGTAGTGACTGTTGGCACAATCTTTATTGCAATGGTGATTATCATCATCACACTCGCTAGAGATCAATAATAAATTTATGTGTGTATACAGTTTTCTCCCCGAGTAACGCAAAGGTCCTACAACTTCATACTTTACTCTATTATTTTCAAATATCTGTTCTAACCCATATACGTTAATTGAAATGTTGTTCATTTCCTCAAACTTTGAAATATCTCGTAATTTTACTGGAGAACTCATACCTGTTACATTTAATACTGTTGAAAAATGCGGATATGACGCTGTGTCCGATGTATGACCATTTGCAGGGTATAATGCTGAAGTCACAGCCCAAAAAAAACAACTTTGATCCTGGTTTTCTACATTTATCACAGCTCCCTTATTTGAAATATATTTTGGTAATTTAATGTAGGATGAACCTCCCATAGGACTATACTTGTTGACATTGATTTCAAGAAATGTAATTCGTTCAAGAGCCCACCCTAAAAATGAATAGTCGTTAATTATTATTCCCATATTTTGATAAATATTAACTTACCCGAATCACGTTCTTGAAACTCCGTAGTTTGCATAATCATAGAATCCACAAAGCTGTCCAAGATATTCCTCAGATCCATGGATTCATCCAAAATTCTGTTACTGGTATTAAATGATTTCATCTCTACCAGATCCTGTGTAGGTAATATGTATCTTGCAAACGTTTCCATATTCACTTTAATGGCTTTATGTATTTTTAAAACTTCTTCCAATAGATTTAAAATTTTGGGTCTGATCTCGTTGAAGAACATTGTGTAGTCTATATGATTATTTTCACTGTGCACACGATACGTCACAATCCTGTTCCTGAAGGCACTTTGGACAATTTCCACACCATTCGTCATAGGAACACATGACCTTGTTCTATGTTGTAACGTTCTTTTATGTGACTTCATCTGAGACGTTGTTAGAGTCACATTACAGCAATTACATGTTTGCATGTTTGTTGATGTTGAAGGAAATGTGTCAGCTCTAAACTGCTTTGCTGGTGGAGATCCATCATGGCTTGGTTGTATGCATGATTGCCTTTGATGACGTCGCAAATTGTCACCACGTGTAAAATTTTTACCACAATCAGTACACACATACATTTTCACTTTTTACTACTCTAGAACACTAGGCTACACAATGATCGCATGTTAACTCCTCTCCCGCTTTTATAGAGGTATGATAGAACTCGCCCCACCATCTGCGTATGAGAATGAAATGTGACAGTTAATTGCCTCCCACAACCATAATTACCTCCAACCATACTAATTACTATCATACACTTACATACTTGAAATACTTATTGATACATATACTAATTACAATTACAATTGCATCACTCCAATTACCACCATAGTAGTTACATCAAGTCTAATTACCGACAATACTATAATTACCTCTATATTGTAATTACAATCTAATTACAGACATTACTCTTATTACCTCTATTGTAATTACAGTCTAATTACCGACAATACTCTAATTACCTCCATTGTAATTACAGTCTAATTACCGACAATGCTCTAATTACCCTAATTACCGACAATGCTCTAATTACCCTAATTACCGACAATGCTCTAATTACTCTAATTACCCCCCACCAAAAAAAAAAGTGGTGGGGGGAGACCGGGTTCCGGTATAAGTCTTCTACTATGACTACTTCACAAAGGGAGTTTAGAAGACTGTATCAAATTTTTTACGGCGATGTTTCAAAAAGTTATGTAGAAGATACAATGTAAATCTTTATATTATTTTCTAATTTTTGTAAGTTTGATACTTTTATTTTATTTGTTTCTTTGTGTATGGTTTCGTTAGGTATACCTATATTTTTTTGTTACAATCATTGAATAGATATCTTAGCTAGTTTTGTATAATAATTAACTGATTATTGACAAATCATATTTTTAGGATAAACTAATTATTTGACATTTGTACACAAAATTAAAATTTTGTTTCCAAAGGCTACTTCGTATATTATTGAGTAATACGTAAACAGATTTGTCGTTTTACATGTTTCATCATAACTTAAAAACTACTTATCCAAATATGCTATAACTATATATTTTTGTAATTAGAAAAAATCTACAAATTATAATATGTAAAAAAATACAAGGTGTTCCATTTAAAAAAATCATATTTTTTGTTCCACCTCGTACATTTTTAAACATTTTTAAAAAACGTTAGCAGATTCGGAAACTTCGTTAAAAATTATTCGAAATAAGTTTTTGAACGAACCAATTCGCCCAGAAATAACGAAAATAAAAGGGGGTTATCATTTATAATACTTACCCTGTACTAGTTTTGTTATTATTAATTTTGATTTTTTAAATATCAAATATCAATAATGTATATATTTTTGGAATCAGGAGAAAAAGATCTTTCATTCTTGGCTCAAATATACAGGGTGTTCCATTTAAAACAAACAAATTAAGTATTTTCTTAATTTTCCGATGCTCATTTGTTATTTTGATATAACAAAAAGATAACACACAAGGAACCCTAAAACTTCAATATTTAAATTTTTAACGTATCTTTTGTAATAAACCCTGTAGACGACCGCCCTATACATCAAAAATGAGATACATCAAAAATGAGATAATCGTAGTCACCTCTATTTACAAATGAATTATAGACAATGATTGTTCATTATATTTTATATTCACCATCGTAAAGCGTTATACCAAAAAAATTATAAAATTATCGTACCTAATTTTGAAATTATTTCTACAGAAAATCATAATTATACCAAATTTATTGAAAAACACTATACTATAACCCGTGTTAAAAAAGTTCACGTTCGAACTGGTACGTGAAACGGTCGAAACGGATAATAAATAATACTTTAATCAATTTCCTGCACAATTAAAGCAAAAATGCTAAGAGTATCCAATTATAAAATATATTTCTCCACATCGTGTTGTAACAGCTATAAACTAATTCTTTGAGGAGGGAAATTTAAAACGTATATACGAACGTAGCACTAGATCGATGAAATAAACATTTTTTAAGCCTGACTCGCTTTGCAGCCGGTTTTGAACAGGATGAAGAGAGATGGAAAATGCTGATGCACGCTCATCGCAAACTCGTTTTTAACCAAACCGTATCTTTTCAAAAAAAACTTCTCTTTAGAACTATTTTAACTCTTACTGTACGATTTATAAAAATAAAATAATTTTATTAAATTTGAATTTCGTGATAACAATTTAGCATTAGAAATAATTGGTAATGCAGTGGCGTTCGACGTTCGACCATCTCAAGCTCAAGTACACATACACGGATCCAAGGTTCATTGTCTTAAAATCATTTATCTCTACACCGACTACACCTGGCGACAAATTGCCGTTAAGTGGTTCAAGCTCATTTTGAATTTATTATCCTCTCTGCTCTGCGTACATTGGAGGCATATATTGGAATCGTTTGGATTTTTGAAAAACTTACTCCATTAAAAATTTATCAAAAAGCAATTTAAGGCACGGTTTGTATCCATATGAATGTGGATATTTTAATTTCGTCGAGTTAGATTAATTCGTCATTGGCTGGGTAGTGTAATCGTTTAATGAAGACATGGATCCTTCACTTAACGGTGTGATGTACATTGAGGAACTAGTCCAAAAGATATAATGGAAAAGCGTACCTGTTTACGTCAACATCTTTCAAAAGGAAAGTACAACGTGTATTTGCGATGTGGGCACGTTAAAAGTTCTTTCGATATAATTTAAGTTAAAAATGATTAGCACTATAATAAGATAAATGTAAAGTAATGCAGGGCAAAGACGTTTAAAAGGTCATGCTTTAGATTATATTTTCTTGCAATATGCGGCGTTAAGGGGAACAAAATAATGTTTATATTTTTATTTTTTAAGTCCAAAATACAAATTATCCATAAACAGCGTAGACATTTAACCAAGTTTTCGGGATTTTGTACAGGAGTACATTTTGACGTTTATTTGATAACTATTTAGGTTAGGTACCTACTACTGAATAATAAAAGCGAAGTACCGTGAAACTGGGTTACTTGGCACCTACGTCCTACTTTGGCACATAACTGATTTATTTTATTTTTATTATTTTCTCAATTGTTCATTTTCGGTAGTTTTATCAGTTTATTCTCATTGTTACAGGTCTATATTATATAAAAATTGCCTAGACATTATAGAAAATAGCTTGGAGGACGTACATATATGAACTATTCTGAAGATACCTTAGAATAAGCTCTTGTCGAGATTAGAGGGGGCATGTCTCAAAAAAAGGTAAGCGAGTGGCGGAAAATACCCCGCGGAACCTTTCAAAGTTGAGTGATGTCCATAACCGACCCTCGGGTTACCGAACCGTTTTTAAGCCCAATGAGGAACGATTACTGCTAGGGAGGTAGTGGCAACTTTGGTATAAGATTTGCTGGTCGTTAGGAATGATAGGTATTAGAGTTTTGAAGCTTGTGAATAGGATAGGCAAGAAGTCATGGTCAGGTGTCGCTGCTTTTATGAAAAAATAATTTTCAAAATTGTAAAAAATAAATCCTTCCAAAACTATTTCCTCACGTCTGCAATTTAGTTATGTTAAATTGACTAATATAGATACTAAAAGGATATTTACCAGACATCTAGGACGCTGCGTTTTTTTTGTAAATAATTGGTAATTTGTAAGAAAAAATTTCACAGTCCTTCGCAAAGATGCAACCGGAGGAGATATTGGAAATGACGAAGTAGAACGCAAATCTTAAATCATTAAATTCCGGTGGATAGACTATAAGTTGTAATCTGTCGGACGCACTATGGATTTTTTGGCGAATTTTGCAAAAACACGAAAATTTTAAACCTTATTTCCAAACGAAAACTGGCAGCCGGGCCGCCGTTCTGGCAAGAAATCCAAGCTCGAAAGTCCAACTTGAAAGTACATCGTGAATTTGTGCGGTCCAGCTTCGATTTGGAGGTCAGCAGATCCAAAATAAAAAAGTGGCATTTGTGACGTTAACGAAAAATCTTAAAGTTTTGGCAAGTCCTGCGCACGCATGGAATTTGGAGGGTTCTGCGCGCGCAACCGGCGGCCATTAGTCTCGTATCTCTTTTAAATTTCGCAAATTTTACAAAACTTTTCGACATGGGGGTATTGTAAAGCTGATAACTTTTTAAATACTCAAAGGATCGCAACGAAATATAGCCGTTGAAATTTTCCCGACACGAAGACGCCTATAAAAAAATAATAACATAACTGTCGGTACCACGTGATTTAGACAATCAATCAAAAATTGGTTACTTTGTTGTCGCCACTGTCTCTGTAAGTCATGCTTTATAATATGCAACATGATACTGATTTTCGACCCCATACTAGGACACCTCGTAGGAAACCAAAAACATTTTCAATGTTAAAAGCTACATTAAATTATTTACTCGTCTTTGTGTTTTTTTTTATTTGATCGTTTTTGTCCCCCGAACAAGAAAAGTATAATACCAGACGTGCATGTCCCTTTTTTTTGGAAAATATTTATAAATAATTTAAAAAAATACGAAAATTTATTCAATGCTTTGGCAAACTGCTTCATCAGACCGAGTTTGTTCTGGAAGAATGCGGGAAGAATTTTCGATGGAGCAATTAGAGATTCCTTTAATAACGTTTTTAGATCTAGAATTCAGCGTTTTCCTTTTTGCCCAAACTGTTTTCTTATGACCTTTTCCATTCACATAATAAACAAGAGCAATTCGTAAATCCAGACTATTGTGTCATACACAAAATCTTAAAATCTCCACATACTTGCCAGTTCTACTTTCTACTGTTTATAATGTGTTTTCTCTTGAACTGTTAAATTCTTATATTGTTGTAGTTTTTTTTAAACAGTTGACTAGTTGAGTGAGTTATTGAAACAGCTCTATACTCGTGTTAGGAAGCAAAACTGCATTGAGACTCCTTTGGACGAGTCCCTATCATCATTCCTCTTGTTCAATAAACGGTCACTTTTGTTTCTTTTGACAGAAGTGCTATTTGCTCGAATTTTTCTCAATTAAAAAAATGTATCACAGTCATGGGTGTGGTTTCAAAATAAATATGTATATCAAAATACAAAATATTAGTTTTTACAAAGACCATATTTCAAGTGTAGAAAAGGATAATACTTATGTATTTATAATAATAATAACATCACTAGTAATTACGACCCCTTTTATCCCGGAATATATATTTGCGAAATCAGAGATAGCCACATGTTAACTGATTTAAAAAATATATATATATGAATACTATTAATAGTAATAAGTATCTCATAATGTAAGAAGAAATTGCAGAATAAAATCATGTGATGTTATTTTCAACAATAATTAATAAAAACTTTCTGCCTTTGGAAAATCAGTGACACTAATGTCTGGCATAGTAATATTTTTAGGTTTAACATACAATAAAACAATTTGGATACGACAAATAATTTCATGTTTTCAATTTTCGCCTTTTATTATCGCAGTAAAAATAAGATGACAGAATTCTGTTTTCTTGTTTTTCATGAACTAATTAACATTTCTTGTAAATTTCATTGGCGAGCAAGTCATTTAAATTTTTATATATCAGAAAATTCAAAAACAAAATTACTCATTAATGCAGGGACATACACGTCTGACGATGAAATTTATCTGAAGGTTTTGTTAAGGAGCGTAAACTAAAAAAAAATACCAGACGCTAGCAAATAATTTTTTTTTTACATGTTTGTTTACTTATTCATTAATAATGCAGCGATAATGGTTTGACAGAAGTTGTCATTGGTAGTTTTTATGATCACTATCTTCAACTTCTGCAAGACGAACACTTTAACCAAAGTAGATATTCGCAACCTTTTGCATAAATATTTTAATAAATAAGTACTTGAAGTGCCCCAGTTCAAAGAAAATATCCCTGGATATGACTTCGTGCAGCATTTCACCATTCAAAATAATCTTTCTTAAGTGCCCGTTTGGCATCCAACAAAAAACGATCTCGCGCAGCTGTTGGGCCAAATGAAATCCGTGAATTTCTTGCCAATATTGAAGGAGCCTTGAGAGTGGTGGTTGATCCTCATGTAGTATTTAACTATAGGTTTGTTCCAACAGAAGTCGCAAACTAGTCAGAACTGATTCGATTGGTTGAAAAGATGATCAACTGACCAATTTAGATACAGCTGGTTGGATCTGGCTAGTTTGTGATCTGATATTGGAACAGACCTTATGACTAAAAAGGTCATCGTACCAAGACGAACAAAAAGAATGGAAAGAGTCCAACAACATTCGAAATCATAATGGTGTGCGGAGATGTTACCTCCAATGGTAGTTTATAAATCAGAATATTTATACGAAAACGGGATGAGAGGGGGACCTGCATAAATAGTCTATGGAAACAGTTCTAGTGGCTGGATTGATATGATTTTATTTGAAAAGTGTTTTTTCGAAATTTTGTTATCTAAGATTAGAGAACTTCACAGTCCAAATGAAAAAGTTCTAAGAAGAGGTAATTTAGCTTCTCATTTTTCACCAACTGTAATCGAGACATGATAGGAAAACAACTTATATTTGACACCATTACCACCAAATGCCACGCACTTGATGCAACCTCTTGGTGTTACAGTTGCTCCTATCTATCAAAAAAGAAGTGGAGAGAAATTCTAGATAAATGGCGCAAAGAGAGCAGATATATACCATAGCAGAGGAACATTTTCTTGCACTCCTAAACAGATTGTGGATTGCTAGAAGTGTGAATGTTTCTTAAGAGTCTGATCTTTGAGCTCAGAGCCACAGGACTCTGTCCTTTTGACCCTACCACTGTTCTGAAAAAAATTCCCAATGGCTTACCACAAGACAACCAAATCCAGGAAAATTGTAATCAAATCTTAATTGACATGCGCGGTTCCGCTAAGGGGGACAAAGTTGTTCGTAAGCGTGGCAAGAAAGTAGAACCAGGAAAACAACTTCGTGCAGATGCGTCTAAGGTCTAAGAAGCCACTGCCGCCATGGAACCACAGCTTAGTTCATCTGGATTACAGGAACACATTTTTAGTAGTAGTAGTGAAGAGAGTGATGTTTCAAATAATATTAAAAAGACACCATTATCATTAATGGAACAGTCAAAAAGAACCGCAAAGACCAAGAAACCGAAGACTTCTGTGCCATTTGCCCAAGAGACTGGTAGACTTATCAAGAAACGGAATGGATTTTTTGTGTGGTTTGCAGGAAAGGATATGCGGAATTTGCAGTGGAGTGAGTGATGACTCATTCGTTGTTTATGACAACTGCATTCAAAAAGATTGATAAGGACTTTGTAGTCTGATAGTTCAGTTTATTTTTAAGTTTATAGAACATAATTTAACTTTTAGTTTATTTTCTTTCTCCTTTTTGGAGTGTTTTGCACACAATTGAAATGAACTACTCTTAAAGGGTCATTTGGTATGATGTCGTTAAAACATATTAGATATTGTAACACGATTTTTAATAAATCGACTAAAATAGGTCAAAACCTGCTAAAGTTTTACGGTAAGTACATGCAATTTTTTAAAATTTTTTCCTTGACAGTTGTGAAATTATATTAGGTATTATTTTTTTATTTTCAACTTTATTAGCAATCAGAATGTGTACAATCTATGAGCTAACGCGATATCTTGTATAATACTTAACATGTATGTACATGTAATGAAGTATGATGAAGTAAACATCCAACGGTGTCACCTCAGGTTTGCAGGTCTAGTGGCCATTGCCTCCTCAAACTTCTATTGTCCATAGGTTGTAATAGTGGCGGTAGCAGTGGATTGGGATGGTTTTCAAGTCTGTTATGGTGCTTAGTACTTTGTTCGCTGATGACCTCACTTACGTAAGGAATCTTTAAATCTGTATGGAGCGTATGGTTAGGTACATACCATGGCGCGTCTGCAATACTTCTGAGAATTTTGGATTGAGCTCGTTGGATGATTGATGTGTTGGACTTGCTAGCGCAACCCCAAAGTTCAATTCCGTAAGTCCAGATCGGCTTGATTACTGCTTTGTAGATTAGCAGTTTATTTTCTATTGATAGTGTGGATTTGCGCTCTATGAGCCAATTGAGTTCTTTTGTTTTCATATCTATTTGTTTTCTTTTTTTGGTTATATGTTGTTTCCAGTTGAGTTTGCTGTCTAAGTGTAGTCCTAGATACTTTACGACTTCATTCTTGGGTAAACCTTCTTGGTTCATGCTGATTGTAGTAGGACACTGTTCTTTTCGGAGGGTAAAGGTTATATGTGTTGATTTAGATTCATTTACCTTAATCTTCCATTTACTTATGCTACTTATACTCCATGCTTCAATAAGATTTATATGATCTTGGAGTTTAGCTGAAACTTCGATAGGATCTTCATGAGTAGCAAAAATCGCCGTGTCGTCCGCGAATGTACCATTGTGTACTGTTGTGTCTCTGGTTGTTGGCAGGTCAGCTGTGTGGAGTACGTACAATAGTGGGCTCAGGATGCTCCCCTGTGGTACTCCTGATCTTACTGGAATACGATTAGATGTTTCACCATTGACCTTGGTTTCAAAGTGGCGGTCCTTGAGATATAATTTTAACAGACCATAATAATTTGTTGGAAGTGTTCTTTTGATTTTGAATAATAGGCCTGGATGCTACACTTTGTCAAAAGCTTGTTTTACGTCTAATAATGCAGCGGTACAATATTTTTGGTTTTCCATGGATTTATTAATGATATTTGATAAGCGGTAGCACTGCTGTACAGTCGAGTGAGCCTGACGGAACCCAAACTGATGATCCGGGACCCAAACTTGCTGGTTTAGTTCTTTATTTATTCTGTTAAGAACAAGTCTTTCAAGGAGCTTGGAAATTGTTGACAGGAGACTTATTCGGTATCATAATAATCTGTGCAACTTTAAGAGATTTGGGCCAGTAATCGAGTCTTATAATTGCGTTAAATATATACAAAATCTTCATGAGTCCTTTTTTGGGGAGTTCTTGTAGCATTTTGCCAGTAATCAAATTAAGCCTGGAGCCTTTTTTGAATTTAAAGTCTTAGTTTTTTTTTTCCTTATAGGTTGCGGTTCTTTGGACCGCTGTACTGAGGCTAAAGCTTATTGTACCCCCATAGTCTCCCTATTCCATGAGACCCGTTCCTCCCATGAAGGCGAGTATACGGTCGATGGGAGCATTGGCTATCTCTTCCGGTGTCACTGATGGTTCACCGAAATGTGCAATTCTTCTCGCCGCTAAGGCCGGGCATTCACATATGATGTGGTGAGGTGTTTCCTCCTCTTCACCAGACATCCTACAATCTGGATCATCCTTCACCTTTATGTTGGTGAGATGTTTGTTTAGCGTGCAGTGTCCTGTTAGGATACCCACTGCACATCTTAGCTGTCTTCTGCTCAGCTTCAGCAATTCGTTAGTCTTTGATTTGGATGGGTCACCTAAGAATATGCGTGATTGTCTCATTCCTGGTGCCTCTCTCCAATGCAAGTTGTGTTTCTGTCTTAATAGTTCCTTTACTGCGCCTATTGTGCCGCATGTCGGCTCGGGTCCTATCAAGGCTTTTTTTGCTCCTCCTTTGGCCAGCCTGTCGGCTTTCTCATTACCTGAATTTCCCTCTCCCTCTCCTCGCGTCCATTCCAATTGCACATTGTTGTGTTCTGCCAGTTTCGCCAGGGGTTTCAGGCAGTTTCTTACTGTTTTGGAACGTATTTCTACTGCCTCCAGAGCTCTAAGAGCTGCCTGGCTGTCAGTGATGATACGGATTCTTCTGTTAGTGTATGACATCCGTACCATTTCTTGTGCACAAGCCTCTATGGCTGTTATTTCTGCTTGGAACACGATTGCATTGCTGCCCAGATTCAGACTGAAGTCTGTCCCTGGTTGGTCTTCCGCAATTCCTGCTCCGGTACTGCTTGACGTTTTTGATCCGTCCGTATACCATATTATGGTATCATTTGGGTGACTTCGCATCCGCCTTTTGCCCTCATCTTTCCTATCAGGTATAATCACCCTGAAGGTGAAAGTCTTAGTTCCTTCTTGTATTTCCTTTGGAGTGAATAGTTTGAGGCGTTCTTGTATTAAGAGTGGCGTAGATAAGTCTTCTTCTACTTACTTATTGTGTATTAGGTATTATGGGATCATCATAATCACGTATAACTATCACGAAAGAGAGTCGACCAAGTAGTTCACGATATGGAAATTGTTTTTTTGATCAAAGTACCTATAATTTTTGGGTGTCAAATTATCCAGTAATCCGGTTCAGGTTGATTTTTTGATGATAGTGATTACGAACATTTGTATTTAGAATTTCCCAGGCCTTGAATCAGTCTTGATACCATTTCCATCTAACAAACACATCATTACGGCATATCATTCCTCTCGAAGTTTTTTACGTTTCAGTATTTTATGTTGGCATACCTTTACCAGCTTCAGGCATCTTCTGCTGAATTTGGCGTCTGAGAAGAAGTTTTGCAGCTACTGTTTTCTTCTGGACATCGTCACGTTTATGATGGCGACTTTTAACCTAATGCCAGAAACAGAAATGTTAGATATTTACAAAATATTTATCACTATCAAAATTAATTTAGTGAGTGAGTGAATGTATCTACTATTTTCTCAAAGCACTTTTACGCAAACTACCTTTCTAATGAGATTTTATCCTAATAGGTGAAAACGAAATTTGAGATGGGCAGTGAAAATATTTTGTTTATTATTGGAAATACTAATATAATGCGCTCATGCCTATTAGAGTTTTTTCCCTTTCTGTTCTTTCTTAAGTTTTATTTGGATACATATGGATTGTACCAATAGCTGATGATGGCATTATACTCATATTATGTTAATAGGTAGGTTAAACAGGTATGTGGTTTAAGATACAGAAAAACTGTTCTTCCATACTCCAGAAAGTATAATATCAGTAATAAAACGAAACCCTTAGTTGCCTCCCTAAAAAAAGCTACTCTTAGAACTTAATTCATAAATAGAAATAAAATTATTTATATTCGAGTAAAAGATCACTTATATTTATGTATTGTTAAGTAAGACCACATAATATCTAATTTGATAGATTAACGACACGGAATTCCCCAGGAAGTGAGCTAATGTTGGAGTTATTTTATTTAACACAACCGCGAACGGCGCGGCGCTCGAAAACGGCGCTCCAAATATTTATCAACCACAAACTTTTTAACTAATGGTTAGATTTTGGTGGTTCTTACCAGAACTGGTTTAGTAAATAAGTACGTAAATCAGTAAACAAAACGAACAATGCTGAAACACTTACAAAAAGATACTGTAACAGAATAAAACAAACTGAAACAACTAAAAACTTTACTCACTAACTTGTAGATTTGCTATTTTTTGAAAAAAATTACTAAAAGGAATATATAAGTATAAAAATTTGGTGTAAAATTACGCTATAATTAAGTATTTTAAAAATTGACACAACCGAGACTACAAACTAATAATAAATATTTTCGAAATGGTTTATTTTCTAAAAAAATGTGTTGAAGAAAATATGTTTGTTTTAATATAAAACTATTTGAGTCATTTTCAAATTTAAGAGATCATCACAACCCCCATATCTTTACCCATTTTTGTATAACTTTAAACTTACCAGATCTAGACATACCAATTTCATCAAGATGAAGATATCTCAAAGCTGTCAAGTTATGCCATACCACGGAAATAATAATAAAAAATATGTGTTTCCTGGCCTTGATGTTTTCTTCTACGTCCACCACCACCACCTAATTTAGTGATCGATGCTGTCATCAGACATCAACACACAAAATTTCATCAAAATATTTGAAAATATTCTTAAGTTGTTCGTTATACCGACAGACATTAAAAAAAAAACAATATTTCCTTATGTATACAGGGTATTTTAATTATGTCACCAGATATTATCTTGAAAAATAACCGTGAATCCCTGCGGTTTGAATTTTTCTGTCTCATTGCGCAGATATAATAATAATAATAATAAAATGACTTTATTAGGCAAAGTTTAGTACAAGACTTCTCTGATTTCGATGACTGGAACCTTAAAACAAGATTCATATAATTCACCGATAATTTATGAAAAATTTTGATGATATAGAAACCTTGTAGATGGCGTTTTGGTGCTATACGATTTTTGTCATTTTTCCGGTATTCTTATTAGCCATTCTTATTAGCCTAGAATTGCATAATGAATAATTCATGATTAAATAATTAATCCGTAGGCCATTTATCAAAATTATGCGAATGAAAAATATTAATTGAATAATGAAAAATTAGAAAACAAAATTATAAAAAATATGTAAACAATAATTGATGATTAGATAGTTTTAAAACTGTCGTTGACTTCAACTTGAATTATTTAAAAACTGGGGAACTACCACCGTTGTCTTATTTTTCTAGAGCAACTTAACGAATAACAGAGATTTTAAAGCGATGACTCTTTGAGTTTGAACCTTATAGTGGAGGTCAGGAGTCGGAAGAGGTACCTTTTTAGGCCAGAGCGCCAATCTAGAGACCCTCCCCCGTTTTCGAGGTCCCTGAACACAATGGTGGGGGTCCCAAAATTTTTTTCCCTCGGCAACCCCTTCAAATTGGCCAAAAACCACCCCCAAATCGCCCTCCCACTCACAAATAATTTTCGAATCCCTTTTTTGGCCTAGTTAAGACTTCCTCGAGTACAGAGGTTCGGTCTTCCAGGCAGATGAGCCAAACCACCCCCACCCCCTGATTTGCACCCCCTCCGAAGGAGTGGAAAATGTATTTTTTCATGAAAAAAACCTTTTCACAAGTAATTATTAAGTAAACCGGCCTCAAGTTTGTACGATTTTTTTTGTATTTTTATATATACCGGGTGTCAACGAATAGTGAGCCGCCCCTGTAACTTCCTCGTTTTTAAAGATATCGGGATAGAATTTTGTATGGTGAAATTAGGTAATATTTCCCTTGGGACCCTCACCATCGTGTTCAGCGATCTCGAAAACGGGGGTCTCTAGATTGGCGCTCTTTCAAAAAAAAGCAAAAACCCGAAAAAATCCCGTCTCCTGACCTCAACTATTAAATCCAAAGTCAAGGGTAAATAGTAAACCATGAACCCATTAACTTTATGACCGAACCCGATAACCTAGTCACCCAAATTTGTAAAATGGGTTTAGAGTTTAACCCTATGGGTGTTATGGATATAGTGTTGTGGCCTTAGGTTTTATGAGTTTAGATTCTATAAATTTTGCGGTTGATCGGTTAAAAGTTTATGGGTTTATATTTTATGGATTTAAGATTCATGAGGTTACAGATTATAGTAATATGGATTTTAAAATCTTTGATATTCGTTTAGCAACTTTATTGGTCTTTAAAAAATCATAGCTCCGATAAGAAAAATCGTAAATGGGCAATCGAAAACTCATTTTGAAGAGGAAGATAGTACTAGACGATGCAGCCAACAAAAGTGGGCTGAAATTTTTTGAATTTCCTATACATAACCTCAAATATAGCAAATAAAAAATTTTTTGGTCATTCAACCTCAAATATTTCAAAATCCTGACGTGATAGGTAAATTCTAAGGCTAGATTCGGATTTTACGCAAAACATTACGTCGGAAAAGTTTCCAAGTTGTCATAAGATGTGATAACACAATTCCGAATTTAAAAAACTGTATCTATTTACCTTTTATTACAACACAATTATTATCACAAGCAATGAAAAATTAATGTTTACGTTTATCTGTCACCTCTGCCAACTACAAAAATCATACAATAATGGGTTACTTTAATGACTATTTCTATCACTTTAATGACGATTTTGAGGTACTTTAAGGCCGATTTAAAAAAAAATTACTTCACTATTAGTATAGTTTAAAGATTGCAGTTCTCAGCAGCATTTTCCTAGCAAAAATAGCCTTTAACTTTGTATTTACTTTTTGTTTTTTTTTTCAGTAGGATTCTTCCTGTAGCTAACACTACTTAGAGGCTACATTATATGCTTTTCAGTTCTCGTGCTTACAGGAAACGTGACAGACAGCAGAGATAAACGGACGGAGAAACCCATATTTTGACAGATTCGATGGCTATGCGTTGTAAAACTATATTTACTCTGCAGGTAATACTTACGATTTTAGTATTTTTAGTCCTCAGTGATATGTTCTTCTTTAAAAAGTATAATAGCTTATAATCATACCTGATTCTCAAATATCTCGTCTCAAATACGAGAAGACGAAAAATTTGTAGCTTTATATTTCTGTTGCTATAAGGAATTTTGCAATTATATTAACTTATTCACATAGCTCAAAAAATATCAGTCATCAGTCGTCCAACGTTTCGAAGATAGTCTCTCATCATCGTGGGGCAAATATCTGTGTGAAAAAAAAGGTCAATCATTTGTCGCCGAGCGGCTCGGAAATATTCTTCATCTTCCGAAACTTAAAAAACAAAAATGATACCACTGTTACTTTTACCCGTACCATTATTGTCCCAGGAATGATTTTTTACTTTCATTTTAATTACACCAAGGAAATTATTGAAGAATTAAAATTAAGGAAACAGACAGTCTTGAATGTTGTTTACCGGTAATAACTTAATTGTTTATTAAGGAAACAGACAGTCTTGAATGTTGTTTACCGGTAATAACTTAATTGTTTATACATTTACCTTGGCTGATTACGTCAAGACGGCGAGTTTTAAATGACTTCTTTTACTGTTATTTAATTTCACTGTTTTATTTTTAGAAGGTACCAGAATTTATGATATCGTCATATTTTGTAGTAGATATTCTTAGTTTGTTAAATATTTATGTATATGGAAATAAATTTGCTTGCCTCATCTAGATGCATCATAAAAATTATGACCACCCGTGTTATTATTTGTTGAATCAGTAAGAACTAATAAGAATTAGAGAAATTATATAGCTTTGATTCCATTTTCATATTTTTTACACGATGTGAACTTTTGAAAAATATTAAAAGTTCTTACTTTTGTGCTCTTAGCTCAATTACAATGGGCGGGAAAAAGCAGTATCTGCCGAAAAAATCCGAGTGAGCTGAAATATTGCATGGCATACACCTTTTATTTTAAACTTAGAAGCAACGCCTCAAAAGTCCCCATCGATCTCGCGCTTGCGTCTTCAGTTATTCAAGGTGAAACGTCACAGAACTGAGTTTTTCTCAAATATATCAATCACTTTCTATGGGTAGTATGACTTTTTTATTTATTACAAAAAATGAAGACTAGGAAATTCTCTACAAACAAGTTTATATAGATTCTTCACGTCCAACCAACCATTCAGTAAATAATACACTGCTAAATATTGTTTGTAGGTTATTTGTGGCGGATAGTTAATATTCATTAAACTTAGTTCTGGGAATCACGGCAAATTCTAAAAAATAAATAGAAATAAGAAAATGGCCAAAATATGTCAAAATAAAGTGTAGTATCAAAGGCAAACCTCAACAGTTTGCCCCAGAAAACCACTGTGTGTATATCGTTTCAAATGAATATAAATACAATATTGTTATCTAAGTTTTGCAGCATGGTGCACAACCCATTATTCATGAAGAGTAGCCGGAAATATTCCCCATGGGGAATGCTCGGGGAAACGGAGAGAATTCTCGAGAATTTCCCCAAATTAATTCCCGAGAAAAAAACGGGAAATTTGTTAAAATTGATGAATCTGACAATGTTAAATATGTTTTATACAGGGTTCCCCATATTAAACTACCCATTTTATTATTCGAATAAAATCCTTTTAAGTCGAGTAAAAAAATCTTTCATTACACTAATGTACAGATAATTGTATGGGATTTATTATACGTACTCAAGATTTGTTCAACTTTTAAAAATCATGTCTTCTAAATGCCCTCCATCAACTTGAACTTTTAAATGTTCATCACACGGCGAAGAAAATCTCCAACTATCCCTGTAATTTCTTCTCGAATGCGGTCTTTCAAGTCCTCAAATTTAAAGAAATTGCCTAAGTCTCCATCCCGGTTTTTGGATGCTATATAGTATATATAGCCGGCTAAATAAATTAACATCTGACTTTAGCTCACTCTGTGTAGATGTTACTTTTTGCTTTATTTTTTTGTTTTGAAATGGGATGTTATTATTTTTTGGGATTGGGTCAATAATAGATTTTTGCGGTCGTTCTTTCAATCTTTCATTAAAAAAATCTTTGCATTGAAGAGTTCCTTTCGCTGACAAACGATTCAAGTTTTCTGCACTTACAACGACTTTACTATTAAGGGCAAATAATTCTGAAGACGTTTCTTGGAAAGGATTTCCATATTCTTTAAAAGATTCTATAATATTAGAAACAGAGGATGTAAAACTTTTTTGGATAGAATGAGATTCTTCGTGATGCTTTTCAATTTGCTGTTGAGGAATAGAATCTTCAAATTCGCTAACTGTGCCAACTGTGGGGTCTTACATAAGAGAAAATTGTAAAAAACAAAATAAGGATCTTATGCTAAATGCTCTATCGAATAGCCTCTATCGAATGGCGCTAAGTTCATTTCTATATCTCTTACCGTTTTCGAGAAAAAAAAATGTATATAAGCAGATGCATGTCGCCCCTGAAATACATTTTAGAAGGTACAATAAAAATTGCAATATATTTTTGCACTTTGTGCAGCTTTTTCTTTGCACGCCACTGGTAGCTTTATTTAAAGAAATAACCTATATCAGTTGTATACCAATCGATTGATAAAACAATTATCTTTCTTTTTTATATCTTGTAAAATTTCGATTTATCGGGCCGTCTTAGAGTTGTAACCAAAAATGTGTCGTTGTTAGCAGCCACCCTCCATGTTTTTTTTCTGTGGGGTCTTACATAGGAGAAAATTGTAAAAAAACAAAATAAGGGTCTTATGCGAAATTGTATGCTCTATCGAATGGCGCTAAGTTCATTTCTCTATCTCTTACCGTTTTCGAGAAAAAAAAATGTATATAAGCAGATGCATGTCGCCCCTTTGGTGGGGGGCAGGGGGAGCAGGCATGATTTCTCAAAGTGGGTCTGTTCGAAAATCTACTTATTTTGACTTGTTCTATGCATGGTTAAAACGATTTGGTTTTACTCAAAAGTGGAAGTATCAAACACCTAATTCACTAGGCTATAAAGACCAAAGGGTGAATACGACTGGTTGTACGTAAAAGATGTATATAACGTTTTTGTAGAGTATTTCCTAGTTGTCATAGAACCCATTGGAAGCGCGATATTTGCGTAAAACTGATTTTTGTGACCTTTGACCTTGAATAACTAAAAACGCAAGCGCGATATCGATGAGGACTTTGGAGACGTTAATTCTAAGGTCAAAATAGTGATCTGTTTTTGTTTCGGGGACTTGTAAGGAGATCTACCGTGAGTGTAAATTAATTCAAGCTGGCATATCTTGAAAAAGAGTTGAGCTTCGTTTGTTTATAAAATATCTCGCATCCTGTCAAATTTACCTAAAAAATGGTATATCAATTTTGTAGAGCTTGAAATTCTCCGCATTTTACTTCTTTCCGTCGGATTAACATTTTTCAATTTTTGGCATGAGAAAGGTAAAAATGAGGAGAATGGAAAATCTCATTTTTGACATTTTTGGTAGTTCCACGGTAAAAATAGTTGTTGTGAAACTTGTCCAACACGAAAATAGTCCATAGTAAGCATACTCGGCATCGTGGGGTTGGAAGGGATTAGCTGGAAACGTAATTGGGATCGGATGATAAGTGGAAGGTAATGGCAGGGGAAGGCCTCTCAGTACCCCTAGGGGTTGTTACAACCAGGAGGGTTAAAAATTGGTTTCTCTTTTGTTTAAACAATCTCCCGTTTTTTTATATGCTGAACAAGAGAAAATTAGTTTCATCAGCGTATGATTCTTCCTACCCCATCAAGCGGGCAAAAACCACCTTCCTAATTAGCTAGTAAGCATGCTCGGCAGCGCGGTGTTGGAGGCGAGCTTTATCTATAGCTGTTGTCACTATCAACAAGTTTGCATCTTCCCTAGCTTGTAAAACTTCAATACCAGCGTTCGGAAAAGCATTTGATAACTTATTGATAAGAAGGGTCTAATTTATACTGTTACTTAAAAAATTCGGTTGCAATTATGTTCTCAACTAATCCCCTCCAACCCCGCGCTACCGAGCATGCTTACCAGCGAAAACTTAGGAGGGTGGTTTTGTCCATTCAAGGGAGTAAGAAGGGTTAGAGGTTGATGAAACTAGTTTTTTCTTGTTCAACATCCCCAAAAACGGGGGGGGGGGAGGGTATAGAGATTACAGAACAGAAAAAAGAAAAGATAATTCATTTTTCAACTCTACGGAAGGATTGTAATAACCCCCAGGGGGTAACTAAAGGCCTTCTCCGGCTGTTATCTTTTCTTTTTTATCAAAATCTAATGATTTCCCCAGATAATTTCCTTCAATCACGGTGCCAAAAAGTACCCAAACTTCGAACTAATTCTTAAACTGCTTGTAATTGTTTTTTTGCGGATTCTAAAACTTAAGGGTCTCAACTTCAAATATTAAAATGTAATAGATGTGCTTTTACCCCTAAGAGGGTGAAAACCACCCCTGAAGTTCAAAATTTAATACTGACTCCAATAATAAGAATTGGTTATTAAAAAAATTTTGAGGTCGCTGATTACGAATCTCAAGTCAGAATTTTAGAATTCGCGATTGTCCCCCTAATATGGCCGATATAATAGGGCTACAATGGAAAAACATATTTTGTCTGTTTTGAGCAAGTAGAACTTTTTCTTTGCAATTTCTTATATTTTAGGGCATAAAACTTATATCTTAATAAGCAAAATGATTGCCTAAGAGGGTAAAAACCACCCCTAATCAAAAATTCAATAATTAACGAAGCACTGAGAATAAATTATTGAAACATATTATTTATGTTTTTGGAGCCGCTGATCACGAATGTGGTCAGAAATTAAAAATTTTATGTTGCACCCTCAATATGGCCGCTGGGCAAAATTAATGAATTAATCTTTTTTTTTGAGAAATTAGGGCTTTCTTAGCAGATTGTTACATTTTGCGATATCATCCCCTAATAAGAAACATAATTGATTTTACCCCTAAGAGGATGAAAATCACCTTTAGAGTTAAAAAATCAATAATTAACGAAGTTCTGAGACTAAATTATCGCCAAACGAGCAATATCGTAATTTGCTAAAACGAGGAGCGCTTCTTTTTTCGGTCATATTTCCTGTGCAATTAACACTAAAAATCATCCAAAGCATTTTTAAGGTCTTTTAATCCTCATTAAGGTCAGGTAGGTCAAAACAGTACAAAGGTTGTCAGTTTTTCTATATTCATCTTAAATTAAAAAAAAAGAACGTTAAGAGATAACTTCAAACACTTCTAACTCCTAGGCTATTATCTTTATCAAAAAAAATAAAAATAGTAGCATTTTCCTTACTTTATTGCCATCATTTTTTGTCTCTGGTAACATTCAGCTAAGATTCTTCCCTGCTAAGTTATTTAACCGCAAAGCCAAAAAAATTCATTACTTCAAATATATTCAAAATACGTTAGGTGTAAAATCTTTTAGATAATCAAATATTAATTAATAATATTAATTACTAACAAAACCAGAATTTGGAATTTTATGTAAAATCCCAACTCAACTCAAATTTTTTCTTCTGTTCTTAAAAACTTGAAGTATGCCATTCGCTGACGAAATATTGTGTAAGTTCAACTAAAACTACACATAAGACTCACCTGGTAACACTTTTTGTAACATCCAGTAACTTATAACGTTATTAATAAAAGAATTTAAAAGTCGGGCCATAAATTTTAAACTGATTGCTGATTTACATCAACATGCTGGCCATGTGAAACAGTGATATAAGCAATAAATAATCTGTCAGTTGGTAAGTCACTATCGTGACAGTATTGTTCGGCAGAGATATGTGATACATTTCTTAGTTGTGAGAGGTGAGAGGTGGTAGAAGAAATATATCGAAGATTAAAATATAGGGATAAAGACGGATCCTTTCGACAACCTATGGCTGGATTGCAAAGTTTAAAATTAGACAAACCTAGCGTAGAGAAGGGAATACACCTAAGTACGTGTGTCACTATGCAAAAAAACAAAAATGTAAATGTTACAAACTATATTGACGTATATTGTAACTCAAGAAGAAGGTATTTCTTTTTAAAAATTAATAATTTACCGATTTAAATACACAAAATCGAAAGAAAACGGAGTACTTTTGAATGATAATTAATAGTCGGGTTTTCATTGAAATCGACAGGTTTTGTGGTCCAAATTTAAATAATATAATTCAATTATTTTTATTTTATTTCGTGAAAAAATTTGAACGAACTACGAACTTTTTTTTTACGTCTTCGTAATAATAATTTATTATTATCCAAAAGACCACATTGGTGGTACAGGATTAATCACATAACAACACTATAAGTAGGTAATATAATATAGCATAAGTAAAAACAAGAAAGCAGAACATTAAACTTTCCAAACATTCATCAACCAAATAAGAACATTTAACTATTAAGTATTTTTTTGGTTGCATTTTTTAAAACTTTTACATTTTCAATACATTTTAGTCCAGAGATATTTGGTAAAAGAACTTTGTAAAAATTCCCGGGAAGCTGGATTTTGGTATGAACCTTGATATTGTGGTTCTAAACAAAATGTGAATGTCCCCATCGATTCGAGTGCCGCTAAAAATTTTACGCGGGGTCAAAGGTCACCAAAAACAGTTTCTCCTGAATATTTCGTTAACGGTCACTTTTGCAGAAAATAATATTAATTATCAGAAAAGATATAATGACTTTCAATCGCACTCCTTTCCATATCACCTTCGAGGAAGAGTACAAGGTGCGTTTTTTTCACGTGGTGTCTCCAGTAGGCCTAATCCGCGTATGTTTTTGTTTAAAAATGTCTATTTTTTTAAATTATTGGGAATCTGTTCAATAATTAAATTTTTATTCAAAACAGGAGTTGTTAATATCAATAATCAATATTTATCTTCAAACTCTATTTCAATCTGTATATGTTTGTCTCTTCATCATCATCTTTTTCTTGCTCTTCTTCTGCTGTCTTCTGTATTTTCATAGATTTGCATTTTTCATGAGGAACGTAAAAGAATTATCTCCAAGTCATAATATATTTTTTGTAGGAAATTGCTTAAACTACAAATTTGAAAATCAATATTTTTTCTGTAAAAATTACAGTTTACGAGATATTCACGAAAAACCGTTTTTGGTGAACTTCGACCTCGCTTAAAATTTTTAGCGCCACTCGCAAAAATGGGAACTTTTGGCATTTTTTTTAGAACTACAATAGCAATATTGAGGTTCATAGTTCATACCAATATCCAGCTTTCCGGCATTTTCCGAAGAACAATGTCAAATTTCTTTGGATTAATCATACAATTTTTTGTATTTGTCTATTTTTCTCATTAATGTTCTGCTTGAACACTATAACTTTTCACGACTATCGTTAATAATTGTACGACAGAGCTGGGACATTCTTCGATACTACCACTACCACAACAATTCGTAACAAGATCGACGACAGTCCCCAACAGTACAAGGAAGTAAAAACCTCCGTGGTTGACTACGAGAGAATTAGTGATTCGTCTGCAATTTGACATTATTCCCGATAATAATTTACAGTATGTCTACAGCTTGCATCATTACAGTGACGAGCACCAGGCAGTATGCGACACTGGAAGTGATAAACCTACTCAATGAAAGTCACAATATGTGTAGAAAAAAATTTGAACGAGCGTAGATCCCCTCACTTGAAATTCTCGAAAATGTACACACCTATGTAATTTTTTAATTTTTACATACCGTCCTTTCTTCATTTAATTAACTAGACTTTCAACACATCATCTCCTTGATTTTGCACTTCACAATATTTCAGACTATCATAGACTTTGGAAACTGGCCAAGAATCTCAAACCAAAGTAACTAACAAACTAAGATATTAATCGGATAGCACCTAATATCCCATCGTTTCTGGAACAAACTGAGGTGATTTGAATTTGTCATGATTTCGTCCAGTCTATTCCAGTTATTTTAGAAAATTGTTTTCAAAATGAAATAATACTTAAGCGTTCAGCGGATAATTACACTAAAATTATTTTCATAACGTTCCTAAAATCGGATATAAAAAATAGTATACAGGTTGGGGAACTTTCTTAGGTCGTATTGGGTTATACTGTGAGATAAATAGAACGATGTGTGTGTTTATGGGCCATGTGACATATCAAGTTTTTTATTATAAAATTATTGCTTCAAATTTGTTGGTTGAAAGGCTTTCTTACTATTCACCAATTCTCTAATTTATATTTTTGCCAATGTAATCAATATTATCTTATTATTAGTTCTTCCTCTAAGTTAATTGGTTAGTTTTTACTAATACTGTTTTTCCAAAAACTTCACCACGTCAGATATACATCCTTCAAGAGATGGGAGTTAAAAATATTTCATTCTGATACTCTTATGTTTTATTTGTAAGTAATTCAATCACTGAATCACTGAATACATAAATGTCTTTATTTCATGGCTTGAATAGTTTTCCAGCCACAACCATCAAGAAATTAGGGTAATAACAGAAATTCTGGGAGACAGTCGTATAAATGTTTTTAGCCAACTTTCGTTTTTATTAATTTCACACACTTAGTTATGCGTGGTGGTTTTTAAACCTATGCCATTCAAGAGGGCCCAGAGAGAGTTCCTTGGGTCATTTTAGGTCCAATACCAAATAAATGATAGTCTAAATCAATGATTCTTTTAAAATTGTTAAAACTCAAAAATCTCAGAAGATTTTACACCAGAACATTTTAAAATGAAGTAGAAGTGAGTTATTTTTGTAAAATAAAAAAAATCTAATCTTAAAGTCTTCCTTTATAACGCCTTATAGCAAAAATAAGGACAAGCTGCATAAAAATCAGCATGTATGTTTTCAATTATTGCAATATAGGTGGCTGGCTATCACAAGGGAACTACTGACACTGACACTAGTTTCTATTCTATTCTGCACTGATGAGAACCAATAAGTTCGATATCGGTCTGGAAATGATATTATTTTGCCCTACATTATAGTTTTATACTTGTGATTAATCTCACAACGATGGATTTCTATTACAAATTTTGCATATTGTATAGTATAATAAATATATTTGGGCTCATTAGCATGAATTTCCGAACCCATGTAAGTGGGGAATTTTTCTTCATATATTTTTGTCTTCAGAATCACCGCTTAAACTTATGGACCTAAAATTGTAACACCCTGTATATGTACTACAATTTTTGCTATTATTATTTTACGTACCTATGCTAAATTTTGATTTTAAAAAATATTATGTTTCTCAAATAATGTTTACAATTTTTCGAAAAAAAATCTACTGAAATAATTTATATACAGAGTGGTCCGCTTTGTATTTCCCACCATTGGGATCTCGTAAACCGTGGGAGATAGAAAGTCGGCTAAATTACAAAAGAGTCGCACCATTTCATGCCGATGAAGAAATCATAAATACTTAGATCCAAGATATCTGCTGCCGTTCATGAAATATTCTGAAAAATACTGGAAATTCCGATATTAGAAAATCTGGTATAATGCGTCTTTATTACACAAGGACAGGAAGCTGCAATTTGGCGCATTTACATGAGTTTACTGTTTTCGGAGATATGATATTCAGTTTTCTTCTCTTAATGGCGCCGTATGGAATTTTTTACATTTATAGATGGAAAAAAAATTGTAAGTACGGCAATATGAAACAGCCATACTTTACTTTAAAAAATAATGGCTGTGGTCAAAATAAATCGAATTTGCTGCCATTAAATGGAGTTACCTACCTTGGAAAACCCAAAAACAATGGAAATCATTGATTTGTGAACAAAATTATTTAAATGAGTCTTGCTTTTTTAAGTTTCTTTGAGTTTGTGTTAAAAACATGATTAGATATTCAATTATGGAAAAAAGGGAAATGTACGAGCTGTACATCAGAAACAACCGAAATTCTTTAGAAATTGCACAGCAATACCACCATTTATAGGCATTGTTTTTAAAAATACATATATCGAAATATGGTAGTATGATAGTGTAGAAAGACCCAGACACATAGGTGTATGCTTATTTATTTAATAATTAATCATTACCAGCTTTGATTCTACGAGTATGGTTGACTTCAGATTTGTAAGACACGTAAAAAACCGGCGGCTTGTTTGATGCCGATAAAAACTTCAAACAATCCGGCTCTTTTTATGTGCTCAACAGATATGAACTGAACATTACACTCATAGGTATCAAGCGCGACGCGACCTTATCAATGAGTAAATATCCTCACCCAAATTCACATCAATCACGAAAGTTCTACTAATTCCAAGAGATTGTGAAATTTCACGTACCACTGTCAAAAGAATTTTGAAAAAACACAACTATCATGACTACAAGTTTAAACCAGTGCAGAAATGCACATTGGAGACGAGGAACGAAAAATGGATTTCTGTGGATGGTTCCAAAAGAAGGCAGCAGAGGAGAGGGTGTATGGCAGAAAAATTATATGGAATGTTGAAACATCTTTCACCAATAGCCGAAAGTTCAATAGAAAACATAAGCATTTTTACGCTACAGAAAATTCCCATTTAATGCAGGAAACAAGCCTCCCTCTTCTTAATATTTGGTGTGGAATCCTGAATAATCTTATTATAGGACCATTTTTCATTAAGGGGAATTTAAATGCACAGGCATACTTGGATTTATTGCAAGTTCATCTAGAGGAAGCGTTAGATACTCTTACTTTTAATGACACGAAATTTGAAGGGATTTCAACAAGATGGTGCAGGACCTCACTATTCTGTTATAGTGATCCAGTATTTAAATTGTCGGTTTCCAAATAGTTGGATTGACACACGTTGATCTGTGGCTAGGCCTCCACGCTCTCCATATACCTTAACCCTTTAAACTTTCTGTGGGGTTGTTTGAAGGGTAAGGTTTATTACACTCCATGCGAAAAAACTCGATTATGCCTTCGACAGATTGGACTACATTTTGAACAATTGAACAAATTCGTAGTACCTACCTATTATTTTTATTATGTTTAATTATTTACTTATAATAACCAAAATAAAATAAATCTTCCGTATCCTGTCACTTCCAATAATTATTGTTTCTGATCATATTCATCAAATTATTAAGTTCTATCTGTCAGTTTAATTGTCAAGGATTGCAATTGTCTCTTGTTTCCAAGGTAACTCGATTTATTGACACCAAATTCAATTTACTTTGATCATAATCGTATTTTTTTAAATAAGTATTGTCGTTCCATACTGCTGTATTCACAATTTTTTTCTGCATCTATCAATGTCAAATTTCAATATGACGCCCATAAGTTACATATCATATTCCCAAAAATAGTAGAAATTTCGGAAAAAGTTCATAGAAAAGTTCCCCATAGGTGAGGTGTGCTTTTTATTTTTTCAATTGTTATTAACAAATAAGTGTTTTTTAATACACTCTTAATTAAAAAATATATAACTATTATAACTCTTTTATTTATTTAAACAATTTTATTGCCTGAAATTGTGTGTCTACAAAATGGCGTCGAATGTTTAATATTTTATTTTCTTTTTCTTAGTAGATTTATCAGATTTGGGGTCGCTAATTACGAATTTAGTATTAAAACTAAAATAAAATAGAAAATGGCGGATCCAAAATGGCGGAAAAAGGTCAATTTAGTTTATTGGGATTTTATTTATTATAAGAGTTAAGAATAATGCCGCAGACCCCAAAAAAGAAACATGATGCAGCTACGGACGTGTTTCGGAGTTATTGCTCCTCATCAGCGTAGCGTAGCTTAAACAATATGGATCTGTGTAATAAGATCAGAACAATAACTAAAGGTTAGAAAGCACAGTACACAGTACTCAAATTCGTGCTTTCGTGCATCATAGACCACGATTGCAGCCTCAAATGACAGCAGTCGGCACATTGAGCTCTATGCGTACTGCTCTATTTCTACCTAGGCAAATATAACAAAAGAGTGACGTTTAATAGGGTTAAATAATCTCTTGTATTATTATATTATATTATTTTTTTTTATTATTAACTCCGAAACACGTGTCCGTAGCTGCATCATGTTTCTTTTTTGGGGTCAGCGGCATTATTCTTATCTCTTGTATTATTTAACCCTATTAAACGTCTCTCTTATTATATATAATAATAATAAAATCTTTATTTCCATAAACTTATAAAAGCATTAGAATATAGTGGTGACAGCTACAATTATATACCAAAACAAAACCCATTTATGTGAATCACAGCCACCTAATTCCATTTTAAAAAATTTTATGAAAAGTAGTTATTTCCAAAAAAAAATCTAAAAAAGGCACTATTATACGTAAAATGATCCGCTGGTTTAAAAAATGTAAAAGAAAACAGGATGTTCCATTTGAAAATCATAAGATCTGGTCAATTCCGGTCAAACCGGAAGTACCTTAATTCAAAATTATCCTAAAAAATGTATAATATTGTCTCAAATTTAAAATTTTTATCTGAATTAGAAAAGAAATTACAACTTCTCCCACTTTTAGTTGCGACCCGCTATCAGTTTTTTTGGGTTTTCTCATTTGTTTCCATCATTTTTCAGACACCAGACACCGTTTTCTATTTTTGATAAATTGTAAGATACAATTTGAAATCAACGACCCAAGAAACCCCTGTACCGGGTGAAAACTGAATGTGTACACCTGTAATTTTTTTTCTACATCTGATAGAAATTTGAAATTTGGATGACGTGAATTAGATAATATTGCACATTTTTTAGGATAATATTGAATTTCGAAGTACTTCCGGTTTGACCGAAATTGACCAAAACTTTTGATTTTCAAGTGGTACATCCTGTTTTTTTAAAACATTTTTGCGACCACCGGATCATTTTACGTATAATAGTGCCTTTTTGGATTTTTTTTTGGAACTATTTTTTATTTAATTTTTAAAAACAGAATTAGGTGGCTGTGATTCACATAAATGCCTTTTGTTTTGGTTTGTAATTGTAATTGTCACCCGGAATAAGAAATAAAATACCAATAAAAAATTTACCCTTTCCGGCTATTTTGAATCCGCCATTTTTTATTTAATTTTAGTTTTAATGCCAAATTCGTACTCAGCGACCCCAAAAACCCCCATGTATCTAATAAATTTAATTAAAAAAAGAAAATAAAAAATTAGACATTCGACGCCAGTTTGTTTTTAGACCGATTTTGAGGCCAGATTCGTAATTTGTGACCCCCAAAAACAGTATGTAATCGAATTTCAGGTAATTGTCTAAACAAATAAAAGAGTTATTTTTTAATTAAAAATGTATTAAAAACACTTATTTGTTAATAACAATTGAAAAATTAAAAAGCTCACCTATGGGGAACTTTCTCTTTTCTATAAACTTTTCCCGAAATTTAAAAAAATACCAAAATCGGTTTAGAGTCAACGAAGTTAGAACTTTTTTCTTGAGTAAATGGAGTAAGTAGTTGTGGTTAGTCAATATTTACAATAATTCCTATAAATCAAAAAGAACATATGCACAAGATTTTTTAATATTTAAATTGAGAAACTGTCGATCATCATGAAGGACGCTCTTTTTTACTGTTGTTTCGTGACTATTGATTGAAGATTGATTAGTAACAAATTACTTTATCTAATTCAACCACTATGAATATTTTTGTTGACCAAAATAAATAAATTAGCATCGTTTCAAAAAATAAAATTTATAAATCTTAATACTCTCGTTACCTTGTTGATTTGAAATAATTTTATTTATTCTAGTGGGATAAAGGTCAACGTTGTTTTCGCTTTAAAATTAAAAGACCTTTAAAATGAGATATGAAATGAACTGGTGTATAAACAACTTAATTATTCTTTAATGGTCTTATATTAACAAAACTAACTTGGATATTATGAATGCTAGATCGTTGAGTGTACACTGTACAGGACTAAATTTGGAAAGTGGTATAAATAAGTTAAAAAATTAATAATAATAATAATAATAACAATAATAATAATAATAATAATAATATACTTTATTGTCCAGACAACAAGTTATCATTGACAAAGTAAAAAAAGCCAAGAAATAAGTATAAACAAGTATAAATATAAATACATATACACATATTACACATCATATACACACGTATACATACATAAAACAGGGTGTAAAATTAACATATAGGTACAATATATAGTCACAACAGATAATTAAAGAGTGTGTGTGTGTGCGTCGAGTTTTATTGACTACGGTTACAATGACCATTCGCCTATCTATAAATTAAAGAGTAAAAAAAACAATTATATTACATTAAAGCGCATCGTCAAAATATTCTTGTAAATTGTAATAGGGTTTCGTAATTAGTAAGGATTTAACAACTCTTCTGAATTCGTTGACTGAATTAATCTCCTTAATATTTTTGGGTAAATGATTATATATCTTATACCCATTGTAAATAATAGAGTCTTTGACTAGAGTGGATCTTGGAATAGGTAGAGCAATATTGTTAACCTGACGAGTTAGATAATGAGAAGAAACAATATTGACATTACTTTTATGTTTATGAATCAGACATACTGATTCCATAATATAAATGGATATCACAGTGAGGATACCATGAGCCAGAAATAGAGGTTTACATGAATCGCGAATTTTGGCTTTACATAGGTATCTAACAGCACGCTTTTGAATTACAAATATTATTCGCATTAGATATGCACTACATACTCCCCAGAAAGAAATACCATATCTTAAATGTGACTCTATTAATGAGAAATATGCAGTCCTTGCAGCTGCGTAGCCTAATTCATTGGATATAATCCTAATTGCATAGCTTCCAGATGCTAGTTTGTTACTTAAGCTAATCACATGTTCTTTGAACTTTAACTTGCAATCGATATTCAAACCAAGAAATTTTGAACATGTTTTATTTTCAAGGACATGGTTACCTAATGGAATATCAAAAGGACTACATCGAATTGTCATTATATTTGTCTTATTAATATTAAAAGAAAGTAGATTAGAGTCACACCAGTCTTTAACCTTACTTACATCGGAGCATATTATTTTCTGAAGAGCACTTTGATCTTTGTTATGCCACAGTATAGTGGTGTCATCAGCAAATAAGGTGAAATTTCCTGTAATATTAATTGCAGTCAGATCATTAAAATATAGCAAAAAAAGAACAGGGCCTAGGACAGAACCCTGGGGAACTCCATGATTTATGTTTAAATTATTGGAGTAGGTTGGATTTTTAACTACTTGGCTGCGATCAGACAAATAAGAACGAAACCAGTTTAAGGTAGTGCCCCTGAAACCATAGTGTTCAAGCTTTTGCAACAATACTTCATGTTGGACACAGTCAAAGGCTTTTGACAAATCACAAAATATTGCTGCAGCGGCATCTCCACTATTTATTTCTGTGTACATTTTTTTTAATAGTGAAAACATTGCATTAAAAAATTATATATATTATATTATGTGTTATGCCTTCAAAAATTCACTGTATGGCTGAGATTAAGAAAATCGAAATATTCATTAGATCTCGATAAAACCTTACTACATCGACTTCTAATGAAACGTAGAGAATTATGTTTGTCTGTGTGTCACAAAAAAGTGTGCAAATATTTATCAAATACTCACAAAAAAAAACTAAACTTTGGAACTTAACCGGAATATTAATTTATAAATGACTTTGTTTAGGCTTTATACAAGCATAATAACAACAAACATATCCAAACTGATATACTTATATTGATGTTTCATCTCTAAACATGCTATTATTAAATTCATTGGACTTTCTTTAATACATTCATTAATACAGTATTCATCATGTATTAAAGAAAGTCCAATGAATTTAATAATTGTATGTTTAGAGATGAAACATCAATATAAGTGTATCAAATTAGATATGTTTTTTATTATTATGCTTGTATAAAGCCTAAATAAAGTCATTTATAAACAATGCATATCAAGCAAAGAAAGAGAATTGTAATATACGGAATATTAATATTAAAAATTTTCTTAAAAACCGTTTATAACTTAAAAACGGTTCAACTGATCAAGACACTATAAAGATGCCCATTGACTTGTTCTATAAAATTGGTTCCATTCCGAAAAAGTAAAAGAAAATTGGACTCTTTCGAGAAAATTGACTTTTTTTCGTATCCATTACACGATAACTTTCGAAAGCATTTTTCGATTTAGTAGAAAGTTGGTAAAAGGGAAGGTCTTGGGTCTCACATGGAGTCCATTAATCGATTAATCGGAAGTAACCTTTTCAAATATTTGATTTTTGATGAAATTGATTAATCTACGAACCACGAATAACATGTCCGATTTCAATTCGTAAAAGTTTATTTATAAAGCTTAGAAATATCTATTAGGAACAGGTTATTTTGATTTACAACTTGCAACATAAATTGACGAGACGTAAAAAACTCAGTTTTCCACTGAAATTCGTGCGTCGGATGGGAATGATATCAATCAAACTGATTGGAAGCCTGATCCCTATGATCGAAAAATCAACCGGAAGAGGCTTATTTGACAATTTTTCAGCGCACGTATATTACCCATGAATTATTCGCGAACCCCTTGACCAATTCTTTCGAGACAGATATACACCTACGTAATTATGATTATCACATAAATCCCTCACTTAATAAATCACATTTGGCAAATGCCAAGGAAAAAAATAGCAAATTCTATTTTCAAAATATACTCTGCTCTCATTATCAATGTTTAAATAATTCCTAAAATGTGTCAAAATGTACTACTCAACGTCCGAGGTTAGAACTTATTAAAGGCTAATATTGTGTTAGATATTGAATCTCCAAATTAATCACTACAAGCTGCAATCACCATAAATAAATTGTACCTGGAGCACGATAACTGAAATTAATTTTGTACCGAAAAGTTGATAAAACAGAGAATCATAAGCGGTATTATAAATAAAAACCGCCATTTTTGAAGCTTTTTCTCAATTATCTCGAAAACTAATCAAGATAGGATAACAAACTATATGCCCACTTTTTGTAGAACATAAAATTAAGCACAGAAATTACCTCTCTCAGTAGCACCTAAGAAAATATGTTATCCCGAGCTCTATTGGCTCTATTTGTGTGTCTAGTGCAGGGGTGGGCAACCTTTTTAGGTAGAGTTCGTACTAGCTGACGCGGGCCAGAAATTTTTTTTTCGCTCGCGTAAAAAAATTCTTGGCTTTTTTTAGGACGAGGAACGAATTTCGCGGAACAACAGTGAAGGATATTTTTAAGAATTTGCCAATTTGTCTCAAGAATCGATACCAAAATTAAAAGTTATATTGAGTTCTGTGATCTGCGGGCCAATTCTTATGTATTTAAAACAGATTTTCGCGGGCCGCATTAAGCACTTTCTCGGGCCGCAGTTAGCCCGCGGGCCGTAGGTTGCCCATCCCTGTGAGGCGGAGATTTGTTTCGATTACGCTGCATGGAAATAAGTCATATCGTCATAAAGAGGCGTGGTTTCGTTCTTGTGCTGTCGTGTAGTTAGACATGCATACTGGGCATGTCGGTAGGCGTGGCTCCGTTCCACCAACGTCGCCGGGCCAGTCATACGCCCTTAAGTTTGCTGCCTTCGAGAGGTGTGGCTTGTTTCCGGGGCTGTCACGTAGTAAAACATGCGTACTTTCATTTCGGTAGGCGTGTTACTATACAGAGTGGTCCAGGTTAAACGTCATTAATTTTGATAGGTGATAGAACAACTAAAAAAAGTAGACTTTCATATGAAAACTTAGTTCAAAAATGTTTTCTAACAAAGATAACAAAGTGGATTCCATTTTGAGAACTTATTAGTGTAATTATTTATTTAATTTGCTTTTTTTGGAATGTTTGATGTACATTATGTCTAGCGAGCAATAAAATGTTTAAAAAAATTTTGGCCTCTCATATCATATTTTCTTGGAAGTTCAGACCTAAGTTTTGGCCTGCTTGCAACACTTTAAATTAAAATAAGTATCTCAAAAACGAAGCCATAAATCAAAAATTTGCAAGGGTAATTTTTTTTTTCTAAATTAAACAGGGAATCCTAAAATTGAATCTTCTTTGTAAAATATCCAGTGACGCCGAAGATTGGGAGGGGAGAAGGGGGTGCCGACCACCGGTATCTACGCCACTGGAGAATTTCTTTAAATGATTTTAATCGTCACTTAGAGATGTATTACATTAGTCTGTGTGAGAAATTTGATGAAAATCGATCGAGTGGTTTGGAAGTTATGATGAGAAAGCCAGATTTTTTTTTACAACTTTGACACCCTGTATCTTTGTTAGGAAACATTTTTGAACAAAGTTTTCTTATAAAAGTCTACTTTTTCTAGTTGTTCTATCACCTATCAAAATTAATGACGTTTAACCTGGACCACCCTGTACTATATTTGTTGTCGCTGTTCAGGTGAGAAACCTTTTTTTTGGTCACGACTATACTAATAAGTAACAGATACAGATAATATTTTTTACTTATTGGAATAATTTAAATACCTAAATAAAAGGAATAAAGCCCACATTAACCCTTTATCGGTTTGTGATGAACATAATGCACTTTTCGAGCTGGAAATGTGGAAAAGAAATTGAAAACATTAATTATTTTATTATTAATTTTGTAAGAAATATCAAGTTGCAAGCTTACATAAACAAAGTAAATAATTATAATGGTAACAATTTATTATTACTTTGTTAATAAAACAAATTACATAGTTTCGTAGAGGAGTTTTAGGATTTTTCTTCCGCGTTGAAGAATTTGAATTCTTAATGTTTCGCCCATCTTGTCGTGGTGATCTTCTGATGTGAGGTCTTCGATTGAAAGAAAAATATTTACAGAAAACCTCCTAGGTATTGTTTATTTACAATATTAATTAAATTAAATTAATTGACCTAGTCCGGTAAATGCTTCAAGCTTAGACATTCTTCTTCTTCTCCTTTGAGAAAACAGCATTTTCCGGCCTAGTCCAGGAAGTGCGTATTCCCGGACTAGGCCGGGAAGGATTAACCTGTAATATTAGCAATTGTTCGAATTTCAATATAAATATTATTTAAACAAGAATTAGAATGTTCCTAATTTTGTTCTACAAATAAATATTATAAAGAAACGTACTTTATTGATTTGTTATTCCACACGGTTGCCGAAAAAATTGTGTACGCAACACGCTCGGAAACTGTTTTTTTTGGACTTCCAGGACTCGCCTTTGTCTTGTTCATGTCTTGTATTTTCCGGACTCGTTACGTAAATTACAATTAATTAATTAATTAATTTTAAAAAATTAATAAGTTTTATGTAGGTATCACTTTAATATACAGAGTCGTCTTTTTCTGCGCGCTGGAAAAATGGACACACATTCCCACCAGAATTCGTGTCCGAGACTTGGTAGTGACAAATTGTAATATCGCATTAAAACTAAATTTGTTGTAAATAATCTATTAGTGCAAGTTCATTAGAGAAGTAGTGTATCTGACCATCAGAACAAGTTGATCATCCGATCATCCCAGTATCCAACATCTAAAGGAAAAGGTAAGACTGTTATATCTCTGAGTACCGCATTAAAAATCGCTTCATATCAGAATACTGCCGTATCTATACAGTAAAGTCTAATTCAAACCCTTGTGTAGCTGTATTTTCAAGTCTTAACCATCTACGTAATTCTAAAATAATCTCTACATATTTCTGTCCCTTGTTTCCTCTTGTTTAACTTCTCTAATTTAGATGATCCATTTGATTAAACTATAGCGGATTTATTACTGCTGATTCCAAGATTCCATATTGGATTTAGATCATAACAAACACCTTCCAAAAGCATTAGAGTTCTTAGGTGTTTCCCAGTAGGTATAAGTATCGTTCGATGATGATATTGTACGTCGGGTGCCATTTTCTGCAATATTATTTTTGCTATTTGTTCGTTTTATACTTATTTGTTGTTTGTTAAATTGGACGCTACACGGCTACGAAATCTTGACTTCATACATTATTAATATCTGACGATGCCAATTTACTGAAATATATTAGAATCTGCAATTATCGGTATATACCTAAATAAAAAAGACTAGGTATAATAATTATTTGGTAGCAAATAATATGAATATTTGAACTGACACCCTGCAAATTTCAACAAATTCGATTAAAGCAATTTTTAGTTATAAAACGTTTTCCGAAATTGTCTGTTTTAAATACCGGGTGCCCTATTATATTTTGACCCTTTTTAAACTTATATAACTTTTGAACTAGTTGAGATAATGAAATGCGGTTTTCGCCAGTCTTCTTCTAATTTTGAAGTTTCTTCCTGAGTATTCGTCTTTTTTTGCTCACTTCCGGTTTAACCGGAAATGACATAACGTATTTTCGGGGATAGGGCAACTTTGTTATTTGAAATGGAACACCCTGTCTATTTTTTCACAATTGGAAAGCCCATTGTTTCCCCTTTCCGAAAATTCCATATTTGTCATGGAAATTATACAGAGATGGTTTTATAGGTATTTAAAGTAAATAATGCATTTTATCGAAATGCTGTGAAATAATAATGGTCACTTGTAAACGTCAAATTAGTTTATTAACAATTATATGTTACTTTAATTGCTATTATTGAAAATTTACCTACATATGAAATTCGATATAACAAAGTGTAATATGATATTTATTAAACAAATAAGAAATAATAAACAAAATAATACACATTAGTTACAAAAGATGTTCAGAATGCGTTGTCTTTTATTTCCATAGTCTACTTTGTGAATCATTATTTTTTTCGTAGCATTTCGATAAAACGCAATATTCACTTTAAAAGCTTATAAAACCATCACTATATTCACTTTAAAAGCTTATAAAACCATCACTCTGTATGATTTCCATGACAAATATGGAATTTTTGGAAGGGGGAACAAATGGGCTTTCCAACTGTGAAAAAATATACAGGATATTCCATTTGGAATAACAAAGTTGCCCTATCCCCAAAAATGCGCTGTCATTTCCAGTTAAAATTAGAAAAAGACTGGCGAAAACCGCATTCCATTATCTCAACTAGTTCAAAAGTTATACAGGTTTTAAAATGGATCAAAATATAATGGTGCACCCGGTAGTTTACGATATACAGCGCGGCAAATGTCGGTTCTAGATGCACTAGCGCGATGAATTACTAATACAGTTGCTCATACTCGAACTCTTTTCCACATCCAGGAGGTAGAGTTCAAGACGCGTTTTTTTACGTGGTATAAAGCCTAATCTACGATCAACAATTTTTTTTATTTTTTTATTTTACTGTTTCTCGACGGTATTGGTGCGGCGTTTTCTATTTCAGAAACTGAGTCATCATCCCCGCCATGAGGAGCTTCTATAGGTAATCTATATCACCATAATTTAATTTCTGTTGTGTGTTTATTTATATTATTATAAATCGTGTCTATTTTCATATCATTCTCTTCTTCATTATTTTATTCATGTTCGTTCTCATAATACTTGTGGAACGTTGTCGCACGATTGTCCATTGCAATTGGGGCAAATGACTGAGCATTTGAGGACTGCTTTGCGATATTTACAAGCCTTTCCACAATTAGTTTTGCATGAGCATAGCTCCTAAGTTTATTAAGTAAAGAGGGAGATGCAGGAGGCAATGGTGTAACGACAGGTTCAAGTCCATATGTGGTTCTTTTCCAGGCCCATTCCTCTGGGCCTGGATGTTCTCAGAGCCATGTTTGGACTTGTGATATGTCCTAAACGAATGGTAACGACTGCTGCTTCTGTTGGAGGTAACGTCACTAAGTTGCATTTTCTTTTTTTTGCTGATTGAATAAATCGTTTATAGCTGAGAGAGTTAATTGATATTTCTGTAGTAGTACCTCCCCCCCAATAATGCGATGAAGAAACGTTCTCAAGCCTGGGTAATCATATTTTGGTCAATATTTTTTTCTTTAAACAATTCCACTGCCTTCAATAGTTGTAGATTGCCTTTCAACGTTTTTAGACATTTAATTTTACCAATATTGCTGATGTTGTATCATAACCACTGAACGCATGTAGGTGTATTGAAGACAATGTGAGTTGTAACAAATGGACCTGAACCTTGCTACACCTTTCCTCTTGCATTCATTTCGTGCTCGTGTAAAAATCAATTGTGGAAAAGCTTGTGGGTGTCGCTAAGCAGGCCTCCAAATGTTTAATCATTTGCTCCAAGAGTAGTGCAACAGGAAGGAAATAATGAAGTAGAGAATGATATGAAAATAGAAACTCTTCATGACGGGCATGATGATTCAGTTTCCGAATTAGAAAACGCTGGACCAACACCGTCGAAAAAAATTTAAAAAATGTGTTGATCGTGAATTAGGTCTTATGGGGATCACGTAAAAAAATCGCCTAGAATCCTCCTACCTCCTGGGTGGTGTGGAAAAGAGTTCGAGTATGAGCAACTGAATTTTATTAATCGTACAATAGAAAACTTTAGATAACATTTATAGATATTTATACGCTCTACAAGATTGATAGGTAATAACATCTTTTTTTTTCATTAAATCAACAGTTTACGAAATACTTAAAAAAAACATTTTAGAAAAACTAAGACCTTGTGATTGAAAAACTATTGATTTAAAAAAAATGTATTCAATAAGAAGAAATGGAAAATGTAGTTCTGAACAAAAAAAGGTCTTTGGTCCTTCATAATTTTATCGTAGGATCAAAAAGAAAAAAAATGAAAAATTGTTTTCCAATATAGCGGCAAACGCTGGCGCCCTACTTTTTGATTTTACACTTATTAAGCACCCCCCCCCCCCCCACTAATCTTCATGCCAAAGGCGAGCCTAAAATTTTTGTTTGAAAATTTATTAATTTTACTGGAGTATATTGCTTATCGATCAAATTGCAATTATTAAAATAGGAGGCTACCATTATAAACTATTGATACTATTTCGCTTTAAAATAATTGCGGTTATTATTATAGCTATGAAGAATTATTTACTTACAATCCACTGACGATAACCAAGAAGTTCGAAACCGGTCTGCAGATAACCTTATTTTATCCTGCATGAGAGTCCTACACTTATGATTAATCGCATGTAGGTGTTTTCTATTGCAAATTTTACATGCCACAGTAAAATTTGAATTACTCACATAAACGCCGCTATAAAATACTGCTTTGTAAAAGGAAGACTATAAGTTTCTGTACGTTTTACTTTACAAACATAATACTCAACTAGGTACTTGAACTTCAAATTTTCTTTTGTAAAATAAATATGCTTGTCCTAAATAGCTAATACTTAATGTTTTATAATTCAGATTAAAAAAATCAGTGTAGGTATGTACCTACTTGTAATAATTGTTAAAGTTATTATTTTCAAAAAATTAAGTGATTTGTTATGGTAATTTTAAAAACAAGCTGTCGGTTGCTGAACCCCTGATAAACCGCGTTACTTGGAATTGGATATATTTAGAACCAGGGAAGAAGCAACCTGCATTTTGGTGAAGGCGCTAATGTGAAGAAGTTTATTACAATTTTACCACCCACCCTCGCCGGATTAAAATGTGCAAATCAAATTGAAACAAGTATTGTGGTATTTTAAATATGTCCTTTATTTCCATTGTTTACTGTCACTAGTGTATTAATTTTTGCATATGATAAAGTTAAAAAAAAAATTCCCATCATCATACAAAAATTATTTGATATTGAGGTTGAGGAATAGAGACCGTTACCGTTGTTCAAAGAATCTTTCATTACTTTTGTATGTTAAAATAAAATCGATGCAGGGTTACATGAAACGCGAATTTCAAATTCCTGTTTTTGTGTTCGTATTGCGCAGTAGGTAGAGCTAGTACTGTACAGAGGGCAGCACGCCCAAAGCCCACTTTGTGTCGCATCGCTTGATCTATTTTTAGATGATAAATATTGTACCGTTCTACGTTCTATAACTCTAACTCTGATAAATTAATATCACATATCTTATTATTAATTATTATTCCATACATTTTCTGATAAATCTACCTAACTAAACATACTAGGTTTGGCGTTTTAATAAAGTTTTGCTTTTATCTCGGCTCAGGAATAAATGAATTCGGTGTATTAATAACATAAAACCTTTACCTATTTTGTGTGCGAGTCAGCGTTACTTTCAAATATGTGACGTCACTGCGCATGTCCAATAAAACGGTTCGTAGAATTAATTTACTAAAAATATACAACACTAGGCGGAATTTAGAAATAAGTTTCAACATTTTAAGCCATGATGTAGTTCTGTATTATTAATGAAAACTGGCAGCACATTATTCTTAACTATTTAATTATTTAAGAATTGTATAATTAGTAATAATAACAACAATGACAATAAAAAAAGATAAAATAAACTCAATATGAAATAGTTTTGTAAGTATGCAATGAGACTGATGAGTGATAAGTATGATTGGGTGAGTAAAATAGCTACTGGTGCGGGCGAATTTAAAAAACTAGTGGTTTGATTTTATACCACTTGGGGTGAGAGAAATGTGGGCACCTGAAAACAGGACGTTCCAAAAATGCAGAGCACGAATTCGATGACTTATGCCCTACGACAAAATAACGAATTAAGTTTCTATGAGGGTTTTATATTTTGACAAAAAGGTGTTTTTTTCGCGATCCACTATATTTGGGGTTATTAATTACGAATGCATAGATACTTTTAATAGCGTATTTTTCTTATTCTTTTCTAATTTTGCAGATTTGTCATTTTTCACGAACTACTTTTGGAATACTTTTTTTTTTAATTTCCAATGTTTTTACACATTTTAGTTAATTTTGAGAATTAAATATACTAGTACAGTCACTTGGTGATCTCACTTCGAACGAATTCTATAGCTGTTTTAACATCAAGTATTTTTGGATAGCTTGATTCAAAATGGGTCAAATAACAAATATTAAAAGGGAATACGGGGTGAGTTTCACCTCAACTGAGGGGTTTCGAAAAAAAGAAAAAGTGACAATTGGAACGTGTAGATCATCGAATTCTTCCCTAAAAAAAACCCATATAACGTTCTTTTTGCTTTAATACCCGCTGAGTTACAGGGGTTAAATTAAAAACGTTGATTTTTAAGCAAAAAACACTGATTTTTCAAAGGTTTTAAACAAAATTACTCAAGGAGGATCACATTTTCAAAAAAGTTTGTCATAACAAAAAAGTTAGTTAATGAAATAGCAAAGACAATCCATGAAATAAAAATTTGTTTAGGCTCATCGTATCCGAAATACAGTTGATGTTAGGACAAGTATTATTTTTCTTGGGTATATCGGTCATATATATAAACAAATTTATATTTTTTTTTCTAACGTTTCGGTTTATTTATAACCATCATCAGGCATTTGAACGTAGACCTGAAAAGGTCACGAGCTTCAAACAGTCATAACTGGTTTAAAAAACCTTTTGACATGTAAGTACCTTGAATCAAATTGAAACTTATTACAGTAGCTTAAAATTGTCTTTTGGCAAATTTTAATATCTGCTAAATCAAAAATGATACAAGGAAAATACAGGCAAAATTTTGATTTCTTACAAAAAAGTGCCCCTTCTTTTGTTTCATTAAATTCGAAATTGGAAAAAAAGGTTCCAATTTGTGTTTTTTGTTAGTCATTAATATCTATTATGTATACGTTCAAATTTTTTTGACCGTGATGGATGCATTATTTAAAAGATTTTAAACTTAATGTTAATTGAAAATTTTTGAGTTATGATTTCTTTTGGCATTGCGGTTAAATAACTTAGCAGGGAAGAATCGTAGCTAAATGTTACCAGAGACAAAAAATGATGGCAATAAACTCAAGAAAATACTACTATGTATTTGTTTGATAAAGAAAATAGCTTAGAAGATAAAAGTGTTTGAATTTAACTCTTAACATTTTTTTTTTAAATTGACGCATTTAAGATGAATTTAGAAAAACTGACATCCTTTGTACTGTTGTACCTACCTGACCTTAAAGAGGATTAAAAGACCTTCAAAATACTTTTTTTAATGATTTTTAGCGTTAATTGCAAAGGAGATAGGACCGTAATAAGAAGCGCGCCTGGTTTTAGCAATTTACGATATTGCTCGTTTGGCTGTAATTTAGTCTCAGAAGAAGCGTTAATTATTGATTTTTAAACTTTAGGGGTGGTTTGCATCCTATTAGGGGTAAGATCAATTGTTTTTCTTATTAGGAGATGAGTTTTTATGTCTCAAAATCTAACAATCTGCTAAATAAATAAGACTTTCTTATTTTCTCAAAAAAAAAAAGATTAATTTATCCATTTCACCCCTTTTATTACGGTCATATTGAGGATGTAACAAACATTTTTTAATTTCGGACTTTACATTCGTGATCAGCGACTCCAAAAACATAAATAACTTAAGTTTCAAAAATGTATTCTCAGTACTTCGTTAATTATTGATTTTTTGATTTTAGGGGTGGTTTTTACCCTCTTAGTAAGTAGTAAGTACATGAATTTTTTGAATAACTAACTCTTATTATTTGAGTCAATTAAATTATTAACTTCAGGGCTGGTTTTCACCATCTTAGGGGTAAAAGCACATCCATTCCTTTTTAATATTTGAAGTTGAGGCCCTGAAGTTTAAGAATTCGCAAAAAAAGAAATTTAAAAGCAGCTATAGAATTAGTTCGAAGTTTGGGTTCTTTTTGGCACCAAGTGACTGTATATATCCAGCTTTAATGAAAATTTAGGAAACAGAGCTCCTGGTAACAATTTTTAACGCCAATCAACTAAAAAATTTAAGTGTTCTTTTGCATTCTTGCTTAGTTTATTGCACAAGCAACGTCTTATAATTATTGTAATATGCAACATAATTATAGGATTCTCTGTGAACCAGCCGTTATGTCTTTTCCTATCGAGATTTTAAAATTATGTAAGTTTTAAGTACGCTTTGTTTCCTAAATACACACTCATTTAATAAATCAAGTTTGTCTGGGTCTGGATATTAGAGTGGTCACTCAATAAGATTTCTGTTGAGTCAGTGATCTGGGCAAAATGATTTCTGATTTACTGACCACTGACCATAACGAGGAATGTCTCCTATTGAAACCAGAAATCAACATCTTTTAATTGAGAGATAAATAGCATCTCTAAAAGATTTCAATGGGTCATGATGTCATTATAAAGGGCGGATCCAGTTTCCATCAAACATGCGTTTTGCAGATGTTTTCAAATATCTTTGAAATTGAGTCCTTTATAAAGAGCAAGACGTGTCCTTTATTGTTCTCAAAGTTCTTACCCCATATTGCTGTAAGACTGATATTTACACATTTACATAATATATGGTTTTTGCATTTGTGCTTTCTAATACCTTTGACAATATTAAATGAGCTGGCATCAGGTACGACTTATCCATCCCTCCAACCAAAACGTTTCATAGTGGGGCCTGCTCTATATAAACGCCTGCTAAAAATGATTTTTGCGAACACCTTCCTTGAGAGTACTAATTGTTTTAACAATAATAGTTCAATTTTCCTTTGCCCAAATATTTTTTTGCTAGAAGCAAAGTTTACCATATTCTGCCTAGAGTTTTTACTATAAGTAGCGTCTGCCGGCAATACCTCACGTGACAGCTAGTTTATATCTATAACTATGAAATGCAACCAAACTCATTCTGCATTTCGATGCATTTCTATATGAACATTGAAATATTCCGCCGCAACGTGCAGTGAGATTGCTGTCTAGAAGGTTTTCGCCAGCATCATTGTTCATACTTTGCCTCTTTAATGTGCATTCAGGATAATTATTAGGGACATGAGATTAAATACAATATACAATCACTATTTTGTGAGTTGGCAAGAAATACATAAATATCACAATTAAATACATTTTGCAAATTTGGTCTATTTGTATAATTTCTCCCAAGGTCCAAGAACTTTCATGGATTTTTATGCTAGTACACAGATTTAAAAAATTCCTACCACAAAATTCAAAACAAATTATTAGTGAAATTCTGGACTTTACGTCTGGAACGTTAAATCCGCCATCTTGAATTACGAACTAACACTAACCCACATGTATTTATCATGCAATTTGGAAAAGATTTGTGCTTTAATTTCGTCGCACACTGGTGATACACAACTTTTTCTTAATGTTGACTCCGCAAGCACAGTGACATTATTGTATTTTCTATTAACTTTGCTGATACCGGCTGGGGTACAAACGTACCCCAGCGGCAAATTTTTCGCTGCCATTTTGTATATAATTGTAAGGTTTTCTTTATATTTATTTTTATTGTCACAAAATATGTCTAAAATATAATATTAATTGAATATTCGAAAAACATCTATAAATAAATAAAAAAATCACGAATTAGTAGTGTGGGGTACATTTTTTGTACCCCACGCGGTACCTTTTGATTGTTTAAATTTAATAGTTAGCGCTTGCGTAGTATATGTCACCAATTAGTGAAAGAAAATATTATTCAGAGATATGAGATGCGAAAAATACTTCACTATAACAAAACGATTATACACATATGATAAGTGTTGTTCCAGAGCTGGACGAAAACGTAGTTGAAGAAATAAATCAAGAACAAGAGCAGCAGGGTGATGTAGGAAACGCGGAAGGTGAAAACATGGACAAAGGAAAAGGGAGATGTTACCTATGTTCCAGAAACAGGGATAGAAAGTCCAGACAGTCCTGCTCAAAATGTAGTAAATTTGTATGCAGGGCACACTCTGAAAAAATGACGATTTGCGTAGAATGCAGCAGAAATAGAGATGTTAAAGTTACAAGTACTATGTTACTTTTTTTGGGGATAATATTTTCTTTTGAATAATAAACCATTAAAAACAACTTTCAAGTTAAAATGATCCTTTTTAAAATAAAATTTGACGTGGTACTTTGTGTAATTATTTGATCCTGGTACCAGGAAAGTTAACAGAGTTTTGTAAAAATTCTAGTTCCGGGAAACATTTAATCAACGTTCTCCAGTAGCTAGGGAAGAAAGATTTCGGGACATTTTCAGAATAATGTACTCGATATGTCATGTGACTCATGTGATTGCACAGATGTACAGTCGACGTTCGCAGTTTAACTAACATTAATAGAAGGGCGGCGTAGCACGTACTCCTTTGATCCATGATCTTTAATAATCTATAACCGTGAAGTAAATCTATTCTTTCTCTTCTTTGACATTTCATCGTAATTTCTAACAGCTTTACGGAATTATGAAAACGTAATATTTTTCACTTTTAAGTTTATTTAGTGTTAGTATACGTTTTCTGCTCGAGTTAAGTCCATCATTGTAATGACCTCAGATTCGGATTCTAATCATCACCTACGTCTACATAAAATATTAAGTATTTGGTTGGAGACACTGGATACATGGTATGGTATGATGTTCCTCAACCCATTGTGAACCAATTTCTAAAATTGTGGCAATATGTAAACATAATCCTCAGAAAAAAACGATAAATTTGTGTATTAAATTTTCATTTTCATTACTCACCTCCTGGTATCAGAATCAGGGTCAACCTTTATTTCTGCACTAAGAGAGAACATTGCTCATAACATATTATTGTGCTGGCTCATCCAGGATGTTAGTTTCATGAACTACCATTGTTTCACTTGTAAAAAAAATTTAACCAAAATTATCGATAATGCGTTAGGCTGGAAAATATCCAAACAGATTTCTATTATTCTTGTGGCTGTACTGTTTACTTTCTCTATATATAGAGTTAGTCAGCTGTTTATTAACTAAACGGTCAAAAGACTAAGGGTATAGAATTAAGAACAAAAGTTCGTATAAAACTAGGTGTGCCCTAAAATGTTTCTCCTGAAAAGTTTTGCTTTTATCTCAGAACAGGAATTAATAAATTTAGTATATTGATAATGTAAAACCTTTACCACTGTGTCCGCGTTACAATTTACAATTTGATATCTCAACGCATATCCAGTATAAACGGTTCGGAAGTACTAAAAATATACAACACTAGGTGGAATTTAGAAATGACTTTTTGAGTCATGAGTATACTTTTATATTATTAATAATTTGGTGGCACATTATTCTTAAGTAAACTGGTGCACAATTGAAGTGAATATTGGGAAAATATGGGCAATATTTGAACCTCAATTAGGTGATTAATCTTGATGCGGTTTTTGTGAACGTTATCAAAATTCATTGGCTTTTGTCCACCATAAATAGATTTTTTTAAATTATATAACTTAATTTTTTCTCTATAAAATGATATCTCTAAAAATAACGAAGCTATAAAAAAGATCTTTAAATTGGTTCTTTAGAATCACATATAAATCATAACGAACATGTTTTAACCAAAATGTTTTTAGGGGTTTGGGAGAACGATAAACTTTAATATAAATGGAAGGGCTTGGATAATCACCCTGTAGATAAGAGAAACATTCACAATTTAAAAAATTTAATTGCGGTGGACGAAACCCAATGAATTTTGCTAATGATCACAAAAAACAGCAAGATTAATCATCTAATTCCAAAAATATTAAAGTTCAAATATTGCCCATATTTTCCCAATATCCACTTCAATTGTGCACCAGTTTAGTATTTATAGTAACAACAGTGACAATATAAAAAGATAAAAAACTGAATGGGAAAAATATTTTTCCCTTTTATGACTTCGGCTAAGATATGGTTTTATATTATATTTATATTATTATAGTAGGAATTAAGAACAGAAATTTAACCGGGTTATTATGAGCAGCTTCAATGATATCCAAAACAAATTCGTTTTCTTCTTTTGGATACACTATTTATTTCTCTTTTTAATATTGATTTTTCACCAAACTCCAACTAGGCTAAAAAATATATTTAGTATAAATCCTGTACAGTAATTTAAAATTTATTTTGAAAAATAGAGAAATGGTGGGGAGGGACCCGATGTCGTGGTCACCCAGTATATTGTGTAACAGTGAACATTATCTTGCTTATAAATTATTATTATAACGCAATGATAATAAAAATACCTACATAGTTGGATGCAAGTCTTGCTAAAATAAAGAAAATGTATACCTACAGCATGATCTGTGATGTATGCCAATATAATACAAAGGGTTGCTCCTGCACAAATTACGAGTACATGTTTCAGGAACATAAATACGCAAATGAAACTTAATTAAAAATTTGTTAATATCGTTACTTTTGCAGGAAATCATATTTTAACTTTATTTACCTATAACTTAGATTATTATGTTTATTAGACAATGATTAAATGTAGCCAGATCAACTTAATCTTCAGCTATAGGGTTGAACTATCTTTGGTGACAACTATTTCAGGTGTAAAAAATTCATTTTGAACTCGCACCAGGCACAGGAAGTGCTAATTGTGGCACAATTGATCATAATTAGATACAATTTTCAAAACTGCTAAGAAACCATTATTTGTAATGGCCAGAATAGGAAATTACGAATGGATAACACGAGGGCTGAAAAAAATACTTTCTCCGCCATTTTTGGGTTTTGGTTGACGAAACCTGTTAAATTGTTTAAAAGAAATCAAGTATTAGTAGGTATGGGAAGTGGGATTATTGTTTCGTTCAAAATTTAAACGTTAAATGATAAAGAGGAACCAGTGGTTTTCCCATACACCAAGTTCCAACAAAATAATGCAAGACCTCATTACCATCTACTTACTATTAAGAGGTACTTTGAACGAACAGAACTGCAAACTTTTCCTTGCCTAGCCAGGTCTGCAAATATATCGCCCACTTTTGGAACATGACAGGGTAAGTATTTGCACCCTTGAAGGCCTTGAAGTTAGCAGACATTTGAACATTGGTGGCACTCTAATAGAATGAAATTTAAACCTTTAAAATTTTGAATTAAAGACACTATATTTTCAAAAAGTGTTGGAAGTGTCAAGTGTCTTATCGCATGTGTAGAACTCGTGACATAAATAAAATAGCACTTCTAATATTTTGAAGATAATTTAAATATCAACCAAGAGATTGTCACAAAATTCTGCAAAACATTTCTAACTAAATTATCGTTCTTTTTTTCATTAAAAAGAAGAATTCACACCCAATTAGAACATACCTACTATACTACGACTTTATTTTTGAGATTATTTATTTTGAAATAGGCAATTCAAAATTGAATTGTTTTCTATAGTGTACAGGACTGCCCAGAAAACTTTAAATCTTTTCATATTTGAATGTCCCGCTTATTTAAGACCATACCTATATAATATCAAATAAATTTTAACTTTTTAGAGTAATATTTTTCGAAATTCGTTGTTCTAAAATGGAGGAAATAGAAACTAGGTACAGGGTGATTCCTGTAACGTTCTCACCCCAATTTTTTGGTTTGTCTTTAGAAATAAAATAAAAATGTTTAACGTAACTTATAGTATTTTTTTTAAAGATTTCGAAAATTTCAGCAAAAAAACAATTGAAAGCCAAATAAGAATGGTAAAAGACAAAGCAATGTTTTTTAAATGGTCCACCCTGTATATTTTTAAAATTTTGAAAAAAGATTTAAATTCTCTTTTCAAAAATATAAATATAATATATACAGTGTGTTTCCATTTGAGTGGACACACCCACATAAAAGCTTTATTTATAGATAGATTTTAACCGGATTTTTTTAGGTTGTAGATCTCTGAGAATTATATTTTGTAACCACATGACACATGAGGTTTTTAAATAAAACATTTTGACCTACTATAATTCATTTTATAGGAGCCAAAAATCGGGAAAACATGTTAGCGATTTTTTTATTGACAAACTGAATCGTTTAGCGCCCTCTGAAACGTATTTGTGCTAAGTTTCATGCAAAAATATTTTTTCCTCTGTTTTAATGGAAAAGCAAAATTTTTAGAGGAGATAGTTGTAATTAGGTACTTTTTTTTGAGATAGAATATAATGAACTGACAAAACGAATGAAAATTTATTTTCAAAAATGAGTGACAATGTTTACTTACCTAAGTTGCATTCTATCTCAAAAAAAAAAAAGGTAATTGCAACTCCTTTCCCTAAAAATTTTGCATTTTCATTTAAAAACAAATGAGAAAATATTTTTGCATGAAACTTAGCACAAATACTTTTCAGAGGGCTCTAAACATCATGATGTACCTATTCAGTTGGTCAATAAAAAATCGCTAACATTATTTCCTGATTTGACTCCTATAAAATAAATTATAGTAAGGTTTTGAAAAATATGGGTACAAAATATGATTCTCAGAGATCTACAACTTTAAAAAAATCCGGTTAAAATCTATCCATAAATAAAGTTTTTATGGAGGTGTGTCCACTCAAATGAAGACACACTGTATATTTACTACATTTACTACATTCTAAGTCAACTTGGTGTTAAATTATTTCAATTATTATCAGTATTTTACTAAACTTGAAGGAAAATGTAATGTTATGTTGTATTTTTGGAAAGAGAACTTAAATCATTTTTCAAAATCGTAAAAATATAGAGGACAAACCAAAAAATTGGGGTGAGAACGTTATAGGAATCACCCTGTACTTACCTACCTACATATACGATTCAAAATAATTTTAAATTAAAATTAAAAACGTGGTTAATTTAATAATTTATGCGAATAAATAAATAAATAAAATATAGATATTTGTATTAGGTACAAATCATGTATTAATTCTAGTTTTCTTTCCAAACGGCGCATTCGCCAAATTTACAAATATATGTGGTGTGTACTTGGGTATTTGTTGGTTTACATTTTATTTTGATGCAGGTAGGTACGTGCAACGATTGACTGCCTGCCGACATATGTATTTCAAGGTGGAAATACCTATCGCTAATCTTGAAATTTATTATACAAAATTAAATTTTGGTATGCTGGTAAGTACCTATAAAATAATTTTCTTTCAATATATTTCCACATTAGAAAGTAATTTGATAAGTACATTAAAAATTACCATCCGATCTGATTATTTGATATTGTATAGGTACCTACTTAGAAAGAAACCAAAATATGGAATAAAAATAATGTTTCTTATTTTTAAAATCAGAACCTGAAAGAATTATCAATAAAAATAGGTAGGTAGGTAACTATTGTAGGTATTTAGAAAATTTTGATATGACAAATGGAGTCTTTATTTTTATTCTTCTCTTTTTGCGTGCTAGGTTACTGCATTATTAATTTGACCAAAACACATCACCCTCATTTAATTTTCCATAGCAATTTGGCGCCGTACTGAAAACACGTCGAGTGTTATCGGAGACTTTCGTATTTTCATTTTGTTTTGCACATAGTCGAGTGTTTTTGTCGAAGTTTCTTTCAAGCTTCAAGCTCCACGGTGTATGAAGTAAACAGATGTAAAGAGAGAAAGCCCGTTTTATCCGGGACAGCGTTGGTTTTATAACAAAAGGAGACAAGAGTATACCAATCCCCAGGCAGTCAAAAGAGACGGATATATAATCTAGAGTAGGACGGTTATAGAGATGACTGGTATAACTGATTCGAAATAAAGTTGGATGGAGTGTGTGGTAGAGACGGGCGCGGTCAAAACAATTTAGAGTTGAGTGCGATGCCGGCTAAAGTAGTTGATGATATAGATTGCCGTGGGAGTAAGGGAGATAAAAATATGATGATGGTTGGTTGAACAACAACGGAAAATAGTTGCTGGTATCGTGGGAGAGAGGAAGAGACGGCTATACAAACTGTCTGGCTGCACCGTTCTGTTCTACACCACGATTGTTTTAGAATCCAGCAGCAGTAGCAGCACGTATAAACATTTGGCTTTTGTTCATGTCAGTATTTTTTAATAATTTCATACATACTAGAAAATAGGTACCTATTTGTTATGCGGAAATATTTACATGTTTACGTAACATCTCTTAGTAAATACTCCAAGCGTGGATTCAATAATTGCCACAAGACTAACATTAAACCACTGATTTATTAACTCGCTAATAGTCACTGAAACTATCACACTAATTACTACCTTTAACCACTATTATTCACTAAATGTCACTGTACTAGTTACTGTTTCTTTTCTGTTCTGTTCAATTCACTCTCCAATATTCAGTTGACTACAGTCAACTGTAGAGTAGACCTTATATACCTAAAGATATGCCTTGGAATAATCCAGGAGTTTCTCTAGAAGATTTCATACTAATTCTCTTGTTTCCTAATATGTTTTCACTGTTTAACACTGACGCCATCTCTTGGACAACTGCTGAATCACCACACTTAAGAATCTACTACGGAAGGGCATACTACAGACTACTGTAGAGTGGGTGTAAATTCATCGCAATATGTCTTAAACTTTAGTGACTAAATATGCTTTTCTAACGTTCGAAGAGTTTATCACAAAATGTTAAACAAATTTCAATAATTTTGTAAATTACTCCGCACACTTGAAACCTGCTAAACGTAGGGCAATGGACATGGTAAGAGTACTACTACCTCTTACAATTCATCATGGGCGTAGATCCATTAGCTGTCAAAAGTAGGAATAGCACCTATATGTAGGTACGAGTGTAGGTATATCCTTGATGATTTTTATTAGTGACAGATTTCGAAATCCAATCAACGGCATGTTTTGGTTCAGCTTCAACAGAAATTAATATGATGGTATGAACTTACTATTGCAATTGATTGATAATAGTATATTACGTAATGAGAGTTGTAAATAGCATATTACGCACGAATGGAAAAATTGCGCACGATGCCGCGTAGCGGCGAGTGTGGCAATTCCATGAGTGCGTAATTGCTTTACAACTCGAATTATGTACTATACTTTACCTACGATCGTATTTATTGAAATTAAAACACAATTTTGTATTATTTGTTGCTTATGTCAGTTTTGACAGAGCTAGAAAATTAAGTTTTGCACCTGCCATTTTTAATAATTTTAGCCTGGTGTCAGAAATATGAACTACAAGTGTTGTGTAAAGTAGGTCACGTGGTCACATTGCAATGCACCTCAGCGGCTGAGCGTGCGATTTGTTTACGGTGTGTAAGGTTCAATTTACGTAGGTGGCGGAGAGTGCGTTTTCAGCTATTTACGTTAGTGATCGTAGGTAAATGTTTAAAAACACCAGAATGTCTTGAACTGGTTAAACTAAAAATTGTCAAGCAAAATACATTCTTCTGACAGGCAATACCTCCAGAAGCAAGAATTGCTGTTACTTTACTATAGAAACGTGTTCGGGAATGTCTGCAAGCAGCACTGCTGATAACACAGATGAATGCGACCGAATGACAACTCTCAGATGTCTCTTGCAGCATTTAATATCTATGTATGTATCTTTACTAGTAAAATTTGTATGGGTATTTTTATTATTTCTGTCTTCATTTGCCTACAAGTTTACTCATTAGATTTTAGTGAATTGATTTATTTTCTAATAGAAATGAAGAAAGGTAAACATATGATATATATTTTTGTAAAAGTTGTTCAAAATAGAACTGTCAAAAAACTTTAATAAATCTTGATAATGAACAATATGATCCTTCGAATTATTTAACTGAGTACAACCCTTTGGAGTACTTTACGATGAAGTGAAAGAATCACAAAAGGATTAAGCACATTTGGTCAAGAAGTCATAAGTCACAGTGAAAGTAAGCTTAAAGTCTAGGACCCCTGAACTCATGAAGTCAATTCATGGAACTGCTAAGTTGTCTTCAATAAATTCTATAAGAAATTAAACTCTACAACTGAAATTAGAAATAGAAAAACGTTTGAGTGTTATAAAACAAGGAAATAGAATTTGCAAAGTTGAAAATAAAATAGAAAAGGAGGTCCTTGAAAAATAAATTAAATTGAAGAGAGCAGAATTTGCAAGCCTATTAGAAGAAAAAATGTGTTGTGACAGCGAAACTTAAACACATAAATCTTCATTTGTCCAAAACTGGGTAAATGACACGTCAACAAAAATTGACCGATCTTATTCCTTTCTTGGAGAAAAATTAGAGAAGCCAGAGAAGATAGAAGATATACATGTAAAACAGTGTATGGCTAGACAATCAATTAGTAAGGATCTTCCGGTGTTTTCTGGTGAACCCACCGAATGGTTACATTTTATTAATACTTTAAAGTAACATCGAATATTTGTGGTTTTACTGAAAGTAAGAGAATATTATTGAATTTTACGCAGCAAATTGATAAAATTCTCAAAGCATTTACCCTTGTTCGCTATGATTGCTTCTTTGAATCATGCAAAGCCAACTATTCTTATTGGTCAGATAACATCGACCTCATAATTGCCCGAGATGTAATCGATGGGGCAAAAATCCTCCTGTTTCATCACGTACCAAATTGGAGTGGGTGATCCATGGAAATGTATTAGTTCATCGAGGACGCATTGATGAAGAATTTTCTCTTTTCATAAATCACCAAGATGAAATTTGGTAAAGCAGTCTTTTAGAATCAACAAAATTGTGTGTAAAGAATAATGACGAATAGGTACCTTTCTAAGGAAGAACAGAGAACCGTAAAAATTATGGAAACTACTCGTCGTGTTAAGGAAAACAGATGGGAAACAGGGTTGATTTAGAAATATGACAATTTGAGATTACCAAACAGTTATTTTGAGACTCAAAATTGAGACACCTGGCAACCCTTGAAAGGTACCTAACTTAAAGCTTTTCGATTTTACTGGGAATATATAGATACCTATATACGTGTTGAACTTGACGTGATAAATATGGTTGACGTTATATAGAGTTGTTTGGGCAAAATATGCAATTCAAGCAAAATTGGAATAACGACGATGTCGACAATGAAGATTTTCCACAATTTCGCAGATTTAGCTCGAGATTTAGTCAACATCAACATTTTCTTGTTTAGAATGTTTCTTCATACACGAAGTGTTTCTAAAGTAGGTACTTTGAAGATTAAAATTAAATTGTAACATATCTGCATGAACACTTGATAAATAAAGTTAAAATTATATTTTTTTACAAGCAAGCACCCTAAGTACTGACTAGCCTCGATTACTACGACTATAGATACTACTACAATTTTTTTGAGTCGTAATTGTACACTGGCGAGTTTTGAAAAAATTTTGAAATATTTATTTAGAATATCTATTTTATCATAGATATTCTGTGTAAACGTTTCAATGTGTTTGTTTTTTTGCTGAAACTATTTAAATGGTTGCTGTGCAAGTGATGAAAAAAATTAAAGCCTAAAGATTGCCGTACAAATTTAGACCTATATTTTTGTCTCTATCATGTTTTTTTAATATGGAATTTATGCTGCTGTTTTCATGGGTATTTTCTAAATGTATAAACATAATTTTGAAACAAGCCCCAGTCACCAACAAATAATCACGAAGAGACTCAAGGCTGCTAGACTCTACTAAATGTTTGAGCGATAGGAGCTATTTTTGTACTACGGTCCCTTCACATCTACAGTTGACGTCAAGAGAGAGAACACAGTATATAATTAATCATGCATTGGATAAAGACAGAGAATACGTCCCGGTCACATTGTAAGCAGAGTACAGTAGACCATTGCATGCCGTGGACCAAGCGAATAATCGAAAGCGCAAACTCTGTCTCTTTGATTTGTTCGTATTTTCAGTTCGGAGGGTTGGAAATGTATTTTTGTACCTAGAATTAATAATGATATATCTTCTGGTGAATATTGTATTAATTAGAATGGGACGTTAATGAAGGAATGTATGTAAATTTATTAAATATTTTACTTGAGAAAATTACTGTGAGAAGATCTTGCAGGTAACATTCAATGTATTCTCTCATTATTGTTATATTATATTCTTTTTGCTACACTCACCACGCGGCGATCTTGAGTGACGTGAAGTTAGCTGCAGTATAGTAGTAACTTGTTCATTATTAAAATGATCACTTCCCTTCGTTAATTAGACAACATTTAAAAGCCATAAACAGTTTCATGGTTTAGGAAATTGCATTCTATTAAAAATCATATAAATATATAGTAATAGTTCTTGAATATCGTTTACATTAAATACCTACACCAATATTGGCTGGCTTAAAAATATAGTAATGGGTAGGTGTACGTACGTATCTTATAATAAAGCAACATAGCTACACCATCAGTTTACCAGTTAAGTACAACCTTTAGCGCAACCATCGCAATATTAAAACCACCCAACAAAGATTTGATTCAAGTGTAAATTTAGCTTTAATAGTTTGTATTATTCCGTTCTAAACTAGATTAGTTTTTTTATTCTCTTCGGCGAGTCAATTGTAATCTTTTGTAATTTTTTGGTCTAAGGACATTGTTGACTGGTTGCTTTGTTAATTAGTTACAGAGTATTCATAGATATGGTAAAATGACTATCTGCCTGATATTAGCACAGGCCATAAACTCATTGGGTGGTTCCAACACTCCCGTAATGAAATTAATGAGAAAATAAAATTTCATAGAAACATTGGATTATATAAAATAAAATATTTGTACTAATACCATGTTATGTACATTTACAAATGAAATTACAATTTAGTTCAATTAGTTATAGTCTACCTAACCTATCCTATCAGTATCGTCATCTGACTCAAATAATCGGTTTGTTCCAGTAGAAATCATAACTAATCAGAATTAATATGATTGGTTAGGAACAGTTAGTGGATTGATCAGCTGAAAAATTTAGATAAAGCTGGTTGGCTCTGACTAGTTTGTGGTGTCTGCTGGAACATACCTTAAATCGATGTGTTTAGAGTAGTTAGTAAAGTAGATAATTGCCTCGAATTCCAAATTTTTTATTCTGTGATTCGATAATTCTATTAACAGTGTCAATCGCTGTACCAGTTTTCTCACTTTAGTATCTATTGCATTACAAGTTGACGGTGTTATGTCTGCAAAAAACTGAATTATTTAAGTCATAATTAACTTATCAATCCATAGTTAAGTATATGAACACGAAAGCCCTCACTGATTCATCAATATTACTCTCATTTTTAGTACAACGAAAGATTTGGTAGGTACGTTACCGTTTATAAAGCACTTATGTAAGTCACTGCGAGCAAATTTTCGTGAAGCACTCTTCAGTAGGGTCAAAGATGGATACTTGAGCGAAGAAGGGGTATTTTCGCTAGTAATATATATATATATATATAATTACTACTAGCAGATAAAGTAACAAAAAGCGTTTAACTTTTGAAGGACTAAATGAGTCTTCTTCTCAAAAAATAGAACGATTTTTACATCAAACCATGAGGATTTTACTTTTTGTTTTTTGTGAATAATATTGGTAATATATATTTTGCGCAGAAATGTTTATACTCAAAGAAAAAAATAATTAAAAATATACTAGACGAGGTAATATGTTATTTTTGGTATATCAAAATATCTATGACTTCTAGTCTAGTGCAGTTAGATACTTGGTGATCTCACTTCGAACTAATTCTTTTTCCAATTCAAATATTTTTGGATAGTTTGATACAAAATGGGTCAAATATTAAAAAGGGTGCTTTTTCGTTGCGGATCAGTTAAAAAAAAAAATGACTCTTGGAACGTATATGTATACACTTCTCCAAGAAATTAACGCACCATCATAAAATAACCAAAAGTTTGAAGTTAATTTTTGTCTAGACCTCTTGTCCCATTTCGATGATTTTTTTTTTTGTATGATAGGCTCTATGAATGTGAATGTAATTTAATTTTTTCAGATAATTTTTTTTTTTATTGATTACAGGGTGTAACAATTGAGACGTGTTTTATCCATGAAATTTGTAACGCCCTGTGAAGTTCAACAGTTACACCAACAACTTAGAATTCATATCGTACTCTAGACTTATCCATTCTTAACATTCTCTTTTTTTATTCACTTTATTATCTTTATTAGTACCAGAGAAACACAGTTTTATAGCATAACATGTTTTTATTGATTTAATTTTGAAAATCTAAAGTAAGTAGCTTGCTTTGGAAAACACAAGAAACGTGTAGGCTAATGTGGTGATAACCGTGTTTATTTTCAATATTTTTATCAATATGGAACGTGAAATACGAAATCTTATTGGTGAAAAATGTGCTCAAGCATTAATATTGGTTGAAGTAGGTTGGAGTTATCGAAGAATTGGGCAACGATTTAATGTGGCTCATACAACGGTTTCTTTAGGCTATGATACAACTAGTCGTCATTAATAGAAGCCTTACAGCTGAGTGGTACATATTAGACGACCACGTGCTTTCATATGCGCCATAAAGGGCAAGGACTTATGTTAATGCAGAATAATGCCAGACCTCATGCATGTTTCTCGAGTTGTGCAATATTATCTGGAAGAAGTCGGAATTAACACCATGGAATGGCCAGCCAAAAGCCCGTACTTAAATCCACTGGAAAACTTCTGGGATAAACTTGGTAGAAAATTGAACGTAATTAATTAGACACCTTGATAGATGTTGGGCGAAAATTGGGTAAAATTTGAGAAGAATTGAACCAAAATGAAATACGGTCGCTTATTTTAAGTAGGTATGAATCGGCGTTGCCAAGAAGTTATTCGAGGCAGAGGCGGAAATACTCGCTATTGATATTCTTTTTTGCATTTAGTTCATTTTCATTTAATTTTTTTTTTCGATATTACCTCAAAGTAAAAACAGGTTACGCTATAAAATTGTGTTTCTCTGGTACCAATAAAGATAATAAAGTAAATCAAAAAAGAGAATGTTAACAAAAGATAAGGCTACAGTACGATATGAATTCTAAGTTGCTGGTGTAACTGTTGAACTTCACAGGGCGTTACAAATTTCATGAAAAAAAACACGTCTCAAATGTTACACCCTGTAATCAATAAAAAAAAATTATCGGAAAAAATAGAATCACATTCAATTCTTGAATAAAGAGCCTGTGATACAAAAGAAGAATCATCGAAATCGGACAAGAGGTCTAGACAAAAATTAACTTCAAACTATTGGTTATTTTATGGTGGTGCGTTAATTTCTTGGAGAAGTGTAGATCGTCGTATTCTACCCCAAAAAACTCTATTGACAAATTTTGATATCTGCCAAGTCAAATCATTTTTGACTTATAACAAAATTTGTCAAAAGACAATTTTAAGCTATTATATGTAATTAGCTTCAATTTGATTCAAGGTACATGTCAAAACGTTTTTTTTAAACTAGAGTTATGACTGTTTGAAGCGCGTGACCTTTTCAAATACACCTAATAACAAAGAAAATAAAGGCAAAATTTAATTGTTTTACAAAAAAGTGCCCGTTTTTTTGTTTCAGTAAATTCCAAATTAAAAAAATTCCAAATTGTGTTTTTTGTTAGTCATTACCGAGGTCATTACTATTACACTCAAATTTTTTTGACCGAGATGGGTGCATTCAGTGGCGGATCTAGGATGAAGTCAAGGAGGAGGGCTTAATAAGCGATAGGTAGAAAACTAAAAAAAGAAATTTAGTCTCAAATAGCCTAAATTGAAAAATTAAAGGTTTAGTTTAAAGAATGGGGCTGTTTAAAATTTTAAAATAAATTCTAATTATTTTTAAAATTTAGTAATAGATACCAACACTATAGATCAAATAGATGTCAATACACATGTTTTATCAACTAGAAAGTTTATTAAAAAACTACTTACTTTTAATTGTCAGTATAATTAAAAGGGATAAAACATATAAGTAGTATAAAAATATTAGCCTATACTATATATTTTTTTTAAATCGGGGTTGTGTTGGCTTTGGTTTGTGGACCATTAACACAGTGCCAATAACCTATACTATATTAAATACATAATAAACAACTGTGAATGTTTCATTTCTGTAAAAATATAATTTCAGAAACATAATAGCATGATTTTTTTAAAATAAATATAAATATTTGTCAATCGCATTTGTGAATCTTGAGGAAGCAAAATACTAGTGTCAACATTCTACGAAAATATGTTTACATTACAATAAATATCAAAATGGATTGTTCGATAAAATATTAACAGTACTATTTACAATTTACACAAAGAAATTGATTTGAAAAAATAATTTATGGGGTGGCAAAATTTCCTTTTGCACGGGGTGGCAAAAGATCCAGGATCATTATTGTCATTTGTTATTATCAGTCCATGGCCCATGGGGGGGGGGGGGAGGCTATATGCCCTGAAGCCACAATTTTAAATAGCAGCCAATAGCCATGAAGTACTATTTAGATATCTATTAGAATTTTGGAAAGTGACCTCTAAAATGAGACAAATCGATTATATTAGGTGTGTTCCTTTTGCTCAACATTTCGTCTCACATTAACATTTATTGAAATGCATTTTGTGCCTCTATAAACTATAATTTTCAATTTTTCAAATTTTAGATATTAAACATATACCTAGCAGAGGTTGTTACTTTTCTTCATGATCATCCAGTAGGAATACTAGGAATAGAGTGCAAATTTAATTTCAGTATACAGATAAAATTGATTTGAAAGAATGGAGGAAGACCGCCTACTGCCTAGATTGGCCTTTTCTTCTACATTTAAATAACAGTTTATAATAATACGAATACGAATAGTTACCAGAAATTCCAACCAGCGAGATGTGTCGCAAAGAATGTACTGTGTAGTGAACGAATTCTTCCACTCACCGACTGTGTTCAACACGAGTAATTAATATATTATATTACAATAAAAATTATAAAATAATAGTAGTTTATTCCACAAGCATTATATTGACCTCTTTTATTCACGAGGGTGAAAGTTTACAATACGAGCCGAAGGCGAGTGCTGTAAATCACCCTAGTGAATAATAGCCATTATATGTGTATGTGAGTAGAATACCCTATTTTATTCACGATTATTAAATATGTTTGGCTAAATCTTTTATACTGAAGACTATTTATTTTTAACATTTTTTATGAGCAGGCCATTATGTATCAATAGAACAGCCTGACATAAATTAAATTTAAGCGTCAACATTGTTTACAATTAATTTCGTGCTTTGACTCACATATCATGACCACTTTATGCGATTTTTAACAAATATTCGACAAGTTGTCATAGAAACTTTGTTCGATTCACTGGTGAATAATGAAATTATTATTCACTGCAGGGAATAAAGGTTAACATTATGCTTGAGGAAGTACATACATAATGCATATACATAACATACAATATAGTAGTCGTGGATAAAATTACATTTTTGCACGCTCGGGTAATTTGACACCTTTACTGAATTGTTTGAGACATTATTTGTAAGTGACGTTTGCAAATTAGCGATCGGTAAGTAAACAGTAAACCAATAAATATACGGTTTGTTTTTACAAGTACATCAAACCGTTTGAAACTATCAGACCCTGCGCAATTAAGATTTGGCTGTTCTTACAATCTCGATCTCAAACTCAAACTAATAATTGGATGTTCTTACAAATTTGCAAACTGATTTCAAACAGTTTGCTGACTGTCAAAGCGGTTTGAGGATCGAATGCAAACTGAGAATCAGACGCATGCGCTTTGATAATTTAACCCAGAATCTAACATTTAATTTTAAATCTATGAATCTAATCGTAAGTTATCTTATTTTAATTGATTACCCTTCTTTTTCTTTTTGTAGGTAATTAAAATAAATCCGCTTTTTTATCTAAAATAAGCAATGCCCATTTTGAATTATATGTGAAAATAATGATTAAATTGTTTTGTCCAATTTTTGGTACTATATAGTTCATGTGATGTTTTATGATTCATTTTATAAAAAAATTATTATCCCAGTTATGCTGATTGCATAAATATAAAAAATATGGCGTTCTTACAAGCCAAATTCCAAACTGATTCCAAACCATTTGCAAACTGTTTGAAATCGATCATGCGCACCAGACACAGTTTGCAAACTATCACAAATTCTTTGTAGAAACAAACCTTAGAAATTTATAAATCAATTTTTATTGAAGACAAAATTAAAATTACAATTTGAACAATTATTAAAATTTATTGGAGCAATAGATTTCATAACTTACAAGAAGCTGAAGTTGTGGCAAAAATATTATCTCGGAGAAATTTCTAATGACTGCAGAGTGCAGATGCCACTTGATAATAAATATTCAGTTTCAGTAACCGAAGCGAAAACTTTTTCATGTAAGACTTGTGTGTTTTATATATTTTTAAAATATGAAATTTTTTTGTTTTAATTATATTTATTCAATATTTGAGCGTGCAAAAAACATCTTAAGCACTGCGGCCATTAAGTGTCTTACTGGTTTCATATCCTCGACCAGTAAAGAACACTTATTGACCTTAATACCTAATACTATATCATATAATTTTTTAAATATTGTAAAAGGGCAAATCACGTGAAAGCAACATGCAAGTTGAATCTGCTATTTTAGGAAAGGAATTGACCGATAGGCGATAGTTAACAATACAATAGACTCGTACTATATTTCGATAGACAGTAATTTCCATGTGATTTCAAAAAAACATTTTTTCCGAAGTCTGATGTGTAATCGTAAATTGTTCCATGTTTAAGATATCAAAAAACAAAAATACACATACCGAGCGGTCCGTCTAAACAAGAATAGAAATGTGTAGTGAAACGCGTACAATTACCGATATTCAATCAGCGAAGCAAAACAACGCTGGTTGAGATCGGCACTGGGATGGGTGACCGTATCTCATTACATTACCGAGGATAGTGCAACGGGCTAGATCGCGCTTAGGTAGCACGAGGCGACTCCGCTACTACCTATCTCTCCTGGGTTCGAATCCCAGCTCCGGCAGATGGCAATGCCGGAGGGAATGGATGTATGTGGTGTGGCCTGGTTAAATGGTAGAATAGCTCTCTAATAAATAAGCCCATAAAAAAATACAGAAATGCTGGTAATCATGCAAGTTGACTATCTTTCGTTGGTAGAAGTCGAATTGTCGATGATTAAACTCTTCGCAAGTGTACGCTATTACTCATTTTGCCTTGAGAAATAGTACAATTTAGCTTGTGGAAAACCTAAATGTAAATATAACAAATAATTTTGTAAACAATACGTACTAGGTTTACAATTTGCAAGAAAGAAAGCAAATAAATAAATGATACGGTGGGAGAAATAAGAGAACTATTCGCAGATATTCTAAAATATACCTGCACCTTCTGTATCTGCAATGAGGTTGATTGAAAATTACTTTTATTCCTTTGATAATGAATTTTATGTTTATAGAATTGTTTATGTTTCGATGAAACAATGCAACTTTATTACTACTGGAGAACTGAAGGTTCTTATTTTTAGATGAAACAATAGTTCATCATCCCACTTCTAATGCAGTATTAAATTAATATTGATAGAACGAGGAGAGGCCGACGGTCCCTACAATCCGCGCATGGCAATGATTCCTTTAACAGTCAAGCATTAATTGGTTCTGATATCTTCGTAAGACGTACACGCTGTTCCAATTGCGATGGACTGTACCGGGTAAATGACTTGAGTATCAAACGTGAAGGTCTATTATAAATAAGTATATTGGCTAATTCCAATCCAATACACCAATAGGCAATAACCATAAAGTAATAATATATGGAATATATGTATGGAATGGGAACATCCTTTGTGAAACTAAATCAGCGACAATATGTCTGGTACCAAAATGAAGCCGTGATATTACCCGTGTGTTAAGCAGAGGTCGTCGTCAATATAGTAATTATTTAATAACCATTATGAAGATGACCAGCCAGGATCCAAATAATATAGATCGTTTTTGATGGAGAACACTTCATAAAGACACGAAAACAGCCTTTACTACATAAATATTCTTATAGTATTGAAATATTTTTTATAATGTTGTTAACATGAGTTTACTCTTGTGGTAAAATAATATTTCGACCTCTCATGAACACCCTGTATATTTTTCCGAAAAAAATATATTCAGAGGATGCACAATCAGAAGCATAAAAAATCTTGAAGAATAATTTTTTTGTCCGAGGATATTCCTGTATCGTACGATACAGTCATGTTTCCAGCTTAAGTGTTACATACTGTATATACTATATAGTCACAATTTCACTCCGGCCGCTATAAGAACAAGCCACCAGCGTCATCAAAGAATATCTGCGCAATCGTCCGTCGAAGTCCCGCCGCCTAGTAACCGCGATAATTCCTTGACATAACGGCACGTACCATAAGCGCATCATCATAATATTTTTAAAATCTGTTATAAATAAGCAGCGTTGAGTTTGATAAATGCACGCCACTGCTTACTTTGTAGAAGCATTGTGTTGCCAAAGCTAGCGCAGCCGTTGGCACCGCCTCTGGCTTGTTCTTATAGCGGCCGGACTCTACAACGTGCACGCACGATCCCAGAGTATACAGGGTGTTCAGAAACGAGCAACCTATATATACTTAACCTCGTTTTATTCTGTGATTTCTCTTAATACCACTGACCACTGTTGTTTCTTCTTGTTCTGTGTATTAGATATATTAATCGAATTCTCACCAATTCCTGCCTTCCTTTCGTTCGCTCTGACTAATTCAACACCAACGCATTAGAAAATAAAAAGTTACCAAAGTTGTCTAAAATGTCAGATGTCAACTGTGGATTTTATAAAAGTTAAGTGAAAAATACTGTAGTAAATAGAACTTATGTACAGTAACTGTAACAGTAACTACTGGGTTTTGACAAGCAGCAATTAAAGTTACTCACAGTTTGCGACTTATTTTTTGCACGAACATAAAATAATATTTTACTACCTTTCAAAATATATATTTTTCGCATTTTGACTGATAATATGCTATTTTACCAAATTCAAAATCGTTTAATAAAGTGGCACTTTACCACATGAAAATGTCACTTTACTATTATAGTAATGTCAGTGTTAATAAATAGTACATTGTGTACCTAGTAGGAAAAGCCTAACATTCCCGGACGACTGTGAAGATTGCTTGTCGAGGCGTAGCCGAGACAAGCAACACGGAGTTCGGGAATGTGCTTTTCCTACGAGATACACATACTATTTTTTCTGAAATCGCAATTAATATTATTATAAATCAAGAAATTATTATTGATACATAACATTTTTTCATTACAATCTAATTGCTTATTAAATCGTTTCCTTAGCAATCGCTGCTTATTTATTGATGTGAGTGCTTATTTCGTTTTAATACGTGCTACAAATTAAAATGGACAATGATGAGTTAGATGATGACATCCAGTGTCTGGGACACCACCCTGAGAGTAACAGCTGCAAATAATGTGACTTTAAATTTTCATGGATTATTGCCACGAAAAAGACATGACCTCCCGATCTGAAAATGTCATGATTTTCAATTTATCTTCAGTTGAAGGCATCTCTACGTTATAGTCAAATTACTCCCATGTTAAGATTAACACTTAGTACAAAGGAAGACATTGATATATCAAAATATTCGAAATGTTTACATGTTTTCCTGAAACGTCAAGGTGACAGCTATAAACCAAAGAAGCCAAAAGTTCTGTCAAACGAACAACGAAATATTTATTATTCAAGCACCAGATCATATGTACTTAATAAAATACGTTTAAAATGTGAGAATTTTAAAATTATCTAGATAATTATGTAGTTTTTACTTTTTAGGTTGCCTTAATATTTGGTGTGGCCGGTGCATGGCGCCGTGATGAACTGTGTCAATAATTAAATTTGTCTGCGTATATTTATTTACTGTCTAAAATGTAGATACAAAACGAGTCCGGGAAACTTACTTTCCCGGCCTAGGCCGGGAAAGTAGTTTCCTGGACTCGTTTTTTGATGGTTGCTTAGCAATGGACTAAAATACTAGAATACGCTATTTTGGGGTCTGAAATTGCGCAGAGAAAGTAGACATTCCTGAGCGATTTCAGAAAAAAACCGGAAGTCCGGAAGGTGACTTGTTACAGTCGAGTAGATATTATGGACGAGGCGACGTCAGGAGCCGAGTCAAGAATATATAAACGAGGCTGGAACAACACCTTACGGACGTGTGTCGAATGATATTTTATTTCATCCCGTCATTTCTTGTATATTAGTATATTTGTATAATTTGACACTTGGTTATTTTCTTATGTCATTTGACATTTGACACTATTTTTTAATTTACGGTCGATTTTTATATGTCAAACTACTGTCAAAAGGTATAATTACAGTTTGTGATTGGTTCGTAATATGTTTCCTGTACTTTACCGGCTCTGATACCGTAATGTCTCATTTTCCGGCCGCATATGAATACTGTACTGTTGTACTTTCCGGACGGGATGAAATAAAATATTTTACATGCCTTCTCGTATTTTTCCTTGGATTTTAAAGGAAGTAAGCTCGAAGTTGCTTCTCGAGCGGCATTAAAAATGTCTTCAGAACAGTTTTCTAAATTGTTTTCAGTAGCAAGATTAATTTTTATATTTAATATATGTATAACTTAAAATCAATTCGACTCACAAAAATTATACTTAACTGTTATTGTATAAATAAACCAAGCCGTGTCAGTTACTAGAATCCTGCACAAGTACCTACTCTGACATTTTTTAAATTTCAAACTTAGTAATGCTTTTATATCTATTACTATTTGCTTATAATTACCTGCTAACAGAAAATGCGAAAAAATAGTATAAACAAATCTCGTAAGAAAATCATATAGTTTTTGAGTTACTCGCTCGCTGCGCTCGCTCGTACTCAAACACTATATTCGTTTAATAAAACTTTGCTTTTCTAAACTTGTTGTTTAATGTACTATTATTTGCATGAGACTTAAAGTTGGTATGAAAACCAAAGAATAACACATACATAAGGTAACGTTGACGTTACCTTGAGGTTATGACTGTCATACTTTTTGTTTAAATGTTAATTGTGGCATTTCATAAATTATTTCTCTTCCTTTTCTTTTTTGGGATTTATTACCACATTCCTTGAGATTCCTATCCAAAAAAATTCGATTTATCTAAAAAATATTCAAATTAACCAGTTTAAAACTGGGAAATAACCTCTACGCCTTTGACGTAATGTCAGAGGATCAGTTAGAATTTTGTTCAACGTGGTTACCAATGTTGAGAGAAGAACTCAATAAAATTAATATTATTTAGTATATTTTTCAACATTTCTATGGTAAGTATCTATGGAAATGATATAAACAATTTTTATTTTATGCCGTGTTATTCTACACGTTACATAAAAATCTAAAGCGTAAACTTTGAAAAAGGAAACGGATATAGTTTACGAAACGTCAGCGCAGTATTTTTGTATTAATTTAATTCCTATTAGTTGTCAAAAAACACCCTCTAACTGATCCTCTGACATTACAAAGGCGTAGAGGTTATTTCCCAGTTTTAAACTGGTTAATTTGAATATTTTTTAGATAAATCGAATTTTTTTGGGTAGGAATCTCAAGGAATGTGGTAATATATCCCAAAAAGAAAAGAAAGAGAAATAAGTCATACTTTTAACAGAAGAAAGAACGAAAACAACAGAGCAATTCGAATTAGGTATATATCAGGGGAGTAAAGAAGATATTTTAGCCTTATTACCTACATCAATAATGTTGGTACAGGAGTACTAAACCAATGTTTTTACTATTAGATGAATGAAGCAGAATATGTGACAAAGGAATGGATATAAGAAAAACTATTAGAAAATTGGGATAATACAAAATTATAACTTTGGCGCTACATGTGGGGCGCCGTAAACAACTCATGCTTTGAATATATGGCTTAAAGATATACAGTAAAGACCGAGGAGGTTCGAACATGGGTATTAGTTTGAGCGATTTACTTGTGCCCGTTGAGGCAAGCGGACACATCAGTTGTGGGAATCGTGGATCCCCGCGCTGTAGCCGATGGCTCTCGCGTCTACTGTTCCTTGTTTGAATTCTTTTATAATAATAATTTTTATAGTGCAGCGACAATTAATTTTAATTTTATGTTGTAGAATCACATTTTTGTTGCAAAAAAACAAACAATGGAAATATTTAAATGTGTTTTGAGATTTTTTTACAATAATTAATCCTATCTAGGATGAATTATTGAAGTTGGAAACATGAGTTCTACATCCTAACACGGTTAAGGCTTAAACACAATGAAAAAAATAAGAGATAAGAAATAAAGAATATGGAATAGAATTAACAAATAATGATATGGCCACAGCGCACTGCTGCGCCCTCCTTATGTACAAATTTCGAACTGAGGTGAGTTGTCGGCCCCTCGTATATTCGTCTCAATCCCTGTCGTGTTCGAAGCATCCTGCATCCTGGACTTATATGTATATACCTATCAAATTATTATATTGACCCTTGTTGCCTCACTATCTTATAGGTATCTGTTTATATTTTCTCTTGACTTACAGTTAGTACCTATGCAGCAATTAATATTGTATTTATTAATTAATTATTGACATGAATCTAATACCTAGCTGCTTTCAACTGGGTTTAATATATGCGCCGATATTTTTTTGTTTCTTGTATATTCGAAATTTATATTGGAATTGACTATTGAAGGTAACTTATCCAAGATTTAAAAATACAAATTTGGTAAGGTGTGCACAAATAATAATAAATAAAATGTTTCAAATCATTATTTGGTTGAATAAAGTGGACTTTTACCCAAGCAACATGGTGACGTCTTTTACACGTCCCAGTTAAGTCATTTTTGGTCAGCGACGTCATATGACTAATTGTTGACGTCTGTATGACGTATATTTTAAGACATCTTTGTGACATTCTTCAAGAGACGTATTTATGACGTTTATTTCTGACTTAAAACTACTGTAACAAAAGAAAATTTTCACTTGTAATACCAAATCGTGAGTTTTCTATTAAAGATTAAGGAAATATATTTGGTAATTGACAAGAAAGATCCTTAAATTATAGCTGTACAATGTACATGTCCAGTTTTTAATTTTATTACAAAAAAATTGCCACTATCTTTAAATATTCTTTAAAATTTAAAAACGAATACAGTACAGCTTTAAATTTGTTGTTTTTCTGTTAAACTTCCAATCACTTCTGCTTAATCTTTAATATAAAAAATATGTTTTGTTAAACAAATGACCCCTAAATGTGCCAATGCTGGCTGTCAAGAAAGGAGAAAGTACGTCAAAAGCTGGTTAAAGTAAAATACGTCACAATTACGTCATGTAAGTACGTTTCTTTGACGTATTTTGTGACTTTCCTGGGCTGTGACTTTTGGCCGTCATTTTCACGTATTTAGACTACAACCATGACGTCAGTAGTTCGTCAAAATTACGTCACCATGTCACTGTACATTCATTTCTGTGTGAAAAGTATTACTTTACTGTATTAGTGCTGCAGTAGTCTATTATATAACGATATGGAAAGTGACACTTAACACACTCACACTAACACTTTCCAGCAAGTTGCTTGAAGTATCCAAAAAAAGCAAATACAAATAAAATTAACATGTTCAAACATAGTTTTTATGATGTGTAATGTAATTGTTGTCAATGAAATATACTGACATTTATCGTGACAGAGGATATCCTTATGAACAACATATGGACCACATGGGATATCTTATGGATATCCTTTTGTCACAACTTTAGATGTCCATACATTGTCCATTCTAAAGCCTTACAGATATCAACTGCACATACATTCTTTATCAGGGGAATTAACACACATATCTAACCTGCCTCCGCCTTCTAACTCGCAATTATTAGACCTCAGTCATGCCTGATGCATTTGATAAAAAAAAAACAAGAGCATGTGGGGGGATTTGAACCCGGAACCTTCTGCTTGCCAGCCGAGCTCGTTTGCTCTAGGCCATCAGATCACTGACACGTTGCGAGTAAAGCAAGAATAAGTTCATTGACAACTAACTTAAACTTTACAATCCGGCCTTCCACGCAAATATGGATAATTATTTATTACTGCCTCGGTATACTGTATTGAATTCTTCATTCTATAAAAATGCACTTCGGTAGTTTTAACGACACCATCATTTTTTTCTACAATAATTTAACCGCATATGATGATATTTGAGGTGTTATATTAATTGTCAATTAAATATCCGTAAAATGAAAATACTGACCATTTAATTTGTTGTCATTAAATATCCCTCTTTTACTTTAGAAAATATCCAAGGACGACCAGAGCGGATAAAAAATGCATAATTAGGTAGGTATATCCATATTTTACAATATCGGATATCCCAAGACTTTCCAGAAATGGATATCCATAAACAGTTAAAGTATGGATATCCACTGGTTTTACTTTGACATATATCCTATGGATATTCAAATCTGGTCCGAGGTTCCATAAAATTAAACTAATTGAAGCCCGTATATAAAGAAAAATAAAATTCCACCTGAACTAAGACGCATTAAAAGATTTCATTTAGAGCTAAATAAACTAAAGTAAGGGAGGTCCCAGCAGGACCTCCAGTGGATATCCATTAAAAAATGTCCACTGGATATCCATTACATACACATATGGATATCCGGGACGATAAATGGACCTAAAAAGTACATATTTTGGATATCCGGTGCTGTCTGGGTCTCACGTCGTGAATTAGTTTACTAATTGCTATTTACATACAAAATTATTATTACTCGAAAATAGACACAATCTATAACAATAATTATTTATAAGTTTTATTACTAAGCAATAATTATTTATAAGTCTTATTACCTACTAAGCAATAAAATTACCGAAAGTAAAAAACTGTTTCTGAATCGTCTAATGAATTTACGCCTAATTTTAGTTCGTATTGCCATCTAACAGCGAATAGCATAAGTTTGAAAACTGTATATTATTTCACGTTACCGCCAAAGTATTTGTACGGCAAGACCATCTTTAACACATAGATGGCAATGCTGAGTATTTTACCACCTCAGATAAACAAACTGAGTTTACCACCAGTGCAGTGGCGCGATATAAAAGTACAGAGATAAAGAAAAATTTGGCCACTGATCAGTGGATCAGGTATATTTACGGTGCTGAAAATAGTCAAGGGTCCTATAAGATGTACGTAACTTTCTGGATTACGCATAGACATTTAAAACATTTTTTTTTGCTAATACCTATACTCATTCATCATAGACATAGAAAATAGAAACATATATCTTATATCTAGCTTATTTGTTAAATTGTTAAAAACGACAATATTTTTTATTTACTTATGAGTAAAACTAGAAAATAATAATTGAAAACAAAAGATTTCAAAATGTTCATTTAATTTTCGAAGCACCTTGTTTCCGACGTTTCCTATTGTTATTAGAAAAGATATTCAAGAATTTACTTGCCTTTGGCAGGAAGAAATTAACAATATTTTTTGGTTTTGTTAAAATCATTGTTTTATTTTAAAAATTAAAAACAAACACACATTAATTAGACAATTCCCCAAATTTAAACCCAATCCTGTCTAGGAGCAGGGCCGTCCTAAGATGTTTGGCGCCGCGTGGGCTTCTAACAATAATGCGCTCCCCCTTCATAAGAAAATACATGGGAGGGGAAGCAGCAGTGGGGGGTGAACTGATTTAAGTGCAAGCAAAATTGCCGCTCCAAAAGACTGTAAATAGCATTATTTATTATACCACGTACAGCGTACAGCAACCTGCAGTTAGCTTATGAAAAGTAGTACTAGTCTTTGGTAGTACCAACTTGATTTTTACGAAATAAACATTACTTCAAGTTTTAAATTCTTTTATAAATACTACTATTGACTGTTTTGTGCAAAAAACATAATAAGCTTTAAGGGTGTTAAGTACCTACTGTTACTCTATGGATTTCGTGTAGTATCCAAAATAATCCCCAGCCACTAACTGCCCTTCATACTTGAATAACTATAATTTCAAATAAACCACGATTTGTCTTAAGCTAGGTACTTACATGTTTCCCATAGGTTTTTATCAATTAATTATTTTACAGATAATGGGCTCTTACACCTTAATTGAATTAAAGGTTTTTAATAGATTTACCTCAAAGATGATACATGTTCAATATAATAATGCAATAAATTCCAATAATATATCATTCTTTAGAGTCGTTTAAATATTAATAAGTTGTATCAATTTGAAAAGTCCCGCCAGTTTTCTGTTAATGACGCCAAAAACGGACGGTCTTGCTATTGGTTAAACTCTTAACAAATTCGTTTGTACACGTGAACGTGACGTCACAATATTAACCTCAAAAATCAAAAAGTCAAAAATATGCATTTTTACGATTTTCGAATACGTGTCGCTTTCATCAAAATTTCCGTTTGGCTCCTGTACTATCAACTAAAATCTGGTGAAATACATTATTAATGAAGTTTTAATTGCCATGATCTAATAAAATAAGATTATTTTTGTTGGTTGGAAATCCAACCTTTAATTATATAGCTGCCTATTTTTAATAATCTACAATATTAAAACTTTATAAACAGCGTGTCGCAAGTTTCATTGAGCCTTGAGCCACTCCTATAACTCAGAAACTACTGATGCGATTTTTTTTAATTTGGGTGGTTCTTCACTGCCCCCAATTAGAATTTATTGACGTACTTAGTAAAATTTGAGAATCATCATTGACCTACCTCTACATAATGCTAACGTAAAGGTGGATTTTCCGAGAATTTATATTTAGCGATTTTCTTAGAAAATATCTAGTCGGTCTAATCAGCACCTTTAAAAACCCCTTTCTACAAAATTCCGTTATAGTGGAACCAAAGGTGGTTGAGATATAGGCACCAATAAAATTTTTTTTAAGATTAATTAATTATCTACTACGTTTTTAAAAACATTTTTTGGTCTTAGACGAAAAATACTAGCAAAAAAGAAAAAATATGTCAGTGTTATTTTAAAAAACACTATAGTCTGGTATAATTTGCAAAATTTTGAAGAGCCCGTTGTTTCAACTAAAAAAAAAAAAATGAATACATATCCAATACCTATGTTGCTATTCTTCTTGCCTCTGACCAATTAAGATTTCATAATGTAACGTAAATCCAGTTTTAGATTTTTATGTAATGTGTAGAATAACACGGCATAAAATAAAATAAATCCAGTTGTTTGTATCATGACGAAAATAGACAAGTAACAATGGACAAATACAGTGCAGTACATGAAATTTGGAATAGGATCATCACTGATATGATCTATCTATCTATCTCACTAGGGTTGTGGTTGCAGGCCCACCGCACTGAAGCTCAATTGGCTTATTGTGCCCCCTTGTGTTTCTACTCCATCAGTCGAGTATCCCTAACGAAATTCAAGATACTGCCGATGAGTGCATTTGCAATTTCTTCAGGTTCCGGAAATGGCTCCCCAAAGTGCCGGTGCCTTTTTGCACATAAGGCCGGACACTGGCATAGAATATGGTGAGGAGTTTCGTCCTCATCACCACATACCCTACAACTAGGGTCGTCTAATATCCTCATGGTATTGAGGTGCTTCCTCATGGGACAGTGTCCTGTTAGGAGTCTCATCGCCATTCTTAATTGTTTCCTGCTCAGGTATTTCTTGGCTCTTGTTCCGATTGGTGCCTCAAGGAACATTCGCGAATGGCGCATTCCCGGAAGCCCCATCCAGTAAGTGCCATGTTGTTCAATTAGTTCGCCCTTTACTGACCCCTTTGCGGTCTGATATGATATCGCGCACGTGGGTTCCGGGCCAACTAGGATATCTTCTGCTCCTGTCCTCGCTAAGCGTCAGCTGCCTCATTGCCTTCAAATCCCTGGTGCCCTGGTACCCATTCCAGAGTAACACTGTTCTTTTCAGCCAGAGCCACCAGGTTTTTAAGGCACTCCTGCAATACTTTTGAGCGTATTTCTACATTTCCCAAGACTTTTAATGCTGCCTGGTAGATGTAGATGTAGATTCGTTTATTTTCATATTCCCTCCACAACATGATCTGCGAGCAGGTCGTGATTGCTTTCACTTCTGCCTGAAATACGGTTGTAAAGCTGCCCAGGTTAATGCTTACTCCATTTCTTGTGCTTTCTTCATAAATACCCGCACCAGTACTTTCAGCCATTTTGGATCCATCTGTATACCAAATGGATCCCTCTCGGTTTCGTAAAGGTTCTTTCCCTTCTTCTCCACCCCTCTCCGGTATTATTATCCTGAAAGGTTTCTGGAAGTTGAAAGTACTCCTTAGTTTATCAGACTGCATGTTTAGTATACAGTTTTCTTCTTGTTTGCAAAATATCACGGTGTGATACCCTGTTCTCACTGAGTATCTCCCGAGACCATTTATTTTTAGTCTATAGGCTGCCATTTTCGCCTCCGACTCCACCACTAAATGTAGTGGGGGGAGATCCAACAGCACCTCCATAGCACCAGTAGGCGTAGCATTCATCGCTCCTGTTACTCCTAGACATGCCAACCTTTGCAATTTAGTTCGTCTGTTTTTCGACGCTGCACTTTTGGCTTTATGCCACCAGATTAGAGACGCATATGTTACCGTGGGTATCACTATTCTGGTATACAACCAATATACCATCTTAAGTTTCAACCCCCACGTTTTACCGATCATGCTCCTACAGGCCCATAAGGCCCGTGTTGTTTTTATCGTGATTTTCTCTATGTGTGGGCCGAAAGTCAACTTAGTGTCCAGAGTTACTCCTACGTATTTGACTTCCGTTGCCCACTGTAACTCTTCTCCGCACATTTTTAGTCTCTTCAGACTTTGAAGATTTCTTTTGCGTGTGAAGGCTATTGTTGTGGTCTTTGCCGGATTTACCGACAGATCCTCTCTCACACAGTATTCTTCTACTGTTGTAAGGGCGTATTGCATCCTGTTGGATTGCACGCCCCCATATTTCCCGTTTACTAGAATGGTGAGGTCGTCCGCATAGCTTTGTGCATAAAATCCCTTCTCTTCCAGTTTCCTGAGGAGTCCATCCATTACTAGGCACCACAGAAGTGGAGATAATACTCCTCCCTGCGGACAGCCTCTCTTGACAGACTGGTTACTGTCCCTAGAGAGGTACTCACTTTCCTGTGACGGAGTGACGAGTCGATCCATCTTAATATTGACCGACCGACGCCCCGCTCTTCCACTGCTCTTATAATTGAGTCAAAGGAGGTAATATCGAAGGCGCCCTCTATATCCAAGAAGGTACCCACCGCTATCTCCTGGCTGTTGATTGCCTCTTCTGCTCTGTGTGTTAGCTCACGAATTGCCTGTTCGCAGGATTTTCCTGATTGATGGGCAAACTGGTTTCGATGCAAAGGTAAGTCCTTTAAGCGTTCGTCCCTAATGTGCCTATCTACCAGTTTCTCTAAGGTCTTCATTAAGAAGGAAGTAAGGCTAATAGGCCGGAAGGATTTTGCCTGGGCGTATATTTCACGCCCTGGTTTTGGTATAAATACCACCTTTACCTGCCTCCAGCAGTTTGGCACATAACCTAGTGCTATGCTAGCCCTAAATAGTGCACATAACACTGAGGCTAATTCCTCCAGCCCTTTCTGTAGAAGGGCTGGAAAGATGCCGTCAATTCCTGCTGACTTGAATGGTTTGAAGGTGTTTATCGCCCATGCAAGCCTGGTTTGATTTATTACTTTGTTTGCCAGTTTCCAATCTTCCTTTCTTGCCCGAGTTGTCGGTATTACAAGGTTTGGAATTGGTTCTGGGTTTCCTACCGGTATGGTCTCACATCCTGAGAAGTGTGTCTCGAGCAGAAGCTCGAGAGTTTCCTCCTCATCTTTTGTATGACCTCCATGTGATTTAACGAGAGATCCAATCTTTCCGTGGTTCTCTCTTTGTAGGGCTTTTCGGAGTCTGGCATATTCTGGAGTCTTTTCAAGCACCTCACAGTATCTCCTCCACGAGGTATTTTTGGCCTTTCTAACAGCATACATATATTCCTTTTGAAAATTTTTGTATGTTTCCCACTCCCCGGTTCGTTTGGCTCGGTTGTATTGCTTACACGCTTCTGTCCTCAGCAACGAGAGTTCCTCATTCCACCATGGGACCTCTCGCTTTGTTTTTCTTATCTTAAGAGGACAGCTGCTTTCATAAGCCTCCTTTATTGCCAATGTGATATGTTCAGCGATCAGTTTTATTTCTACCGCAGTTTTTGGTCTTTGAGGACATTTTTCCAACCTTTGCCCTAGGATCTCCTTGTAAAGATCCCAGTCACAGGTTCTTGGATTTCGATATGTCTCGACCACTTCCTGCGGTGTTTCAATGTTGAATCTAATGTATCTGTGATCAGACAGCGTTGGTTCCTGAGACACATGCCACCCGCTGATCGCAGAACATACAAGCAGTGTCCCGATTGTTATGTCGATAACCTCCCTTCTCGTTGAAGTTACAAAGGTAGGTTTGTTATCCCGATTTGCTACTTCTAACTTATTTATTTATTTATTTATTCATTCAGTGCATTACAGAAGTCCAAATAGCACAATACATTAAAAAGAAAAGAGAAAACATTAAGAGAGCAACATGGAGGCTTAAAGTTAATACATATCATATTATCTACATATTTGAAGCTACATTCTTTAGAATATTTAGGCTGACTCCTAAAGGATCACAATTATAATAATTGCTGTTATAATTCTTGACCAGGCGATCAATGAATGCAGTGAATCCATAGTTAGTAGTGATGCAACGGTTACGGTTAGGGAACGGTTTATTTCACGGTTTTTGCTGTTATACGGTTAACCGTAACCGTCTATTTTTCGCGGTTGTTATACGGTTCTTGCAGGTCTGAACGTGCAACTCGCAACAGTAAATTTTGAATACTAATTTTTGTTCTTTTGTTCTTTCTTGTATTTTAAATTTTCAGTTTAAGTTTAAATATTTTAATTTAACTAAATTTTTAAGTAGGTAGATACAGATACCTACCTATATTTAAATGTTTAATGTTTGTTTTCTTTTTTAATCTCTATCAGCTTTTATTGTTTACATTACAATTTACAATGTTTCCTGTTTATTTATATTTAGAATTTTAGAACGTTTAATTTTACGCTGTTTTTTTGTAATACTACTACAAAAATGTAGTTTAGTTTTTTTAAAGTTTTTGTTTTGTTTTAAATATGTCCTTTCAAAGTGTTGTGTTTTGTTTTGAAGAATAAAGTTTATTATTTTATCATTATGCGATTCATTTTAAAAACCGTAACCGTAGGAATAACCGTAACCGTAACCGTAAAACCCGAAACCGTTGCATCACTAATAGTTGGTCCTATGTGATCTTTCAAAGAATAATTGTCTAAGGCGGGTGTTTCTTGAAGGTATGCGTATAGAAATTAAGCTTAATAAATCCTCACAGTTAATAACACCATTTAAAATTTTGTAGAGGAACACTAATAAGGCAATTTCTCTGCGAGTCTTAAGAGTAGGTATACCACAAAGTAGTAGTCGTACATCATGATTGACATCCCTGTAAGGAAAATTATGTTTCCCTAACAAGTAGTTAGAGAATTTAATTTGAACTCTTTCTAAGCGTAAAATTTGATATTGCGTATATGGGTGACCAAATTATACTATTATATTCAAGAACACTACGCACCAGACCATTATATAGAGTTTGTATTGCTTGGGTATCAGTAATATGGGTTGTATGTCTTCTAATGAAGCCTAGCATCCTAAATGCCTTTACAGTAATATAGTCTATATGAGCATTAAAATTAAGTTCTCTATCGAAAATTACCCCTAAATCATTAAAATTGGGCACTGAATCAAGTAATGATCCGCAAACATTATAATTGTGAATACAGGGATTGAGACGTCTGTAGAAGCTCAACGTTTTACACTTGCTAACATTCAGCTTCAAGAAATTTCTGCGACACCAATCGACTAAATTAATAGTATCATCCTGAACCTTCATGGCATCAGCAGAATTATGTACAATTGCATAAAGTTTTAAATCATCTGCATATAGAAGGCATTTACAAAAATTAAAAACACTAACGATATCGTTTATAAATAACAAAAACAGTACAGGCCCAATATGCGATCCTTGTGGCACACCAGAAGACACAAGCACTTCGCGCGAGGTAGCATGACCTAGTTTCACTATTTGGGAGCGACACTCTAAGTACGATTGGATCCATTGTAGATAGTTCCCTGAGATACCGATGGCAGATAGTTTTCTGATTAAAAATTCATGACAAACACTGTCAAACGCTTTTGATATGTCCGTATAAATAACATCCACTTGATATCCAGCTTCAACAGAGGTGCACAAAAAGTCATGGAAGATACCAAGATTGGTAGCTGTGGAACGGCCCTTAAAAAAACCATGTTGTTCCTTGGCAATGTAATGTTTGTATGTTTCAAAAACTTCATCAGATAGAATTGATACGAAACGTTTAGGTATAGCAGATAAAAGGGAAATACCTCTATAGTTATCAATGAGAGCTTTATTACCATTTTTAAAAATAGGAAAAAGAGTAGAGTTCTTCCAAACAGATGGAAATGTTCCAGAGTCCAAGGATATTTGGAAGATCTTGCAGATAGGGCTTACTAAGGAATTACAACAGTTTTTCATGAATAACGGTAAAATTCCATCAGGACCTGCACCTTTACTAATATCTAGATTATTAATTTTCGAGGCTAATTCTTCCGTGGTGAAATTGTGAGTGTGTAAATTCAACATGTGACTAACATTCGGTACATCAGGAATTGACACGGCGCTGTGATCGGAATAGCAAGATTCAAAGTGTTCAGCGAAGGCATCCACAATGTCCTCAGGATCAGTTAAAAGCTTATCATGAAACTCCATAGTTTTAGGAAATCCAATGTCTTTCTTAAAAGAATTAATAAAAGACCAAAAATATTTAACATTAGTTGGTATCATCAGTTCAATGTTTGAAACATACACAACGTAACACATGTCAATATGGAATTTACACTCTTGTCTAAGTTCAGAGTATTTCTAATAATCACTTTGAAGACCTGAACACGAATATTTTTTGTAAAGTTTATTCTTCCGGTTTATGAGTTTCTTAACATGAAAATTGTACCACTTTGGGTATTTACCATCCGATATTGTTTTCTTGGGTACAAATTTGTCAATACCATTAAAAATAATGTCATAAAACTGTTCAACCAGGAGGTCGACATCACTGCAATAATCCAAGAATGACCAGTCGATTGTATTATAAAAACTATTTAGATTTACAAAATTAGCCTTCTGAAACTGATAGACAGAAAGATTGGCCTTATGTTGAAAGGTAGGTGAAACTAAAGTTTTGAATATTAGCTCAAGAGCTGGGAGATAAACATCAGTGCCTATAATAGGAGAAGTAGATTTAGTCAGACGGAAGTCCTGTAATTCATCTATGAATATTAGGTCAAGAGTATTATCGGATACGTTTCTACTAATAATAAATTCTAAAAGTTACTCACCTCGTATGTTGAGTCCTGAGCTGCCCCAAACTGTATGGTGCACATTGGCATCACATCCAAGTACAAGTTGTTTGTTATTGCTTTCGCAATTTTCTATGAGCTCCCTTATTTCCCTAGCTGGGGGTAGCCCTGGTTGGTCGTATGGGAGGTATGCGGATCCGATGAAAAGATCCCTCTCGCTCCCTCCTATTTCAGTTTTCACCTGTGCCACCATTAGGTCCCTACAACATAGCCCCCAAAGTGGTAAGAGATTTAGATTTTTCTTAAGTCCCAGTCTGTCCATGTGCTGGGCTTATCAGCTCATAGCCCATGGGCAGACTAAGCCCTCTGATACGTCCCTTGTAAATCCAAGGTTCTTGTATCAGAGCGAGAAGGATAGATATGGAGAACTATTAAAATCAGCACCACTACAGATAAAGAGAGGCGTCCCACAAGGGTCAGTACTTGGACTATTATTATATATTATTTATACGAATGACCTACCAACAATACTGGACGATTTCACAGTACAATATGCAGATGATTGCTCCCTAATTATTAAATCTCCTGACCCTACAGCCTTAGAAGAAAGGATATTTTTGGCATTAGACAAACTAGAAAAATACTTTACACCACTTAATCTTCGACTAAATAAGGATAAGACGCAAGCTGTATCATTTACCAATGGTAACTTTAACTATGAGAAAATGTTTTCTGATGGTATCACAACTATCAAAACAACACCAAAAATGACCTTCTTAGGCATTGAAATAGATCATAGACTTGACTGGAAATCCCATACTCTCCAGCTGACACGAAATATAGCTAGATACTGTTATGCGCTGAAGGTAATATCACAAAACGTCAGTAAAGAAGCTGCACTCTTAGCCTACTATGCTTATGTAGGTAGCAGACTTAGATATGGTATTATCTTTTGGGGAGGCACGAATAACATATATAAAATATTTATATTGCAGAAAAAATGTCTCTGAAATATCTTTAATATAAAACAAACGGATAGCTGTAAGCCAGTATTTAAAGAAAACAACATATTTAGGTACCTTAATTGGTCATTATATTTTTGAAGCTGTGGTGTTTGTGGCTGGAAATGCTTCTTTGTTTTTTGATCACGACAGAAATCACTCATATGATACCAGAAATAAAAATGATCTATTAAATATTAAAACTAGTTTTGCATATATTCAGAAAATATACCTTTCTCTATAATTAAAGTATACCACAAACTTCCAGAAGCATTTAAAAATATCCCACTAAGAAGTCTAAAAGTAAAACTGAAAACTATGCTTACACAGAAGGCATATTACACTATGGATGAGTACTTCAATGACACACTCTAATATAATAATTATTTGTTCTGTATTGATTTTGTGTTGATTCTGTTTGTTCATAATAGTTGTTTATATATGCTGATTTGTATTGTTGCACTGTGTGACATTGTGTTTATAGATCCCTATTGGGTGCTTTCTGTTGTAATATGTATTATGTATTTTATTTTGTATTTTGTATTTTGACATGTTCTACAACCTTTGGTTTTGTTATATATGAACTAATAAAGACGTATCTATCTATCTATCTATCTATGTCTCTTTGCAGTATGTAATTTTGCAAAGCTGCCGAAGCCGCTTTACAGTGGTGTATATTGATCTGTAGTATCTTCACCATTTTCGTCGATTATTTTTCAGAGGTATCCATTCCTGGTCCCTCTGCCTCCATGGATTGTACTACAGGAGGTACTGTAGGAGCCGGCGTTGGCTGTTCTCCCGTCTCCTCTGTTCCTTTTTTCCCCTTGCTCTTCTTTCCCAAGGCTTTGACCAAAACCCTGGTGAAGTTGAGGTAGGGTCTGTATTGAAATTCCTGGAGTTTTGTCCAGGATCCCTGGTCCATCAGTATGATAAGTTGTTGACCTTTGGGGTCAACTTTCTTATCAACGACTTTCCAGGTTTCAGTTCTGAGTCCGGTGCTCTGGATCTTCAGACGTTTTAGAACTGTTTCTGGTTCTGCTGTAGGTCCCGGAATCCATGTCATCGCCCTTACTGGCTTAGGAACGTCCTTTGAGTCTAAGACTTTAAGTTTCGTTCCTTCCCAGGGTATGATTTCTCCTATTGTGCGTTCTAACCACTCCGCACAGGAGACATGTAGGACACCTCCTTTGGTTCTCATTTCAGAGAACCTTGGAGAGGGCTCGCCCTCTGTGATCTCTTCTATTTTTGAGAGCAGTGTGACTTTTACAAGTTCGGCATGCTCCTCATTAATGAGAATCTCAGGGAAGTCCTCGTGTATGATGGCTACACGGATGTCTGTAACGGCGTCTTTGAAGGATATGGTGGGTACGATTGCCCCGCCGCTACCCCTTTTAGAAGGCCGCTTTTTTGCTTTTGGTGTGCTGTCATCAGATCGCATCCGCTTTTGCCCCCCTGTCTTCTTGACTTCCCTCTGGTCATCAGTGCCCTAGGGTCCCAATGTAGAGGTGTCATCAGACTGGGTCCACAGCCCAGTACCGCTAGGTCCTGGAGCAGATGTGTGGTGTGATCACTGCGCACTCTCCTTTGCCTTCCTGAGTCTTCTCATTTTCGCTGAGCAGCCCCAGAAAGTTTTTTTGGTTTGGTGGGTGGATCCATCCTGCCAGAACCTCCTCCCCCTTCCTTCTTCGTAGGTGGATCCTTCCTTTTGGAACCTCCACCCGCATTGTTCTTTTTGTTTTTGGTTAAATTGTCCATATCGTCCATATTTATTGGAGGATTGAAGATCGCCGATGCATGGAGCCCCTTTCTTGCGCCTCTGCCCCGAGGTTTGCCGCTAGGAACTGAGCTCCCCCCACAATGCCTTGGGATTGGGGAAGTTTTTATGGTGGTGCTTCATCCACGTGGTCCGTGCAGTTAAGCCAGGGCCCCCGTGCCCCTTGTGGTCACTATCTCTGCAATTATTGCAGAGGGTCGTTGCGGCCCATCAAGCGGTTTACGGTATGAGTCACGAGCTGGTCCACGGCAGAGGATTTCATGGGGAATGTTGGGGATATTAGTCCCCTCATCCCCACTTATGGCCACTGCTAACCCTTCCCCGTGAGGAGTTGGGCCGTCCTCCTATCCGCCACCTGGAGACGCGCCTGATAGATAGCTCAACCCACAGGATCACTGATATGATACTGCAGAGTCATTTCAGTCTGCGATGTGTGAAGTGTTTACTCGCTACACTCAACCCTGATTTTTTTAACATTTGACTGTAGTAAACTTTGTTGATCGACTCTGCCATGCCTTTTGGACTATGTTGTACTACATGGATTACTGAAGCATGTTTTACATGATATTTGGCAAATAACATTTACTTGTCAAAAAAATGTATCAAGATTGAGAGCAATTTCTACTAATTAGTTCGCTGCCATTGCCAACTAAGGTCGATCAAGTAGAATCATAATTATTTCGGTTTACTTTATCCCTTTCATATAAAATGAAAAACAAAATTTGGAGGGCCACATTTGTTTCGACCTACAAAAAAAATTTTATACTAACCCCTAAGAATATTTTGCTACCAACTGCTACTTCTTAAGCAACATCTTACGTTTAAAATAATTTTCAATACTCGAAGTCCTTATAATAATCTAAAAAACCCAAGGGCACTGTTAGTACAGACAATATACCTGCATTTTGTCTTCATGATTGAATTGTGTTCTTGCAACCACCCCTTACTATAATTTTTAAAATTTGTATTCATACATCCCTTATCCTTCTCTCTGGAAATTTTCTAAAATAATACCTGCTACTATTATAATTAATAGTTTTTATAAATTTCTTGAAATTTTACTTCATAATCTAATTTTATCAACTAAAAAATAACACAGAGAAACATGGCTTCATGGTAGATGGTCTAAAACCATTTAATTCCAGTTTGCAGGTAGACAATATCGTTCTTTCTTGTGATTAACATTATAAAATTAATGTTTATTGAATAATCTGCCTTTGAATCTCTGAAAAAATTTGGCGTTTTGCCTTTAAACGAAAACACTTATTTAATTAAAGGTTATATGGTTGTTTGTCAATTTTGGCGATTTCATTTCTTTCACTGAGAAGTAATGTTTACATGTTCTTAACTTGTCTACTGAATGCTCAGTGGTATATCAGCATTTGAACATGCACATAAGTACCTATCTCCGACATTTATTTATTAATTGATCATGTACATTATATGACTAGCATAACCTTAAATTTTTAGTTTTTGCAAATTTATTTTCATTTTTAATTTTTGTAGTTTAGCTTGGATAACATTTAAAAACAGTAGATTTTATTTGTGAAGTTTCAATATTGTAATTATTAACAATATACTGCTAATTATAGGTTGGAATTCCAACTTACAAATAGCATGTTCTTTTATTAGATCAAGGCAATTAAAACTTTATTAATAATGCACCGAACAATATTTTGGTTGATAGTACAGGATCCAAGCAGAAATTTTGATAAAATTGACGCAATATTCGAAAATTTAAAATTTTAGATAAATGCATATTTTTTAAGTTAGTTGTGACGTCACGTGCGCGTCACCCATTAAGATATAACTTTTAATCACTAATGCTGGTTGTTGGTAATACTTGCCGAATAAGTAAATGCCTATTGGGGGAACAGCATTATCAAAAGAACTACAAAATAATAGTAAATGGTTTCAGGTATTTGACATGCACTGAATTATTAGTTGTTTTACGATGGAAGTAAACACATAATATATACGTGATCGTGATATGAGGACTAACAACTCCAAATTTAATTTTAAATTATTTATTCTAAATAAATAAAATCAATAGAAAATATTGCCACATAACTACCAAATACATTTAATTTATTATGAATTACTTAAAAATAATAGTAGAAATGGGAATAAATTAAACATATTTGATAAATAAAGGATATAACAATAAAATTATAATTTCAAACAAAAACCTGAAATTATCATAATTTATATAAACAGTAAACTGTGGCAAAAATTACAAAACGAATTAAAAAAAAAATTAATGAGTATGTACAAATAACAATAAATAGTGTAAGTTCTTAAAAATTATTATTACAGTGCTACTCTTATATACATTATATTTATCAAAATATGTCTACAAAATAAATCATATAAATTGTACATTTTTCTAATTAAATATTTAAATTAATATTCAGAAATCAAATTGAACAAAACGTTTTTGTCGTTTTTAATTTTTTTACCATATATTTTGCTACTTAATAATTAAACGTGCCATGATAACTCTCAATAAAAAGGAGTATATAATATACAAGTTATACTCGATATAAACTTTTCGGACCAAGTCCATACTATCTTTATGAATCGGTTTAAAAAACATAAACACATTTGGGAAACTTTTTTCTATCACACCAACAAAACTTTGAAAACATCTTATTATATAAGAGGCGCAAAAATGTTATTTTACTTGGGAAAGTAAGTTTCAAATTAAAAGTGATAAATAAATATGAGATCGGATTTAATTTTTTTCAATTTTACTTTTTTTTTTCTCCCATATAATGTGTACTATCGTGATTACACTGAATAACAATGACTTTCAAGATTGCAGTTCACAATTTTTAAATTTTATATCATAAAAATGATATTGTATTTACAAAAATTACAAAATATATTTATATGTACATTTCTTTCAATGAAGTTTTATATATTATAGGAAGTGGCGTGCAAATTCGACGATGAAAGGTTACCGTCTGACATGTCGGTAATCGAAGAGACCATGCATACGTACCAAAGTTTTTTTTCTCTGGAAATTTTTGGTATGATGGGTGGATATTTTTTTTAAATCAAATGATTACCGATATCTTTCCGCATAGATAGTTAGTATATGTACTTCACATACATCAATTACGTTGGCAGACAAAAACTTTCAGTGGCGCGCGGAACCTCAAAAAAAAAATTCTTTTTCAATTTCGAGTGGAAGATTTCCTATGCGGAAACGGAAATTTATCGGTAATTATTCACTTAAAAAAAAAAATGCTCCCCGCCCTATCCGCACACCATACCAAAAATTTTCAGAGAGAAAAAACTTTGGTACTTATATGGTTTCTTCGATTACCGACATATCAGACAGTAAACTTTCATTGCCGAATTTGCACGGCATTTCACTGACCATATAGTTTGAGAAAATCTTTTCGTATTTTTTATCACAAGCAAACGATTATTGGTTCTCAACTAAGAAATATGAATTTGTACGAATAATTTGCTAATTTATAAATTACAATAGCGTGACGAAATTATGACTCGATTATCAACTTAAAAAAAAATGACTAGTTTTGTACATTATTTTTAAATTTGCTTCTCTTATATAGGAATATTCCTACCTCACACTTTAGAGCTGCATGATTTTACAACTGCTAGAAATATAGACTTTTTTCCAAGAGGCTTAGTTTCCTATATGTATGTATATAACACTTACCGCACTTATATTTTAAAAATTATTTCAATGTATTTCAAAAGATATTTACCATGATATAATTCTTTTTTTAGGTATGAAATAAAAGCAGTGTTTTCAAATTTAAAATATGTAACTAACATTTTGTTAAAATTGATATTGTCATTTGGTTTTTGAATTACATCTTACATCAATAAAAAATATAATTCTTTTGATTTAAAATAATTTTTACTCTGCTATTAGTAAAAATCATAATTATATAAACAAAAAATACAATGATCGTTAAAAATTAATAAATTTGTAAGGTCATAATTTTATGTAACTATTATCAATCAATTTTAGAACCTGTTCTTTACTTCTGATTACCCGTTAATTATTTAGGTGCCTGATAAAGACATTTTATGTGGAAAAAGGGATATTAACTATTTGAAAAACCCCCTTATTGTAATTTAATTACAGAAGAAAGGAAGCTGAACTAGAATATGACATGAGATCATTTTGGCTTGATAATTACATATAAGTTTAAAAAAGAAAATACTAACTGAAGAAGAAAATAATACTAAATTATGTATGTTTATTAGATATCAATTGTGGTGCTAGTCATATGAGGCGTTAAACAATATTTGATCTACTAGTTTTCAAACTAGAAAAGGATAAAACTTGTAGTTAAATAAACTCATCCAGATATTACGTACCTTAACTTATAATTTTTTTTTCATAATTACTGCTGCAAAATTCTTAAAAAAAATAATAAATATTAAACTAATTTTACATAGATTGCTATTATTGCTTTAGTTCTTGAAAATAACTACTCGGTTTGCTATTATTGCTTTAGTTCTTGAAAATAACTACTCGGTTTTATCATATATTTATAAAAAGAATAAAGGCAGAGCCCAAGGGGTTTTTAATGGAAATTTATCTACATGAGTTAACGTAATGCTTTTGTAAACCTGGGTATAATAAAATATAATTCGTTACGCAATCAGATTTCTGAATATCATAAGAAAGAAGGTATGACATATAAAATGTAAACTGTACTTTTAAAGGCTAGAACCTTAACACTATTAAAAACTATGAGTTTGAAGATAAATTTTAATTTACTTATTTAAACGAACAAGTTTTAGGTCGTTTCTCACACATATAAAAAAAAGGAAGATCGCTTGTTGAAGAGTTTTATCATGCACATGCCAATTCCTGTTTTGCTGCTTTCAAAGCTAAAAAAATAGAACATAATTTATTTGTTGTAATTCAGTTCTAGAAAATTGTAATTCATAATATAAAATGAAAACGAAATTATATTGACGAAGTTTATTGTAATATTATATACATCTTTTTATTTGATTGCTTAATAATATCTACACATATTAATATAAAAATCTTGACTGTCTTCCCTTCCATTTACAGTGTAGGTTGAAAGGGAAGATATAGCATCGTTATTATTTATGGAACATTTAGGCACAAAATAAAAAAATATGAAGGCAATCTAAATAAATTTCAAATTTGTAATTTTGTAATTTTATTTTTGAGAGATTCTCTCAGCGCATATAATATGGAAGCGGGATTTTTCCAGAAAATTTTCCTTATTTATCTTACATGCATGCCTGTTGATACAGAAAACTTGTGGCAACAAACACTTGTATGATACCATGGAAAATTATTGGATAATATATTCCTCTCCTTAGTTATAATGCATATGAATATTTTCTATTAAAGAATTATTACCTTCTCTTTCTCTACGTCTAATCTTTTTTCTCCTCCTTTCCACTGCAGCCAGTTCTGCTTTAACATCAGCATAGGTCTTTCTCAATTCAGATAGCTTTTGTTGGAGTACTGCTATCCTTTGTCCACTATCTAAACTAGGATCTAAAAAGACATAATTAAAAATTAAAATGTTTCTTTATAAAAATGAAAAAGACTTTTGGTGCCAAACTAGCTTTTAGTTTTAAAAATAATAAATTTACTCACCAAATTCTACAAAGAAATTGTACTTAGAAGGTCTAGGAGACCTAGTGGATCTGTCATATGAGCCAATATTTGTACTACCGGTATTTGAGTGTTCCGAAGTGTCATCACTGTCACTATTGTGTCGAGATCTAATTAAAGGTTTTCTACCACGTTTGGCTGGTATTATATCATCAGATCCCCTTAGTGATTTTCGACGTTTTTTACAAGAAGCTGGAGCTAATTCATCTTTTAATTTCTTCACTGTACTGGTATCACTAATCATTTGAGTATCTGAAACAACATTTCGGGTTCTAAGCCTAATACTTATTTTATTTGGAAAAACATTCTTTAAAAAACAGGATGTCTGAAGTACGCACTTAAAATATTTTACAAGATAAGTTCCAAAACATATAAAGGACATTTATAAAATTTAAATTAAATATTTTATAAAAATTCAATATTTAGTTCAATATTACTTATCTCGGTCAGTAACACCTAATGACAACCAAACTAAGTTCAAGGTCTTTTGAACCTATTTTAATTTTTTTTACATCCATAAGAAACAGAAATAAAAAAACATTAAAAAAATACTGCTAAAAGCAAAATAAAAATAGTAATATAAGATAATATCTTTAGTACAACCATCTACAGGGTGCCCCAGAAGTCGTGGTCCAAATAAAAGTGGGCGATAGGTGAGGTCATTTACAATCAAAATAACCCCATAATGTTGTTATCCAATTGTTAGTCGTTAAAAAATTATGAACTATACCTTGCTGGAATCGGCATGAATTGCAGAAGTTTTTAGTATGCTGGTTCACTTTTGAGTAGTAATTTGTTTTTAAGTAAACTTCATTCAAATCTTTGTTTCATTTTAAAAAAATAAAAAAATTAAAAAATTACAAAAAACTTATTATAATGAAAGGAAGGTTCATGAAATCACTTTACTATAAGGACACATCAGTAGTAAGCACAACAAAAAAAAAACTATTTTTTTTATGAATTTTTTGAAGACGACATTCCTTAAAAAACTAAAAAAGTGCTGTAACTTTTAAACGATTAACAATTGGATAAAAACATATGTGTTATTTTCCACATCGGTAGCCTCTGAACCGATGCTGTGAAAGTGCCATCTATTGCTCATTGCCAGCAATATCACAACGTTGCGCAGCTTTATGATTATTTCACTCAATGATGTTATGTAGTACTTGATTTTTAATTTCAACTGTTCTATTATTGGAGGACACTAACACCATTCTGAATATTAAATTAATAAAATAACATTGTGTTCAAATACTTCAAACATAGATTTTTTATTATTATTATATATATTTTCTGATGGGCAATGAAACGTCTTCTTAAATATTTTACTATAAAATACTATATTGTTGTTTTGAACTATGAAATAAGGGTGACCTCAAACATTCTACTTTGAATTTCCGTCAGACAGGTTTTTTAAAATTTATTTTTGATTAATATTTTGTATATTTTCATTTACCTTCCTCACTGTACGGAGAAACCTTCATTGAGGAATTTCTCCTTTGTCTAGGATATTCAGGTTCAACATCATTTGATGATTTACAACTCTCATTATCAGGTGTATTTGGAGATAGATCACCATTATCACTAAAACAAAAAGTGCATATTAGGTAACTTCAAGAATAAATGAAGTAAAACAACTTCTATTATATTAACTATAATAAGGTTCTATATTTTAACGATTTTGTGCAGCATATTCTGACCACATTTTTGGTCATTGATTTTAATTAAGATACTTTTAGACAGTCAATCCCAGTTCCAAGTTAATTTGTCAGGTTAAGCTTATGTGTAAGAACATAAATGGAGAGACTAACTAAAAATGGTAGAGCTGTGGGTCAATGGGTTTACCAAAAATTGTTATTGTATCAGTGATCAGTTAAAATTATGTCTAAACAGACCTGATTGTTCATGTCTCAGTTTTCATGATGATAGCCTAGTTAGAAACACATCTCTCACAATGTAAAATAACCACGATTTCATAATGGATTTTATTGAAATTTTTCCAAAGTATTTTTGTTTTTATTCTGTGACTGAATATTTAAACTCAACCCACTCCTTTTCGGATTTTTTGTGAAGTTGCTCTATCTCACTGATATTTATTTTTTTTACACTTTATTTATTATCTAATTTGTAAATTTTTCATTTTAATAGTACCTATATACCATTGTCTTATATTACATTTTTGTCAGAGATTTTATGGATGTATGTGTGTATGTGTATATGCGTAATTGCGTATATATGTATACATGTATATATATATATTATATATTTTTTTTTTTCTCTGTTGTCCTATATACAATTTGTTCTTTGTGCTATGTACAATTTGTTTGTTTTTTTTTGACTTGCTGCAAATGTATTATACATATATGTAATGTGGTTAATAAAGTATCTATCTATCTATCTATCTATCTATCTATACGAGATTGATTTCCAGTACTATATTGGTAATAAAGAAGATGTTTTCAACAATATAATTAGAGAGATTCAAAGAATATACGGATATATTGTTGAAAAGAAAAATCTTTTCAACTAATATAAAATAAAATATGGCTGCCATAGGAGAAACTGTGTTTTCTCTTATCTATCTACCTATCTCAAATAAAAAAGAAAAAAAAATTGTAACTGGAATAAAAATAAAATAAAAGCATATCTTAAATTTTGTGTTTACTTGCGATGTCTCAGAAATCAATATTTTGTAAAAGAAAATTTAGAAAAAGTATAGTAGATAATTAAAACAAAAATAACATTGATATACTATAAATGAAAGTAACTCTTGTTAAGTGTTTAGCCAGCCTTGATTCACCCTTCTTATTCTAATATAAATAATTAAGGTTTTTCTTACCCACTCGGTGTGCTAATTGTACTTTCTGGAGTAGTTGGAGGTGTATTGTCTAAAACTGCTGATGCATCTGCTCGGCTTTCTCTTTCTACAGGTATGTCCAAAGGTAGAGGGTGTACCTTTTTATGTTCCAAGTGTAACATACTTTTGCTGTTACTAGTACCCGGAGCACTAGCAAATGGCATTTCAAGAACAGATTTGTTGGGTTTAACCTCCACAGGATTGATCGGTTCAGATACAGGTGCGGGACTCCTAGGAATTTCCTCTTCACATAAGAGCAGGGAGTGCAAATGTGAATCAGGTTCTTCCTCTTTAACAGGTTCTTGTTCTTCTTCTATATTGTCAGATTTGATTTCAGTTTCTTCTTCCTCTTTCGTGGGGCAAGGTAGTATGTCAGGTTCGGACGATTTCTCTTCTTTGACATCAAAATTAAAGTTACGTTCCTCTTGTGACTGGGAATCATCCGTGGTTTGAGTTTGCGTGAAAAGATTACTATTATCGCTTTCTTTAGATTCTGCCTGCAGTTTATTATCTAAAGAAACAGTTTGTGAGTCATCATCAGATCTCGCAATAATTAATTGTTCAGAGTCGCTACTGTCCGTGTCAGACTCTTCAATAAAAGTTCTGCTACTGATAACTTTCCTACGTTTTTTGGGTTCAGGCTCATACTTAGGTATTGGTGAGACTGTTTTTTTAATTTCGATTTTGGGACTTTGATCAACCGGTTTAGGTTTAACTTCCAGCAACTTTGGTGGACTTTCTATGGCTTTCTGTTTAATTTCACTACATTTAGGTTTCACGTCAATAGGTTTTATTTCAACAGGTGTGGATTTCACTTCCTCTTTTGGTAACTCAAATTTAAAATCTGGTTTAATATCTTTACTGACATCAATGCTTTCTGAAGTTGATTCACATTTGGGAGACTTTCCCTCAATTTTATTTTTAATTGAATTGAATTTTTGGAGAATCGAATCTGCAATTTTTGTCCCCGTTTTGACGTTACTTAATTCTTTAGCTGTTTCTTCAAGTTTGACATTCAGTGACACTGTAGGTTGAGAAACTATCGATTCGAGTAATGTACTATCAGTCTCCTGAAGAGCTGGAGATATAGTTTGTTTTACGATAGAAAATGCGGATTTTTCAATAGGACGTGGAGGTAACTCTTTCTTCTCTTCTACTTCTACTGGAGGGGCTAGGATAGGTGGTTCTTTGTCTTCTTCCTCTACTTTCGGTATTGGTACTGCTATAATTTGAGTTGTGGTACTGATACCTAAAATGCTAGTTAAGGGAATCGGATTTATATCTCGTTTTTTGGCTTGATAGCTAGTTGTTGGGGGATTAATTAATAACGCATCATTACTATCGTCATCTGTAGAAGAACTTTGAGCAATTACTCTCTGTATCTGAGCCCTGATCATGTCATCGTCATCACTGTCTTTTAATTTACATTCGTCAGTTTTACCCGATGAAAATTCTAAATCTAAAGGAATATGATCAGGAGATGATTTTGAGAAGGCGTCAGAAAATAACTCTTCCGACCGAGTGAATATTTGTGTTTGAGATTCACAATCTGATAATTCCATGTCTCTACTGTAATCATCTACAGTTTCTGCCAATTCATGGAAAAGGTTTAATGGTTCCTGTAACAAATTCTTAACAACCTTATCCTTACTATCAATAAGTTTCTCTGAAGAGGTTTTCACCAAATTAAAACTTGGCGATTCTACAAGCTTATCAAATGGATCTTCTTCTTTAGGAGGAGACATAATAGTGACAACACAATCTTCTTCATCAGAGTCGTCCTGCAAATCCTGCTTTCTTAAAGGATTTCTCCTGAACACCTTTCTCTCTGAACTAGGACTTTCTTGTTTTTCTGATTTACTAGGTGGAGATTTCATGGTTTTCTTTTTTGGTGATGGTGACTTTTCTAAATCTTCAAAGATTCTCGGAACCAATCGTTTCTTGACAATTTTGTCATCTGTGAGTTTCGATCTACTCTCAAATTCAAAAGGTTCAGGTTCTTTAAACTCATATATATCCTCTGAACTTGACGATTTTTCTAACGGCTTCTCTTTTTTATCATCTTCTGGCTCTTCTTCAGTACTTAATAATTTCTCTGGAGGTGGTGGATTTGTGGAATCATCAGACGAAGAAACTACCTCCTTTTCTATTGTTTCAATAGAAGGTACCTTTATGGCCTTAGTAAATCCCTTAAGTTCTGATCTAATCTGATTCAAATCAAAGTCTCGTCCTTTTGGGGGATTCGTTTCATCTTCACTTTCTTCAGTCGATTTTTCTGGGGATCTTTTAATTTTCCTACTTCTCCTCAATGGTTTCTCGCATTCTTCTTCTTTTTCTGTATCATCGTCTTCTTTTTCTTTACGTCTTTCAATTTTGGGCTGAAAGTTTAAATTGACAAATACAGGGTGTTATTGAACATTACAAAAAAATTTAACTGTAATAAATTGAATATCTGAAGAAAAAAAAACTAGTTAAAAATCAGAATAATTATTGTATTTGTTTGAGAACCACTTATATTAAACATTTTATTGTGATTTTTTTTAAAGAAATGACATGAGGATATCTCTGTAAATAATCACTATTGATTGGAAGAAATTCGTAATTAGATGTATTTCACTAAGAGTTTTTACTGTTAAATTTTTTCCTAAAGTTAAATAACACCCTGTATAACATACAAGGTGAATTTTAGAGTGGGGGTCATTTGTTTATGGGTTAATAGTACTAGCAGAGAAGAACGATCACAGAGAAGCGACAGTGCCGGCGGAACGTTTGAAGTTCTATGGCCCAGCCGATTTGAAGTAAACACACACGTTTACACTGAGAGAAGTTATCCTTTTGGTACATGTACACCGAGATGTACACTGAGCGAACTGCATGACAGTGTATTATATAATTATTGTTCATCGCAATTAGAGCGCATGGGTAAATGTTATAAAATGTAGACCAATTAATATTTATAATCTCTATTGCAAAACTTTGGCATTATTTATAATAAAATATAAATTAGTTTGATTCACATATAAACTAATATTAGAGATGTTTAATGCATTTCGTAAAATACATTTTAGAAGGATTTTGTGCCACATTCACACACTTATATTTATTATTAATAATATGTGTTAATAGTATGTATATAAAAATAAAACAAGATGTTTCACAACAAATATTTTTATTTATATATGGGTTAAAATTTTTCAATTTTCTATCTACTTTATTTATTTTGAAATCCCTATTAGTATATTTAACAGAATAAAATATTTTAATACTTTTTCCTGATGTAATGTGTTCGCATATACCTACCTATTTCAATTTACTTCATAGCGTTAAATGAAATAGATTTAATAATCGTTATTTTACTGCTTGAATATATATTTTCAATATAGGTATAACCTAAAAAAAATATTGAAATATACGCGTAATCGTAATCCTTGGGGAATCTAAAAAGGCTGAGTCCTTCCCCAGTTTTTGTTGAACACCCACGATATGCACAATAATATCCAGACATCTTAAAAACCCGAACTAGATAGCACGCGAAACGCGTGGCAACTACCTTTATGTTCTGTGGTGGCAACTGACAAGTGACAACAACACACCATAGTTGGCGCATGCGCATACGAAAACTGTTCACGCTGAAAGCCTTTATGTCGCTTCTCTGTGATCGTTCTTCTCTGGTACTAGTTGTCAGGAACATGAATCCGATTTTTTTTGTAAGTTATAAAATGGCCGTGTTATGAATTTTTTAAGAAACATTCACGGTTCAAATGTAATTCTTGTAATTCCGGCGCTACTGGGCAAGCCTTTCATGCACTTACGTGTGGTAGATCGACAGTGTTGCCATTTAATTAAAGCTAAAATTAATCAATTACATTTTCACTTTTCATTATTAATCCCAATCAAAAAAGAAAAATGAGTTTAATTGCATAAATATTTTTTTTTTTAATACTTACGCTGTTTTAACTTCCATAATGAAAATTGTAATGCAAAACAAAATGAAAAAGCCAGCTGCATAATCTGCATAATTATCAACACAAAATGAAAAATATTTTAAAAACAGAATTCGATTATACAAAGATTATAAATCTTTGGATTATAGGATCTTTTATCACTTTTGCCAGTCAGCTGTTTAAGAGTCGCTGAACTGCTGACACTGACCTAGTTACAAGCAGGTGCATTAACAAAAAGTAGCGAGAATGAATGTAAACAACCGATATTGGCCGAGAGCCGGACGTTCATAACCATACACGATACACGAGTTTAGAGAACGGCCAGACAGGAGCTAGTGTGGAACTTAGATACCTATTATTGTGATTTGAATGTGTATTTTTAATATTAAATAGTTTTAGTTTTTCAAATTTAAAGTGTAAGTTTTGTGTTTGTGTTTAGTGATAATAATTGAGTGAGGAGTGAGGTGTACCTTCTAATGTGTAAGTAGTTGTATTTTAGTGATGTTTTGGAGGCATTCAAGGTAAGATAGGTATAGTGTATTAGAAAAAAAAAACGATGTACACCATTCAAGATAAAGTTGATATACTTAGAGCCTACTACTTATCGGGGGAGTTTGCTTTACTATTAATTAAATTCCCCATATTTTATTTGAATCGTAAAGTTGGGCAACAACACACACTGTTCAGGACACGTGTAGTTGCCACAGATAAGTCATTACTGTCACTAGCGCATTCCGCTGGCGGGGTGCCCAAATTCAAATAAAATATATAATTTTAAATTATTTTAATATTTCATAGCACGTTTAAAAAAAAAATTATAGTTTCGTGTTCCTATAGTTGAAACGTGTCACCCCCTATGAATATGACCCCCAGGCTAAGATACACCCTGTATACGCTTAATTTTAAAATAAATTTAAGTCGGTGTCTTTTATAAAAATTTGTCTCATAAACTGATTTTAATTAAGTGCTTTCATAGTTCCATTTTAATTTAATAAAATACAACTTACTGTTGATGGAGGTTTCCCTATTTTTCTCTTATACGTTTTAACCTCTGCTTCCTCATTTTTGCCTCCACTTCTGGTTCGAGTAAGTTCAGATTCACTACCTGAAGCATCACTTTCAGAATCAGAGTGATTGGAAACATCTGTTTGAGCCGAAATCCTTCTAGTTCGCCTTGTAGAGTCTAAAATAAATAAATAAATAAATGTAAAGTCTAAAATAAATAAATAAATAATACAAATTTCCACTTTGGCGTTGATATTGACTAAACATTTTCTTAGTTTGATTTGATATTGTTTAAAGAAATTAAAAATAAAATTTCTGGGGTGAAAATTCTGCAGCCCTTCCATTTTTTAATACTATTAAGTCTTAGTGATGGGTTTTTACCAGGTCTAATGAAAGTTTTGGTGGAAATATTCTTAATATTCATATGCACCCGGTTATTTTTGTATGAATTTATTCTGGTTATCAAGAAATATGAAATTGAATACCAGATGTCACCATACGCCACCATATTTTACGCATGCATCAACAGCAAGTCAGAGCCTGCATGCACAATATACACTTGATTTTGGTGTGTTGCATACTGCTAATGGCATTCACACTGAAAAAAACGTACAGCAATAAAAAAATGGGTGCCGTCATATACAGCCATCGTCCTCTAGGCACTGAAAATGCAGCCGCCTAGTGGGTCAATTGGTGAAATATGGCGTCGTACAGAAAGGGTAAATTGTAATCGTAATTTTAAAAGTAGTAACCGTTGCATCGCTAAAATAAAGTGAAGTAATTATATTATTTGATTATTAACCGTTTAACGTATTCAATTAATACCATTAAAATTTTTTAATACTTCTTAGTAGTTTATGCTATAGATAGGTATTCAACATCCATTTATTCAAAATATTTAAATACAACAAACCAAAAAAAAAAACAAAAATTAACAAACGAGAAACATGAAACATTTGAAAAATAAATAAGGGGTTTATTAACTGTTACTTTACTTCAAGAAAAAATGTGCAGAAGTTAAATCTGAATACATCGGGTGCAATAATAAACACCTCTAGAGAAAAAAAATCCATCGGCAGCTTATTCCTTGACACATCTCTAAGCCTTGCAATCTTTTTGGTAATAATAATACAACCAGACTTAGTTTAAAACTTAGACTTACCTTGTCTAGTCAACCTGGCAGACCTTGTGGCTGGAGTGGCTGGGCTTTTAGTTCTACTACTAGAAGATGTAACACTTGAGGGTGTAGTAGATCTGGGAGCTTCTGTAACGGTGGCACGTCCTGTAATAGATATTCCTCTGCCTCGTTTAGCTGCCACTTTGGCAGTGGTTGTTTTACTGGTGGATGAAGAATTACTTTGCTTTAATCTCTTGGCCTTTGTTGTTGCGCTGAGATTTTCAGCAATTCTTTGTGGTTGTATCCATTCATCATACCTAAATTAAAAAAAAAAACTTAACTTGTTTCTTGTAAAAAAAAATGTATACCTAGGGTAGAAAATGAAAGCGTGTTGTTGTCACTTGGTAGTCTTGGAACCCGTTTAAAATGACGTTAAAAAATATAGGCGATTAAAATATTGGTTATTTAGAAAAAAACGAGGAAAAAAATGAAGACCTTTCCCGTGTAAAGCATAGGGCAGGAATTACTCAATCTAAAGAGTAAAGACCATGTAGTGGCATGAAACCTGTCGAATTAAAATAGTCCAGTGGGGCAAGCCTTATATGTTACATCTAAAAATATTTCTTGTGTATTATTATAAGGGCGTTATATATTTTAATAAACCTCAAAAATATTTTTTTAATAAAAATAGCTCCAAAACCATTTTTTTACACCATTTACCTCTGTTAAGAAATATTTTTGGAAATTAATTAATTAACAATTTTTATCCAGTTTTAGGTCATAAAATGTTCAGTTGGTAATTTTAAATAAAAACCAGCCCATATTCACAAGTGCATTATTAGGCAGGCAAAATAGAAAACTTATGTAAATGAAAAATGGTACAAGTTACGGTAATAATTGGGAAATGATTTATTATTACAATAACTACTGTTTTTTTTTTTTAGAAGAATAATTCTCTTATGAATTTATGTTTCTTATTTGTCATGCATTTATTTACCTTGTATTCCATCCAGTGTAATGTACCAAATAAACAGGCCCACTTTGATCCTTATCAATTTCTATAACTTTTGCTTCATATGTTACTTTGGATTCATGAGTGGGACCATAATAAACTTTCAATTTATCACCAATATTAATATTCATTACTGCCGGTTCAGTTGTATTACCGTCCGTATTAGTTTTATCTTCAGTAGTTCGTTTTCTACCCCTTTTCTTTTCTTCTTCAGGATTTTTTTTAGGATTGGATTTGTTTACTGGTGTTTTAGATTCTTTTGCAGTCAATTTGCTATCTGGTTTTTTTTCTAAGACAGGAGGAATTTCCCTAGATTTGGAAAGTGCCTTTGATCGAGTTTGCTGACCCTAGAAAAGTATTATAAGAACTCACAAATCACTAGCAAAGATCATTGTATACACCAAATGGTTAGATCTAATGTATAATTTCATTGCCCATAAATGGATCTTAATGAAGCTTCATTTCATTGTACTGTAATAACTTTTCGGTTATTTGGTATCCAATATTGCACGAGACAGAGAAAAAAATATGGTGATTAAACGAACAACAGCTCCGAGTATGTAGTGTATGAAATAATCTTTGATAGGTACTAATAAAGGTAAGTTCATGCACTCGCGATTTACGATTTGCGATATGCGATTTTATAACGAAAAATAATGTTCGTTCATGCACAAACGCGAAAACTAGTTACTTTTGAATTTCAAACATAAGTTTTGTCTTGACTTGTTGCTGTTAACCAAAAAATTATACATACATCAAAAAACGAAAAAACTACTTGATAACAAGTAAATACCATGAATAGTGCTTATGTGTTGAGGTTTTTACAACATAGAAGAATAATAATTATAACTTAGTATTTAATCAGAAAAAGAAAAAAAATACAGAGATATTGTGCAGTGAGAGAAATTTTTATGAAAAGAAAAGATCGGGGCTTAAATGCAAAAAAAATATAGTTCGCATCGGTATCTCTATGAAGAAAAGCCCATGGCAGTTTAAAAAATGTTCGCGATAATCGCAAAAAAATAGAAACAATTTCAATTTTCCCGCCCCCCCAAATTTAAATTTTGCGATTCTCGCAATAAATTGAATTACAAATAATTGTGTCTAACATTTTTGAAACTAGCCAATCAAATTAAATCCTGAAAATCGCAAATCGCGAGTGCATGAACTTACTTTAAGGCAGCACCAGGTCTACAGCTAGACTATCTATTTACCTATTTTACAAGGTGTTTTTAAAGGTAATCAATTTTTTTTATGTAGTTGAAAAATGAAAAACAAGTCTTAAAAACCCTGTGAGGGAATCGAGAAATGGAGGGTTGAGCATTTATTAGAGGATGGGGCTGCAAAATAGGTAATTAATAATAGGTAATATAAATATTTATATTAAACAAACATTTCAAAGTTTACTACCCACGCTTTTATTTTTGGTCGTATGAGTCCAAATACACTGTAATCGGATCCGATATCGACTAGGCCTATTATTGCAACCTCTCCCTATTTTGAGGAAATTCACCTAAAACAGCCACTTAGGCACATCAACTGAAGCCGAAGGCCTAAGAAGAATTGTTTTCCTTTTTTTTAGTAAATTTTAAATAATTCTTTACTGGATCAGGTAGTTATCAGCGGTCCAATTACAGATAAGTAGCGAAATGATTATTTAGAAATAATCGTGTATAAAAAATTGGACATGTATAACTTCAGTTCAGTTTCAACTAGTTACGAATGTGTTTCTTATTGAACAATAATGAATCGTGAAACGCGGAAACTTATTGAAGCAGATCTAGAACGTTTGTTACTTGAGAACAATAATGAATTGTTACAAGGGATAATGATTTGTCATCTGAAAATAAAAGCATTAGATGCATACATTTTCAGTTTATACTAATTTATTTAAAAGTAGTTAATATCCCAATGAGCAAAAATCTCTAGGCAGAAATTTGCCTTGACAATTCTGTGCATTTAGTGCTGTTAGCATATGATAAACATCCACAATAGGGAGTGTTAGCAGCAAAGAGGTTAAACGTAAAAAAATTTAATGAAAGCAGTTCAGAGGTGTACTAATGTGTTTTAGCGTTAGCACCACGAATCTACCATAAAAATAATTTCTAAACAAAGTTATTGTACAGGGTCTTCGGAGAATGGTAATTTCACTTATATTTTAATATTATTAATATTGTTTTTGCTTACTTTATCATCTTCTTCCTTCTTCGGTTGTTCTTCGAGTTTCTCCACAATAGCTTTACTTTTCTCAACCGATGCAACCTTAACTTTTTTCTCTTTGCTGAATTTAATTTCAACTCGTTCTCTCTTAGGTCTACCAGTATCTCTTGATGTCGAAGCTATCGGCTCAGACTGATCTGTCGTATCACTACTATTTGTGTCACTAATTTCTACAACATTTATAATCTTCTTTTTTTCTTCTTTTTCTTTAACATCTTTCTTTTTTGACTTGGTATTTTCAGGAGTTTGGGGTGGAATTTCCTTTTTATCCTCAACTTTTTCAGGAACATCTTCCTCCTTCTCTGGCCTAGGGCTATTTATTGGTGTATTTCTATCCTTGTCCCTGATGAGATTTCTACCTCTATTCTTCTTAGTAGATCGGGTATGATTTAACATAGTTACACCCAAAGTTCTATAGAAAGTTTCATAACTGGATAAGCACTTTTTGTACACAGATTTCACTTGATTAAAAGTGTTTTGGTTGTTTGGGAGATGTAATCTAGCCGTTACCGATCTCCATTTGTTTTGGTTCGTAACCCTGTTATAACCTCCCAGTTTGTGCACTACTTGAAACAAACGGTGAAGGTCTATATCTCTAGCTGCAATAGTGGGAGTCTTATTCAATGGTGTACCAGCATCATCCATGAACTTATATAACTGGGCCACAAACCTATCTTTTTCCTCACACGGTTCATCGTCAGAACTCTGAAATTTATAACATTTTTTGTTGAGATGAGCAATTGGGAACTTTCCAAAATTGGATAGTTTCCGAGAAGGAATAAATAGGATAAAGGTAACTTTTCTTAAATGTTACCTAGAAAGTTTCCCGGAAACTGGGAAGTTTCCCAGAAACTTTCCGGAAATATTCCCTTTGAGTTTTGCGTATCATGTCACGTAACGTAATCTCAAAATAGCCAGTTTATCATTGATTAATTTTGAGTGATATGTCAAATTTCTTTAAAACTATGAAGTCATTAAAAATTTCAATCGTAACTTTTCCAAAAATTAATCTTTTCAAAAGCAAAAAAATATTGTCTTAGATTGTATCACGATAATATTAAAAAAATTCAAATATGTAAAATTTCAGGACTTTCAAGGAGCGGCAGGGAGGTTTTCAGAATTTTTTCCCGCAAATTGTTTTTCAATTTCTTTTGTCGCCAGTATTCTCATTTTGATTCCAAATGAAACCTCTTATAATTTGTTATAGGTCCCATGTCTCTAAACTGAAATATCGAACATCGAAACAACCGCTGCTGTTTATTATAAAGATAAAGTTTAAGTTTACTTTCCTTTATACCTTCTATCTTTATACCTTCTATCAAAACTACATGGCACAAATTCAGAAAATGATACTATAAGGTATGTTACAAAAGTGAAAAATTCTATATAAATATTACTGATAAGCACTACCCTCCAGGAAAATTTATTGCCCTGTATCTCGCTAATGGTGCATATTAGGACTGATTTATATAAAAAAAAATATTTACTTGATCACATAGAATCGCTTCCAGAATTTGTGCCGTATGTCATCAAACCACCCCCTATATCAAAGGATACATCCGTCATAAAATTGATAACTGTTTTTTTTTTCATATCGAAAGCTTTATGTCAGGTTATGCCATATTGGAATAAATAAACACTAGTTCTTAATTTTCTTCAATTAGAGGTAGTGGAACTTTTAACCCAATAAACCATCACATATTTATTTTTGGAAAGCTCAAAGAAAATGATGTATAATTAGAATAAGAAAAATAAAAACGGTAAGTTTTCGAAAGTTTTTTTGAAATTTTCAACGGAAACTTTCCGGGAGTTCTCAACAAATGGGAATTTTCTCATCTCTAATTTTTGGCCATACTTTCATAAAAAATGAAAACGTAGTATTAATTAATAATTAAAGTATATTAAACAAAGGTAATAATAAACTTACATCTGTGAAATTTTCATCACTTTCACTCTCCATAGATTGCGAGTTGAATAACGAACTTCTCTCCCAATGTGTAGGAAGTTCATTGTTATCAAGAAATTTAAGGGCTTTATTTACTGCCTCGGTCAAAACAGAACTCTCGACTTTTTCTCCTATTTCTCTGTTGAATTCTGATACTTCTTTCTTAGGTACTGTATAGCTGAAGAATAAAAAATTAAACAATATAAGTAACGTATTAATAATTTCACCTTTTAAGAGGTTAGTCATACAAAAATTACTTAATTTAATGAGTAAAACAGTTTTAAACTAGAAAAATCAAAAGCAGTCTGAGAGAAACTGAATGATTAGAGCTAATAAAGCAACAAATTCAACAAATGTGACAGCTAATACGTAACTCGTGTTATTGTTTTTCATTATAAATATTCTGTATTGTGTCTTATTGTGGGAAAAATGGCAAATAATAATATTGCAAATTTTATAATGATAGGTATATCAATATTGTTCAATATCTGAGTTTGAGTAATTATTTGCCATTTTTTCCACAATAAGACACAATATTTATAATGAATAACAAAAACACGAGTTAAGTACGTATTAGCTGTCACATTTGAATTTGTTGAATTTTGTTTCGTTCACAGTCAAAGTCAAAGCATACTATTTAGAAAATGGCACTCTTCAATTTTCATCGATCAAATTAGAAAATCGCAAATATCTAAAGAATCATACATTTTGGGTATAGGAACATGAAACATGGTTAGATGCGCATTTTTTCTCGCTGTCGATTGGTGTATTTAATTAGATATGGTTCCATTTAAAAAAAATGACTTATTGCTGTTTCTATGAGGTCGATAGATATGGTTAATTTTAGAAACTTTGCAGTTGAGACTTTGACAATTTTGTTACATGATGGATAGCTCCAATACCTTGTCTTACCTCATTAAAAAATTCAAAGTCTTATCATTAATTGTTACCGAGATATCTCAGAAAATATTCATTTTAGACATAGGGAACCTTCAATGAAATGACCTTTAAATTTTCCGCGGAATCTAAAAAAAAAAATTAAAATGGGGGCATCTCATTTAAAATAACAAAGTTAGGGTCAACTTCCGGTATAACCGGAAATGCCACCATTTTGAAAATATTTTCATTAAATAGATCCTACCCACTTAGGACCATAACCAAAATTTCAAATCGATATCTTTTTTCTTTCTCGAGATACTTCTGATAGGCGGTCACCGTGAATCACCCTGTATAGGTATCTACTATAGAGTTTTTAAATGTTATAATGGATCCATACTAAAACTACAAAAATTAAAATTGAAAATAAATTTTAGAAAAACTAAAAATTTAAGGTAATGTTAGTAATATGATGCCCATAATCCATACGCAAGCACATTAATTTTAAAAAATTTTGATTCTTTAATTATTGTATTATCACTTGAAGGTTGTGACAATTCCAATGGTGATTGTGAAGTTAAAGCTTCTATGCATATTAACGAAACCTTCATTTCTAAAACCGAATAAGCTTCTGTTGAGACCGAGAGTGATACTTTCGTTATTTGTATTGCTGAAGCTATCAGGAAGCACGTCTGAATAATATCTACGTATTATTTAATGTAATTCCATAAAAGATAAAGTTATGTGCGAGTACCAAATAATTTACTTGCAAATTTGTTATTGTCTCTTTTTTGCTTTTTGTTGACTATTTTTAATCGAAATACCACATACCGGGAAATTATTTTATCACTATCACTAAATCAAGACAGGATAATTAGTAACTGTGAGAGATAAGTACATCCCTCTGGTGGTCAGTTGCTACTACCAGTCAAGACATCGAAGATGTCTCGTGACCGATAGCGGCTTGCCAAGCAAGCACCAAGAGCGGCGACCTCTAGCCCTGAAGGACTAAAACATGCTTAATAAATAGGATTATAGGAAACAACTACTGGACGGGCAAAGGCCCCGACTCCCATTGAATTATACCTATAAATCCAAAATTGGTAGCCAAATTTGTTATTTGTCTTTTCTCCACCAGACACAGACCGGTTTCGAACTCTTTATGTTCTCATCAGTGTGCCACAGGTAGCTGAAAAGACAAATAACAAAGGCAAACCAAACTGGTCTATGGCAGACCCAGCACATAGTAACTGTGAGAGATAAGTACATCCCTCTGGTGGTCAGTTGCTACTACCAGTCAAGACATCGAAGATGTCTCGTGACCGATAGCGGCTTGCCAAGCAAGCACCAAGAGCGGCGACCTCTAGCCCTGAAGGACTAAAACATGCTTAATAAATAGGATTATAGGAAACAACTACTGGTCGGGCAAAGGCCCCGACTCCCATTGAATTATACCTATAAATCCAAAATTGGTAGCCAAATTTGTTATTTGTCTTTTCTCCACCAGACACAACACACACTGATGAGAACATAAAGAGTTCGAAACCGGTCTGTGTCTGGTGGAGAAAAGACAAATAACAAATTTGGCTACCAATTTTGGATTTATAGGTATAATTCAATGGGAGTCGGGGCCTTTGCCCGTCCAGTAGTTGTTTCCTATAATCCTATTTATTAAGCATGTTTTAGTCCTTCAGGGCTAGAGGTCGCCGCTCTTGGTGCTTGCTTGGCAAGCCGCTATCGGTCACGAGACATCTTCGATGTCTTGACTGGTAGTAGCAACTGACCACCAGAGGGATGTACTTATCTCTCACAGTTACTATGTGCTGGGTCTGCCATAGACCAGTTTGGTTTGCCTTTGTTATTTGTCTTTTCAGCTACCTGTGGCACACTGATGAGAACATAAAGAGTTCGAAACCGGTCTGTGTCTGGTGGAGAAAAGACAAATAACAAATTTGGCTACCAATTTTGGATTTATAGGTATAATTCAATGGGAGTCGGGGCCTTTGCCCGTCCAGTAGTTGTTTCCTATAATCCTATTTATTAAGGATAATTAGTGTCATGCACGTAATATTACAACTAACCTCAAAAATATGCATTTCCTAAGTTTTTGGAATATTATGTCGCTTTTATCAAAATTTCTGCTTGGTTGCTGTATTATCAACTAAAATCTTGTTCAGTGCATTATTATTGAAGTTTTAATTACCTTGATCTAATAAAATAAGATACATTTTGGTGGTTGGAAATCCAACCTATAATTAGTAGTCTATTTTTAATAACCTACAATGGCTACGTTCGAGTTTGACTGGGGCAAGGCGAACAGTGCGGGAACGGGTATTGTGACGTCAATACCGAGCGTACCGATTGATTTTAACTCGAACGGTAGGTGGCGAGTAAAATACACAACAACACAACCTCAAATTTTCCATTTTGCACTAAATAATTTAATAATTAGGCCTGCCTACTTTTTTTCTTTACTTTCACACTATTTCACAGAACGTATGAATCGTATGATAACATTTTGGCAACGAGTCAGTTGTTGTTGACACTTTTTAGTTTTTGGTACGACTTTTAAGGTTATGTTTTAAGCAAACCCTAATGCTCAACCTCCAAACTCCGAGAACATCGAGCGCGCTCGGACGTGCTGCCCCAAGCCGTCTCAAACGCAAAGGAGAACGCTCCGAGTCTTAACTAAAACGCTTAAAACAATACCGAACGCCTCGGGCGCCTTGGGGCGTGAAAACGAACTCCCCCAATATTGATACTTTATATATCTACTGTCTGAAAGAGTTTTTAAATGTTATAATGGTTTTAAGATGAAATTACAAACATTAAAATTGACGTGTTGTAATATATCTTATATGAGACAGGTGGAGCGATGTATTGTAATTTATCTACCCTTTAATAGATGGGCACATTGCACTCTCATCTTTTACATTATTATGGTGCACAATCTAAATTAATTCGTTTTTTTAACTATACAGTCAAACTTGGATATAACGGACACGGGATATAACGAACACTCGGTTATAACGAACGATTCGAAAAAGTCCCGTCCGAAGTCCCTATTAAGCGCATGTATTTTTGTTCGACTATACCGCATTTTTGGCCCGGCGGACCTCTAAACTCGGTTATAACGAACTAGCGAGTGGTTTGTTGACAATGTGGAACGAACAGCGCGCGACGAATTTGCAAACAAGTCTCTGCAAGTTACCTACAATTAATCTTTTGTTTGAGTGGATGCTAAATTGCGTGTTGAATTTGCATTTGAACAATGGCTAATGTTGACAAAGCAAATAGAAAATCTATTTCTTTGTCGGATAAGTTAAATATAATTCGCAAGCTGGAAAATGGCTGTGCAAATGCACAAATTTGCCCTGATCACGGGCTCTCTAAGTTGAGGCTGTTTTTTTGTCGATCTTTTATAACGAACGTTCGCATATAACGAACAGTTTTACGGGTCCCTTGGAGGTTCGCTATAGCCGAGTTCGACTGTATTTACAAATGATCATACGTATCTAATTACTCGTGACTTTGTGTTGATTTAGTTTTTGGATTTGATAGCTCGTTTTATCTATTGACTATGTGCAAGGGAGCGGAGTTATTACAAAATCTGACGTGAGCATTAGCGGTGGCCATAATTGGAAATTTTGAACCCCTAATTTTTCCCATTTGTCAAGATCAAGATATGTTTTGTGCTGTCAAGACTGTCAAGAGTGTCAAATAATAAAAATTGTTGTTTGAACGAGGAGAGTCGTAAATAAATAGTGTTTTTCGGTTATAAACGAACATGCATGGGAAAAATGAAGCCACCTGCAAATAAATGTTGTGTTCCAGGATGTCGTGATAGTGACATTTTCCGTAAAAAAAGTTTTAATTAAAGATTTCCTGTGCGGAAACATAACCTTGAAAAACGAGCAACATGAATCAAAGCGTTGAAAAGAGTCAAGTAACAGTATGATTTTAATCACAATTTATTCGGAAATTATTGCAGTAAATCTGTAAAAATATTATTGTGTCTTTCCTCCGTGTTGATGGAAGTCTGTGGAAGCCGAGTTTAAGGTCACATATATGTAGGGGGAGAAAAATCAGAGCATCCTCACAGCCCCTATACACCTTCCGATAATATTTCTGGAAAAGTATTATGGCAAACATATTCTATGGGTATGTTTCACATGACAAAATTCCAATTTTCTTCCCTTCTCTAATACACTTCTGGTATATTTAATGGCATGCGTAATTTGCTTAAATCCGGTACGCAAAACTATATTCGCCATTATTTTATGTTATGCTGTCATGTCTTGACATTGACAAATTAGGGGTCCAAAGATTTAAACTGTTGACCGCGAGCGGCGCTACTAGAAACCTTGCACATATCGAATATGCCATTCACATTTTATTTACATTGGGGTAGGCTAAGATATGTTTTTCTTAGGTTATTTCTGGGTTGTCTACCATTGACAAAATATTGAAATGTCAGATTTAATTGTTTGTCACTGTCATTTACTTTTGGCTGAATTGCCAAATTTTTTATTGATAACATTGCCGTGCTTTCTTTAGGGTTTCATTCTGGCAACTATGTAGAACTAATTTGAATTTGTGATTATATTTTTGACTTTTCAACATAACCTCAGAAATTAAAACAGTCATTCATACCAACAGAATTCAGGTTTTTCAAAGCTTACTCTAATTTAAATAAAGCGATTGAATGGCATATACTCGTAGTCATAAATATTTACATTATTTTGTAGATTTTTTTGTGTACTATTGTAACTGTTTGGATTTTGTTATAAATATTTGTATTATTTATTTGTGCCTTGGACAATTGTGTTTTTTATGTGTAGTGTTGTAACTAATCTAACTGTTTGAGCATTATCAATTTCTTTGATACTACACCATATGATTCACATAACCTAAAATTTATAGTTTTTGTAAATCCATTTTTAATTTCAATTTTTGTAGTTCTAGCTTGGATCCACTATACAATTTAAAAACTATAGTAGATATATAAAGTTTCAGTATATTGTAGATAATTAAAAATAGACTTATAATTATTACGCTGGATTTCCAACCAACAAAAAGCATGTTATTTTATTAGATCAAGGTAATTAAAACTTTAATAATAATGCACTGAACAAGATTTTAGTTGATAGTACAGGAGCCCAGCAGAAATTTTGATAAAAGCGACATTCAAAAAACTTGGAAAATGCATAATTTTGAGGTTGGTTGTGACACCCCGGAACAGCTTTGTTTGGATACTTTTCTTAGCGTACACCATTCTCCCGAAAAACGGAAATCATTTTCTTTTTCTTTCGAATATAATATATTAAAGGTAGAAGTAATAAAACAGACAGACATTATTTAATAATATATTTGTTATTATATTTAATAAATATAAAACGATTGCATTATTAAAAAAAATAAATAAGAATTGTTTTACAATCATATCAATTAGTAGTAACATATTATTTTAAACAACTTCCTGTAATCCATGTTTTAATTTGGGTACCTACTTCCTTTTCTAATACAGCTGAAATGCACATTTTACTTTTTCCTACTTTTGTCAAACTAGCTGATTTCCAGTAACATAACATGTTAATTAAGATTTTTCCCTTTACCGGTGCAGCCATGTTTAGGCGTTACGAACTACGGCACTTAAAAATTTCACGTTCGCAATATAAAAATCATTCTCTACAACTGGTAAATGTTAAATTTCTTTTCAATATTACTCATCATTTTAAATAAAATTAATAATAAATAACACATTTCCAATGTTCATAGTCGTTTCGTTAACACATTTTCTTCTGTCAGCTGTCACTACTTGGCATTCACGTGCGCTTATGCGCAGCCTCAAAATTTGACAACATAAAAACATATTCTCAACTAAGCGTTAACACTTTACGAGATTTTATTGGTGGTGCCTCATAAATGTACAATAGGATTGTAAGGTCCGGAGAGCAAAATGCAAATGAAAATGGTTGGGAATGCCTCTTTATAGCAAACTGCAGCGGCGAATCAGATTCATCCTAATTGATTTCAATATTTTTATACGACCTCTCAAATAACATAAAAGATTGACAGAATATTCAATTTATAATTCTGATTTTGCAGTAATCTACAAGACAGTAGCCAAAGTTCTCTAAGCCTTTTTTAGTTACATTTCAAACCAAAAAACTTGTTCTCTGCATTATATAACGTATTTATTTTAAGTGATATGGTTTTAGTAGTTCGACATTTGTTCAATGATTACTTAAAAAAAAATCAAAATGTAAACATGTGCGTGTTTAATGTTTAATATGGCGTAGCGTATTAGACCAGTATTATTTTATTGAGAATTGAGACCACGACTTTTTTAATTATTTCAAAATTAGGTTGAAAGTTTACGAAGTGCAACAGCTTGGTAAGAAATGTCATTTTCTTGGGTTTTTTAATAGTCCAGTGCTATTTTACCGGGTTTTTTTTAAAAGCCTGTCAAAAAATATTGAATCGGTTCAGGGATGCGGCAGAAATTGTCGAATTGCGACGTGCTTACTTTAGGCAAATCTAACCCACTTTTCCGTCCACCTTAACTTTGCTAATATTAACATCATTAAAACCCAATTAAAAATTTACTTCAATTTGAAATATTAATTAAACTGTTGAGTAATTTTTTAAATGCTGAAAATTATGTTTTTACTACATATAAATCAAAATCTATTTAAAGTGATGGCCACTTAGTGCATATAACCAACTAATTCAAAATTACTTTGATATGCACCTTTTTGATATACAGATTGTGAAAGTTCTCATCTTGACATAGGCAACCTCAAAATATATACGACGTGAAGTGCCGCTGCCTAGAAACAAATGCTTTACTGCTCGTACATGTCCATCTCTTGTCGCCGCCGTATGCTCGTCTCGAACTGTTTACACATTAGAGCTGCGATATTAAACAAAACTAAGCGGCAAATTTAGGTCCTATGTCAAGATGAATACTTTCGCAATCTGTATAATAGCTTCATTATAGATCATGAATTTATGTATGTTATAGGAACAAAGTAAATTTTAAAAATCCTCCAAGGAAATATATAAAACTTCTAGAAGAAAAAGCATCTACATTTTTTCTACTTACTATCTTCCATCTTTAAAAGATCTAATTAAGTATTCATCTTTTATGTTAATACGGACAGTTGGTTGTGCAGAAGGAATAACTACAAGGCCAGGAAACCAATTGTCCTTACTTCGTTTCTTGTCTGTTGCTTCAACACTAACTACACGTCCTATATCTATCATATAAGCTTCTAAATCAGGTTCATTCTCTTCCTCAACCTCTCCATCACTACTATCTTCTCTGAATTTAGAAAGAAGAAAAAACATTTAAGAATTTCCAAAAAAATTATTTTAAAGTTGATAAGGTGTATGGATTCATTTAGAAGGAGCTTACACAGCCATATTCATGGATCACGAGTAAATATTATACGAATTAATGGTTTTTTATTAGTTATTTCAATCTGAGAATTTTAGAAATTTATATAATAGGAAATACTAAAGCACTACTGATTGAATATTACAAACGATTTGTTATGCAATATTTTATGAATACGACTGCTAATCTCCAATTTAAAATGTGCGGCTAGAATTCTTAAAAATATATTTACAAGAGGCAGCAGATGTTAGAATATAGGTCAAGAAAAAACATTTTAAGTCATTTTTAAAGGTAATAATACGCAAATTAATATAAAAATTTATAGTTCTTTGGCATCTCTTGTTCTGAGATTTTTTTATTACAGCCACAACTAATACCTGACATAATGAAGAAAATGTTTTGAAATATATTCAACGATATGAAATATCCGCTACACCTATTTTCCAACTATTTTAGGAGCTAGAAATTTTTATTTTAAATACATAAGAAAACATATTAAAATAAATATGTGTTAAAAAAATTTTCAGTTAATATTATTATTATATAAAATTAAATGTCATAGGAATAATCACTGCATTGTAACCCAAGCGACTGCAAAACATTTTTAATGCGTGGGCCATTGATTTTGTAAAATAATTCTTTAATAAATTCACTTAAAATAAATATGTATGTTATATTCCTTAAGCTTAAAAGTTCCACATCCCGTCAAAATGTCCTTAAAATTGCAATTAATGAGTAAGCTTTGATTTATGTGCAATGGAAAATTGTCCGAAGGCTTCTGAAATTTTATTCCTTCAACATAAACAAAAACGTATTTTAAAGTTTTGTCGTTTTTGAAGTAATTATTAAGATATTTAACTTTTCTTTTTCGATATGGATGAGGTTTTCAAATCTTCTGAAATCAGTAAGGCAATTTAGGGTGTTCTAACACTTTTTTCCTCGCTTTTTTCTAAAAATAAAAAAAAATAAATCTGCTCGAAAATTTTACTTATATAGTGAGCCTATAAACAATTTTTCTTTTTTAAATTTTTTTGAATTATCTAAGTATGCCTAACTTAAATAATGCCGTTGTTTTTTTTCCCTACCACTTAAAATGACTTCACAATAAATTTTTTAAGTTGGTTAAAATAGAACACGCTCAGAACACACCTCTATTTTTCCTTACGTGCAATGCAACGTTAGTGACGTCACAATTAATATGCATTTTTTTAAGATTTTCGAATATTGTGTCGTTTTTATCAAAATGCCTGCTTGGTACTTGTACTATCAATTAAAATCTTGCTCAGTGCGTTTTTAATTCCTGAAGAGGGGTTGGAACCTTTGGTGTAGAACTTACACTTTTAAAACTTTTTAATTGCCTTGATCTAATAAAATAAGATGCTTTTTGTTGATTGGAAATTTAACCTATAATTATAAATATGTCACAAAAGCACGCTGTAATATTAGCAGCGTTAGTGATGTCACATAATTTCATCGGATCAACAGCGCGGTATTAAAATAAAAAAATTCATATCTGTGTAAATACTTAACGCATTAAAATGAAATAAACGCCATTGTGTTTGTGGGAATTATTTCTAATAAACATATATATTAATTTTATTTATTATTTTCTACAACCTCAATAAAGCTTTACAAAAAATTTCCGTCGAAGGTTTCGATATTCTTACAGTTTAAGAAATACCACTAATACCAAGTTTGAAGAAAATCATAAAAATTGTATTTTTGGTAAAATTTCTAATTGAAAAACCACCATAGTAGCTTTATATAGAAGATTTGCTCTATTGTCTGTTTTTCATATCTTACATAGCTTTCGAAGAAAAATTGTTTTAATTTTTAGATTTTGTTAATTTTGGACTATTCCTCAATTTCTTTACGGATTTCACAAGGAATTAGAATAAGTATATGGAAATTTAGAAGAGAACTTAAATACCTTAATTAATTTTAAAATTACAGAATTTTAATTGCAAAAATAAAATTGAAAAATGCTTTGACGCCCTTTCCTAGAAGTTGTCTAGTGGTACACATAAACCAAACCTTATGCGACAATCAAGATTTGAAATTGAATTGGCTATTTTTGACATGTACTGTTTCCTATTACCCAAGGTGAATTTAGTTGTAGTGGTATTGTAGATATTACACAGTAAGCACAAACGTTCTAACATAAACATCTCTCTCTAGCGACTGGGGGGTTGGACCTGCCTTTGTTATATGGTAGTGATTTTCAGACGTTAGTTAAGAAGTTTCAGCAACAGAATAAACATACATACAATATGTGTATATGAGTTACACAGCTAAAATATTTAGGGCAATATTGTGATCGATTAATGAAGCATCTTACATGTTATATAATAAACAATGGGCAGGCCAAGGCAAGAATTGAGGGTAAAATAACTTGAACTTACTTTAGCTGTCTATTCCGTCTGCCCCTTCTTCCACCTACTACTGGATTTCCGAAATGTTCAGGATGTGTTAGAGGCAACTGGTCTAAAGTTTCACTTTCGTTAAAATGTCTGCCACTTTTTAAACATAAAGCTGTGCGTCTTAATGTTGTTATGTCGCCATCATCGAAAACTGAAAAAATTTTAATAAAACCAAATTACTTTTTTATATAAGATTCTTACAATTTACACGTGATATATTTTAAATTATATGTTAAGCAATCGACATACTTTTGCCAAAATTATAGATAACTGGTTAAACTATGCTATAAGGCTTTGATTGGGAGAAATACAAATATTCCAATAACTACTTTATTACTAGTTTTTTTTTTTGGTGTTTCAATGATTTAAGTTGTTCTATATTAACAGAATTTAAAAAAAATAATTTGTGATGACTGGCTCTCTGATTTCTGGAATTGTAAAAATATAACTTAAAGAAAATAATATTTAAATTTTATCCATATTAATTGTATCATTGTATGAAAACATTTTAAACAAAATACAATTATTATTAAAATTGTCTATTTATTTTCCTTTTACTAGTGCTAGTTTTTCACAATGCTTACGACTTGTACTCACTGGTACAGCAATTTTGCAACTGCAATTGCATAATATATATAGGGGACTGAAGGCTTTTATCAATAAAATATATTAATAAAAACGACTCAATTAATTCGTTATTGGCAAAAAAAGTAGATATACTATGAGGATAGAAGTATTGTGTTGTTGTTTGTATTTGTTTGTTATTGCCAATCGTTTGCCATAACCTGGTTCGACTGTTCTCGACAAAAAAAAAAATATATATATAAAACACACAAATAAGACAACTCTTTAATCCAAAGTCAGAATTATCTGAAATGGTGCTACATTATTGGACAAATGTGGAAATAACCAATCATCGGCAGTCACTAGCCATGTTTGCTACACGTTTTCTAATCAACTGCGCCACTACACCTAGTATCCTTCATATTGTATATTGTTAATGTCGAGGTTAATGTTTTGATATATAGAATCGTATTCTAATAACCAGTCAACGAACCTAACATGTACGTATATACGAGTAAATGCACATTTAATTTTAAATATAAAAAATACCTTGTTTCTATAGTTAGTTAAACAACCATGAAATAGATCTTCTTACTATTCAAGTTAATTCTTTGTTGGCGAACTATGCTTTTGTAGGGGGAAAAGAAATACAACTAAGTTTTCAGTAAAACAGAGCACAGAAGATGCATGATATTCTTTTAAATTGAATCATGGGAAAGTCTATGTGAGGTTTAATTAAAGTATTTTGTATTCAAATCTAAATGTAAATATTTTCTTTGTACAGCATTCCTCCCCAATTATTATTAGAGTTATATAAATCACTTACCGACGGTATATTGGCTGCAATCCTGAATTTTTGTTATCGTGGCATCAATTAACTCTTTCTTGTCTGGATGTTTGGCTTGAACCAGTTGGCCCACACGCAAAGTTCCTTTTATTTGATCATCACTAAGCGTAGCATTTCCCAAACCCATTTTATAAGTTACCTAAGACAAATAATGTCAAAAAGTGACTTAACTAACATTCCCTGTTGTTACTAACCTTGCATTTTACAACTCGAACAACTTTGCTTACTTTGGCTTCACAAAAGGCTCCCTTATATTTTGCACTAACTGCTGTACCAACAGACAAATAAGGGGGATCGTCTACTTGCTAAAAAATTATTTAAAAAAATGAACAGTACTGCTTTTTTAAAAATCAACAAATATAACAATTGCCACTTACCATTTTTCGTTTTTTTTTTTTTTAATAAAGGGTAGGTGAGTTGTTCTTAGCACAAATATTTACACATTTAGTTCTTTCCATTAAAAACTAGTGGAGGCTCACAGTTTATTTATCACTTTTGTACTGATGATAAAGAATTGTTGAGGCTTCAAACACATGCACCTGAGCACAGATACTTTCTACAAGACTAGTTTCTTCTTTTTCTGTTATGTGATAACGTCATGTAATTTCATTAAATTTTAATTCACAACACCACAATACACACATAATTTTGTATTATTTATTTATTTTTCATCTTCGAAAACCAAACAGCACTTTACAAAAATCAGGCGGTTGTTTGGATGACATTTTGTATTTTGTAACCAAAACATATTGCCAAATTTCCAAACAAGGTAGTATTTAGTATTGCAACATCGCAATTAACTCTCCATCTCGTTAGGACACAAAGAACTATTCATAGAATTAGAAATGGTAGATTTATGTAAAGGTAAAGGGAAGGGTATGGTTCATTATTGCAGCCAAGGATTGTTAACTAGAAAACTATCCTTAACTATCCTTGCATTACAGCGACTAGTTCGAAAATATCAATTAGATTTGAGTCTTTTGATTTCGGGTACTCTTTAGCTGCTTTCGTTCGTGCAAATGATTTAATGAACAAAGAAATCATGATTCAGTTCAGTGCTTGAAACAGTTCCTTAATTACTTTGCCTTTAAAGCTCATATTCCATTACTGGAATATACGAAATGGAATCATGATTGCTCTGTTCTGCACGAACGAGAGCAACTTTTGGATTTGGTCATTTAGATAAATTGTAAATGGACATCATTAGTGTGATGTCACATAATTATGCAACCGTACGTACTACTCTCATGACAGACGGGTTGCGTTCAATCTAACTGGAAATTGACCCTTAATGCATATGTCCATAAGACGACATTTTTTGGTATAGAAACATGGCCTGGAGTTTTATTTTATTTCTCCTATGGAAGAAATATATAAGAACTTTCAGTTACCATTTATCATGCACAAGATATCGGAAAATATACAAAAGTATAAAGCATTACGAAAACTTTAAAGTTTACACTGCTGCTAACTTCATTATACTTCTGAGTTGTTCAGCTCGTCTCCTTGGTTACAGCACAGCTGTCAGCTGTCGTTAGTGTCAACCGTGTCAACTGTCAGTGTCGCTGACGCAAACTGTATAACCTCTAATTTAGAATATTAAAGAAAGCACCAAGTAGGTATTTAATTATTTTGTCTTTACAATTTACATATACCCATATTGACGTCACGATTGAATGCGATTTGAAACGGTCAACGAACACGGTTCATCGCAAAAAAACAGCTTAAGGTAGGGTAGGTGTCTGCCAAAATTTGAACAGTGGCGCCTGACTTCTGAAAAACAGCTCATATTTGTTTACACTGTTGACAGACAGAGACAGAATCGTTTCAAGGTTGCAATATCTCAGGATAAAAAAAACAATAGGGTTATTGTCTTTACATATTCTGTTTTATGAATTCTATGGTGGTTTGACTGGTTTGACAGTTCACCTTCCCTCTTCTCATATGTTCGTTTTTTCTTGAAAGTTTTTGTTAATATGGCTAAATTTTATATATAAATTTATCCTAGTTGTTGTTGGACTGAATGTTAGTGCATCAATAGTCTAACTACCTTGAAGAATTTGAAAATGTAAGTATTAAAACCCTTTATTTAACTGTTTCATGTTTAATAAAGAAGCAGCATTCGATAGATATTTCTTTTATTTTAGTTTATTTATAGAAATTATTACAAAACCAGTATTTTATGGTTGATTTGTTACGGTTTTATTCAAAGTTTAATGTTAATAATGGCAAAAAGTTTATGGTCAGATGATAATTGATATTGTTATTGAAAAAAATATAGGTTAGGGTATTAAAATGGTTATTTAATTTCCCTTTTCTAAATTTTAGTCAATTTTGTTCTATAAGCTGATAGGTAACATTAGGAATCAGTTAATTACGTTATTGATTCCAAGGCATTTGGATATCCCTTTCGTAGCTGGTTTATAAAATTTACTACACCTTATACTCGACCGAGTACTCGACCTTATACCACTGTGACAATGTGACATTAGGGCTTTTCTTTTGGATAACATTTTTTAACCTGGTAGTAAAAAATTGAATTCAATTGGTCAAAAATGACCTTCAATTTGAATTAATCCAATAAGAATTGATTGGTTATAACCGCGCGTCAGCAATCGAAAAGCCATTTTGATTGATATAAACTGGTGCACAATTGAAGTGGATATTGGGAAAATATGGGCAATAGTATTTGAACCTCAATATTTTTGGAGATGATTAATCTTGATGCGGTTTTTTGTTATCGTTGGCAAAATTCATTGACTTTCGTCCACCGTAAATAGATTTTTTAAATTGTGGGTGATTTTCTTATCTACAGGGTGATTATCCAGGTCCTTACATTTATGTTAAAGATTATTGTTCTCCCAAATCCCTAAAAAAATTTTGGGATTTTTTAAGACTATCGTTATGATTTATAAGTAATTCTAAATAACGATTTGAAGTTTTTTTTTTATAGTTTTGTTGTTTTTAGAGATATCATTTTTTATAGAAAAAATGACGAATTCTTTACATTTTGCTGCTACCACAAATTTTAAAAAACATACTTTTGACCCCCTTGAAAACATTTTCAGTACGCCAATGGTAGAAAAAGATTGACCCATCTTATTCATACCGATATATCTCCTCAGACTGTGGTAGTTCCAAACTAATTTATGAATCGTGGCTTTCTCAATCACAAATTAAATTTTTTTTTTACAAAAAAATGTATCTCGATTAATAATAGAGATAACTAAAAAATTCTGAAACCGTTTCGACAATATTGTCCAAGATTCTGAAATATTCTATCAAAATTGATACTTAAAACATTATTTTCAGATGTTTGACGATGTGCCGACTATAAGAAGATTGGAAAAAAATATAAAAAGTTTTAATTAATTCTTGATTCTTGTCAATTAATTTCCCATTAAGTTATATATGTAATTTGTTTAATTTGCATTCGAAGAGGGTGTGTAGGGAGCGTTGTATATCGTAGAAAAAATTGGTAATGGCAATTGGCAATCGTATTAAAATGTTGTGACCTAAAATGTATAAAGAATTCGCCGTTTTTTCTATAAAAATTGATATCTCTAAGAATAACAAAGCTATAAAAAAAAAACCTCAAATTGGTTCTTTAGAATCACTTAATAATAAATCAAAAATCAAAAAATTAATCAAAACGATATTTTCTTAAAAAATCCCAAGTTTTTTTAGGGAGTTTGAAGAACGATAAACTTTAATATAAATGTAAGGGCCTGGATAATCACCCTGTAGATAAGAGAAACACCCACAATTTAAAAAAATCTATTTATGGTGGACGAAAGCCAATAAATTTTGCTAATGCAAACCGCATCAAGATTAATCATCTAATTCCAAAAATATTTAGGTTCCACTTCCAATATTACCCATATTTTTCCAATATCCATTTCAATTGTGCACCAGGTTAGATGAATGTTGGGGCTTAGTGTGATAATAAAGGAAATTAAATATATACCTATATTCTATATTAATAACGAAGATAAGTATACAAAAATTAGGGATTTAGTAATTGAAATAAGAAAGAAACGTTGTGGTCTTAAAAATATTGGAACAATAACCACGAGAATTACACTGAATGGCCATTTCAAGAAATAGAGTTACAGAGCAGATTTGTTGTGGATTACAATTTTTACAAGCTTTTATTTAACTTGCAATGTTTGTATGTATGCTCGTATGTATGTATGTATGTATGTATGTATGTATGTATGTATGTATGTATGTATGTATGTATGTATGTATGTATGTATGTTAGTTTGTTTGTTTAGGTCAAATCTTGCAACTGAATTTTAAAATAGTTATCCCCAACCGATTGAGCTGAAACAGAAATTTTGCATACACGTTTAGTTTGGATGACAATGCATGTTTAGCTAAGTGACGTCTCACGTCATTCTAAATACAATATGGCGGACTCCCAAAAGATGGCGGACTAGTTATTTTTTATGCACCCCCATAATATGGGTATCAATTAAAAGGGTTTGCTGAGAAGAATACGAAAAAACTAAAAAATAAAAAATAAATTAATAGTAAAAAAACATTTTTAAAAACAAGCTTTTATTTAAATGCTCTAAAAAGAAGAAAATAAACTTTAAATTAAATCAAACCCATCAATTTATTACATTATACATTACAATTTATATGATATAAAAGCTTGTCGCGAGATTTGCCTGTGTAAATAAACAAGAATACAATATTAAACTCTCGCGACAAGCTTTTATATATCATATAAATTGTATAAGGTAATAAATTGATGGGTTTGATTTAATTTAAAGTTTATTTTCTTCTTTTTAGAGCATTTAAATAAAAGCTTGTTTTTAATAATGTTTTTTTTCAATAGAAGTGAAATTATGGCATTTTCTTTTTTGAGATGATAAGTTTGATATTATTCAAAACGGTTTACAACAATTGAAAGTTTAATAGTAATAGAAATAGATTTACCATTTGTGCTGTTTTTTTATCAGTTTGTAAAGTTTTTACACTGTCAATAATTATCTTCTCAGTTTGTTAAAACATTTAATCATCAATCACCATTATGCAGACACTACAATTGTTATATCCAAAAATGTACAATCGACAGAACAATAATAATTATGTAGCTTTTGAAATTCTTGAGGGCATGGGGTGAAGACGTGAAATCAGAAAATATTTTTTTATTTCAAACTGGTGAGATTTACAATAAGTTTTCAAGACAAATGAAAGTAAGTAGTAAAATACATGTTGCTTTGTAAAACAATTTTAATTTTTAAAAAGTTTTCATCTGTTTAAGAGTTCTGACTGAAAAATCAACAGGGGTTGTTTATTTAGCTTATTTAAAAAGTAAGTAGCAAAATAAAAATACAATGAAAGGAAGAACCTACCATAAGTACAAAGTCCTGCCTAATTTCATTCTGCTAACTTTAGTCACTTTCGAGAAAAAAAATAAAATCACTTTTTAGTGCCACCCTTTGAGGAGGTCTAGCGGCTCAAGGAGGCCGTTTTCGACCTTACTGTACATAAAGGACTATACTTAACTTATTTTTTGATGAGGAATCTACCCTTAAGAGGTTTTCACGTTATTTCGGGACACCCTGCATATCAAATTCAATAGGCTTTAATATTTCCCAATAATTTTCCTGAAAATTTGGGTGTAAATATATTTAAGCTTCGATTTAACGATTTACCTCGTCATTTACCTACAAACAAAAGAATTTAGATTTTACATTACATTTACTTATAGGAGGTGTGTACCTATAGTTATTTTGGTGATTTTTTTGACAATAATAATTGAAAGAACCTGAAAATTGGATAGGCAGATTTCTTGTGAGAAAATACCGCACTCCGCTCTAATAAGTGTCCTAAACATAAATGATATATAAGTTTTCGTTTTCTACTTATATTTAGATTAGGAATTACTTCCTGAGGATAAAATTAACAGGCATTCTCGAGGGCATTCTCTATTATGTGATTCAGAATGTCCTAAAAACGAGCCTAAAAATCATTGAAGACGAGTTAGTCAATAAATTAGTGGAAAAGTTTCCATTGATTTTTTTAGTTGAAGTGTTAAAAATGTGATATATTCATTTATTAATTTGACTGAAGACCCTTTCAGTAGCGTAGATTACATGCTTAATGTCAACCCTATTGTTGGCTTTTATTGTTGCTCAAAGTATAACTTTCCAATATGCGATGTGCTGACGTGCTTCAATATTATGTCCTTCAGTAGAACCAATATTATAAAAACTCATTGGATTAAAAGCAATAGCAAAAATAAAAAGTCACGAACTTTTAGATTAACCTCGTGATTAACAACCTTTGATCTGATAGATCATGAATCATGAATCAAAATGTTTTTAGCGAAATTAAATTTATGCAATGTAGCTTATGTTAATTCAGTGAAAGAAAATAATGTGTAACCGTTAACAGCGACCAAATGACAATTTAACAGAACAGCGGCGTCCTCTGAAAGCGGGGTTGTTCTAGGAGTGCGTAGTTAAGATAAAATTATTAATTACACCAAAATTCTAAAGTGCGGGTTTTTTGCAACACTGAGTGTTGCGAAAATCGCCAAAAAAAGTGCGCCGACGAAATGCGCTGAGAAATTAAACCTGCATTTTTAAACCAATTCGTTTTCCAAAGGTTTAAAATTGAAGATATTTTGGACCGGAAGAACGGGTCAGGAGAAAAATATAGGGTGATTTTATCTTAAGACCTTACCGTATCTATTATTAAGAGCGGCTGTCTATAAAAAAATAGAAAATATATTTGGACGGATTTATACATTTTATAATTGACGAAAATGTGTTCAAAGAGTATCAGTTCATCTGTCTGTTTGTAAAGGTGTGCAATGTTACCAAGATCAATTTTATATATAATGTAAAAGTGGTCAATATATGGGAGTGACGGGGTCGGTAAACATAAATTTAAAAAACTTAAAAACCGATAACGACGCAAGTTTCATATTATAAATCAAAAATCCTTTGTCAGTACATTTTTTTTATAAAATAATCTGTATTTATAAATATTTATATTTGCTTGGTGCGTGCGCATGCCAACTCGTTTTAAAGTAAATCTTATTAGGAAGTAAAGTGGTATTTTATATTAGACATTTTTTCAAATTGCTTTATTAAACTGCAAAATTAGAAATACATTTGGGAGTGTTCATACTGTTCATGTCTCTATGTAACTAATTCTGTACCTACTAGTTTGGTAATTTAGCCGGATGGCGCTTATTTACCGGGAAAACAATAGCCCGTCATCAATTAGTTACTTACGACGAGTATATTAGTGAACGCTTACATTACTTTATAAGGCACAGTAAATGCTTTTCTGTCCACTCACATCAGATATGACCAGTCAGTTCGTTGCCTAGTTAATATTAAATATTCCAGTCAGAAGCCTATGTGTACATACATAGCATCACATATTTTTTATACAGGAAATGATTTTTTTAACAATCGACACACACCTGCAAGGATATAACATTATTTTATTAATTTATTTCCGATCAGCCTTAATCGCCGATATTTACGTTAATTTATTTTAAAAAATTGTAAAGGCCTAAGCCCTAAGCTCTTTTCATTTCAGTGCTATACACCTGTCGTTTAATCTATAGGGTCTACTACTAATATAATGAACCATAATGTACCGTTTTTGTCTATTTTAAATACTTAGTGTACCTCATCTCGGTTCTTAAAAACCGCTACAAATATGTTACTTTTAAGCCCGAAATATGAAGCGCCTACTGACCTACTTAGACGGGTGTATAAGCCTACCAAATTGACATCTTTTGGAAACGATTAAAACGAATTTACCTCTTACCTCTAGTCTAGTTCATGTCAACTTGGTTGACAAAACGTAATTTCAATGTTTTTGGTATGAAATGGAAACTACCTGCTAGAGAATATACCTGGGGGCCAAATATTAATACTTACTGAGATACAGGGTGTTAAAGTTATAAAAATAGCTCAGTAGGTAATGTTGTTATATTTCAGTTATTTTTTCACTCATAAACAAAGTCAGTACAATTAGGTCTTTCGACATGAGAAAATCGAATATGCTATCATTTTTTGTGTATCGCATAGAGGGCGCTCCGTAAGCTATCTTGGTTTAACAGAATCAGTCATTACTTTTTTTTTACTTCGTTCATTTATAATCTCATTGCAAATTTTTTATTTAATCATTATTTTTAAACAAAAAAGGGATACTTGTTTTATCTTCATAAAATGCACCCCTAACGAGATATTTACATTTTAGAAAATTCTGCGCACTCATAATTTTAAACAAAACAATTAATTACCTACTAAGTATATAAGTGCTAGAAATGTTTAAATGTGCTATGGAAATAAATGAAATATGCAGCCATATTATTAGATGTATTAATATTTTCCGCTATAGAATCTGCAGGTAAAATATTACCCATTCTCGAGCCCATTCCTTATGAATCACCCTGTATAAGTGCGCAAAATAGGTATAAATAGGAGTTAGAAATATGCCCTGTAAAGCAATCTTGTAGTCACGTGACATGGTATGGTAGCTCGTAGTAGTATTAGAGAGCAATCTCCGTGAAAATAGCTATGAAATAGACTACCATCGTGTTATACTGAAGTAAAAATACAAAAATATATAAAAACTACCGCATTGGTCACAATTCACAAAATCTGGGATCAAATAGGTTTGGTGTAGAACGGTGAAAAATTTCTGATTAATTCGAAAATGTTTTTATGTGGTAAGAGTTCACTTACAAAAAAAAAAATAGGACTTGAAGAAAGTGAGAAGTATACCTCTTACCACATAAAAACATTTTCGAATTAATCAGAAATTTTTCACCGTTCTACACCAAACCTATTTGATCCCAGATTTTGTGAATTGTGACCAATGCGGTAGTTTTTATATATTTTTGTATTTTTACTTCAGTATAACACGATGGTAGTCTATTTCATAGCTATTTTCACGGAGATTGCTCTCTAATACTACTACGAGCTACCATACCATGTCACGTGACTACAAGATTGCTTTACAGGGCATATTTCTAACTCCTATTTATACCTATTTTGCGCACTTATACAGGGTGATTCATAAGGAATGGGCTCGAGAATGGGTAATATTTTACCTGCAGATTCTATAGCGGAAAATATTAATACATCTAATAATATGGCTGCATATTTCATTTATTTCCATAGCACATTTAAACATTTCTAGCACTTACTTAGTAGGTAATTAATTGTTTTGTTTAAAATTATGAGTGCACAGAATTTTCTAAAATGTAAATATCTCGTTAGGGGTGCATTTTATGAAGATAAAACAAGTATCCCTTTTTTGTTTAAAAATAATGATTAAATAAAAAATTTGCAATGAGATTATAAATGAACGAAGTAAAAAAAAAGTAATGACAGATTCTGTTAAACCAAGATAGCTTACGGAGCGCCCTCTATGCGATACACAAAAAATGATAGCATATTCGATTTTCTCATGTCGAAAGACCTAATTGTACTGACTTTGTTTATGAGTGAAAAAATAACTGAAATATAACAACATTACCTACTGAGCTATTTTTATAACTTTAACACCCTGTATCTCAGTAAGTATTAATATTTGGCCCCCAGTTATTAAGCAAAAAATTAATATTTTCCGCTATATATAGAATCTGTAGGTAAAGTATTACCCATTCCTTATGAATCACCCTGTATTAATACATAATTACTTGGATTGGTAAGTATTAAGAAATACATATTAATTTTTGTGAAAATTTTCCGGAAAGTTGTATAGTAACTTTTGTGCACGGAACAAGAGGATAATAAACGCCTTTTAACTAAATTATAACGGAGACAATTTTCTTATGATATATATACAGGGTGTCCAGTCCAGTGTTCCCTCGGAAAAGTGTGCAAAAAAGGCTTACTTTATAAAAAAACTTTCTTAACAAAACTCAATGTTTCATCTCTAGTACAACAAAAAATTATTTTTAATTATACAAGGTGTCACAAAAACGAGTTACACGAGAAAGTACAGGGTTATTGGTTATAAATGGAACCCCCTTCTTAACTTCGGTATTTTTTGAGATAAGAAAAAAATTTTAAACAAAAGTTTTAGGGCATTCTATAAATTTACTTGCTACCATGTTCATTAGTATACAGGGTGCCTCATAAAAGTCGGACAAACCAAATTTATGTTATTTTTGAATATTATGAAATATGTATATTTTTGAATATTATGAAAGCCCTCGTTTTCCTGATTTCAAAAATGTATAATATGTTGACATTTACTGTGGCCATTTTCGATACACAGCGGCTTCTATTTACATAAAAAACGAATGAAAAACAGTATGCCATGATTTTCAAAAACAAAAGGTTGGTATAGAAAATGTATTGATGAAAATTGGGGACATGTTGAAAATTTATTACAATAATTTTTTTATCTATATTTATGTATAGAATTTTGTTGCTCATACAAATTTCATACTGTTTTTGTTTATTGCAAAACTGAAATATTGATCTAACCAATAATAATTATGCATAGATATAATAGTAAACGTCAACATATTATACATTTCTGAAAACGAGGACTTTCATACTATGCAAAAATACACGGGGTGTTCCATTATAAAACATAAGATTGCTTTGTACCGATTTTATGAGGCACCCTGTACCTATAATTTTTTTAAATGGCACACCCTGTGTGGCGACTATACGATGTCTCGATTTATTATTTTTTCTAAAAATGTAGGATGTTATTTGATAATGATGTATTTACTGAAAAACATTTTTGAAATAAATTATTATTATACCTGGTGTCCAAAATATTTGTTTACATTTCTTGATATTTAATTATATTTTTCTCAATTTTTTTAAATAGAATACTTATAATTTTTTTACATGAATGAATAAAGTATACAATTCCCCACATTTTAATATCATACACATTATTTTTATTTTAAACGGTTTTTGAGATAAGGTGCTTTTTATTTTAGCATTAAAATCTAGTATGGCTTTGGAGATATGGCAATCAAAAAAACGTCTGTAAATTGACAAAAAAAAAAAACAGGAAAAAAAATCATAACTTGACAACGCTGCATCCGATTGGCAAAATATTTTAGGGTGTAATACCCTTGGAGGCTTAACTGACGCCAAAGGAATCCAGGATGTTCCATTTAATTATAGTAGGTATCTTGTGTAACTCGTTTTTGTGACACCTCGTATAATTAAAAATAATTTTATGTTGTAGTAGTAGAGATGAAACAACGACAGTTATATTAAGAAAGTTTTTTTGTAAAGTTAACCGTTTTTGCACAATCTTCCTATATAGGGAACACTAACTGGACACCCTGTATAAGCAACAACTTTTTCCCCCATCCACTTGTTAACGTGAAAATACCTCTATTATCCTACTAATTTGTGCATCTGCAGAATGACTTCTTTATTACATTCACTTTATAACATACTTAGTTTTTTCTTAATTATGGCGAAGGTGCTGGTGTTACCTAAAAATGTATTGATCCATTATAATACAATTTTGTTTTTTATATATTAATTTAAATTGTTGTTTTCTGATTTTTCTTAAAATCAGCTTGGTGACGGATAGCATTATTTCACCCACGTGTCCTAGGTATAAGTAAGATAAGTGAATCTGTTCCCATCACCACATTTCAAAAAAAAATGGAAGGCGTAAAACAGTGGGTTCCGTGAATATAAGCACGTTAAAGATGCCAGTGCGCTAAAGTGAGGGTTCGGCAACATTTGGAGGTTAGGGTTAGGGGTGCCGTTAAACACCGATGAGTATTATTTCCTGGCTTCAGTGTTTGAGCATTTAATCACAAAAACACAGCATTTAATCACAAAAAATAATAAAATTTTGTGAACGAATTTTAAATAATGGAAACATCTCTGAAAACGGAAGTGCCTGTTCCCTAAGTAACTGATTCTAAAAAATCCAGAAAAATGTTGGCCTACAAATTTGTTGCCGGTTGTAGAAAGAATTACTGAAGTTATGGGGTTAAAGAATATGTTTTGGCTTGGATGAAAAACTAGTCTTATCTGACACTTGGAGTAGTTTTCCACACACACCAAAACACTTTTGCACACACTCGACGCGCGTTTCGCCAACCAAGTTGGCATCATCGGGAGATGATTAAAACTAAGCTTAACCTAACAATGGGACCTATTTATACCTAAAAATGCGTTACGCTTCGACGAACAATTACCGCGATAGTAACAAAAAAGGCGGGTAAAATATTTAGCTTCGTTGAAGCGTTAACGCTTGACTAACATGAAAAGCGGGCTATTTGGAATGGGCCCTCTGTCACTATTCATACTATGTTTACATTTGTTAATTTCCAAGCTTTCGAATGCATCTAGTTGTCTAGAGTTTGTTACATTTCTAATCAACCTTAAATTATTAATATCTATTTTATGATTGTTATCAAAAGCATGTTGGGCAACGCTAGACTTCTCTATTCTTCCGTATTTTAGATGAGCCATATGCTCCTTAAATCTCGTGTGAATAGAGCGTCTTGTTTGTCCAACATACTTTTGGTTGCAGTCCTTACAGCTAATTTCGTAAATCCCCGACCTTTCGTTCATTCCAATTTTATCCTTAGGGTTGCCTAAAAGTTGTTGTAGTTTATTTCCTGATCGATGAACTACCGTCATATCAATGTTGTTAGGTTAAGCTTAGTTTTAATCATCTCCCGATGATGCCAACTTGGTTGGCGAAACGCGCGTCGAGTGTGTGCAAAAGTGTTTTGGTGTGTGTGGAAAACTACTCCAAGTGTAAGTTCTACACCAAAGGTTCCAACCCCTCTTCAGGAATAGTCTTATCTGAAAAAATTTAAAGTGAATATGGTGTCCCTCAAGGTAGTGTGTTGGATTCTCTCTTGTTTATAGTTTATATAAATGACATATGCATTAAAGAATTCATTTGTAAATCTCTTTGCCGATCAGTTTTAGGCATCAGTAATTTTCAGGGAGTGGTAGAAGTATTGCAATACTTGACAATAAACTTTTGTATAAAAATGATTAATATAAAAATTGGCTTTGTTAATGAAATAAGTATACACATGCGTGTAGAAACCATGGAAATTACCGTATAAAAAAAATTTGATGGAAAACCGAAAAATCCTGCATCTCCTTATAGTCCAAGCAATGGGTACTAAAAGCGAGGTTCTATTCGCAAAAGGTCGGAAGGAAATGAAATTTGGTGGGATGGTAGACATAGGTCCCCTGATAGTACACCTCAGTTTGCGACCTCGGGGGGTTGCCGCTCGAGGGGTGGGGGGATGAAAACTCTGCGTCGCGACGCATTTCGGGAAATAGCGCCGTTGTGGTAAGTGCTATCGAAAAAAAGTTCAAATGAAACATGTAGAGAATAAAATTGTGCACAATTTTGGTGTTTACATTTTTCGTCTGCGACCAATAGTTTTTGCTCTACGGCGCGCCAAAGTTGGGGGTTGATTTGCAATTTTCAACAAAATCAGAATTTCATCGCGGATTAAGACGAATATCGCTATCAAACAATTCTGTAATATTTTTTTTCTGAAAGGGTAATGTTTTCTGAGTCTGCAGATGCCTGATTTGATACATTTGGTCGTGTATAATAAAATATATGATTTTTTGAAGCAAGCGCGCCACTACATACTCCGATAGGGACATTTTTTAATTGTCATTATCTACAATCAATATTTCCTTATTTGTTGACCTAGGCGCCAAATTTATTATTTTTGTGCATTAGTGGTCATGAATATCCTGATTGGGGTATAACATACGAGCCCCTTGTTCGGCCACAACTTACTATTTATTATGATTCGATGTTCTGTTAATCTGTACAACAAGTACGAAATCTGCTGAAAGAAGCCGCCGCTCGAAGCAGCACTGCAGCACTAATGTACTCTTCGATGAATCCATGATTCCAACTGTGTCGCAAGAAAAATTTTTATCGACAGCTTTAACAAAAGGCGTCCCATCGCAATGCTGCAGACAAACTTGGAACCACATAATTACACGGTTAAGCAAGCGGTCGAAGACACGGATTCATTAATTGTGCAGACTGCCATCAAACTTACTCCCTCTTTTTCCTCAGTATTCGTAATTGGAGAAGACGTAGATTTGCTTGTGTTGTTGACTGCTAAAGCCAGAGAGATCCCGAATGTTTATTTGTGCAAGCCGGGTAAAGGGAACAAGGAGGATGTGTTCTATCCGCCCTGAGGCGGATAGAACACATCCTCCTTGTTGGCAAATGTTTGCAATATAAATGCTATTAAAAGTATCTTATTTGTGCATGCCTTCAATGGATGTGACACTACATCGGCGTTGTTCAATCAAGGCAAGATTCGATTCCTCAAAACTTTAGTAAAAAAACCCAATATTAACAGACGCGATTCAGGTATTTGACGACCCTAATGCAGAATTAACGGAAGTCGTTGCCGCTGGCGAACTGTTTATGTTGAGGCAGTACGGTGCAGGAAGCGAACATCGTAAGTTGAAGTCTCTGCGGTATACGAACTTTGTACGGGCCCGTCTCCAAAAATTCATTCAATCTCGCGGCGCTGCCACCAACATCCGATGCGTACCATCATCATTCATTACGTACTTATGGTCAAGTACAGAGCTGGCGGGGAGTTTAGGAACCCCCAGAAGATCATGGATGGCGAAGAAACAACCACAGGACTGGATGCAATACGAATCGCAAAGGAACCAGCTCCAGAGGTTTTACTTAAGAGCATCTCGTGCAGATGCCAGAAAGGTTGTGGACCAGCTTGTGGTTGCCGTAAAGCAGGATTAAAATGTTCGGTTCTGTGTGTTTACACTGTACTGGGACGTCCTGCGAAACATTCCCGATTAGATTGGGTTACACGACGACGATGCAGAAGATGCCGAAAACGTTCCCGATCAGATACAGGACGATGAGGACCAAACAGACAACACCGAGTTAGCCGATTGTGGCTCGGAATTGATGTCTGAGGATGATGACAACGAAGGCAAATCAGTTTTACAACGTCGCAAGCGCCTCAAAGTGAAATAGACCCCTATATCGACCGTGGATTAGGCCTCTTGGGGATACCACATTAAAAAAAACGCACCGATCAACTCTACCTCAAGGGTGGTGTGAAAAATTTCCTTGAATCATGTATGCACAAAAATAATAAATTTGGTGCCTAGGTCAACAATAATAAGGAAATATTGACCGTAGATAATGATAATTAAAAAATACCCATATCGGAGTATGTTTATATGACTGATGGTCGAGATGGTAGTGTACCTCTCACCCAAAAGTCCCGGGTTAGAATCCCGGTCGTGGCAATGGAAAATACTGTGAGAGGGATTTTTCCATTATACACGGATATTGGATGTGTGTCCCTTGTCTTTAAATGTGTAGCCCCCTCCAGCACAAGGCTCTTCTAGAACCTTCTGGGATAAAGGGGGTCGTAATTACATGTGGTGTTATTTATTTATTTATGTAGGGGCGCGCTTCAAAAAATCATATATTTTATTATACACGACCAAATGTATCAAATCGCGCATCTGCAGTCTCAGAAAACATTACTCTTTCAGAAAAAAAATATTACAGAATTGTTTGATAGCGATTTTCGTCTTAATTCGCGATGAAATTCTGATTTTGTTGAAAATTGCAAATCAACCCCCAACTTTGGCGCGCCGTAGAGTGAAAACTATTGGTCGCAGACGAAAAATGTAAACACCAAAATTGTGCACAATTTTATTATCTACATGATTCATTTGAACTTTTTTTCGATAGCACTTACCACAACGGCGCTATTTCCCGAAAAGCGTCGCGACGCAGAGTTTTCATCCCCCCACCCCTCGAGCGGCAATCCCCCGAGGTCGCAAACTGAGGTGTACTATCAGGGGACCTATGTCTACCATCCCACCAAATTTCATTTCTTTCCGACCTTTTGCGAATAGAAAACCCCCATTGCTTGGACTATTAAATAATGAGGATAAATTAGTGAATTTCGAATGAAAAGATGTCGAAAGATAAGCCTACAATGATTGGATTTATGGTTGTCATTAAGGAGGGTTTTTATTCTCATAGAAAAAACATGCATCATTATAGCCGCCTCGTATTTAGATGATATTTGAAATGAATCAAAAATATTAAAATTCATTCACTTATTAAAAAGTTATGATATATCCAAACTATTGGAAAATTTGAGGCGCAGTACTTTTTGCGTCGTATTTATAAGAATCTTCCGTTTTTTGCAAAGTTCTCTTTTCATATTGAAAATGTTTTTTTCCCATTCCAAGAATGCGTACAGTGTTATCATTTTGTTTGGTACACATTTTAATCAGAATTTGTGAGTTTATTGTAGAAATTAGAAAAAAATGTTTTATACAAAAATTGCAGGATATTACTTAAGTTTTATTTGGCAGTGCATAATAAAAAAAAGAATGTCGATTTTTTCAGATATGGATGTTTTTTAAATGGAACACCCTATATGTTTTTACCCAGTTAGATTTGGTTTTTTTTTCTGATTACACTGACAGCATAGGTACTTGATAGATGATGATGATGATGATGATTCAGGATGTTTTGAATTATTAATAAAAAACAAAAATATTGTAGGTACTACTAGAGTTTAAATTTTTTGCGTTAGCAAAGAGGGCCGTGAATGAAAAAAAATCTTTTTGTTTTTGATTAATATTTACTAATTCAAAACATCCTGAATAAAACTATCAAATATGCTATATCAGTGTAATAAGGAAACAAAACCAAATCTAACTGAATAAAAACATATAGGGTGTTCCATTAAAAAAAATATAGGTATTCATATCTGAAAAAATCGACATTTGTTTTTTTATTATCTACTGCCAAATAAAAAAATTGAATAAATACCCTGCAATTTTTGTATAAAACATTTTTTTCTAATTTCTAAAATAAATTCACAAATTCTGATTAGAATGTGTACCAAACAAAATAATACAAAGCAAATTGTACTCAAGGTAATTATACTAAATTTAAAAAGGCTCTTAAAGATTCCTAAAAGTCTCTCAATATACCTACCAATTTTTAATAAATTCCATTATTTTACTTTAATAATTATGACGGTCATACGATGAAAATTATAGATATTTTTGTTTTACGTTGTGCAGACGTTGAATTCAAAAGTATTTATGTAAGGGCTACCAATGGTTGCAAAGAAAAAATGAAGTTTGTACTTCCGGTCGTATAGAACTTCAGTGTCTTGTCTTGAGGTGAGTTTTTAAATATAAATTAATTAAATAACTTTTTGAATTATTTAAAAACTGTAAATATGGCAGAGCGCTACTTATTTTTATTTTCACACGGTATAACATGTAGATATATAACAATGTACAATATATTTCTATGAGAAATTTGTATAACTGAAATCGTTATGCTGTGACCTGCAGTCATTAAAATTTGTGTGCTAATAATATTAGCTACAACGGAGCCAGAAATAAAACGTATTGCCTCAATTTCAAGGTAGCCTCATAAATATTAAAACTATTTATTTATTATTTATGATGGGTTTATATAAAAAATTAAATAAATAAGAGATATCTTATCAACGATTCTAAACAACATGCATCACAGCATTTAAGTGTTCCTCTGCTCTTGACCGTAATAAAGGTGCCATAACTATCAATAATTTCTCTTGTCGCGAAGACAAAACACGCAAAAACATCATAAAATTGCACAAATATGGGGTTAGAATTCTAACGATTGGGGTGAATTCGTCTTCACGCATGCGCGCTTCCAATGCCGACTCTGCGACTTTGCTATAATCTACATACTATAACACTATAGTCTTGCGTATGTGGTAGAATGCACAATTACTATACGGAATAAAGCAATAGTTCGTACGTCGCGTAAGATATATTAAACCCCCACGAAGTTAGGATCGAAAATAGCTCACGTAAATTTACACAGATACAAGGTTTATGCGAAATCGTCATGGGAAAAATGTAAAATTTGTGGACAGTGACAGTGTTAACTGAGGTGATTTATTGTGTTGTTTTTTTTTGTTTTTAATATATGTTTAAGTATGGTTTAGTGGTACAATGATGGTAGAAAAAGTGGAAGGATTTCTAATGTATCGAAAACCGGTATACAGGATTTTTCAGTATTTGGAAACGTAAGTGTTACATTTGTTTTTTTATGCAAAATTTTCTCCGACACCGAAACAATGTTTCGAACAAACATTTTTTAATACGTCCAGAGTTTTGTTGTTATTTCATTGTTGGTAAAGTTTGCGCATCTTATAAATAACATATTCGTTAACAATCTACGATAACGACTCTTTGGTTATCTGCATAGTGAAAAGAGAAAAATTATCCGTGAGATTAAAAGGCCATAATTAAAATTAAATTATATGTATTATCATTTTATGAGCTTTGTCGCATGTTTTATTTTATTTTAAGAAACTTATATATTTTTTCTTATAATATTTCCGTATTTTCTTAATTAATATAATTGGGACTCCGCGTTGACTAGTTGTAGCAAATTTGTAAATGTAAAATAAGTATATTTAGATGTCAAGGGCCAAGTGTAAAGTCTTAAGACATGCATGCATAATTAAAGTGGGGCAGTTTTATTTATTTCCAGGACAAACCTGGAGAAAATTAGTTTACTTTTTTTGTGACGTCTGGAAAATTAACAATATTTAATTTTTATTTAGCTAGAGCGATAATCATGCAAAATTGGTTGTGCTCGTTTAAAAGTCGCATAAAACAGTGGATAATGGGATTATTATGGAAATCATTTGGAAATGCGGAAATCTTATGCTACATTTAGTTACGGAAATTTTGGCTATGGTTTGGGTTTCAAAAGATTTAATAATACCTATTATATAAGGTTTTGTGATTGTGAATCGTAATTCATAAAAAACTATTTGGAAAAATGTTCAAGAAAAATGTATTAATCTTGTGTTTTGTTATTCCATAATGGCTATCTCCTATATTCCAGAAGCTGGTGCCAAAAATTTATTTTTGGTTGTATGAAGCATCTAGATTAATGCAACCCCCTGTAAATGTTTACATATTTCGGATCAGTGCATAATTTAGAGTATCCGGAAGAATTTGAGAACTGATATTGTATGATTAAACTCTTTAAAAATTTTAAAGATATAAGTATGACGTTACTTTGTTCAACTTTGTTTTCCCTTGGCTCTTTCACAGAACGAATTTTGGAATTTCAAAGCTTCTCTATGTACCTAAATCTATTCATTTATTTGCACGTTCACTAGGTACATCAAACTCTTATTTTTTTTTAAGTGAGATACCATGAAGATTTATGTAAAATCCATCCTGCCAACCTACAACTAAGTATAATCACAAAACCTTACAAACAGTTGCCTTATGGAAATAGATTCTATGACTAAATTAGAGCCATTATATAGGCAATAAACAGATAACATTTTTATAAACCTGCTGAGTTTATTTCGTATTTAATCATACACAGTTGATAATAAACGAATATATATATAAGACAAATATATTCCAGAATTACATGATTGTAATCTGAATTTAATGTGTTATATACAGGGTGTCCCACTTATCGTGCTCACCATAGGCATCTTGGAAACGGTAAGAGGTATAAGATAGGTTAAATGACGCAAATGTCAAGTTTATCAAAGCTTACTATTATGTGCAAAAATATTGTAGTAAAATCAATTCGTTTTTTTCTGTAAGCAAAAATTTTCCTCCGTAATTTTTGTGATATAAAACAAAAACCCTCAAAACAAATTTTGATTTATTGATTAAAAACTTATTAGGTGCCTACGTATCATTCAAATAATATTAGGCTTTTAAAAAACTAAGAAATTAAGAATTTTTTTAATTTTCAAGTAGGCCATGTAAAAAATTGTTTCAAATAGATATCTGTCAAAGTTTTGTTTTTGTTGTAATAATTTATCTCGTGGACGCTTTGAAAAACGCGAGGAAAAACGATGTTGATATTTGTTCGGTGCATTTCTTGAATTTCGTAAATTCCTTGTGTAGCAGGCAGCTATATCATATCGGTCTTCGTTATTAAAAATTATTCATTTTTTATTCAAATGTACAGAACTAACCACAAAGATGAATTATTACAACAAAAACCTCAACAAAAACCGAGACAAAAACAAAACTTTGACATATATCTATCTATTTTAAACAATTTTTTACATGGCCTACTTGAAAATTAAAGTTTTTTAAAATATTATTTGAATGATACCTACGTAGGCACTAAATAAGTTTTTAATCAACAAATCAAAATATGTTTTGAGTGTTTTTTGTTTTATTACCTATACAGGGTGTCCCTAAACTACGTTCGGAAAATTCAGGAGGTGATTGCATGAGCGAAAATATAAAAAAAAGTGCCTATGGACATGGGTCTGCAAATGGCTCCTAAAGGAGCTACGCCCCCCTGAAGTTGGCGCCCCAAATGTGTTTTCCTTTAAATAACGCAGGAACTCTGAGCTACTAACATAAAATTTGTCATGCTATCTAACGATTGTAAGGATTATGAATCTGCATTATCAACAATAGAAAATATTAACCAGGGGCGTACTAAACTGGAGGGGCTCCTATATTTTTCCCACCAATTTTTTAATAAATGGTGAACATTTTGAACGCCTCCTTTAATAATTAATTATTTAGGTTTGTTTTATTTATTTGTTGCTTTAATCAATTAAATAAATGATATTCTCCCTATTCATAACATGCTTTTTAATAAAATGTTATCAAAGCGTTAAATACAATCATTTGTAATGTCTCGGGGGAAGCCTAGCTAAAAATTTACTTTCACATAGTTGGACACCGTTTTACATAATCCCATTTTTCTCGAGAACGGTGCGCCCTACCGCTCCCAAACAGGATATATTCTTATGTGAAATTGTGAAATTGTTCAGGAAATTCATATCCGATATCAATAATGCAAGAAAATAACAAACAAACAAATTGGTGAAAAAAATATAGGAGCCCCCTCCAGTTTAGTACGCCCCGGGTTATTTATTTTTTATTTTATTTTATTTTTTTGTTGGCATTAGGTCATAGACCATACAGCCAGTCACAAGGCGATGCATATTATTACAAAATTATTACAAAAAAAATTCAAAAACAGAAACCCCTGGTTATTATTTTCTATTGTTGATAATGTAGATTCATAACTTTTACTAATATTAGATAACATGCCAAATTTGATGTTGGTAGCTCAAAGAGTTCCTGACAGGTGTTTAAAAGAAACTTATTTGGGGCGCCAACTTCAGGGTGACGTAGCTCCCTTAGGAGCCATTTGCGGACCCATGTCCATAGGAACTTTTCTTCATATTTTCGTGCATACAATCACCTCCCTTCCGAACGCTGTATAAAAGAATTGCGGGTTGTACCGTATCATAACTTAAAATGATTGCAAGAATGCAGTTGGTTGCAGCAATTCTGGTAATTAAAGGAAGTATGGGGCGTTTTGTCATTTAAATTGTAAGCAGTGGTATGCCACTATAAATCTGGAATAAAAAAGTTACCCACGGAAGGAGATAGATAATGGTTACCCTGTGTGCAAAATTTTCTATTTATGGAAATAAATTCTATATCCATTTCGTTTCCTTATTTTCAAAACGTGACTAGGGGAATATTTGGCCCTTATTAAAATTATCTGATAAGCTTTAGTCGTTCTTTAATTTTGTTACATAACTGTATGTGCCTTCCTCTTCACATAAATTTAACATTTATCACTATATATACTATCGACTTATTCTTAATGTACTGAAAAGATGCAGTCTATTTTAATCGTCTCCGTTAATTTAATTAGGGTTACTTTTTGAAAATGTGTTTGCAGCTGGAAAGCACCTGTTGTACTTAATTTACATTTATATTTATGTAAGTATCTTTTTAAATAGTTACAGTTACAAGAAATTTACACGAGGGTGGCCCGCCTGCGAGTAACAACGAATTTTGTACATCTGCCTCTGAGACAATGATTCATTTTAAAATTAAGCAGAGATAATCTTTATGTATAAATTATTTGTTGTGAACGTACATGGAGAAATATATTTTATTAGTCTTTCAGCTGTTGTAAAATAAAAAACCTGGGGTGTCTAACTTTAAAATAGGGTACACCACTGTATTGAATAGTAAGCCGCAGCCAACCTCCGTATTAGTTTATTAAATTAGTAAGGTTTCTGGGTAAATCCACGTTATGAATTGCATTATAATACATTAAGTAATCTGGATTATGGTATAGATAATACGGGCCACTACTTTACCAGGGGGTAGGTATTTTAGTCTATGGTTTCATTTGATTATCAGATTTTCTATGACTCTATGAATAATACATATTTAGGATTTAATTTTTACTAAATACAAATTAATGGAATTATCCGATCATGAATGAATTTTATTTCAATCGTAGTTGTAAAATATAATGGCTAGAGTATAATAAATTGCAGCGAATATTTATGTAACTTTCATTTTTCCTGGGCTTGGTTTGTATGACAATTTTTTTCGTTTTTTTAAATTAGCAGCCTCTAGTTTGTTCTTGACATTTTTGAAATACCTATCCATTCTTTTTGTCATTTCTAATGTGCCTAAATAGGCAATAAATATATCTTGCTGAATTCAGGCTGACAATGTAAATTATTTCCCGCGGGGAGAATAACACTGTGATACGTTCGTTTTTTGCTCGAGATAATCTTAAAAGAAAAACTACCCCCTAAAATAAACACCTAACCTCCTGCCTGCCTACCTATAAACTTTGCGTCGTCGAGTCAACTTCGAATAGTTTCATTGTTAGTTGGTAATTAACTCTAGTTTCAAAGTAAATTACACTTAATTGAGGAGGGTTATAAAGGGCGCCAATTGTCGTATGACATATGCACATATAGTTTTATTGTTTGTTGTACCGTGTGACTTTGGCTATTTGGGAATTTATTTTCCAATCGAATTACGTAATATATTCAGAATTCTTTGTACCATTGTGACTACTATTGCCGGATGAGCTTTTTTAATTAGTTAAATGACATATTGTCTGCCTTGTGACAATGACACTAACATTATTAATGGTATAATATGTTGTAAGTTTTTTAAAATACCTAGTATTTATAATTCCACAACGTAAGTCAAAATAGACGAAACATATGTTTTATTTTCTAATTCGTTTATTTTTAACACTATGCTGTCAAAGGTTGAAAAATGCTATTTTTATAGTGCACAGAAGCAGAGGTGAGTTCTGGGAAAAAAGTAGATTTAGCCAACTTCCTTAAAACGTCCACAGAAAAAATCAAATGTATGATTTATTTTGTAGTTGTTTTGCTTTAAAAATAGAAATTTGTATCTCCGCTATTATAGACAGTACAGTCGGAATTTTTATTATAATTAGGACAACATAATTATACAGGAAAATCAAGTATCATTATTTCTTTTTACACATACTATAGGTACTTATTTTATGTGTCAAGTTTTGAACCTTTTCTGATAGATAATCACGTATTATTAATCCAATAATAAGTTACTCATATAATATGATTTAATATTAATCTGTGTAGGTAAACTTAATGGATCTCGGTTGCCACGTATAATTTAATGCTTATAGGAATTTCGTTGGCTCTTAATTGATTATTCAAGTTCCTGCTATCTTAAGAAGCAGGAAATCTGTCAACGCGTTTAATATTTGTTTAAAATGTTAATAAAAATAGTAAATTTTTCATATTAATTGCATGTTTTCAATATTCATGGACAGAACCAGATACTTGGTCAGATAACTTGACCCCAATTATAATAAATGATTAAAAGGTGGTATGTAGTGACAGTAAACCCATTTTGCAGTATTTTGAACCATAATGTCTATTATTCAAAATACATTAGTTTTTGAGATACTTTTTACAATTTACAATTTTTATTTTCTTTCTTCATGTCATAAAAGTTAATTTCCAAAAAAATATTATATTTTGATTCCTACCTACAGCCATTATGTTCAAAGATATGAAGTACCTAAGTGTAAATACCAAAGTTGTAGATTTTGGTGTCAAATATTTTTTGCCTTAAAAATATAAAACAAAATAGCATCGGAAAGTACAGAGAGAGGGACAACTTGTGCTTTTTTAAATGGAACACCCTGTATATTTTTGCATATTTTGAAAGATCATATTCTGCTGATTTCAAAAACATATAATATGCATTTGCTCGGGGTTGTTTTTAAAACAGTATGTATTTTTGTGTAGAATAGTTCGCGTAGAATATATACTCGGGCCAAAAAGAGTAGTCAGTAGAGCAAAAAACTCTCCGGAAATTCTTCAAAGGATTTAGCTGTTATGGAATACAGAAGCGGCAGCTCGTTTTACCATATAATCCCATATAATTCAGAGAAATATATCCAGTTTTCTCCGCCTACCAGAGATGAAAACCACAACTAGGTCATTATGTTTAATTGGTATAGTCAACCAAATATAGTACATGCTTGAACGTGCCGCCCTTATACCCAATAATTTGTTCGACTATTATAAAGGTCGTCCAGCGGGTCTAGATAGCGCATTCAGTGGCGTCACATATGCTGCAACGCAAAGGATGTGCATTGTTCAACTGCGTTGCTATACCTAATTCGTGGATATAATGTTGCCAGATGTAAGCATATTATTTAAAATTTAAGACATGGTAACTCATACTCATGCATAATTAACACAATCCGCTTTCATTTGTTCGAATTATGGAATTTATGAAATTCGTAAATCCGTACGCCCCTGGCTCTACTGACTACTCTTTTTGGCCCGAGTATAGGTTACTACGAGTATCAAAGATCGTGTATACACTAGATAGTCAGACCTATTGTTTAATTTTATCGCTCATAAATGGACCCCAACTTAAGCTTCATCTCACTTTAACACATGATACTGCAATACATCTCTTTTATTTGGCATCCAATTTTGCATGTGTTAGAGAGAGAAGATGAAATAAACAATAGCTTTGACTATCTAGTATATGAAATTATCTTTGCGAGTATGAATAAAACTGACAAAATATTTGTAATAAAGGCATACTGTTGTAAAAACAACTCATGCAGATGGCAACAAATTATATACACATTTTTGGAATCAGCTAACAATTATCTCTCGAAATATGCAAAAATATACAGGATGTTCCATTTAAAAAACAAAAAAGCATACGTTGTCTCTTTTCTCTACTTTCCGATGCTATTTTGTTTTATATTTTTTCGGTAAAAGATATTTGACACCAAAATATACAACTTTTGTATCTACACTATTTTCATATCTCTAAATATAAAGGCTGTAGGTAGGGGTCAAAATATAGGGAACTACCCTGTACATAATCTAATAAAAAATGCCAAGTAGATTTTTTGGAAATTAACTCTTAGAACTTGATTATCCACGTTTTTGAGAAAAAATATACCTACTTAAATAAAAATATGTCAGAACTAATGATTTTTTGATAATAAAAATATTGTAAAATGGACCTACTATCACATCTCCAAAGGAATGTATCGAATTACCAATAACCCTGTATACAGTGTGTCCCATTTTTTCTGGAAAGACCCTCGTATCTCGCCCATCTGATATCCGAATATTTTGAAATTTAGGTGGTGAATAAATACCTAGAAAGTGAACTTTGGACGCAACCATATTTGATTTTAGTCCGAGGCGTCCGATTCTAGGATGGAAAAGAGGGTCGATTTTCAAAAAAAAAAAGTATTAACGTTTTTTTTTTTAGGAAAAAAAAACTACTTAGTAAGATATTCTTTATCAGCATCTTTAGAAACCTTTTTGTACAAGATTACATCGTATTGGATTTAAATAAATAAATAATTATTTATTTAATCAGGCAAATATTTTAATTCGTACATACCTACCATGTTTTCAAACAGATAATCTTCAATAATGACCTAAGAAAACAAAAGAATAACTTCTGTGTTCATGGCTTACTTTAAAATAATTATTTTGTTGTAAAATCAATTCAAACTAGTACAATTTATTCTGAACAAAAACTGAAGAATATTTTTTTTTCATTTGAGAATCCGTTTTACAGGTAAAAATTATTTTTATTAAAAAAAAAATGTTTTTTTGATGGCCCCTATCTCAAACCCACTATGGTGCTATTAAGATTATCTTACTAGTTTTTTCTAAAAAAATCGTTAATACTTTTTTTTGAAGTTAATTATGTATATTTCTTTAAGAAAAAAACTAACAGAAATCATTTCAATATTTTGGACTGCTGGGACTGTAAACTCGCAGTTGACTATTGTCGGACTAAAATACATCTTTATCGGAGAATACCACTAACTCCCAGTAACTATAGTTTTCAGCTATAATATCCCTAAAGACATTGATAATGTATGAGATAATTTTATGACAATCGAAAGCAACTTGCTTGAGGTTGTCATAAAATTATGAGGCATTTGTCAATGTCTGAGGAATATTCGGTCAGAAAATTTTTTGAAAAAATAAAATCAAAATGTCGCAACACAACAAAACAATTATTTATTTATTAAAAGTTTATAGATTGAGAATTGGCATTGCCAAAACGTGACGTTTTGATATTTATTTGACAGTTATTATGAAGTTGTCAAAGTTAAGCAATTTTGTTGTCATAGTGATTGAAAATTTCCCTGGATGATATTATCAGTGTAATCTTAACATGATTGGGTGATTTGTGTCACATGACAAGAAATAACGAAATTTAATTGGTTGTTAGAACTGTCAAAAAATTTTCATTAAAATAGTGATTTGCAAACTGCACTTTTGTCTTTTCCAACCATTTTTTTTGTCGCCCTAATAATGAACACCGGGTAACATCTTAAAACGAGAAATATAGGTAAAGTCGGTTTCATCTTTCTAAGACTTATAAAAACACCCGGCCCGTTTGAGGTTTTTATCGACATCAAACAAAGTCGCCTTTTTTGTGTCTTAGAAAGATGAAACAGACTTTACGAGTCTATTTATTTTCCTCCTACCTCATACCTTATGCCTAATGCGATCATCTAAACACGAAGCAAACAGTCTATTTTCTTCTTTTTTTCCTTTAGACGTTTTTAAAGTCCTTCAAAATCGATGTAATTATCTAAGTGATCAAATTTTACATTTCGTATGTACTCCTATACATGCATCTAAACCATTTTGTCTGTATAGCCCTTTTCTTTAAACGAGGTCATTTATTAGCCCTTGTTTTTAAAGCTGTCGACGAGCTGTCAGACCCGAATGTTTAATGGAGAGTTTTTGGGTCTTTATTATACATGGTTAAGGAAATTTATTACTATGCTTTTATATAAGGCGTCAAAACATTAACACGCCCACTAATTTATAACTTATCTTAAATATATTTTTCGTCACTCTCATTAGGGACAGGATAACCCTGATAAGAGTCCCCGGGCAGATTACAGTTTTAAATAGCCGAATATTTCATGTTATGTTGAAAATATATTTGGTAGGTTCTCCAATAATTGTTATAGAAAAAGGTTGCATCGGAAAAAAATTCTGCTACCTTTTGAAAAATAGATGCAACTACGGCAATTCTGATTCTACTTAAAAATTGCCAGTGAAATTTCAGGTAGCAAAATACTTCACGGCAAACTTTTCACACATTAATTTTTGTGATGAAACGCAGTTTAAGGAACACAAAAATATTGTGGAAGAGTTTCCAGGTTCTCTTCACATTGATTATAATATTTTGATTTCTTGACGTTTCTGCTATATTGACGTCGTCTTCTAAAGCAAAGTGATAGGTATTTCGCTTCAGAAGAAAACGACTACAAGACGAAACGTCAAGAACTCAAAATAATCAGAAAAATAAAGAATTTAACGTTTAAAATCGGTTTAAAAGGTTTCAATTCCAATCCTCGAGACCTCCTCCGAAGATGCCAGGCGTTCATGACTTACATCTATTTTTCAGATCACTTGCTGATCAGTATTAAGTATAACATTGAGTTCAGTTTTCTGTTGGTTATCGGGAGTTTTATGTCATAGTAAGTTTTATTGGTTGAGTGGTTGCGAAATTATTTAAAAATGAAGTAAAATTTCACGCTATTACGTGTGATCGAATTTTGCCCGGCACACGAGTAAGACCAATGAAAATGATGTCCTGCCACTGACGTCACCATTGGCGAGCACGTACACTACTATATTATTACAAGATCCAAGTTTATAATATATATATTAATTTTTATGCATTTGATTAACAGGAACATAAAGCAAAATCAGTGATACTAAATTATCAGCAGAAAGACGGCGTGGGGGCAACGCAATACGTTTCCTGTTTGTTGTATTTATTTATTAACAGTTGTTCAACTGTTATAACAATGTGTTCAAAGAATGAATACATGAACTTTATTTTGTACGGGTTCAAGTTCATGAAATAGGTTTCATTTCTACGAATTATAAATTATAACATATGGGATATCTAATCATTGTTTGTTTATGTTCAAGAGAAGTTGCATTAAAGAAAGCGGTTTTTAAAGAGAGAACCACAGTATTGTTTATTAGTGGCAATTTAAATTGCTGCACCAAAAGAAGCACTGAATATATCTTATCTATACATAAATTACCCCGGAAGTGACATTAACAACTTGGATTATATTAGATTCTAAGTTAATGTTTGGAGAATATTTCCATTTCCTCTCGCATTTCCTATTTTAAAAGTACTCTTCTCTTGTATTTATTAATTTGATGTGTATTTTCCTAGGTTTTCGGTCATGTGGTAAAATAAAAAACTATTTTCTGACGTTTCGGTTTTATTAAACCATCATCTTCTCTTGTATGATCAATCACTTTCGAACTAACGTCTAGTGGGCATTGATAAAATAAATTTAGTATATAGCTAAACCATTGGTGGTTTATATTGCTTATATTCTATTTACTGAACAGAAATAGTTAATCGGGTATAATCGGAAATTATATTAAAAAAAATTTGCAACTAATAAATAATTCTCTTATAAGTAGCAGGCACAAAAATTACCAAGAATCTACATCTGAAAACCAATATTAAAAAAGTTACAGCAATTCAAAAAAAATTATACAATAAGTATTAAAAAAGATCACATTTTGGATACATTTATGCTATTTTGAACAATTTATACAGGGTTGCACGAAAAATAATCCGAATTTTAGTTGTCAATCTAGATGGCTGCGAATATTGTAGTGTACGCAATAGTAATAAGTATTTTGATACCAATCGGAAATGTACAAATATGAATAAAAAGATAATTAAGGCTGTTACCTAACGCCGGACTTCGGATAACCCAGGCACTTGTGTGTAGAGCCTGGTAGAAGCAAGACGTACAAATAAGTTTATAGTGTATCTTAAATAATAAATAGAAGTACTCTGTTAAAGTGAAGTTTTATTTCCAAAACCGTACAGTGGCGACGAGGAGTATTTTGGATAACATTTATTGATAAGGTAAGAGTTAATATTTTTAACAAAAAGCATGCAAATTGCAAATATAGCGAGCAGAGAGGCATATAGGCAATATTGACCTGAGTGATCGTTATTAAAATAAGTGAATCACGAAACAGTGTTGAACTAGGATGTTTGGAACACAAGATTCCATAAAGGAGGAAAAACCTCCCATCATTCCTAAACCTAAAATTCAAGGCAGTAGATTTTACAAAACCATACATCGATAATAATGAAATATTCCTTATATAATAAATCAAGTTAATAATAAAGGGAATGAAAATTATCAGCCTTAAGGATAAGGATAAACTAGTTCAAACTGGGGGTATTGGCCTGTATGTGCATCGCTAAGTTATATCAGAAAAAATTTAAATGACGTTTATCGTCTACAGGGCATATAGGTATACACCTATATAATGGCAAACTTAATAGCCATGCCGCCCTTCGAATGTGAAGGCGAACCAGCTTCTGTGGGAATCAGATGGGAGAAGTGGTTGCGATCATTTGAAATATATCTAGAAGCATCAAACATCGATAACCCAACCAAGAAGAGGGCAACACTCCTACATAGCGCTGGTGCGGCACTACAGGAAATTTACCATAATCTTCCAAGTGCTCACGTTCAACCCGAGGATGAAGCGGTGGACATATATAATATTGCTGTATCTAAACTTAACGAATATTTTCAACCAAAACAGTCAAAAATTTATGAACGTCACTTGTTTCGCCAGACGAAACAAGAAGAAGGAGAAAAATTCGAAAAATTTCTTGTTCGACTTAGAAACCAAGCGGCCAAATGCAAATTTCCGAACATGGATGAACAACTGATTGATCAAATTGTGGAGAAATGCACTTCAACAGAGTTTAGAAAAAAAATTCTGGCTGCCGGCGACACAATCAACCTTGATGGAATTATTTCAGAAGCCAATTCTTTGGAAGCTGTCAATAGACAGTTGGAAGGCTTTGTGGAGACTAAACAAAAAACAATAGAATTAAATCATATAGCTCGATCTAACAAATGTACACGCTGTGGAGGGAATCATGCACCTAACTTCCAAAAGTGTCCCGCAATGCTGAAAACGTGCAAAAAGTGCGGATATAAAGGACACTTCCAAGAATATTGTTGAACAAATCCAAGGAAACGACGTCACAATAACGAAGCTACAATAGGTAACTACAAACAAAGGCCAGAGATGAAAAAAAGAAATACATTTGGAAATTCTTCAAAACGAGAGACTAAGGAAGAACAGATTGATTATATTTTTCAAATCGACGATGACAGCGTAATAAAATGTAATCTTGGAGGTGCAGCTATTGATATGTTGATTGATTCTGGAAGCAGAAGTAACATTCTGGACCATCACACATGGAATCTCTTAAAACGAGATAAAATTAAAGTGTGGGATCAAATTAAAAATCCAGAAAAACTTCTTTTTGCATACGGAAGTAAAATTCCCCTAAAAATACTGGGATCATTTAAATCAACAATTTCCATCGGAGAAAACAGCGAGGTAGCAACATTTTATGTAATAGAAAATGGTTCTAGATGTCTCCTCGGAAAAGAGACAGCTATTGCTCTAGGAGTCCTCAAGATTGGTTTAGGAGTCAACGCTATTGGGCAATTTCCAAAATTTAAGGACGTGGTTGTCAACATCCCAATAGACGAGTCAGTTACACCGGTATGTCAACCATACAGGAGAATACCGATACCGTTAGAGTTAAAAGTGGAAGGGAAACTTCAAGAACTAATAGAATCTGATATTATCGAAGCAGTAAAAGGACCTGCTAAATGGATTTCGCCAATGGTACCGATCCTTAAAGAAAATGGAGAAGTACGAATTTGCATTGACATGAGACGAGCGAATGAAGCAATCCAAAGAGAAAATCACCCTTTACCAACAATGGATATCCTTCTTCCCCACTTTAGAAAAGCACAAATTTTCTCAAGGTTAGACATAAAAAATGCTTTTCACCAAATAGAAATCTCCGAATCATCTAGATACATTACGACGTTCATTACAAATAAAGGCCTATTCAGATATAAAAGACTCATGTTCGGAATATCTTGCGCGCCAGAAATATTCCAAAAAATCTTGGAAAGGATTCTTTTCTCTTGTGAGGGAACGGTTAACTTCATAGACGACATACTGGTGTATGGCCGAGATAATTCCGAACACGACGAGCGACTCGAGAAAACACTACACGTACTTAAGGAAAACAACGTCCTTTTAAATAAAGATAAGTGCGTGTACAAGATAAACCAAATTACATTTTTGGGCCACCAGCTTTCAAGAAAGGGTATTAAACCGTTGGAGAGTCACGTCAAAGTAATTCAAAATTTCCGACCCCCAAAAACAGTAGATGAAATTCAAAGCTTTTTAGGGCTCCTAAATTTCGTGGGAAAATGGATTGCAAATCTAGCAACACTGACAGACCCTATTAGGAAATTACTCCGTTTGAAATTAGGCAGACATGCTAATATTGAAAAATATTGGGGAGAGGAGCAAAACAAGGCATTTTTAAAACTAAAAGAGGCTCTAATAAATATTAAATCATTAGGCTATTATGACCCCAACGATAAAACACAAGTAATTGCAGACGCTAGCCCAGTAGGAGCTATCTTAATACAGTTTGATAATTCAGAACCTCGAATTATTGCATTTGGGAACAAAAGTCTCACAGATTGTGAAAAGCGTTATTGTCAGACCGAAAAGGAGGCGCTTGCATTAGTTTGGTCGGTAGAACATTTTAAAATATATCTATATGGCAAAACTTTTGAACTAATAACAGATCATAAACCGCTTGAAATAATATTTGGAAAGAAATCAAAACCTTGTGCGAGGATAGAACGTTGGGTACTTCGGCTGCAGTCATTTGACTTCAAAGTAATCTATAAGCCAGGAAAAACTAACATCGCTGACGCACTATCCAGACTTTGTACCCTGAGGTTACAAGACATAACAAACAATGATGAAGAATATATACAACAGTTAGTGGAATATTCAAGACCAAGGGCAGTATCACTCCCAGAAATAGATGAACGTTCCTCCACTGACAACGAAATTCAGAAAGTGAAACAAGGACTCTTCGAAAATATCTGGGACAGTACGGTATTGAGTTTCAAAATATTTCAGACAGAGCTGTGTTTCTTCAAAAACGTGCTATTAAGAGGAAACAAAATAGTAATTCCAAAAGAACTGAGACATAATGTTCTACAAGCTGCGCATGAAGGTCATCCTGGAATCGTAGCAATGAAGAGAAGACTGAGAACAAAAGTTTGGTGGCCAAAAATGGACGACGACGCAGAAAAGTTAGTAAGGACATGCAACGGATGCACATTAGTCTCTGCACCAAATTTACCAGAACCAATGAAACGTAGAGAACTTCCATCAGCTCCATGGGTGGACGTAGCAATTGACTTTATGGGTCCTTTACCCAGTGGGGATTACCTGTTTGTTATAGTTGATTATTTCAGCAGATATAAGGAGGTAAAAATTATGAGAACCATATCAGCAGTTAACACAGTGAAAGTGCTGCAAGAAATATTCTCAAGACTGGGTTTCCCAGCTTCAATAACCGCGGACAATGGAAAACAGTTTACGTCAGAGGAATTAAAGAGATTCTGCAAAGAGAGAGGAATAACGATTTTTTATTCGACCCCATATTGGCCCCAGCAAAATGGCGAAGTAGAGAGGCAAAATCGAGATATTCTTAAAAGATTAAAAATCAGCCAAGTGACAAAAGATGACTGGAAACAAGACCTAATGGAGTATCTAATGATGTACAATAGTACGCCTCATTCTACCACAGGACAGACACCTTCGGAACTATTTTTTCGCAGAGCATTCCGAGATAAAATTCCCAGTTTAGAAATATCAAACCGATTCAGTGATGATGCAGTTAGAGAAAAAGACAAAATGGAAAAAGAAAAAGGGAAACTATACAGCGACAGGAAAAGAGGAACGATAGAAAGTGATATAAAAATAGGAGATAAAGTCTATGTTAAAAATATGGTGAAACATAACAAATTAACACCAACTTTTGACCCCGCACCACATGTAGTTGTTACAAAGAATGGAGGAGATACCCAAGTGAAGGATGTCAACACGGGACGAGAATCCAGGCGAAATGTAATCCATCTTAAAAAAATAGGCAACGAATGGAAAATCGCAAGTGACAATCAAGAGCGACCAGTAGATAGTGACGCCAATAACGAGAATCATACCGACAAATAAGTTTACATTTTTATATACGTTTATAAAGTCTGATAACTTATACCTTGTTACTTTAAATTGTTACTTTACTCCAAGAATGTATTAGAATCGACCATATATGGTCACTGTTATTGTTAGGTTGTTAATATTATTAAACTAATGTACTAAAAGATATTCCTTAAATTATATTGTAAAATTAGTACCATATTAATATAGTTTACGCTAGGATTGTATTGAATGAGGTGTTATTTTTCATTGATTATAAAAAGGAAGGGATGTAGTGTACGCAATAGTAATAAGTATTTTGATACCAATCGGAAATGTACAAATATGAATAAAAAGATAATTAAGGCTGTTACCTAACGCCGGACTTCGGATAACCCAGGCACTTGTGTGTAGAGCCTGGTAGAAGCAAGACGTACAAATAAGTTTATAGTGTATCTTAAATAATAAATAGAAGTACTCTGTTAAAGTGAAGTTTTATTTCCAAAACCGTACAAATATGTTAAAATTATTTGTGTTCCAATGTAATTCATATAAGAAATACGAAAACGTCAATATGTCCAAAAATACATCATACAGGGTGCTCTAAACTCATTAAAATCACATTTTTCAAAATAACTCTTTTTTAAAAAACATTATGCTATGGGCCACCCGGATATTCACAAAGCTCTATATAGTAGGGGTTAAACGGTACCAAAAGTTCCGTAATGTGTAATCGTTAACGGCAGGAATGACAATTTTTCTTAAGAAATTTATGATTTATGGTCATAGAACGTTGCCACAGTTGCATTAAAAATATATCTAAACGCAGCCAAGCTACAAAAACCTGCATAAAACTTTAATGATGAAAAAGTATTTCACACATCCGAAACCCAGTTTAATTATTACTCCAATATACAATCTATTATTTTCATTTTTTTTATTACATACATATACCGGGTGTAAATGAATAGTGGGTCACCCCTGTAACTTCCTTGTTTTTAAAGATATCAGGCTAAAATTTTGTATGGTGAAATTAGGTAAGATTTCCAACTTCTTGATACCTATCCGCCATATTTGACACTTCCGGTTTCACCAGAAATGGCCCCAATAGTCTTTTTCTAAATGGACCACCCAATATTTTATGATTTGCAACAAGATTCTGATTAACACAAATAAACAGGGTTGATCAAAATTTAATTGAACTTCGATATAAATCGTAAATTTCTTAAGAAAAATTGTCATTCCTGCCGGTAACGATTACACATTACGGAACTTTTGGTACCGTTTAACCCCTACTAAATAGAGCTTTCTGAATATCCGGGTGGCCCATATCATTATATTAAAAAAAAGAGTTATTGAAAAATGTGATTTTAATGAGTTTAGAGCACCCTGTATGATATATTATTGGACATACTGACGTTTTCGTATTTTTTATATGAATTACATTGGAACAAAAATAATTTTAACATATTCGCAGCCATCTAGATTGACAACTAAAATTCGAATTATTTTTCGTGCAACCCTGTATAAATTGTTCAAAATGGCATAAATGTATCCAAAATGTGATCTTTATTTCAAAAATGTAAAAATATACAGGGTGGTCCATTTAGAAAAAGACTATTGGGGCCATTTCTGGTGAAACCGGAAGTGTCAAATATGGCGGATAGGTATCAAGAAGTTGGAAATCTTACCTAATTTCACCATACAAAATTTTAGCCTGATATCTTTAAAAACAAGGAAGTTACAGGGGTGACCCACTATTCATTTACACCCGGTATATGTATGTAATAAAAAAAATGAAAATAATAGATTGTATATTGGAGTAATAATTAAACTGGGTTTCGGATGAGTGAAATACTTTTTCATCATTAAAGTTTTATGCAGGTTTTTGTAGCTTGGCTGCGTTTAGATATATTTTTAATGCAACTGTGGCAACGTTCTATGACCAGAAGCCAGTTTGATCGATATAATGCAGTTGCAGCAGTGTTGTTATTTAAAAGATAACATCAACAGTAATAATTTACGTAGAACGAAATACAAGCATTTAACGAACCGAACTTTGGCAGTATATCTTAAGAATGGACGTATAATTGTCATCGGCTATTATTTATTTATTAAAAATATTTCAACATTTTCACCAAATTTAAAAGTGAAATCACATATTTTAATATATAAGTTTACTGCGAACAGTCTAAAAGTATCATCCTAATGGAAAATTCGCAACGAAATGGTGTTTAGATTAGGAAAAATTTGTGGGATGCAAAACTCGTCTTTCGTGTGAAATGATCGTTGTATGTGTTTTTTTTAATTGAAGGGTATACCTCTTACACTAAATGGATGCATTCTGACCTTAAAAGACCTGAGAAGCCAATGAATTCCATGAGTATGATGTTTGTGGAAATATTCTCTGGTAAAGTGCAAAACGAAGGAATTCCTTCATGATATCTTCAACTTATATCGAACTGCTTCCATTAAAACAACAGTAGAAAGATTGATTGCTAACAATGTGACAATGGTCCAAATAAAAAGTGAACTCGTAAAAGCATTCGTAAAGCTAGATTTTGGATTGAATCCAAATGGATCTCAATTTGCGCTTTATATAGCAATAATCACTCTCAGTCCTTTAAAGCGTAACAGTATATCCTTGAAATTTTGTGTGTATCCTTAAAGGATTTCTAAAATTGTTATATCATTGAAATTAATGACATATATTGTGACTATATAAACAAGAATTGATATTTTGTAGGCAAATTGAATGCAAAAATTGACTCATTTTTATAATCATAAATCTATTATTTCTCGTTAGATAACGTCTAGTTTACAAATCTGTTTGAAAAGACAACACGCTTGTTTACAAACAGGTATCGCTCCAGAGATAAGAATTTTAAAACTATGACAGTATTCTCTTCAGCGGAACATCTGTTCCCTTCTAATCTGGTTTGAAAAGCTGGGCGCCTTCCTCATGTATCTAAACAAACTTAAAATCTTCTTCGTTTTGTTTACATTTAGGTGGTGGTAAAAATATCATGAACTTAAATTAGATTTGTTTACACGCCATAAACAATAAAAAGAGTCGTTAGATAATGTGTAGACGCATTCTCCTAGAAGTGCACTTTTAATTTATTACGTGTGAAAATCTATCTGGATTCAGGGTATCGGTAAAAATTATTAAAAATTTGGTTCACCTGGTGACCATTTTTAATGCCAGTTATGTGTTTCATATAGTACATTGATTTAATTCTTGTAGAATAGTTTTAGCAAAGTTTTTAATTTTTTGAAATTTTCCATTTAAATGAATACAGGGGAGTTAAAATTTACCGATTTTAGAAATTTTAAGTATCTTCTCTCCTTCCTATATATAAATAACGTTCCCTTTTTTCATCTGTAATTTTTGCTCCATTGATTTTCCTGGAGAATTAATGCAAATTTTAAATTCCTTCAGAAACGACCTTGTACTAAGTAATTTTCTAGAAAGGTACAGATTTTGTATTCGACACTGTGTTCTTGAAAACATAAGAATATTGTTTATTGTTTCCATCCCTGATTATGTGCATGTGGAACGCATTTCATTGTTGCTTGTTTGTTAATACACTCTGTTGCACCCTTTATACTCAGATACGCCATATTTCTTTTGTTTTTGTTAGTTACTACTACATCTAAAAGGCAATTTTAATAATTAACATCTTACGTAATTCTTGGAATACTTTCTTTATTTTTGGTTTGCCCGTGCCTAACGCGTTGGTTAATTTGCTCTACTAATTGGATTTCAAGTTATAGTTAACAAACATACTAACCTATTTGTTAGCTTCATTAGTGTTAATTGTCTATTGATTCCTTTTTCTTATGGTGGCTCAAAATTTAAAATTGTTCCTTTCAGCCATTGTTTAAGAATGTTTCATAGCTGGGCACATCATACGTCAAATTAATAAAGCATAAATTCAATGGACAGATGTCTACTTGGCACGACTTAATTTAAATTTTTCCCATAATTGTCTCGTTATTTTAACACCGGTACTTAGTACTGCCGTACTTGTCATTTATGGTTGTTTTTTCCTGAGTAGCGATCACGAATACCACCAAACCAAATTTAAATTATCATTCAACAGTTAGCATCTGCAAAGAATATTAATAGCAAACGGTTGTATTGTTTATGACATTCAATACGAATAAAAATTTACATTTTACAATTTTATTTCTACGGAACTAAGTTGTTTTAGACTTTTACTGTCCCATTAAAATTGTCTGCCTGTAAATTATATTAGAATAAATTTAAGTAAGGAATGTGTCTAATGCCTGCTAAAGCGTATTTCAAGAATGCGCCTAATGCCTGGTAACTAGTAATTATGTGCATTATCGTCCATTCGGTAGTGATGGGCTAAATAAATGTATGTGTATGTACCTAGTTGTTGTCTATTTAACGTTAACCTCAGTTGTTTTGTCTGGCTTCCCCAAGAAGCAATGCCAGTGTGTTGAGTAATACAGTCGAATAATTTTATACAAGGTGAACGAAATGATCGCTGCCATAAGTGCTTATCATCAAAATTACGGTTTTAAATAACTAAATAATATGAAAAATCTGGAAAAAACAAAAATGAATTATTTTAAAAATACGCAAATAATTACAATTCCTCGAAGCTAAAGAGAAGTACATTATTCACGAGACATATTTAAATGATTGTGTGTTTTAGCTGTATTATTGCAAAGCAGGTATAACTAAGTTACAAACGTAATCATGAGTGTGGTTCTCATTTTAAAATGTTGTCTATCAGAGTACCTAGAAAATTACTTATTTTATGTATAAATATCTGACGATGGTTAACACTTATAAAAACTGTTTTATTACGATTTAATTAAAGTGAAATTATTCTCTGCCGTTATTAACTCACTAATTATAATAATTAGTCGCTTAAACTATAACACTAATTACTACTTTTAACCACTATTATTCGCTACTTGGCTGATGGTCGAGTATTTGCCTCTCACCCAAAAGTCCCGGGTTCGAATCCCGGTTGTGGCAATGGAAAATACTGTGAGAGGGATTTTTCCATTATACACGGATATTGGATGTGTGTCCCTTGTCTTTAAATGTGTAGCCCCCTCCCGCACAAGGCTCCTAGAGCCCTCTGGGACAAAGGGGGTCGTAATTACATGTGGTGTATTATTATTATTATTATTATTGTCACTAGGCACTGTTCCTTTTCCTGTTGTGTTCAGTTCACTTTCCATTCAACTGCTTGTAGTGGACCATCTTCAAAGCAAAAGAATACTGAAATTAGAAAAGATTTAACTTACCACAAAATTTATTCATTACGGTTACCAATCAAAAAACGATATCCCCAAGTTCGAGTGAAACCGTTTTACCAATCATTTTTCCAAGATGGCGGCCGTTTCTGCAACGATATTTTTGGGGGAAACGTAAATTATTAATGATTGTGGAAACTCCATCTACAATACTAAACTAACTACTTTAAGTAAAATTAGTACGTTTTGAAAGTAGGATTAGATTTTTTCCTTGACATTTTATTTGTAAAACGGTATTAATTATGTCAGGAATTTATGTGAAATATAATCATATATTCTTATCTCGAAAGGGAATAGAATCAGTCAAGGGGTTCGCGATATTGAAGTTTCCTCATAACAACATATTATTAAACATTGAATTCAATAACAGAATTCATAATATCCAAAGCAAATAATTTTGAAACCACTTTAGAATGCATCAATTATTGTCGAATTCGTTAAAACAACTACATATTTTGGGTTTGTTGGTAGCTATAAGTAGTCGCGGCACAATCTGTTTTGACCTAGACATTTTGACTACCGAGCTGAATTTTTCAGAATATGTAGTTTTTGATATGTATAATAATATACTAAAAGTCCCGAAGAATCCGAATTGAGCGTTAGCCGCCATGTTAAAAAAATGGCTTGCGCGCGCAGTCGTAGAAAATATTTTTTCCTTGCCTTATTTATTAACCGATTTTAATTTTCTAAAAAAGCAATTGTAACCAAAGAATGAGGCTATAATATATAATTTATGCATTTTAATAAACTCAGTCTAAGTGATAAAAAATTTACTTCAAATGAAAAAGTTTGTTTTGAAAATTTTTATTTATGCAATTAAAAAGAAAACTGTGGGTCTTATGAAAATATTTGTTATATAAAAGTTGTAGGCCATAAAAAATCAAACATAATTGTTTTTTGAATTATTTTGTAGCTCTAAAAATAACGGAGATAGAGCAATTTTATTATATAAAATCATATGTTAGGATCGTTAGAATCAGAATTAAAAAGGTAGGATGTGCATTTCAATCACGACGCAATTAACCACAACAAATGTTATGTCCCAGATAAGTTTTCAGAGGGTGCGTGAATTAATAATTATAATAATAATGAAAGAAAAATGATAACAAAAAAATTATAAAAATAATAGTAATAAAATAAAATAATCGCTGCTCTCGACATAAAAGACCACTTTGGCCTGCCGAAAGTCGGCAGAGTATCCGTCTACCTAGGTCGCACGACTCTAGAATCTACAGTCACTATACCTACAATATATGGGGACTGGTTGTATACATTCGGAGGCTATGGGAGGAACTATTCATTATCGAGAATTCGAAAATAATAATAACCTTTCAAATTCACTCCAAAAATAAAAACAATTGAAAAATTCCGCGAGTAAGAATTGCGCTGTTATGGGCCACTATGGCAACGTTCCTATCTATACTATAAAGTATGTATTACAAAAAACCTATATTATATATAAATAAGAATTTGTTATGGAAGACATTTTATCAGTAGGTAAGTGCGATAAAAAATGTTGTCAAAATGTATTGTAGGTAACTGGGCCATTATTGAGAGAGTTTAATAGTATATTATTCGACGAGTGAGTTATGAAGCCATTACTTATTGGGATAGTTTGCGTAAACCGAATGACTAATGGCCATAACTCGCGATTAGAATACTATGGTTTTTCCAGACTACTATGTTTCGGAAAAATATTTTGAATAAATAATTATAACACGCCAAATTACAGACAAACACGCGAAAAATTGTCAGAACTGTCAGAAGAACTTTATTTAATTTTAAAATGTCCTCGTCACTTAGCCTACTTTGTGTGACATGAAACTTTAAACCCGGTGATTATAAAAATTGCGAGTTTCTGATTGACTAGAGGCCAATCGTTATGAAAGTTGGGAGTTCCTGATTGGTCAGTAGAGTTCATAAATCCCTGTAATGGATAATGATTACTATTATTGGCAAATTATCAAACGCGTACGATATTCATTATTGTATAGTCGTGGAAGAACTAATTAATTGGAGTGGTTACATGTCAACAGATTTAAAAGACAAGAAATCAACCAGTTTTATACTTTTTTATATTTTATACATTCACTCGAAAAGGTCCAAATCTAGAATTCCAGGTAGAACGGAATATGAAGGAAACTACTTTGATTGCCCTCAGAATATTGTAAATGCCTTTGATCTTTTTTTTTTAAGTGTATCTTAACCTATGCGAGATTTTCCTAACTTATGTGATGTAACTGTGACTGCTCTAAATAGTATTTCTATTCATTTTGATAGTGTGACTGATACTGAAATTCAAAAAGCAACTGCTAAACTAAAAAACAAAATGACCTCTAGTCTCGATCTAATACCGTCTTTCTTAGTCAAGGACTGCAGCAATGTTCTAAGCATACCTTTATTAATTATATTTAATTTAGCTTTAAAAACCCGTAGCAACAGTCACAGATTGTTATTTGCGGATGATCTTAAGATATATAGGAAGATAACTTGTTCTGTTGATGGCGCAAGATGATATTGATGCGGTTCAAAGTTGGTGCATAAATAAAAGATTACCGTAATGCATCCAAATGTAAGGTTGTAGCGTTTACTAAAAAAGCGGGCTAGTATTGTAAATGTATACTTAATTGATGGAATGCTATTAGATACTTAGATGTAATTCCACCAAAGATCTTGGAATCATATTTGATTGCCAACTGTCATTTATTGGTCACATTAATTCAAAAGTGAAAGAAGCTACGAAGATGCTTGGCTTCATAATCAGAAACTGCAAATCATTTACCGACATTAGAGCATTAAAGTTCTTTACTTTTCTTACGCCTAAAGGTCTAAACTTGAATATGCATATCTTATTTGGTATCCCTATATTACGCGAATCACAAACTTGCCTCAGAAAATGTGCAGAGAAGATTTCTAAAATTTCTGTCATTTAAAGTTGATGTGATTTATTCTGAAATAGGTATTGAACAAAACACTCTTTTGACCAGGTTTGAAATGAACAGCTTAGAATTAAGACGAAAGCGCAATTCTATTTCTTTTTTATATAATTTATTGCATGATAATATTTGCTGTCCAGAACTATTGTCGCAATTATGTTTTAATGTACCAAATTATCATTCTGGATATAATTACCTGTTTTACTGTTATCATGCTAGAAGTAATATAATTTTAAAATCGCCCATATATGTATACAATGTGTAGTAATTTCAATCAAATATGTCATAGGTAGGTATGATTTAAATAATTGTACGAAAATGAAATTTTACACACGGCTGTGAATAATCTTTAACCAAACATCGCTCATTGCTGTATAGTTGCATATTTGCATTTATTTTTGTATTTTCTATTTGTATTTATTGTTTATTTTATATATTATTATTATTATTATGAATCTTTCTACATAATATTAATAAATTGTCCTGTTATTGGGTGTAACCTGTTGGGCAATAAAGGCATTAATATTATTATTATTATTATTTATAACGCCATTGCCATTTATCAATCTTAATCCCAGTGATATTTATTTAGGTACAAAATATTTGTTGATTTGAATTGTTGTCATTTTTGGAGTGAATTTGAAAGGTTAATATGATGCTGGATAGTTCCTCCCGTGGCCTCCGAATGTATATAGTCATTTCCCATATACCTCAGATTTAATGACTGTAGATGTCAAAATCATGAGCCCTAAGTAAACGGAGACTTCGTCAACTTTCGGCAGGCCGGATTGGTCTTTTATGCCGAGAGGATCGTAAGCTCAGGACTATTATTTTATAATTTTTTGTTATCATTTTTTTTTTATTGTTATGATTATTAACTCATGCACCCTCTGAAAACTTATCTGGGAAATAAGATATGTTTGTGGTTAATTGCGTCGTGATTGAAAATTGAAATGCACAATGCACATCCTACCTTTTTAATTCTGATTCTAACGATCCTAACATATGATTTTATATAATAAAATTGCTCTATCTCCGTTATTTTTAGAGCTAGAAAATGATTAAAAAAACAATTCTGTTTGATTCTTTATGGCCTACAACTTTTATTTAACAAATATTTTCATAAAACCCACAATTTTCTTTTTAAATGCATAAATAAAAATTTTCAAAACAAACTTTTTCATTTGAGGTAAATTTTTTATCACTTACACTGAGTTTAGTAAAATGCATAAAATATATATTATAGCCTCATTCTTTGGTTACAATTGCGTTTTTAAAAAATTAAAATCGGTTAATAAATAAGGCAAGGAAAAAATATATTCTATGACTGCGCGCGCAAGCCATTTTTTCAACATGGCGGCTAACGCTCAATTCGGATTCTTCGGGACTTTTAGTATGTTATTATACATATCAAAAACTACATATTCTGAAAAATTCAGCTCGGTAGTCAAAATGTCTAGGTTAGGCCTCTTTTTAACAGATTGTGCCGCCACTATAAGTAATGAATGAATTTTGTAAGTTAAATATTTTTTAATTTCATTATATTCTTGCTTTGGATGCAACGAATTTTGTTATTTAATTCATTGTTTTATAACATAAAGTTATAAAAAGTAGTTGTTTTAAAGGATTCGACAATAACTGCGTTTTAAAGTGGTTAAATATTTTTTTTTTGGTTGCAGTGAGTGTTAATTTAATTCAATGTTTTATAACATATAGTTATGAATCGTAGTTGTTTTAACAGATTCCACAATAATTGCATTCTAAAGTGGTTTTAATGATTTTTGCATCCAACAAATTTTTTATTTTCTTTTTCTTATTATATTTTTCAGATATCTGGGGGCTTTTGATGTCGCTGATTACGAATTTGGCATTAAAACGAAAGTAAAATAAAAAATGGCGGATCCAAAATGATGGAAAAGGTTCAATTTATTTTTTTCTACATCAGATAAAAATTTGAAATTTGGAAGACGTGAATTAGATAATATTACACATTTTTTAAGATAATTTTGAATTCCAAAGTACTTCCGGTTTGACCGGAATTGATCAGAACGTTTGATTTTCAAGTGGAACATCCTATTTTATTTGACATTTTTGAGACCAACGGATCATTTTATGTATAATAGTGCCTTTTTGGATTTATATTATTTAATTTTTAAGAACAGAATTAGGTGGTTGTCATTTACATAAATGGCTATTGTTTTGGTTTCTAATAATTGTAGTTGTCACTCAAAATTTACCCGTTTCCGCCATTTTGGATCCGCCATTTTTTATTTTATTTTAGTTTTAACGCCAAATTCGTAATCAGCGACCCCAGAAACTCCCATATATCTAGTAAATACAATAAAAAAAGAAAATAAAATATTAGATATACGACGCCATTTTGTTTTTAGACCAACTTTGAGGCCTGATTCGTAATCTGTGACCCCAAAAACATTACGTAATCAAATTTCAGGCAATTGTTTAATTAAATAAAAGAGTTAGGTATACAAGAGTGTATTAAAAAAACACTTATTTGTTAATAACAATAATTGAAAATATAAAAAGCACATCTTCTCACCTAACTTTTTATAAACGTTTTCCGAAATTTCAAAAAAAAATTATCAAAATCGGTTTTGAGTCAACGGAATTAAAACTTTTTTTCTTTAGTAAAGAAGACTAACAAGAATTTAGTGAGAAATATACTATCATACTATCATGTCGTTAACATTATAACAAATTTAATTCGACAAGAGTCACATTCGTAGGATATAACATAAAATAGATAAAAGCAATATTATCACGAACGTAATCATTTTCCTATCAATAATAATTACTTGCTAACGATTGGAAATACCTGACTAATCGAAATTACATGTATTTATACTTCAACGATGGTGGAGTTCTGAAATAGCGTGATGATAAAACATTAGTAACAATAGCGTAGCAACCGTGAAAAGACAAACTACTATTTATTTGTATTATCTAATATACTAACCCGATTTTGAACTGAGCCACCCGAAATATAGACCAAATTTACAAAGCAAACTTTTTTATTTATTTATGGTTTGCAGACATTTTTCAATTGTTTTAGTCCTAAACTTCTTAGCTTTAAATATTATTTTAAAAAAATTTAAATTTGCTTCATGCGCATCTCATACATGGTCCCATGTTTTTCTCACATTTTTCAGTCTAGTGCCTCGTATTTATCGAACACCCTGTATATTCACTTTGTGGCAAAATTGATACCTACAGGTGTTGCCATCATATCATTTTTTGAATTTTGGGTCTATCTTTTGCAGTTCAAGAAATAAATTGAAAAATAACTAATAATTTTTTAATATTCAAATCTATTGGAATGGCAAAAAAATAATAGTCATTATAACAATTAAATTAACTTAAACTTGGTTTCTAATTTAATAATGCGTCGCTCTTCCTTGGGCTCTTATTACTGCTCACATCGTCTTGGCATGCTCCCTATAATTTTGTTAATTAGGTCGCCGGGAAGAGCATCCCACTCTTCCTGAAGAGCAATGGCTAATTCATTGACGTTATTGGCAGCATGAGGGCGGCTTGAGATTCTTCTATGCAGAGGTCACATACACGCTCAATAGGGTTTAGATCTGATGATAATGCAGACCACACCATACGTGTGATACCATGCTTTTCAAAAAATAGCGTTACAGAAGTGTCACAATTTCATCAAAAGCATCAAATCCAATTTCAATAAATTTTTAGATTGATCAAGTCAGAAATAACAGGTGTAATTAAAAATTCATGCTACTTTTGAAATACACGAGATAGAGACAAAATTCAAAAAGGGGAATATTGACAACACCTGTAGGTATTCATTGTACCATAAAGTAATTATACAGGGTGTTCGATAAATACGAGACACTAGAGTGAAAAAATTAAAAAAACATGCTTACATATATCACCCTGTATGTGGTGCGTATGAAGCAAATTTAAATATTTTCAAACTGTTGTTTAAAGCTAAAGAGTTTAGGATTAAAACAATTGAAAAATATCTGTAATCCATAAATAAATACAAAATTTACAGCTTTGTAAATTTGGTCTATATTTAATTCAAATTCGGGTGAGTATACTTAATACACCTCTTTAAATGTTTTATTTTGACAGTAGCACTGTTAAAAAACCAAGTAGTTTCATGGCAAATAAATTATATAGATGATAATAAATTTTATGGGAGATTCATCATTATCATTAAAACGAAAATTAATAATTATTTGTGTAGCGTGAGATCGTCTCATGTAACTCTCGATTGGCGGTTTTGGATTTGTTCCTTGTCGTGGGCAGTTTTCCTCGGAAACGGAAATGACAAATGACAACCAGTATATGGGATATCGACGTGTGATAATTTATCATTACCAAAATTTTCTCGTTTTTTAATTACTAAAAATATCTAGAGTGAAAGTTAAAAATAATGTCAGGCCCGACATGTATCCGTACCTTCTGTCGCCGAGAAAGGACATAAAAACTGTACAGAAATAGGAGCAAATCCACAATTTTCTTTTTCCGGGTGTAACACAATTTAACATTAACTCATAACGAAGGATGTTAAATAAGTCTCCCAAAAACTGAGTAACTCGTTGTTTTTGAACATCGAAAATTGTTGTCAAGAAAAAAGGAAATAAGCAAAATTAAAGGTAATTTCACGCAGATCATTTTGCACCAATAAATCATTTTTGTGTAACTTTTTTGCTTCTTGAATTATTGCAGAATGAATAATTTAAATAAATTGAACTGGGATACATCCTGTCCCCAAAGATTGAAGGAGATACATGTATATTTAGTAAATACTGTGAAGGTTTTTAAAGGTTGAGTAAAATGGTTACGAGGTTCACTGATAAAGACACTCCGAACCCATTTGCATTGTTATAAGAATTATTATTGTGTGTTGTGCCATCTGCAGCAAAAGATATCTCGCATGTTTTAATTACTTTGAAGTTAATTATAATAATTAATTTCGATAAAAGCCTTATCGAGTATCATTTATTATGCTTTGACATATTCCAATAAGGTAATGTATAATGATATATTTAAGTATTTTTTCTTTTGACTTAAAAGTCCGATTTATTTGATTTATCGAAGAAAACTGTTTTGAGGTAAAAAAGTGCTGTTCTCTTTTCGTCATGAAACATTTTTTCAAAACTAGATAAATCCACAAAAATGAATTTATTTGGACGAACGTTTTTTTAAATTTGTTTAAAAATTAACAATCTTTAAGGATGATCTCAACAACGATAGTTTTAAATGTTAGCAGTATAGATGGTTGGAAAATTTAGGATTAATGGTATATAAATGCCAAAATGGAGAAAAATCGATTGGACCTCAACAAATAACCAGAAGCTGAGTGGGGGTGGGAAAAGGGGTGTTTTTAGGGGTGAAACATGTTCTTTTACGATTCCCGGCAAAACTAGACCTGCTATCGAAAAGTAAAATTTGTAGATATTTGAAAGATCTACAACTTTTATTTAATCATTTTTCAACTTAACCTCAAAACTATTGAGAAAACACCAAAAACCAATTTTTTTATTTATTATTTTTATCTCCCATAAAAATTATTCGATTTTAATGAAATTTGGTGAAAATGTACATTTTTGTGTCTCAAATAAGCTGTAATTTTTTTGAAGCGAAATATAAATTTTTTGATTTTATTGCTACTTTAATTTGAAAAAGGCCTAATTTTCAATTAAAAAAGTTGATTGACAAAATTTTGATTTTTGAAAATTTCAGGACGAAATTTTTTTTCGTAAAATCATCTGTTACTATGGAAAAACATTGTCAAAAAATGGGAAAAACCAAAACAAAGATCTTTTTAAGATCGATTTTTCCGTAAATGTCACGAATTCTTCGTTGTTTATTGAAATGAAGTGTTGAGAGTGATGCAAAATGGTAATTTCCTCGGTAATTTCAATGTAATCAAATAAGGGAACTTTGATTAACCGTTTAAGATTAGGTCGGAATGGTGAAAAACAAATTGTTTAAACAGTAATTTTACAAAAAAAAATATTGCTAAAAATTACAGTTTTTGTTGAAGAAAAAATTTTTATGCTTCGTGGACAAAAATAAATTGAAAATAAGTTTATTAAAAGAAATATTTCGAATTATTTCAATTTACAAAGTAGGAATATAAAATCAAAATTCTATTTTAATCTAATTTTTTTTGGAAAGCTGCTCAACATCATCAGGTTCAACATAGTTCTCGGTTTCTTCAGGATCTCCGACAAGGTCGTCGACTTCGTCAAGATCCTCAAGTTCACCAAGATCTTTATTTCCAATATTAATTTGAAAATTTGTTGTTGCTTCGTCATCAATTTCCTCCGAATCGCTGATTTCCTCTAATCGTTGTTTTTCAGCGTTAGAACAGTTTTCGGACCCGTGAGAATTGGAGCATAAAATGGAGCATTTTATTCCATGCTTACTGTCACAACCAGTTTCACAGCTGCAGCAGATAGTTATCAGCAAACATTTGTTTACACCACCTTAAAGTAGAGGTTTCAACGAAAAAAATTCCGTCCTGAAATTATCATCAAAATTTTGATTATTTTGATTGAAAATTAGGCCATTTTTCAAATTAAATTCGCAATAAAATAAAAAAATAAATATTTCGTTTCAAAAAAATTACAGCTTATTTGAGACACAAAAATGTACATTTTCACCAAATTTCATTAAAATCGAATCATTTTTGTGGGAGATAAAAATAAAAAATAAAAAAATTGATTTTTTCGTTTTTCCCAATAGTTTTGAGGTTATGTTGAAAAATGATTAAAATAAAAGTTATAGATTTTTCAATATCTACAACTTTTGCATTTAACTTTCTCGATAGGTCTAGTTTTGCCGGAAATCGTAAAAAAACATGTTTCACTCCTAAAAACACCCCTTTTCTCATCCTCACCCTACTAATTGTTGGGGTCCAATCGATTTTTCCCCATTTATATACCATTAATCCTAAATTTTCCGCCCATCCATATGCTGCTAAGAATTTTTTTTTAAATTATTAGCACTGGACTATAAGCAAGACTATAAGTTATTGGGAAAATATTGAAAAATGCAAAAATTTTCTGATTCAAATTACATTTTTGCAAAAAATATTGTACTTAACTTGAGTACAAGTCATTTTCGTTTATCATTACAGAATGTTGCTCAAATGTGAAAAACTTGACAAGGAAGAAAAAATCTTCCACTATTTTCGCAACAATTAATTTTGGTTTAAAACTATTATTGTTGTTTTAAACAAATTTTAAAAAAAGTTCGTTCCAAGTCCACCCATTTTTGTGGATTTTATCACGTTTTGAAGAAATTTCCCCGACAAAAAACAACCTTTAGTAACATATATCTTGAAATTTCTGTAGTCTTATCTGGTAAAGATAAATAACATCTTCATTTACAGTTTACAGACCTGCTTTAAATGCACATAAGTAAATTATGCAATTATACGATCCGCACATATCGTGTCAGCCAAAGTAGAAATTATTATTAATTATAACTATCTTGAGATGAATGAAAATAATGCAACCACGTAGTGTGAATGACACAGTTGTGCTGACAAAGAAACACGTCTCGTGTTAATTGACATAATAACCTTAACCGTTAGTTATATATGCACATGTAGATTATTTATTAGGTTAATAATAGCCTAGCGCTTAAAATAAATATTTGAAATCGATTAAGCCACTTCACTACTTCACTAGCATTTTTTATTGTTTCAGATGAATACGTTTTCAAGTTAAAAGCTAATAAAAACAAACATTTATGCTGTCCCATTTTCTATGAATATTAACAAAATTTGTATTTCATGATTAGTAATTAGTAAACAGGTTTTGAGCTGTATTTAATCTTTGAGCGATCCGAGGAACATCTAACTGAATTTTCTCTCATGCAGGTGGTGTTAACATACTTTCCACGTTTCCACCATATTGTAGCTTCGATCCCATGTGGTTACTATAGCAGCGTCGAGATAAACTACATTTCCTAAGAAAGTAATTTGTAAATTGCCTTGTGACGCCTGGATATTAGAAGTTTGGAAATTGCGTTTTTCGTAATGGAATTTCAGTTTGAAATTATCACATGTAAGGTTTCAGAAAATACATGTGGGAGATTTCATAGAATACAGGATAGAATAAGAACCGTCATTTAGATAAGAAAAGGTTTCGTTATCGATACCTTCAAATGTCATGGCAAGCTTCCTGCAATTAAAAAACATAGACGATATTACGGTTTGATTTTTTTGCAACCGGTAATTTGGTGTGGTACAGTGATAGTGATAGATGAAGTAACTTAAACGTAAATTGAAGTCTATCCCAGTTATTATATTATTATATTATATCAAAGAAAAACTTATTTAATTTAGTTGTGGATAATGTGGATACACCGAATTTGACAATGATGAAAACATTCATTACGTGCTAATCGTTGTGATAATTAGTAAAACCTGGATTAGAATAGAATAGAATAGAATCTTTATTTAACCAAGTATACAAAAGTTTTTGGCAAGTCATTGTAAAAAATATATAAATGTATAAGTATAAAGTATAGCGAGAAAAAAAAACACACCATATTATATACCTCCATCAAAGTCTTAAGTATCACATATAGTATAAAAAGTATAATAGTATAAAGTATAAAAAAATATAAAAATATGACAGTGCATATTATGACATGTACAATCTAGAACATCACAAATATGCATGAAAATTAGTGATTAGTGTATTCGCTGTTTAGTTAAAATTCAAAAACTAATGATTAAAATTGAGTATTAAAAAATTCCTCAGTGGAGTAAAAACAATGATTTAAAAAGTGACTTTTTATCTTACTCTTGAAAGAAATAAAATTCAAAGATCTTATATCGATAGGTACGTGATTATATATTTGGAGATTTAACGAGTTTTTTATTGATTTTGTTAATCTAAGACGAGGCTGTCTTAGTTGCATGGCAGACCTGGTGTCATAATTATGAAAATCAGAATTAGCGGAATAGGAATTTTTATTTCTATGTATTTCTAGCAGAGTTGTATACATGTATAAAGAGGGAACTGGCATAATACCTAGCTTTTTGAAAATTGGTTGACAGTGATCTCTCCAGCCAGCATTGTCAAGTAACCTGACCGCTCTTTTTTGCAACCGAAAAATTTTTACGGTATGAGATGAACCACCCCATAAAAGAATTGCATAACAAATATATGCGAATGAAATAAAGAAAAATAACACATTCTGAACGTATTAAAACACAGTGATTTTTTTAGTCTGCGTAGCAGAAAAATGATTTTTGATAGTTTGTTAGACAATTCTTCCACGTGGTTAAACCAGCACAAAGTGTCATCCAAAACAACACCAAGAATCCTAATACTGTCCCCTTTGACTAAAGAGTTATTCGTAGAGAGTACGAGCTTTTGAGTCTTGCCTTCATTCAACATAAGCTTGTTGGAAGCAAACCAATGATTAGCTTGCTCCATGTATCTAGAACAGTCGTTATTTAAATTAATAATGTCGGCATTAAAGTTAAGAATTGTGGTATCGTCGGCATAGGCAATGCATTTTGCTGGAGACATAAAATGAAAGAGGTCATTTGTATATAAAATAAACAAAAGTGGCCCCAGCACCGAACCTTGGGGCACCCCGTGCTTTATTGTTAGAAAATCAGAATTATTGTTATCAATAGAGATGCATTGACGTCTGTTGTTAAGATAGGAAGATAAGAGGTCTAAAGGTAAACCTCGTATACCATAAAAGCTCAACTTTTCTACCAGCAACTCATGTGAGACACAGTCGAAAGCCTTGGAGAGATCACACAGGTTGATAGCTGCATGTTTACCATCCTCAAGGCCCTCGACTATGTCACACACAATTTTTAAAACCGCACTCGTCGACGAAAAATCTTGAATAAAGCTTGTTCTGTTTTCAATCCGAAATTCTGAGTTTTCTTTATAGGTTAATTAGACCCCTGGCTTAACCGTGTCTTCACTGCAGTTACCTGAAGCCTCCATTAGTCTATTATTCTGCTAATAGAGTAAAGTGGTATTTCTGCACTCTAAAACAGAAACTGGCGCCCGAGACACCGTCCTAAAAAGCACCGCCGCCCCTCAGGCGTCACAGTAACCTTCTCCGAACTTCCGCCATAACGAAAGAAGGTTACAACTTATATCGAAAAAACCATTTCCGATATATTTAAATGGCTATAAAAGCAAAGTTAGTTCACTTAATATCCTGATTTTATTTTTCCAATACTCAATGACTCAGAAAAGTTTTTCAGCAGTCATGGCTCCATAGATGCCAACCTAAACTATCCTAAAAAAATGTTTGAGGTTATGTTTCTTCCTCGAAGTTGACACCATCGTATGCAGAATGAATCCCTGAATCCAAAAATGTAAAAATATAAAGGGTGTTGCATTTAAAAAATAGATATTACGGTCATTTCCGGTGAAACCGGAAGTGCTAGAATCATTTTATTAACATGCATTTATTCAAATTTACTTGTTTTATTGCAACTGCCAAAATTTCAAAATGATATCTGAAAAAACAAAAAAGTTATGGGGGTGAGCCTAATTTCATTTACACCCGGTATGTATCTTCTTAGGAAGTGGACAATATCATGTCTTACACCTTTTTTTAATTTTAATAACTGAAGAACAGAGAGTCCAAATATAGACTTATTATACAGTGCTTCCCTGGATTGAGTTCACAATAGGAAAAACTTTTTTATTTTCAATTTTTCGACAGAAAGTCATTCTTATTCATATACTCCTGCTTACTTTGAAACTAGCATTTCTGCTAAGAATGTTAATATTTCTTGTACAGGGTGACCGGAAAAGTCCATAATCTGAAAAAACTTTTTTATTCCGATTTTTCAACAAAAAGTCTCTCTTAATAAAAACTCCTGCTTACTTTGAAAATAGAATTTCTGTTAACAGTGTTAATATTTTCTGTACAGGGTGGCCGGAAAAGTCCATAATCTGGAAAAGAGTTTTTATTAAGAGAGATTTTTTTGTCGAAAAATCGAAATCGTGAACTCGATCTGTATATTTTTGAAATCAGAAAATTCTAAGGTTTTCGAAAATAATATATAGGGTATTCCATAAAAAACCCTAAACTTATAGAATTTCGCCATTTTGAGATTGTCATTTGTTTGTTTTATTGATTGTTAGAGATTGTTAAACTTCAGGAAAAATACTGCAACTTTTGTAAATAAAATTTTTCTGTATTTCTTCAAATAAACTTTGTCGGGGGATGGCTAATTATAAGGGAAAACCCTGTACATGATATGTTATAACTTTCTCGTTGGCAATAATATTTTTAATAAAAGCAAAACTTTTTATGAAAAATAAGTTTTCCGAGTAAAATGAGAAATAAAAAAGTTTACCCTCTTATCCACACATACTGTTCGAATTAAGTCCGTCACTGTAATGACCTATTCAGATCCGGGATCCGGGGTCTAGTTATTACTATTAATGTTGGGTCTTAACGTTTCTAGCACAAGAATAGGTAGGTATTTATATGCATGTGCTTCTAGTAAGTTGTGAACATAGATTAAATATAAAATAACACCAACACTGTTCCCATAGATAATAATGTTTGAATCACTCAATATCTCCTTCCGTTGTTCTTGCTGTTTCCTGACTGGCAAACACTTTTTAAATAAATCTTTCGTGATACTATTTGTTTAAGTTCCTATTGATATTTCCTGATCAATAGAAACTCATAATTTTCACTGAATTTTTACGTGACATTTTAATAACGCCAAGAATCAAACGTCACGTAAGAATCAGACAACAATGTGTGTGTGCAACTTCATCTGATATCTCAGCTGACACAATGCATGTATTTAAATTCCCTTTCGTCGATAACTGAATTATAGTTTGTTCAAGATCTGACTATCAAAAAATCATTTATAGAAATTCTTGTTTATACGCCGGTAATTGTCCAGCAGATGTCAATATCCGTAGTATTATTATGAATGATGGACAAAAGCATAGCAAGTATTGCAAATGCAAAATATTTTTCCATTATTGACCAAATAAGGTCATTAACCTAACTGCGTTGGTTTCGCCTTGGAATAAATAAAATTATCAGTTTCGCTCGGCTCGACCTATTGTGATAACACGCTTTCGAAATAAAATGAATGTTTAATTATATCTACATGTGTATATTTTATATTTATCATAGAAATTGCGAACGTCCTAAACTCTTTTTGTATATCGCAGGAAACAAATTATCGTGAATAAACTGCGATTAATAGCAACAATTTGTTCTACAAGGATACTACAAGGATGGTGTACGATACAACAGCTCGCGTGTTCGGGCATTTTTTTGATAAGATTAGCTAATTAAAATATATATATATATATTATGTATTTAATATAAAAACTCCAATTATGGGCGAATTGCTTTATTCACCGGTTGATCCATCAGATGTGTTTTATCTCATTCTAACCTCGGAGATAGAATGAGATAAAACACATCTGATGGATGAACCGGTGAATAAAGCAACCCGCCCAAAGTTAGATTAGAAAAAATTTCCGTCTTAAATAATAAAATGAGACTATTTTTAGCTAATACACTTACTTAACTAATTACACTTAATCTACTTTATGTAAATTCATAATTACAAAATAACTTGTATCCGTATGTTAAAATTAAATGTAAATTAGTAAAAAATTCTTAACTAGTGCGACAAGCTTTATAATCATGCGCATTGGTCAAATCTATAAAAAAAATCTTAAGGAACTTGCTTCATTACGAAGGTACAAGCTCTTCATGGCATTAACGATTCTGATTTTCTAATAATTTTAAAATCGAATTTACTGATGCGCATTAAATTTTGACGAAGGCACATACAAAAGTAAATCAAAACTTTGTATAATCATTTTATTTGTCTCTTTCATAGAGAGTGCTTGTTACATCAGTTCGATATTTTTCAATTTTTCAACCTTTTAGATCACAATTTCAACTGTAAAATTGATTTCTACGTAAAAAGGTATGCTTTTTTTATTCCAATAAAAAAATCGAGAAATATACTTCTTCTTATATTTTCTTTAGGATAAGGAATGTATTATCATAGTTAATGGGAAAAACATTAAATTAAAGTTTATTTGTATCTATGTTTACGACGTGAAAATTAAAAACTAATTAAAACAACATAAAAATTTGTAAATAATGTTCAAAATGACCATCATTTGTCGGTGTCGGTGTGGTACCTGCGAAAATATGACTTCTTTATCTAATATGAATTAAAATAGCTTTTTTTTAAATCGGCATTAAAGTACCTCAAAATCGTCATTAAAGTGCTAGAAATAGTTATTAAAGTAATCCAAGTAACAGCCTATATATTTTTGCATTTATGTTTATCAAGAAATTCTGATTTTAGCGGTATTTGCAAGTTGGCATTTGTTTAAAAAATGGCGTGCAAAATGTAAAGAAACTGATTAATTTTCGAAAACGTTGAATATTTCACGAATATCATGTCCGATTTCATATTCGAAAGGTTTGTTGATGGAGCTTAAATTAGAAACATACTATTTTGATTTTTTCACCTTAGGTAATTGATGAAACGCAAGAAACTCAATTTTCCACCGAAATTCAATAAAAATTTAATATTTTATTATTTGAGTATGACGAGTACTTGTTTATATTCATATTTAGAGTTTTTATGTAGATATTATTTTAAGTTTTTTCATACAGGGTAGTTCCGCGGGTGGTTCCATATCATATTTTGACATCTGCTTTTATGTTTAGAGATATGAAAAAAAGTGTAGAGATAATAGTTGTAGATTTTAGTGCCAAATATGTTTTGCCGAATATAAAACAAAATAGCATCGGAAAGTAGAGAAAGGGACCTTATGGAACGTCCTGTATATTTGTGAAAAATCAATTTTAGACAATTCCGAAAATTTATAATATGTTGGCATTTGCTCGGATTGTTTTTAAAACAGTATTCCGCTTTGTGAAAACAGTTCGCGTAGAATACTTATAGGTTATCATGAAAAAAACTGACAAAATATTTCTGATAATTTTTGACAGTTTGCCACCAGATTTTTATGCAAATCCCAAATACTTTAAAAAGGGTTATTTAGATGTGGAAAAGCAATTTTATTTGTCATTCATCAATTGAAACACCTACCTATAATACCTATGGAATAGAAATATGAAAAGAGTGTAAAAAAAAAGTTGTGGATTTTGATGTGAAATATATTTTGGTGATAAGAAATAAAACAAAGAAACATCAGAAAGTAAGCTGGCAGTAATTATCAGAAATATTTTGTAAATTTTTTTTCATGTCAACCTATGCTCCACGAGGTATTGTTTTGCATAATATTTTCAGAACGGCTGAAGCAAATAACATATTATACAGGGTGTCCCATACACAGAGCAATGGCAGATTCCTTACGTAAAAATATTACAATTTAACTAAACTTACCTTAATCCAAAAGTTGATAATAACAGAGATACGGGGTGCCAAAGTAAAATTTTTTTGTTTTGGTTTTTATTAAATAATTTCTTTAAAAATTGAAATATTTTAACAAAATTTGGCAATTGGAGGTTTTTGGGGCGAGAGATTCAAATCTATTCATGTTTTGCTGTTATTTGTAGAGAGCGCCACTTACGGTAGTTCCTGTTTTCTCGTTTTTTTTTTACGTAAAAAAGGTATACCTTCTAAATGTCGCTACGAGTAACCGTTTTCGAGATATTTCATTTTATAATATTCAGTTTAAATAATTAAATTATTAGGAATGTACAATCTTTCAAAGTAGGCTTTAATTAAAACAAAAACAATAAGAGACGCTTTCTAAAAAAGAATTTAAAGAAATTATTTAAAAAAAATAAAACAAAAATTTTACTTTGACACCCTGTATCTCTGTTAATATCAACTTTTGAACTAAGGTAAGTTTGGTTAAATCGTAATATTTTTTACGGAATTAAGGAGTCTGCTATTGTTATGTGTCCCATATTACTTATAGGACACCCTGTATATTTTTGAAATCAGAGAAAAATGATGTTTTAAGATATGCAAAATTGTATATTTACAAAAAAAACATAAGTTGTGTCTTTCTCTGCTTTTTGACGCCATTTTGTTTTACTTTTTTTCACCAATAGATAGTTCACACCAAAATCTAGAATTTTTATTTTTACACTTCATATATCTCTAAAAATAAAGGGTAGTTGTCAAAATATATGGAACTACCCTGTACATAAATAAATATGTGTTTTAAACGTATATGTACTAAAAAACACATATTTTAATAGGTCGCTATGTTTTAAACATATAAAAAATTTTTTCGACATACAATTTATTTTAAAGATGTCAACCCTGACCACCAACCATTCATAAAACTCGATTTTGGATTGTATCCAAAAATATTGCTTTAGATGCGGGTCCCCAAACTTGTGAGCTATATTCCAAACCAAGATGTACTTTATATAGCAACAGTAGCTGTTGTGGAGTAAAATCTCAAAGAAAACCGAGCTTCTTTGCAACAGACCTAGCTGTATTAGTAACATGCATGGTGTGAGAAGAGATTATTGGATACAGTCTATCCAAGAACGTCTCGATATCTAGAGACGTTCCTATCCACAACATTTTTCTTAGATTTTTTGGAAAACACTAGACTGCATTAGAAAAATTAAAGTCAACAAAATTATTTGACCCTCATTCCATAATTTTAGCCAAATTAGAGTTAGTTTATTTGATAGAGGGATTCGGCTACGCTCTCTGGCATTAGCAAAACTATACACCTGGTAAACGTTGCAGAGAGCCCAGTCATTAATGGAAAGTGTGAACAAAGTTGATTAGAACACAGATCCCTATGGAACAACCGAGTTGGTACAGAAAGCTTCTAATGGGACTCCATCAATTACAATTTAAAGAGAAAATCTGATATTCATACTCACCAACGATTTGAGTATATCTAAAACTATACCGTATTTTGTTTATAAATCATTCTACGACAACTGTTATGAATACTGAGATAATACTTTTATATCATATAAATGATTGTAATTTGTTTACATTTATCAAGAAATGCGTCAGAAAATATAACGTATCAATAAAAGTAAATAGTAAATAAAATAAATAAAAATAAAAGTTGTATACTTTATAGAGAAAATATAAACACACATAATGTTTTGTAAATTAAATCCTATGCAATGATGATGCATGCAGGCAAATAGTTGTTTTAGGAAAATAGCTTCAGCCTAGACAAATGTTATTTTAGTATTATACAGGGTGACCATAACTAATTGGACATAGAGTAGCCACAGATTATTTGAACAAAAAATATAAGGTTTTGGCCAAATATGCCTTGGTCAAAGTTGATGTAATTTTTTCTTGTTTTGATAATAATTTCACATTTTTATAAATTGTTACAAAATTACACGAATATGATTTTATTATTTATTTTAAATTTTGTTATAGGTAGCGCCACATGGGCGATACTTGATGAAGTAATTCGATCATAACTTTTTTTGACTAAACTTTTTGGTAATTTTGACTAGAAAGTGTTAACATCATTCATATGTAAAATTCATGTATTTGTTTGAACTTGATAATTTCAACCGTTTTTGAGAAACAAAATAATGGCTAGAGGAAATACAGATCATCTGCACAGTGCCATACAAAAGATACTAGTAATTATGTATAACTTTTTTTCTGATTCTGAGAAGTAATTTGGATAATAAAGGCGCATATAAGGCTCACCCTGTAAATAAAACTTTATAATTTTAACTCTCAACCTTCTTGCCTCTTGAAAAGTGCCCTCGTTATTTTGAAAGACCCTCGACATGCTTTCTCGGGGGTCTTTCTTATTGGTACAAGTACTTTCGTGTATTACGAAGCAAAATTGTAGGTAATTTTTGCTACACTTAAGATATTACTGCTAAAAATTGCTTCCCACCGTTCGCATTTTATGCATTTGGCAAATACTTTCCCAGGCTTAATAATATTCACATTATAACGATTACCGAACTATAGGGTGTGCAATGGGAGGTATTAACAAGATTTGTGGAATTTAATATTCACCCTTATAAATAGCTCCCCTATTTAGGGGGCTATGGAATCATTTTGAGAATGGCATATGTTGAATTTAGCGATTCGCCCCTGTATCATGTATTAGAATGAATAGCTAACAAAACAAAGAGGGTAACGTCAGGAAAAAGAGGTACGTTTCGACAGGTGGACGAAATGACAAAATACTTATTTAAATTTAAGTCCGTTATATATATATATATATATTAAGTATGTACAGATTAAAAAAAATTATAGGTTAAAAAACTAAAAAAACCCGCTTTAAAGGGAAACCGAACTAAAAAGTAAAAAATAATGTTTATCTATGAAGATTTTGTTCAACAGTGATAAATATTCCACTAACTCAATAGAATTAAATGCTTTTTACTAAGTTTAAAATAAAAAAAATAATTTTATTGCAAAAAAGCGTGGGGTGCATGATATCAATTATTGTTATAGATATTTCATTGGTAGCTATTGATTAACGTAGAGTTAGCACCCCACACTTTTTTACAATAAAATTATTTTTTGTCAATCACTTTATTCTTATTTTAAACTTAGTAAAAAGCATTTAATTATATTGAGTTAGTGGAATATTTATCGCTGTTGAACAAAATCTTAATATATAAACATAATTTTTTACTTAAAGATTTAGATTTTTGGGGTATTAGGTCCAATTTAATTGAAACACTATTACATTAACTTGCCGACGTTTCGGTATAATTTATTACCATCCTCAGGGCACTGTAAGATATAAATTAATTGTACATTTTTTGGCATGTAATAAAATTTTATAAAATGAACCCAAATATATAAATAATATTTAAACAATTACTTAATCATTATAGGTATACATATTGAAGGAAATACGTAGTCACGTACTTATTTTAGGCACTTTAATCTACATTTCTACATTTCGAATTATTTTTTACTTTTTAGTTCGGTTTCCCTTTAAAGCGTGTTTTTTTAGTTTTTCTAAACTATATTTTTTTAATATATTTGAAATAAAATTTTTTTCAAAATTTTTTTTTATTTTTCATTTCAAAATTTTTTAAATTGAATTTTTTTCAAAATTCTTGAAATGAAATTTTTTTTGACATTTTTCAATCAAATCAATTTTTTTTTGTAATTTTTAAAATAAAATTTTTGAATCTAAATTTTTTTGAAATTTTTGAATCCAAATTTTTTTTTAAATTTTTGAAATCTAAATTTTTTTTATAATATTTCAATTCAATTTTTTTGACATTTTTCAATTTAAATTTTTTTTAAAATTTTTGAGTTCAAATTTTTTTTTTAATTTTTGGAGGCAAATTTCTTTCGATATTTTTAATTTGGAATTTTTTCAAAATTTTTCATTTCAAATTTCTTTTTCTATGTCGATAAAGAAGGATAACATTTACCGTCATTCTGTAGATGGCATATGCTTAACCTGTAAAATTATTATTATTTTATCCTGATGGTCCTGGTAAGGACATTAGGACAAAAGTTATAAAATTATTGTATTGTCATCGATCCTTGATAAGTGTGCAAAGTTTCAGTTTAATCTGACTTTTTGAAGTGGGTGAAAATATCGTTGAAAGATTCCGTTACATATCTACAAACAGAAAAAAAAACATACAGGTGAAGCTAATAAAAGCGTGTTAATAATTTAAACCGTGGTTAGTTTTGATCTGTGGCGGTTCGTTGGCTCTATAGAGTGGTTTATGCATTTTACCAATAGAGAGAAGGTTTAAGGGTTTCTAGTTTTTTTTTCTTTTTCATTAAAGGGTCCATGACGTCTGTTTTTAAGTCCTTTTAAATTTCAGTGTGCACCACTTTGGACTATCATTGCACGAATGTGAACTTGATGGACCTCTATATTTACAATTTTATCAAAATGTGTCGAAGCTTTCTCAACTAGATAATACTCCGTTATAAATTTAAAATAATTTGAAAGTGTCTCTCAACTCTCAAGTTCTCAAGACTAAAAAGACTTTTCGAATTTTTAAAATAATAAAAAACATGTCAGTTCCCTAAAACTTCAGTGACGATGTTTTTCACGATCACAATAATTCATATAAATTTAATAGATACTAGGGAAGTATACATTTTAAAATGGTACTGAAAACGTCCAGAAAGGTTAATTTCGTTTGACGAACCGCCTCTCCAACGTAGTAAAATACAAGTAAGTTGAAAGATATAACGATCCACTGTTTGAATTTTCTCCTCATCGCTCCAAAAATTAATCAAAAATCTTTTTTCTATGATCTGCAGTACGTTATGTTTATAAAAAGTATTTGTTGCGACACGTTAATTTCATTACTTTTATGTCTTGAAATGGCCCTAAATGAATTCTCCTTCTTTCAATTGCACCCTATGTTTGGACGATGACCTCATAATTATTACAGTAATAATGCAGAAAAATATACTGCAGCCTGAGTTGCCTTCCATCAGTTTAAGCTTGTTATCACAAATATTACGAGGTCTATTGGTCATAAAACTGTTGGCCGTTGAGTCGGGTTATTAAACTTATTCCTACTTGCCACACTTATGACCATTAAGCTGGGTAATAATTGTATAATTGTTTAATGCACTTTGTCGGAAAACAAAAGGAAGTTATCGTGACATAACATGTATAAAACGTTGTTTAGGCACGTCCTAACTGCATTGAATTATATTTTACATATTTAAGAATTTTATTATCTATTTTTTAAAATCCACGATGCTATGCTATCATGTTAATCCTTACATACAACAGTGTGATCAACTTAACCTGAATCCACTGTTGCAGCAAATGAAGATTTACATAATCGAAAGCTGAAATATCAACAAACTGCTATTCTTAGTTGCATATCTGTTACAAGTTGTCAGGTACACACATTTCCTCTTACGAATCCATATCATTGAATAATCGTTTCCAGTACATAATATTATGTCTGCCCTACCCCCTCCGCTTTTGAGGACAATTTTCAGTTCAATCTAATATAGCCACCGGTCATTGTCCCCTCATATTTCAGCTTCACCTTGCTTTCAATACAAGTAGGGTTCGTTCCCTTGTCTCTCGGTGAGTCATGTGCATTTTTTTTATTTTAACCCCATAGTAGTATACACTTTGTAAATATTATATACTGTCACTGATTTGCAAAGGGGTAAAATTGGAGCTGATTGAAATATCTAGTTACCGTAAACAGTGCCGTTAAAAGCAGTCTGTGCAAGAGTGTACTTTGATCTGAGTTATATGTAGTAGGGGTTTAGGTCAGAATTATTGAGCAGCTGTAATATAACTAGTGTTTCATGATGGATTTAGGGTTGAGAAAGGTATCTTGAATAATTATAGAGGTCTAGGAAGTTACTCATTTAAAATAATGAAACAGACGAGGTACTTTGTTAAGTTACAATATGCTTCATACAATTTTTTTGCTGGTACAATCTCTTCCTATGGAAAGTATGAAACGTACGTTGAATTTACTGGTACAAAATGATTTATTCAGTTACAATAAACTTAATTGTAATTTACATTCTGAAAGTCCCAAGTAGCACGAACTTTTTAATATTAGTCTGAAAGGTTATACAGTGTGTGCAGAGTTTTCCTTATAATTAGATAAGTCTATATTTAGATTATCAGTTCTCCAATTATTCAGAATAAAAATGTATTTAAGAACATGATATTGTCTTAGTAACACGTAACACATGGATTAAAGTAGACAATATCAAGTTTTACAGCTTTCTAATTTTGAATAACTGAAGAACGGATAGTCCAAATAATAAAAATTATAAGATTTTAGAAAATATAATAATATATAGAGTGTTCCATAGAAAACCCTATATTTATAGAATTTCGCCATTTTGCAATTGTCATTTGTTTATTTTATTGGCAGAATGTTAAAATTCAGGAAAAACACTGCAACTTTTGTAAATAAAATTTTTCTGTATTTCTTCAAATAAACTTTGTATGAGGGTGGCTAATTATAAGAAAAAACCCTGTACAGGGTGTCCCAAAGTTGATGTCTTGGGACTATATCTAGAGAATGAAAAAAGTTATCACAAAACCGTTTACATGGTTTAATTTGGGGTGCACTAAGGTACATTTTACGCTAGAAATTTTTTTTTTTTCGAAATCTGGAAAATGGCGAAACTGACCTCATCAGAAGTTTTTTTCCAGGAACATACACTTTTTTGTGCTACCTGGAAAGTGCTATTTTTTCTGAACATTTTCTATTAAAAAAGTTTTTTCGTATCTTTTATATTTAAAAATATACATGGTAAAATAGTTTGGAAAATACCCTTAATTGCATACGAGTTAGCCATGATGTAATCGAGTGGCCTATGGAAAACAATGAACTAGGGCTGTTGACATAAGTTTGTTTAGTAAATAAAAAGTAGACATGATTTTAATCTATGGTGAAGCTCAAAAAAAAGATTGAGAATTTTGTTACTGTTTTAAAATATATATTTTTTTAAATATACTGTTACAATTCTTTGATAAAACGTATAAATAGCTTTTGTTCATTGTTTTCCATAGGCCATTCGATTACACCATGGCTAACTCGTATGCACTTGAGGGTATTTTCCATACTATTTTACCCTGTATATTTTTAAATATAAAAGATACAAAAAAACTTTTTTAATAGAAAATGTTCAGAAAAAATAGCACTTTCCAGGTAGCACAAAAAAAGTGTATGTTCCTGGAAAAAACTTCTGATGATGTCAGTTTCGCCATTTCCGAGATTTCGAAAAAAAAAAAAATTTCTATCGTAAAATGTACCTTAGTGCACCCCAAATTAAACCACGTAAACGGTTTTGTGATAAATTTTTTCATTCTCTAGATATAGTCCCGAGACATTAACTTTGGGACACCCTGTACATGAAGTATGGATTAAATTAATTATTTCTGAATACAATAATATTTTGGAAAAATCCTCAGTATTTTTATTTTGAATAGCCCATCTTTTGCTTTGATGTTTTTAGCTATGACGTGACTTCTGCTTTGGTTAAGACATTTCCTTTTTTTAAATGGAACACCCTGTATATTTTTTCGTTTTAAAATCTCTATGAAGTGAAGAAAGACCTATACTACTTACGGTCTAGAGTTCACAAGTTTGAAGCTACAGATCTTTGAAAATATTTAAAATGGAGAGAGAGAGAGAGAGAGAGAGAGAGAGAGAGAGAGAAAACCAAACAAAGCTTTTCAATTTATTATAATCCTTTTATTTCAGTACAAGATATTTTTTAATTCCAACTAGTTTCGACTACACAGCCATCAACAGGTTGACAAACGAACAGCAAAAAAAATTTTTGTTTTAAATGTGTCGTTTTTTACTTTTACTTGTTTAATGTTAATAATGTTATAACAGTAATGATATATTATGACAAACTTTTAACCCTCTTCTCTGCCAAAAATATTTATATTATTAATATTCCCCTGATGATGGCTGTGTAGCCGAAACTAGTAGGGGTTAAAAATATTTTGTACAGAAATAAAAAGAATTATAATTGAAAAGCTTTGTGTGCTTTTTTTTCTCTCTTCAGTTAATATTTTTTCTGTACCACACTGATGACTAAAATTAACGCACCACTCAAAATTTACCATGATTTTGAATTTGATTTTTTTCGAAACCGTTTGTCTGGAATGGAATGGGTCTCTATTTTTTTATATTGTTTATGAAATCAAAACATTACTTCTATCTGTACAAACTAAGGCTTTGATGGAGTAAAATGTTACCTAGTGTTGTTACTTCAGATACTGTTCTCAAAATATTTTGTTGTTTAGGTACAGATACCTAAAATAAAAGTTATATCCAGAAATATCTGAGAAACTAGAAAATATATTTCATCTTCGGGAGCTCTTGGGATGCGGATAAATAGTTTCTGAAACTTTTCATTTCATTTAAAAGTTTTACTTCGGTTCAAACTTTACACTTGTTATACAGTATGTCGGTAGTCTGATCAATGTGCAGTTCAGTGTGGCAAAAATATTAAATATTTTGGATGCGCGCTCAGCGAACTATTATGAAAATATAAGAAAATTCCTCCACTTTTACGAATTTTCCTGATTTTATAGAAAACTACGTGACATAAAAATGTTTTTGACGCACTGATTCAAACAAATAGTTCCTGCAACATATCGGTCAGTATGCTAACTTTATTTAAGCAGATAAACTAAAAAACATTGTTTTTTCATGTGTGACAAAAGAAATGAAATTAATTTAAAAAGATAGAAAGAACACATTGTTTAAGCTAGTAAAATTACAAACATTTACTTTGACGATCTCACATGAGGTACATATAAAACCCTACTAAAAAATTAACTCGTTAAATGTAGAAAAAATATATCGTTGTGGTATTTATTTATTATATATATACCTGAAACATAATGGACACGTCCATACTAAATAGAAAATATAACTTTGTTAGAATCATATAAATTAATGTAATAAAGTATCATGAAACTTATATTGTATATCAGTCTCAAATACAATGTAAATTAACGGTTCATTATATTGGGCACGGTGCCAATGATTACATGTTGCTGTTTTTATAACATGTTTATGTTCTGGGAACATTAACTTAGTGTTTACTTCATGGTTATACTTATTCTTTTGTATCTATAAATACAGGAATGATACAAACCACTGTTTATTGACAAGTAATATTTATAAAATAACACTTATACAATTTTATCTACCTATCAGCAATACAGGTTTCGTTTAACAGGAGGTCTCTTTACCTACATTTTCTAAGAAATGAGGAAAAATTAAACCAAACTAAATTGGCAACTATCGATATCATTGCTCTGATTTATTTATATCTGAAATGATTCCTCCTGATACACCAATTTTTCCAAGTTTTACGAAAGTCTGATTTTCTACAAGCGTGTCACCATAACCGAGGTCTGTGAAATTGGCACCACAACCACTGGAGCTAATTGCGAAATCATCATGTAACATCCATTTAGCACCTTTTAAATATGTAAAAAACGGAGATGCTAATTGTTTTAACAAAAGTATTAACAGTTTTATAATTTTGGTGCAAATTTTATACCCAGCACCACAAACCACAACAACCGGTGCCAATTGCGAAACCTATGTCATCACTTAGTTCCTACTTATTAGCACTCTCCAAATCAAATATTATGTGAAACAAAACAGAGACGCCAATTGTTTTAATAAAGTTGTTTTGTGCTCTGGTTCTAACTTCACTCCAGCACAGCAACACAATAATACTGGTATTAATTGCGAAACCTTTTTTCCTATCATTTAGCGCTCCTTCCAAATATGTAAACAGGGGTGCTAATTGTTCTAACAAAGCTATAATTTAGTGCTAACCTTCCACCAGCATCGAACCATCGATCGGTCGTAATATAATTATTTAACATCTCATTAGTACTCGCTTCATATCTTTATAAATGTAATAAAGACTACGCTGCCAATTATCTTTAAAACGTTATAAATAATTAGTTTTTTTGGCGCCAGTTTATCTAACATAAGTGCACCTAAAACCCTTTCTTTGAACGTCATGATTCATTTAGTGATAATTGCATTAAAATCGGTTCAAAGGCAAGTAATCTGAAAATCCTACTTTCTTAAATAAATAAATGGAAGAATAATTTGACCAATTATTGTTCTTTTGAACAGGCAGGTATTGATACTAATGAAATGAAACTTAATGTGTTTATTGAACTATTTTATGTTAATTACGTAAATTTCAATAAATTTTTTTGTTTATTAGAATTAATACGGTTTGCAATTAGCACCAGTGGATGTGGTGCCGTTTTGAAGTTGGCACAAAATTATAAAACCGTTAATAACTTTGCTAAAACAATTTGAACTTTTGTTTTTTCACATATTTGGAGGGTGCTAAATGAGTGCACACCGATGGTTGTGGTACTGATGTGAAGTTGGCACCAGAGTATAACATTGTTAATAACTTTGCTAAACCAATTAGCACCTCTGTTTTTTTACATATTTAGAAGAAGCCAAATGGGTGCTAAATATTTGTAAAGGTTTCATAGTTAGCATGCGTTCCATTATAGAATTTCTTCATCCTTAGGCCTTATAAGTTTAGAGTAAATTGTTATCTTCTCCATGCCAATCATTAAAAGAGTATAATCAGTATCAAGTAAAGCGGAGAACACATACGCGCGATCTCAACCACGATCGCGATGGCGATAGCGGTGATCGCTGCAAACAAATAGGTATGTGCGGGTTCATTTGTTTCCTTACTTAGGACGCGTTCAGCCGCCACCGCCATCGCGATCGTGGTCGAGATCGCGCGTATGTGTTCTCAGCTTAATGATGCTTCCGAATGAATTTATCGCAACAAGGTTAAACTAAAGATTCTATAAATTATTACAGTCTACGAAGCAATATCTCTTCTTGCTTTTTCAACATTGACATTAATGTCAAGGGATGGTTTTTTTTTCAAATCGTTGGCGATATTTTTGTGTATTTAAATCGGTTAGAGTTTTTTTCGCAGTCCAAATAAATAACAAAATAACAATTGATTTTCTTGCATGCAATATTGGAAAAAATTAGTAAATTGTTTGCCAACAGTAAAATCACTTCAGTTCGTTTCTTTATCGGATAAACTTATTGTAACTACATATTTCTGCCAATAAGTGCGAAGGTCGAGCGAAATGTAAGTGTTAAGAGCAAAGTTACCTTATTGTCAAAAAAATTTATCCATAAAAGAAAAGCTCGAGTGTTTTTTGGCAAGATAAATTCACGACAGAATAATATAAAGAAACAACAACAATACTTAATTATCTTTAATCTTTATTTATTATGTGAACGAATAACAATAATAATTACCTTTATTTTTATAAATAATTATTATTTGAAGGAACAGTTATTAAATATCTACACAGTTGTTATAAATTGTTTAGTTTGGTGTACTGATTTCAATATTCTCTTCTCAGATTTTAAGTGATGTGCGACTACTAGATGTAGTCTCATTTTGAGAAACAGGAATTTTTAAGGGGTATTAATACACAAGAGGTCGTTTTTTTACCGAATACATTTTTTTTGGACAAAAATCTGTTTTCCCATGAAAATGATTCAAGCATGGGAAAATCGCGACACGATGAAACGATTTTCCCCTTCATTCGAACAAAATTTTCATGGAAAACAGGTTTGAGTCACTGAAAGAAAATTTACCTGAGTAGAAAATCGATTCAATTTTTTTTTATATAGGAGTTAATTTATCAATATTAATCATCTCGGCTTCCAATAAATTTATCATATGTGCCACGGAAAACAATCAAACAATCATTTCCTAAAAAGAAATATAACTAACAAAAATTTTGCGCTTCGTTGATTTTTATTGTTTTCCATAGCATACTTGATAATACAAAACTTAATGTAGAAGCTTAGGGGCATTTTTATCAGTTTGTTTATTTTAGTGTTTTCGAGATTATTTTTCAGGACACATTCGATAATTTTATTGGAAGCCCTAATTAATATAGTGGTAAATATTATTATTTTTTCCAACAAATATTATTTAATTATGTATTTAAAATTGCTAAACCTGTAATGATAATATAAAAAACTGTTATAAACTGGCTAGAGCAAGGAAGGATATCTTGAAGTCCTTGAAGAACAAGTAAAAGCAAGCCCAGAAGTTCATATAATTATTTTTTGTATCATATTATATAAACGTACTAATTTAATCAGCGAAATTGTTCATAAAATATGGTGTTTTAAATTCAAAATTATTTTAAAATTACACATCTGTCTTTAATTTCGACATCTAATTTTTAAATCAAAAGAATTCTAAAATAATTTTGTAGTGGTTCATTGTACCGGGCACACTGCCAGTAGTTACTTGTTTCTGTTCTCATTACACATATTTTTCAAGAGTCACTAACTTCATGGCTGATTTTTAGTTGTTTTTCTCATATTTATAAAAATATAAGAATCAGAAAACATTTTTAAATGCCCCAGTAATTACTACAATATAGTAGTTGCAAAATAAATAATATAAATAATATTGTATTTTTTTTTTGTTGAATTCTCTGCTGCTAAAATAATTTGGGTTTTTTGTGCAAAGTAATAAATAACGAAACCTGAAAAATTTAATTGCGTATGATTAAACGTATATGCGGGTGTTTTTAGAAATGGGCACAATAACTTTATCTTTAGATTGTAATCCACAAACTGTTCCTAAAAGAGTTGCACATCCTGAAGGCATATTCCAAATTGTTATTTGCTGGAACATTTTAAAGCAGTTAAAGATAAAAGTTTTAATATAAATTTTTTTTAAAGGACGTTTTTTAAATTTTGTGAATTTCGAACACGTTTGCGTATTTTAAATGATAGTAGGAATTGTTTTTCTGCCAATGGAAAATATACTATTGGAATAAAAATCGGTTTTATCAGTAACCAAAGTTTACTTTCTGGCCATGTATCCATACATTATAATTTACATAATATAGAGTCGAATCTCGAAATTAAAAGAATAAGTATATTTGCTTAATTTTGCAATACACATTTTTTTAATTAATTTATTAATATTTACATGGTAAGATAATCCAGATTTATGATTCATAATTAACTTAAAAATATAGACTAAACGGAATGAACTAAAAATGTAAGTATGTAAATCACAAAATGTAAATACATTTCTAGTTAAATATTTACTTTAGTTCTATTACTAATAATATGAACTAAATAAAAGTATAATAATTATTTGCTTTCTCTCTTATTCTGAGCAAACGTTTTAAGCATATTAAATTATTTTCGTACATTTCCATTAAGGGTCGTTGTGTAATGTTTTTAAAAAACTATGTATTATTCTCAGTACAACAGAAATTGATAGAGATTGTTAGATATGGTGATTGGTTTATAATGCACCCTTAGACCCTTGGCGAATTTAACTAATTAATAGTTAATAAAGATAGTATGATACGTATTGTGACGCCCATTGTATACAAACAAAACCTAATATCACATACAAAATCTTGCCCAACAACGGTATCGCCAAATTTTTTCAATTTTTTCTTAAAAAAGGAAAACCGATTTAAAAAGGGTGAACCTCCGACTAGTATTCGTATAAAGTGTGAACACTCAGTACAATGCATAGGTCCCGTTTCTTCGTTAATTGAGGTATAAATCCAAATTAAGAAAACCATCCGGAATATATTTAGAAATGCACACTCTACGCGATCGAACACTTTGGGGTAAATAAACTTTACATTTGCCTCTATTTCAATCAAAGGCGGCTGGTATAATCAAATGAGCATATAATTTTAGACGATCTTGATTTGTTTATATGGGATGGTCTAATATCTTAATTTAACAATGTCCTATTTTACGATCGCTTGAACAAATTTGCGCATAACACGTATCCCATCTACTTCAATTGGCCTTAATCAGTTTAATCAGTTGGCGTCTGTGAAAGTGTAGTGTGCGGATATGGAGTGCTGTAACTGTGGTACATAGTACATACATAGCGTTTATTTTTCCCTTACATTGAAGCACGTATAAATAGGACGACATACCCCAACCTAGACAACTGATATTGATTTTCTGGCGGGTGTGGTGCCGAGAATGTTTCATCTCTTTCTTTAAACGGCTCCAGCGGATGGTGTTTCTCTCCCCTGTCTGGTTCACAGGCATGTTTAAAGTAAAAGGGATTTCAAGTTAAAAAGTTGTGAGTATTTTTGATGAGAAATATAGAATCAGCGTTTGGAAAAACAAAAGAAAACTGTACCTCATTGTAATATTATTAATGTGATAAATCGGATTAAAGATTAATTTTTTATAATTATACTATCATTATCGGTGAACACACGACGTTGAGCATAAAAAAGATCATTTATCGATATAGAATATTCATAATTTTCATGTCATACTTCTGATCTAGTTAAAATGAATCGATTTCAATGTGTTTTCACCTACTGATAGCTCAATTTTGTCTCGAGATGATCTTTCAGAATTTCTGAATATTTTGGTGGATCTATTCATATATAGGGTACAGGGCGTTTTATGTAACTTCTACATGTTAGACATGGTTTGAACTATTATAAATAATTATAACATTGAGTAACAAACAAATGCTGCCGAGGCAAAAATAATGCTTCACATATCAAAAAACGGAAACAAAGACCGATCATTTGCATCATTAGGTTCACAACTGATAATTCTCCACAAATAGGAAATCTGATAATACCTATACAGACAACCGAAAACTCAAAATTTAAAGAACTGGAATACAGACATAATACATGAATCACGCCGGCTTCACATTTTAAATAAATACATTCTTAAGGCACTTTTTTCCGAGGAATCAATATGCCATTGCATTTGCCATGCGTGCATGACGTCTAAAATTGCAAAAAACAACAGTCAACTTTATTTTTTCTTATGGACGCTATATTGGATTTTAATTTTTTTACAAATGTAAAAAAGAAAGAAAACACACAGTTCTAATTAATTTTTAATAATAATGATATTTAAATAATCTAGATTGGTGAAATTACGATTTTTTTTTCCAAAAAATGTTTCATAAAAAGTTTACGATTAATATACCTACGTTCTTAGGTAAATGTGCAATTTTAATGGTATTAAAAAATAAATATAAGAAACCGGTTTTTTTGTCCAGGAGTGTATTTCGACCGATATTGAACATCATTCATTTTTGCTAAGGGTGTTTTGGAAACAAAAGCACATTTTTGTTTTAGACAAGATATTGACAGTTCAGCTTAATTTTAAGTCTCAGAGTACTTAGGCAAAATTTACAAATAAAAACAAGCAATTAGGGGCCGATTGCACCGTGTCGTTAAACTCGGCTTATATTTAAGTATAGTTTAGAATGTGACATTACAATGCGTATAACTGAGATAATATCACATTCTAAACTATACTTAAATATAAGCCGAGTTTAACGACACGGTGCAATCGGCCCTAGGTATGCTAGTTTATTCTTTACATTAAAGTAACAAAACAGAAAACTATAACAAATAACAAATGCAATGCTCAAATGGCCCACCTTCCACCTTTAAATACAACTGTATGTCAAATAGTTGATTGAAGATGAAGTGACTTTTTGGAAATCCATTTCTAGTAAAATTTTTGTAATAAAAATACATAATTAACAAATTAATTTCTAAAAAACAAAAAAGTATTCTGTTAAAAGAACTTCACCCTAGTGTTAACGAGAAAAAAGATCAAATATACATTTCATTACCATACTCAGGTCTCTCTAATTCAATCAGCAATATCTTTTCCAAATTTAATTTAAAAACATCGTATAGCTCCAACAAAAATGTAGGCAGATATCTTTTTAATGCTAAATAAAAAACAGACATTTCTAAAAAATGTGGAGTATATCGCTTAGATTGCTCAGATTGTAATGCAGCATATATAGGCCGATCGTTTAATATAAGATTAGAGAACATATCCACACACAAAAAGAACACTCCAATATAAACATCTAACAGACTCTGACCACAAAATAGACAATAATCATCAACCCAAAATATTACATATCTACGAAAAAAGCAAAAAACTTAATTTATTAGAAGCCCTCGAAATCAATAAATTAAATAAAAACTAAAATTATAATTTATTAAATGACCAAATAGATTTAAACAACTCCCCGTTATTAAACTTAGTTCAGATAACTTAACAGATTTAAATATTAGTCAATAATAAACAATAAACCGATAAAATAGATTAAAAAACATCCTATACCTTATATCTTAAGACATCTGTTAAACATAAATCTAATTATAAGTGCATGTCCGACCCTTCAACCCTCGTACCAAAATGTAAGTTAAAAATCTTAAAATCTATGTATATTCAGTTTACTACTTGATAATGTCCGAATAGGATGAAACTAGTTGTAGTGTAATAAAATAAAATAAAGTGGAAATTGACAAGTAATTTACAGTTTCGCAAATTTTTATTGCAAAAATTTTACTACAACTGTATGTACTCGTTTTCTAAAATTTAACACTGCTCCATTAATATCTCTTCTTATTTTATGTTTAAGGGTGGTAATAATATGTCTTCCTACCTTATCAATAGTACCCCACAAAAAGTAGTCTAAAGGGGACAAGTTTGGCGACCACGGCGCCGGCCAGCGAACAACTCCATTTTTTGTAATTACTTTGTTGGGGAATATTTCCACCAAACTCGCAACTACTCTTCTGGCGTTATGGGGCGGCACGCTGTCTGGATGATACCAGATATTAACTAAACGGTTAAGACAAATGTGGTTGTCAATATGACCTGCCAAAAAATTAGGGTAACCATCGGCAGTCAAATTTTCTTCGTAAATGTGTGGGCCAAAGCACACTTGTGCTCGCCGTTCTTGATATTGATGTGCTTTTCAACAGACCTGACCAGACCAGTTCATTGTGGCGATTAAACATCCCCGAATTGGTGAATTTGCACTTATCACTGCATATCACTATTAAGAAAATTCGGGTTACACTGTAGTGGATTTATCACAAATGTACAGAAAACTACCTGTAGAATATTATCTCCAGGATGAAGGACTTGGATAATGTGGATTTTAAATGGCCGGTATTTATGTTTTTTGAGTATCCTCTATCCAAACCTGTTGCCGTGATATGTCCAACTCTGCCGCAACTTCCCTTGTGGAAAGAACAGGATTATCTTGTACCCAATGGAAAATTGTATGTAAAATGTTAATGATGTTGATGATTGTTGAAAATCATGTTGTAAAATGCGCTCTTCATGTTCGACGGGTCTCTATTATCATACATATTTCTGTCTATGCTTACCAAAAGATACTGGCCTAAATATCTATGAAGAGATGGAAAATACCTCCGATTCGGTTGCTGCCTTTCGCAAATATGTTTGTTAAATCATTTTCGCATTTCGATGCGACGCGACGCATTTCTAAATTACAAGCATATCTCGTTGTTCTTCACTTAAAAATACCTTTTCTTGGTGAAATTTCAGAATTGTAAATGCCGAGCCTCAAAATGGAGCCAAACTGTCAAAAGTGTGTTTAAAACAAAACTGATGCTTTTGTTTCCAAAGCACCCTTTGCAAATAAATAATGTTCGATTTCGGTCGAAATATAAACTTAAACTGTGATCACCGTAATCAGAAAAAAAGATCTATTAAGAAATGTGAAAATCCAATGTGGCGTTCATAAGACAAAATAAAGTTGACTTAGACGGCATGGCAGAATCAATGGCATATTCGGATTCCTCGGGAAAAAGTGCCTTGAGAATGAAGGTATGTTTTTATTATACGTAGTTTTATTAGTTTTCGATTTAACAACTGAAAACAATATTCACGATTTCACGTTTTTTTTCCAATATCTTTGAAAAAAAATGATAGATCCCTTTCAGATTATTGATCAACATAAAAATGAACAACTTTGCTCTAATTTACTTCATAGCTCTTGACATAAACGAGCATGGGGTGCGGGTCGAAAAAGGGGCAACTTGTGTATTTTTTTATAAAATAAGCAGTTCAGTGGAAAATATTCATTATGTCCTTGTGATTTTTTAAATAATTATGGTAAATATAATTAACGCTGTTTTACATCAGATTTTGAAATTGTTGTTTTGTGGTTTCTCGAGTTCGATTTAAAGTGCCGTATTGTGATGTAAAATGTGATTTTATTAGTCCTTAAATCAATCGTATCTAATGCCATGATTATAAAGAACACGATCGTAAGTACTAAGCTCCTTTCATATCCATCGAATACTTGATGATTTCTTATAAGTACATACTCTTATTAATATTAGTTTACCAATAATTTATTTGCCCACTTATTTAATCATCCGGATTTGTTTATAAAGCAGTAAAGTACTTACATCATAAATACCCCAGTCTCTTCGAGCTTGTGACCAAGTGACCGCCCATCCAAAATATCTCATTAACTTGATCCCGCTGAAATTTATGTATAATAATCGAAATATGGCTTATATTAGGTTCTTTGACATATATAAATTCATTTCGTTTGAATATCAGTGTTTAAATAAAAGTGTGTTTTGTTCATTGAATAACGTAAAGTATTATACTGGTGTACTAGATTACATTGTACAATAATTTACATATGCCAATGTATTTGAACACGCTAGGAGCGTTTAACTTATTTCTTTCCGGACAAATCTACATTTTCACCAGTTCCCTTGGTCGTTACTTTGGCTAAGTTGATACATTAGATAACAGTTGCAAAGCAAATAAACGATTTGTTTGCTGTCAGCTAAATTTAACTAAAAGCATTTTGAGGAGTTCTTTCATTGGCACGAAATAGCTTTCTACTTTCCTCTGGAGGTAGATTTTGATATTTTACCTATTATACATTATGCAAGTTGTTGCATAAGTATTCCACGACACTAATTATGGAGTGATTCAAATTCGTCGGTTTTATGTCTAGCTTGAAACACCATTTTAGTTTACTCATCAATCATCAATTGTTTCGAATCTATTTGTGTAATTGAGAGCATATAATCAAAATTAATACGATGCGTCATACACTAGAACAATAGCAGTACAATGCTTTATTAATGAACAACTAAATTGATATCTCTTTCATCTTCCACGCGCTAATAGTAATGTTCCAATCTAAGTATTCCATGCCATTTCAAAATCTATATTATTTTTCGCATGGGATCACGTTTTATGGTAAATCTGAAACCATCCAACATATAGTTCATTTCATACTTGTAAAGCAGGGAAAAAATGCCGCATTTACAAAGCAGAAACGCGGCCTCTTTAATCTTCAAAGAAGCCGCCGCACGTGTTCCTTTGTCGGTAATTTTTTATCTGCGGAACAAAATGAATTCGACTTTACAAATATTTGTGCCTCTTGCCCAGTCGAAATTTTTGTAATTCGATTTTACTGACTGCACGATGGATTGCTTTTAAGTATATAAATATCTAATTATATAATTTTTATCATTTCTCTTTTATTTTTATTCTGTTACAATGTTATAGACACGAATCTATAGTTTGAAAGGGTAATCATAGCTCGGTCTAGAGTCTTTGGCGACCTTTTTGGATCGGCCTACATGGATCATAAATACGTTTTGTTCAATTTGGCCAAACCGGTTCAGAGAATGAGTAATTGGAAAATGTTGTTGAATATCTTTAAAGAAGACAAGGACCTGTAAAAATGTATCGTTGTTTATTACAAGTTTTGTATTTTTGGACGATTATAAACATTATTTTTATCATGGAAATGCTTAGAGAAAATCGAAAGGTATTATTGCCACTAAACTTCCCCACAAACCACGGACTTCCAGCGGATGTACATCTACTTCCACTTGCGGTAAACCACTCTGTTAAAATAACCTACCGATTAGGTTTTTCTATTATTATGCAATTAACATTAGAATGTGCATTATACAAAAATATTCATTATACATTAGTCGAAATTTGCATGCATATTTGCAGTACTTAGCAACAATTTAATATTTTGGAAACCAAATATAGTTCTGCACTTGAAGCTTAAAAATATTTTTCTATTTAAATTATATGACTGGTAAACAAGCGTATATCTTAAGTTATGGAATTATGGTGGTCTTGATTATCATGAAATGATTGTGGTATAATTTCCGGTGACCTTTCTTATAGTTGTGGTCACCGTGAGACCACCTAGTTAAAAAGCGATCAGTAAAAAATGCGATGAATGCAATGCAAAAAATGTTACCACCAAAGCAGCCAAAATAAAAATGGAGTTACATAATATAAAACATAAAATAAAAAAAACGTTTCGTTTTTCGAACTGTAATTAAGAACTTGAATTTCATTGTAATTGTAACAAGAAAATCTTTAATCAAAGAGGAGAATGTGCTTGACGTTTAAATACAATTAATACTTATATGAACTATTTTGACAATTTTATACTGAGAATGGAACCACAATTTATATATGAATAATTTCAAGAATATACCAAATCTACATTATTGGCTATAAACCTTCCTGTGAAGTCGAACTTTGACAATATCACATTGAAACATTAAACGTGGAAAACTATTTAAAAAATAACTAAAAACCGACTTATTTAAAAAATAAAAAATATAGAATACGTTTCTCTTGTTTGTTAAACAGAATAAACATTGTCGTGGGCCTGGGCACCACAGCCTCGTTAGTAAAAAGAATCGACAACAAAATCAATTATGACTAATAGCCCAGGGTCGATCTGAAGCTTTATATAGGAAACCTTGAACAAATTAGAGACAAGCTGAAATTTGGTATATAAGTTTGTATTGGGGTCCTTAAAATACCACCAAACCCCACCGGTAATCCGCCGTGCCTGTCACCCCTAAACAACCCCCGAAAGGGGTGAAAATCGGACTTGTTTTAGTTTTTTGGCAATATCTTAAAAACAAAGCTATATACGAAAAAATATGAAGACAGAAAAATTAAAGAGCATACAATTCCCTATTATAAAGTTAAGGTTAGCGGATATATTTTGCCTTACCAGTGGTGGAGTTATCGTATTGTAAATTCCAGTATATTTTAACAAAATACACATTTCCCACAAAATATTACGTTACATTAATATATTTTACTTCTTTTACACCAAAACAGATTAAAACTATAATAATACATAAAATATGAGTTTTTTATGTAGTAAGTAGCACAGTTGCTTTTTCTTAAATAAACTAAAATACTTACAGGTTATGTTTAAGTAAATGAATGAAATATATGTTTTTAATTACTTATTATCCAATAAATGTATTTTATCTGCATGTATCGTCTTCCGCCTGTAAATCCTCAACTGCCCTATTAAAACAGGTTACGACATGAGCATGCACTTTTGCAACCACCTGATGAACAGTTGCTAAAAATTTGTTTAAGGAACCCTTTGGGGTCTATATCTTGATCCATCTGGACTGGAGAGATTCCGGAATCACTAGAAATCCACCCCCAGTCCTGGAGTGGTAAGCTATTATTCAACCATGCTTGAATCTAAAAGTTAATCATACATGTAAATAAAATATGTATGTAGAGTTGCTGGATGAAATGTCCTGCATGGTACTGAGCTGCATTTATGATCGGTGGAAGTGAAGCCAGATTAAAATCTTTATTTAAACTTTGCTTTGCTACATACTGCTGGTAGAGAATATATCTGACGTTATACAAATCGGTACTTGTTCTATTTTTGACGTATACGGAAATAAGAAATGTCGAAATAAAGGTCCTCAATCTGTCTTTGGATATATTTGGATTGTAAAATTCTTCAAGAAGGTCAACCAACTTCTTCTTTTTCACAGTATTGACCAAATTAATTTTTCCCCTGGTAAACAGGCCAGATGTAGTATCACATCCGGAAATGGCGTGCATGGCAATAATAATAATAATAATAATAAACGTCTTTATTGATGGGCGAAGTTTAGTACAAAATACTATTCTTACACTTTATTTATTTATTTATTTAACATTTATTAAAGGTCCCAACTTATGCTGCAACTTTGAAGTATTAGTAATTTTATTTGGTTTCGAACTTCTTCCTGGGAGTAGCATATACAAATTTTGTTTAGCGTAATGGAGTCGTATCGAGAATATACGAAGAGAGCATACATACAGAGGCGAATGGCGACGCGGAAAACTACTCAGTTGCCTTGACATGCGGTATATGTCCTTGATATTATTAATATAAAAATAATTCCTCTCAATTCGTAACAGAAATTCACGGATATTTAAAATAATTATTTTGTTACATTTAATAGGCACGTAAAATGTTAAAGTTCTATTAGCTAATACAAAATAATGTATGAAATTAGAATATAGTACTCCACTGGTATGTTTTTTATTTCTAATTTATTGATGTAAGAATGTATTAAATGTATTTACCAAAATATCCATATACATTGTTATGTATATTTAATGTCAAAATCCAATAAGTAAAGGCTAGAGAATATTTTCACAAAATACCCAATTATTAGAAATATCATAACTCCGCCACTGGTAAAGCAAAATATATCTGCTAAACGCAATTTTATAGGAAATTTTATGCCCTTTAATTTTTCTATCTTCATATTTTTTCGTATACCGGGTGACACAAGAAGTAGTTACCCCCCCATTTTTGTTGGCATTTTCATAGATGAAAATTAAAAATTTTATGGTGAAATAAATACACAGATTCTCATATTTTGACATAAATCATGTGTTAAAACCACTTCCGGTTTAACCGGAAGTGGTATCAACTTTCTTATTTTAAATGAGAACACCCAATTTTTTTTCAGTATTTGAAATCTACATAAAATTCCCTTTCTAATGATGTATAACACATTGACATTTGCTTTCAAGATGGCGGCGAAACATTACTTTTATACTAAATTTAAGTTGGCCATTGATTCGCCGCCAGAAAACAAAACGTGGTTGGGAGGCTGTGGAAACAAAAAAATGATTTATTGTTGCTTTGCCGATAGCATTATTTGCAAACATTTGACATGCATAATGTCTACTAGGATCATTTTCTTTTTTTCGTGTATTTGAAAACAAAAGCTGAATGTTTTACATTTTTTTTAAATAGGAACCAATGTTTTTTATGTGATGTGTGAATTCTACATCAAATTATCTTCATGATGATATATGACATGTTCCCTTTTATTTATTCATTAGCAGCCAAATTCATCTTTGTCTTATTAGAATTGTGAATTTTAGTTTCAATTCTATTAAGACAAAGATGAATTTGGCTGCTAATGAATAAATAAAAGGGAACATGTCGTATATCATCATGAAGATAATTTGATGTAGAATTCACACATCACATAAAAAACATAGGTTCCTATTTAAAAAAAATGTGAAACTTTCAGCTTTTGTTTTCAAATACACGAAAAAAAGAAAATGATCCTAGTAGACATTATGCATGTCAAATGTTTGCAAATAATGCTATCGGCAAAGCAACAATAAATCATTTTTTTGTTTCCACAGCCTCCCAACCACGTTTTGTTTTCTGGCGGCGAATCAATGGCCAACTTAAATTTAGTATAAAAGTAATGTTTCGCCGCCATCTTGAAAGCAAATGTCAATGTGTTATACATCATTAGAAAGGGAATTTTATGTAGATTTCAAATACTGAAAAAAAATTGGGTGTTCTCATTTAAAATAAGAAAGTTGATACCACTTCCGGTTAAACCGGAAGTGGTTTTAACACATGATTTATGTCAAAATATAAGAATCTGTGTATTTATTTCACCATAAAATTTTGAAATTTTCATCTATGAAAATGCCAACAAAAATGGGGGGGTAACTACTTCTTGTGTCACCCGGTATAGCTTTGTGTTTAAGATATTGCCAAATAACTAGAAAAAGTCCGATTTTCACCCCTTTCGGGGGTTGTTTAGGGGTGACAGGCACGGCGGATTACCGGTGGGGTTTGGTGGTATTTTAAGGACCCCAATACAAACTTAAATACCAAATTTCAGCTTGTCTCTAATTTGTTCATGGTTTGACTGGATCGACCCTGGGCTATAAGTAGGTACTAAGTACTATTCTGTGTTAAAAAGAAAGTCCCACTTTTGAATATACTTATGTTATAATTTCTGTTCTAACTCTCATTATCTAGAATTATGTGCCTCTAATGATGGCGTATAGAAGCCGAAACAAGGTTTTATAAACAAATACGTTTCTTCTTTCACACTATGCATTATTTACATTTCAGTGGTATTTCATTATTAAAATAAGTATACATTCTTTGTAAGCTTAAAAGAAAAATTTTAATAATTTATTAGGTAAAATGTAAAAATATTTCAAATCTGAAAATATTTTACTAAAATAATTTAAACCTTACGTATTTACTTAAATGTCAAGTATATATTGTATCTGTATTAAACATATATAAAAATAGTTTTATCTTATCCGTGGAGATCGTTTCCCAAAAACAGGATTTCCTAAAGCCCCTTAAAATTTCTAAAAATTAGAAAAATCATTTGAGTCAATAAGATACTAAATATAATATCTCTGTTCTCATAATCGTGTCATTGTTTTCCAACGTTTGCTATAACGATATATTTGTTATAACTAAAGATATGATGGGTATACTTAAATTTTTTACTTGTATAATAAAATTATATAAATATAAAGGAAGTATTGTGATTGTGAGATAATTAACATTGAGATTTCAATGAAATTATATGTTAATTGAATCAAAAAAGTTGTTTTTAAAGGTTTATTCTTCTGTCTATGTATATGCCTTAAAGATATTTTGATATTTTCCTGTAAAATTTCAGGAATGCATGAATGTTGCGAATATTCACGGAAATGTATCAAAATATAAGGAAATTTAAATTTTTTCCCACTTTTGATTATTATATTTTATACCTATTTATACATAAATAAAACATTATAGAATACGCACAAATTTATATTTATTGCACGTAAAAGAATAAAACGTATTTGTAATGAAATAAATATAAAGTATCAGAAAATAATACCACAAGACTCTAATAAAATTGGGAGAGACCATGGAATATCAAAACCCACCACTTTCCGCGTGAGATTTCAAAAGGGCAAGTTTATTGGATTTATTTCCCTTAATAGTCCGTTTTCCGTCTAATTTCTCTGTAGATTGAATTCATTTCATTAATTTTTTCCAAACAAAAAAAGATATTAAACAATATTGTTTGTTACGGAAAGAGAATAGGTGACAATTTATTTTAGAGGTGTTACGTCTTACGTAGAAAGTTCGTAGGAAATTCGGTTAAAGCTTTGCCTAGGTAGTGAGGATATTTATCTTCGCTCCGCCAAACTGAATATGTATTGTATTAGTAATCTGACCTTTGCGTGGCATATGCTTTTGACACCGTCTCTTATAGACAAAGTGACATTTAAATTAATAAATACTAATAAAATATTTATAGTACTAAATGCACGGAACACCTTGTCAGTAGCTGTCACGGAATCCACCCTAGTAAGTACCTACCTTGAGACGCAGCGAAAATATATATTGTCGATTAAATTTTCGTTAGGTACCAAGAAATATTTTTATGTCTGAAAGTAGCAGTGTGAATACGTTCAAATATTTTCGTCTTCCTTATTTAATAACGGTGACATACAAGGTGGCGCGTAGTCACGGTATTATTTAAATAGTTAATAACTTTTTTATTTTACTTTTTTTTTCTTTTTCCTTTAGGATCAAATAGTGAAAACTCGGGAACTTCATAATGTAAAAATTCAGCGAGCATATCGTAATTTCATCGAATATTCGAAATGCGCCTACTGCTCCAACAATTTATCGATTAGTTCATCGTTTTTATCAGCAAAGAGCTGTCCATGACCTTCCACGTTCTAGACGACGTCATTTAGTTCGAACTGAGGAGAATATTGGTCGGGTGCCAGAGAGTAATGAGAAAAACCTCAAAGCCAACAGTTAATGATGTCTAGGCGGTTACTGCGAAGAATTTTAAGGTAATTACACTTGTTTCCCTACAAAGTGCAATTGGTGCATGAGTTAAAACCAAATGATTCATAAAATCGCGTCCAATATGCACGTCTCGTCCAAGAATTGGTCACAGAGCAGATCGAGATTATTCACACCATCATAATGAGCTATGAAACCCATTTCCACCAAAACGGTCATGTGAATAAACAAAACTGCAGGATATTGGGCATAGAAAATCCAAGAGTCTTTGTTCAACATCAAACGCATACGGTTAGGTGTACAGTATGGTGTGGTGCAACCTCGGAAAGGATCATTGGGCCATATTTGTTTGAAAATGGTGAAGGAGATACGGTTAACGAGGACAGTCCTCAATTTTGGGGAAATCGTCCATTATCCAGTGATGTTGTTCCAACAGGATGGAGCCACTACTCACACACTCTTAATGGACATTTTTGACGAATCGAATATTTTCGCGACTTTTTAATTTCAACTGGCCTTCCTGTTGATCCGTTTTAACGACCCCCGACTTTTTCTTTTGGGGTTACTTAAAATATAGGGTGTATGCAAATAAACCAAGAACCATACAATAGCTTAAGGTGAGAAGAAACTCAGGCGTTCGGATCTGCAAGCCTAACCAGAGTCATGGAAAATGCCCGGGAGCGAGTACGTCACGTCAGGCCGAGGCGGAAAATGGCTACCATTGCAAGATATCATTTTCAAAATGTAATATAAATGTTGTAAACTTGTATCCGCACAATGTATTAAACATTAAAAAAAATAAAATAATAAAAATATTATTAACTATTTAAATCATAATAAGCTTTGTTTGTCATCAAAGTGTAGTGCAGAAAAGTGTGGGTTTAAAAGTGTACAAAATGTTAACTAGTGCAGATGTGTAATTCTATAACAAACAACTTTAGAGTGTACGTACTCTTGTCAGAAAATCAACATAACCTATAAATAATAGCAATAATAGATTCACTACCAGTATCTTCACTCTCATCATTAAATAACTGTGACAAAATCACATTATTTCAATTCATACCTCTGTCAGACAACCCGTTCAGTAAATCTCAAACTTCAAACCACAGAACAGCTTCAAACTTCAACTCAGGTGCCTGCGCTGCACTATCGACACTCGTTACACCTCCTCAGGAGTCAGTGTCAAAAGTGCAAGAAAGTGTACACTATACTGTTATACCAAACGGCTAGCACTGTCTGCACTAATTTATAACAAACGACTTATTGGCAAAAAGTGTAAAAAAGTGTACACTAGTGGCTGATGACAAACAAAGCTACGATGTGACTTATGCGCCACCCTATATAAAAGAAGGGTTAGGAACGTGAAAAAGTTTGACATTGAAGTTTTAACGAAAATATTTTCTTGTTGCCAATCGGTTTAGTGATTTAAAAAATACCGTTCATTTTGACTAGGTACACAGAAATTGAATTTTTAGAGATATTTCGGTGTAAAGTGGTGGTTCATACCTATGCCATCTGAAGTTAAGTTCGCAGTTCAGCAGTATCAGTTAGTAAATTTTGGAACGACAGGAGACGAATTTTTTCAAAATGTATAGTCCGAAATTTTATAAATACAGGCTGTGTTATTGAACTTTAGGAAAAAAATTTAACAGATAAAAACTCATAGTCAAATACATCTAATGACGAATTTTCCTCTAATCAAAGTGATTATTTACAGACATATCCTCATTTCATTTCTTTAAATAAAATTACAATAAAAGATTTGATAGCCACTGGAAACAATTAGTTGTACCCCATTTTAAGTGTATGTATCGAGGTGTGTGTTGTGGATGACAACGAAGAAGATCATGACTGTCCTCATTTTTATTCGAATTCTAAAATTGCCGACATGATATTAATTTATGGAGAAGCTAGACAGAATTTGTTGGCAGCTAGCAATCTTTTATAAGTGGTTTTCAAATAAATACAATAATTATTCGGATTTTTAACTAGCCTTTTTTTTCTTCAGATATTCAATTTATGCTGTACTTGTTTTAAAACATCAAAAATAACATGCAGTTAAATTTCTTTCCTAAAGTTCAATAACACCCTGTATATCTGATTAGAAAACGGAAGTTATACACTTCTTGAACTGCTAAAAATATGAATCATGATGCAGTGATGAGTGGGGAACATCTGTGCTCTGGACGCCACCACATTACGATTCCACTGCTATCATTTTACGCCAGAACTCCCCACTACCGACTGATATCATGACTGTGTGCACGGGAATATATTTTTGCATAATGTATAATATATAATTGTAATTTATAGAAAGAGGATATTTAAAATGTGGATGCCAATGTATTTTTTTTCAACAGTGTTATAACATATTTAATTTTTTTTTCTTTCAGGTAAGTTTGATGTGTCATTTGTGGTCGAAGAGTTGCAAATAACAGTAGAGGTAAATATACGAATATTTGTTTGCTTATACAGGACTCATATAAAATCGCCCCGAGCTTATTATAAATATTTATTGAAATGAGAAGCATTTTTTCTTCCCAAGTAGATCCAAAGAATCTCGATATCAGTTCTAGGCGAAAGGCCGTCGAGGCTCCAACGCAGTTATCAAGATTACGTCAAATCGTATTAAACCTGCTGATATGTGTTAAAAATTGGCAGTGTCAGTAAATCGAAAAAAGAATTTTTATCACAGTAATAAATATGATGTCTTTAAAATAAAAGCAAACAGCATCTTCAATATTTGGTAAAAGCAAAGAGTTAGATACGAATTAATCTTTGGGAAAATGAGAAGTGTTATCTAGAAGCTACCCATGAATCTTAGAACTACTCTAGCAATAGAATTATAACCTGAAATTTTCAGTCCCTTTAATTGAGTATTTGAGAATTATTTCAGTTACTATTCCTTTAAGTTTTTCACTGGTGTAGAAGACGTAGAAGTGTACGAAAGTATTAATTTAACTGCATCAGTTAGGTTAATACAAATTTCGTCATTAGCATGGTTGCAGAGTGGAGCCAGGTTTAGGATTTATTCAAGTAAACTCCAGAATAATTCAAATTATTGTTTGTGACCGCATGCTCCTATTCTGATTATATCCTGTGTTATAACTATGATGGCGTCAGTCTGCACTCTGCAACCAATAACACAGTCTTGAATTTACGCTGCGGTCTTCACAAGTACAGTAAACCACGTGACCACAGAATTAGGCAACCATATACACACTCAATGTTGTAACATTCAAAAAAACCAAATGTGTACCTGGTTGTTTATTGTTCGTTACGTGGTTTACCATAATTTATAGGCTCTGTATATTACAGTGCTACAAACAAATTATAATGCGGATACGTAAAGAAACTGATATATGTATAGATGACAAGATAACATTTCCCGAGTTCTAAACAAACTTTGTGGTCGATTAGAGGAGTTGGAAGTTGTTTGAAGCTTGGTCTCGAGTTCCAACGCCGGAACCGGAAATTAAATGCATCTCGCTGTCTCCCTTGTAAATCATATCTTGAGCACTGAGCACTGAAAATGCTTTTGCACTGTCGCCGTTTTATATATATTTTTTTTCTGAATTCGACATTCGTACACTGACGGTATCTAATATCTTGAAACGTTTGTTTTACAAACAGGGTTGTGTTGTATTTATACAGTAAATTCACTTTTGAACCAAAGCAGTTTGTGAGTGAATAGGAGATAGCAGTAAAGCGAGAGCACTACACATGCGTGACTGCATGTCGATCTCATAATGTTAGCGCTCTCGCTTTATTCTCTCCTATTCACACACAAAGTGCTTTGGTTGAAAAGTGAATTTACTGTATACCTACATTACATAACGCCAGGCATTCTTTTAGATTGTATTTATTTGGCAGCTGAATTGTTTGGGTAAATATAATTTCAGTTAATGCGAGCGAAACATCAGTTAATATTTATACTGACCAGCACTTCCGTAGTGCAAAAATGTATTTTCAGCTTATGCCCAAAAAATAAATTTCAAGATTAGAAAACTAATGGGGCAAACAACTTATTAATATAATACGTTTGTAAAATATTTTAAATTAAAATTAAACATTTAAAATTTTGGGATCGGTTCTGACACAGCATCTTATTTCAGATTGAATATTTGCCTGTTATAAATAAAGTTCTACCTATAGAATTACTCCCGTGTAGAATGAAGAAAATGTAAGAATTGGTGGAATATAAGAATTTAGGGTTAGAGGCGTAAATATTGATTGATTTTTAAATTACGTGTTTTATGCAAATTTTACGAAATTCTTTCTAGACATTGGATCAAATCTTAAACACTCCTTAATCTAAATTCCAGTTTTGAATAACATAAAGAAATTCATATTTTCCACTGCCAGATTTTCCGATTGAAACTGTCACTGGATTACAATCTGTAAAATAAATTATTATTACGAAAAATGACGGAATAAAATGAAATAAATTTAAAATTCTTCAAGTACCTACCCAGTCTCTCTGAGACTGTCTGATAGAGAATATATATATTTTATATTGTTTAATACTCGGTTTAATACGTATTGCAATTCAACATTTGTATAATCAACGCGATGTGTGTTCTCCATAATGAATTTAATAATGATTGTAATTGTTTAAAAATATCAATCCTCTCGCACTCAGTAAAAAAATAAAGGTATCGTGTTGCCTCTATTTATGCTACTGGCGATATTTTTAACACATACTTTTTACCATTTCCTCAGACTTCATTTAATATAAACGACCGCCAAATGTGGAAAGAATGTATTAAAAAATACAAAAGTTATGCCACAAAAAGATTACCCAAATAAAAATTTCAACCCTGTATCTCAAAAACTACGCGCCTATATAAAAACGTTCATGACGCAAAAACCACTTACTTTTCTAAAATCTATCGAATTCTCAATTTTCTATATTTAAATTAGTTACACCTTGTATAGTTGTAGTAAATTCGTAGAGTGGACTATATACCATATAGTGTGTCCCAAAAGTAAGTCATAAAATTTCTATTTTCCTCTTGTTTGGTCAACTAGTAACTAGTACATTTTTTGCTCCATGTTTAACAGTGCTTATCGTTAATTTTGTAATGGAATACCTGTATATTTTTTCATTTTTAGAATTTTAGACTCCACATGAAGTGCTGATTTCATGAACTGGTCAGTCACTATCAGGGTTCTTGAAATCAGCTTCTCATGTAGAGTCTAACAATGGATGATGTCTGTCAAAATGACGCAAAAAAATTAGAAATACTGCAGAAAGGTGACAATGTTTATACAGTAATTGACGGTAATTGATCTACTTTTGAATTTTTTTTTTTTTTTGAAACCAAACTGAATTTTAGGGTACACTCAACACTGTTAAAAAACATATAGGAAATTTATAACCAAACCGACATGGGAAATTACATACAGGACGCTCAAAATGATCGTTTAAACTATGCAACTGAGCTGTTTCCGGTGCATCTTGTGGTTGCATACCTCCTTAAACGCGTCATACCAAAGAGGTGATAAATCTATTTCTCGGTATTAAACTCATTTAATGTGAAATAAATATATTGATTATAATAATTTATAAACAGAATACATATTAGGTTTGTTCTCATATATATGTGAACTGTTCTGAATTAGAATTCCAATTTAATTAGTCTAATGAATAGGCTAGAATACAGTTCAAGGTATTTCAATTAACCAGTTTGCTGTGAATTCAAATTCTGGGCCGTTCCAAACTGTTTGGAACACTGGACTAATTTGTGGGAAATACCACAAAAATAAAATAAAAACATTCAGTTTTATAATAAACATTACAAAATGCAACTCGATAGAAAAAAATAAACATTAAAACAAACTACATTATATTTATTTTTCATTTTCAAGTAAACTACTTGATGTACCATCTCACGCCCTTTAAATTTAAAATGAAAAGAAAAATTAAAAATATTTTATATACACGGAAACGGTGTGGGCGATTCAATTTTTCGTCTTAAATAAAAACAAAACGAAAATATTTTTTGCCATTTTTAAATAAAATAAACCGTTTCAGAAATATTCGTTATTGTCAATCAATAATAATAATATTTTCCAATAACGTTTAATAATTTTAATTTTGCGTGTTTACATTATAATAAATCATTGGTCCGGGAAACCTTTAATAATAATACAACTTCTAGATATTAGTAACTAACTCATGAAGAATTAATTATTAAATATTTTAAACGGTTATTCCTATAATAAAATTGTTTCATTTTTGCTTATATCTCATGTTTAACGCATATCAAGATCAAAAGGATTAGGTATAGGAAATTTCGAATTAAAACATAAAAATGTGAAGTACTTAAGTACCTACTTGGTGATCTGACTTCGGACTGATTCTGTAGCAGTTTTAAATTCAAATGTTTTTGGCTAGTTTGATTTAAAATGGATGAAACATGAAATATTAAAAAGGAATAAGGGTGCTTTTTCGTTGGGGTGAATTTCACCAATCTTTCAAAAAAGTGACTATTGGTTGGAACGTGTAGATATCTAATCGAATTCTACCCCAAAAAACCCATATAACGTTATTTTTGTTTTAATATCCGTCGAGTTACGGGAGATTGAAAACTTTGATTTTTAAGCAAAAAACACTGATTTTTCAGAGATTTTAAGCAAATTGATCAAAAAGAACCACATTTTCGAAAAAGTTTGCCGTAACAAAAAAATAATCCATGAAATAAAAATTTGTTTGGCTTATCGTTGCCGAGACGGTTCATATTTAGGTGCATTTGAACGTAGCCCTGAAAAGGTCACGCGTTTCAAACAGTCATAACTGTGGTTTAAAAAACCTTTTGACATGTACCTTGAACCTAATTAAAGCTTATTACAGTAGCTTAAAATTGTCCTTTACCAAATTTTGATATCTGCTAAATCAAAAATGATACAAGAAAATTAGAGGCAAAAATTTTGATTTTTTTAACACAAAATAGTGCCCGTTTTTTGGTTCCAGTAAATCCCGAATTGAAAAAATCCAAATCGTGTTTTAACTATTATGAATGCTCAAATTTTTTTAACCGTGATGGATGCATTATCTAAAAGATTTTGCACTTAATGTATTTTTAAATTTTTTGAAAAATTGATTTTTTTTTGCTTTAAGGTTAAATAATTGAGCAGAGATGAATCTTAGCTGAATGTTACTAGAGACAAAAAATTATGATAATAAACTAAGAAAGATGCTGCTTTTTAAATTTTTTTGATATAAGATAATAGCCAACAGTCGGCAACTGGATGACCGAGGAAGGTAGAAAACTGGACCGCTAAAAAAAATCTTTTTAAACTTTTAATTAACCCAATCCAATTCAAATAAATGATTTAAAAATGTGAAACCCGCTCACGGTATGGTTCATCATGTTTCCATATAAATTTATATTCGCAAGTGCAATTTCTGGCATTAATTTCTAAGAATAAATACCTCTTTATTATTTTTAGGAGTAAAAATAAATATAAATTACAAACTAATATGAGTTTTTATAAGCCACGTTCCTTTTTGAGGGGCAAAAAATTCCTTGGCTGAATGGACGTGTGTGTATCCAAAGCTAAAACAAAAAAAAGTTCTGGAATCCATTAGAAGTTTTTTATCTCTGTACTTCGAAAAAATTTTTCAAAAGTATCCGAACCCCACTAGAAATTACTTGCCGCCCTCTCGCTTAGGAGATACTTAGAAGTGTTTGAAGTTAACTCTTAACGTTTTTTTTTTTTAAATTGACTCATATAAGATGAATATAGAAAAGCTGACCATAAAGAGGATTAAAAGACTTTCAATATACTTTTTTTGAATGATTTTTAGCGTTAATTGCAAAGGAGATATCAAAATAAGAAGCGCGCCTCGTTTTAGGAAACTACGATATTGCTCGTTTGGTGATAAAGTCTCAGAATCTCACACTAATTTATTTTCAGTAGGTACTTCGTTAATTATTTTTTAACGTTAGGGGTGGTTTTCACCCTCTTAGGGGTGGAGCAATTATTTTTCTTATATTAGGGGATGAGTTTTATGTCTCAAAATGTAACAATCTGCTAAGGAAGCCCTAATTTCTCGAAATAAACAAAAAATAATTAATTTATTCCTTTTATGTCGGCCATATTGAGGGTGCAACATAGAATTTTTAATTTATGACTTCACATTCGTAGTCAGCTACCCCAAAAAGATAAATATGTATTATAAGTTTCCGAGTAAGTTTCATTAATTTATTCCAGGTACTTCGTTAATTATTGATTTTTTTACTTTAGGGGTGGTTTTCCTCTTCTTAGGGGCAAGAGCAATCATTTTTCTTATTAGGATATAAGTTTTATTTCCTAAAATATAAAAACTTTCAAAATAAAGTTCTACTTGCTCAATACAAACAAAATATAGCTAATTTTTCCATTGTATCTTATAACCTTATTATATCGCCCATATTAGGGATGCAATCGCGAATTCTAAAATTATGACTTCATATTAGTAATCAACGACCTCAAAAACATATACATGCATTTTTTCTCTTCTAACTCTTAATACATGGGTTAGTATGAAATTTTAAAATCGGGTGAATATTTGAAGTTGAAACTCCGAAGTTTAAGAATCCGCAAAAATAAAAAAAATTCCAAACCTCTATAGAATTAGTTCGAAGTTTGGGTACTTTTTGAAAGAGACTGTATTAAATGAATTGCCAGTGGAAGAAATTATTCGCACAATATTTAATGAAATAGGCGCAAGTGGTAGATGTCTTGGATATATGTAACTCTGTATGGACGCGTCTTCAAAGTACCAACAAGTTTAAAGTAAAACGGCAAACCGTATTGTAGAGATGCACCGGGAACGTTTTTTTTAAATACCGGGTATCGGGTACCCGGTGAAGTGCAATCGCCGGGTACCCGGTATCCGGCCGGGTATTCCGGTATCCAACCGGTAAATTCGCGAAAAATTGCATATGCGCGGACTTTGACACGTGACACGCCGTTTTGCATGTAGTTTGGTGAAACACCGAGTTCTGAGTTTGTTCAGTGATTGTGCAATTTTTCCAATAAATCATGAGTAAAAGAGTAACAGTAAAGTGTGGATTTATTTTAAAGTTAGTGGAAACGGTAAAACGGCGAGTACATCCGCAATGTTAAAACACTTGAAGTTTAAGCATAATGGTGAATGCTTCGAGAAAACAAAAGAAAAGACCGCTTCTACTAAAACTGCATCAAACCAGGCTAAATTAGATTGTATAAAATAGGAGATTACTAACACAACATATGCAATGAAAATTCACAGAAAAATTGAAGAAATGATAATAAATAAATAAATAAATAAATAAATACACCACATGTAATTACGACAATAGCTCTGGACAATTAGCCTTTATCAATTTTTTTAATTACCCGGCCTGGTACTACCACTACCCGGCCAAACCGGGTACCCGGCGACTCCCACCGGATATCGCCGGGTACCGGGTAAAACCGGGTACCCGGTGCATCCCTACGTATTAGATCTACTAAGATTGGCAGATACAGATGGTGTCAACGCAAGGCGAAAAATGGCAGTTTTAAAAAAGACGTTACGTAGTTCCAGGTCCAAATTTTATGTGAAATCTTGACTGGTATGATAAATTAACAGCCGTTTACATTTCGAAATATAGCATTCAGAAAGCACATAAATAATAGAAAAAGAATCTTCCCCTATTCGTAACCCGATATAGCCCACTACCTTGCACAATCACCTCTATAAATTTAGGTTACTGACTTACGTCATGACTGTTATTCGAGTTTGAATAGTTTGATCGAATTGGGTAGTTACCCAGTTCCATATAGGTAGTAACTTTGGATGGAAATAAGTTAATAAGGTACCAAACCACATGTAGAACCCTGTGCTAACTGCTATCATTTGATACCACAAATTGGCATATCTTTGCACGGATTAAGTATGATGAAGTATATGAACTGTAGAGTAGTTTACAATCTTTTATAGTTTTGTGTCTGGTAGTCTGGTCTATCTCACACCATGCTGATGAGGAGCGATAACTCCAAAACACTATTCCTATTTTTATGAGGTAGTTCCCTAGTAGATCGCCAAAGCATTGTAATAATTTATGATAAATTTTTCCATGAATAATAAAAAAAGTTTATTTAAATTAAATTCAAAATACTTATGTAGGTGCTCCAGTGACCACCCACTTTGTTTAACTTAAATCGTATCAGACTACGACTTAGAAAACGTGAATGTGTTAAAGTCAGTTTTGTGTGGTAACTTTGACAAAAGTAGTACCGACTTAGTGAAAATAAAATGCGAAAAAAAAGTTACGTGCATTCTGTTCGAAAACGATTACGAACTGTCCAGAGACGATTACGAATATGCCTGTATAATGCAGTTGGCGTATTAACTTCATATTTATGTTTACGTAAAGCAAGGTAGGTGGTCCAATAATTGGGAAGTGTGACAACACCTGTCAATCACTTAGCAATATTTGTGTAGTACTGGTGTATGATCATCGACTCATACAAAACGTACTGAAATTGTTAAGATACTCTTTGGTGCAGATTTAATTTGGCCTTAAAAAATGTGGTGATGTTGCCGAGAAAAATATCAAGAAGTTTTGCCTTATTGGTTCCTAAAAGTCGGTAAAAATACACACTATTCAAACCTGAATCCTTAATGACTTAATGTTATACCACGGCCGACTCGAATTTTCTTTTTCCCTTTACTAAAGATAAATAATTTTGCCCCTAACAGTCAATACTAGGTATAAATTAATATAATTTTTAGAAGAATTTTGCTATCATAATCAAGTTTTATTTTGCGTTGGCTGTGAAATGGCATTGTATTCAATTCTCACCATCACAGGTTGGCGTGGGCCAAAACATCAAGAGATACGCGCCGAAATTTGAATACTAAAGAAACCAGATTTTTAAACAATAACGTAATCTAGGCTAAGTATCTGTTCGTAAATGATACCCTAATTTTGCTTCAAACCTTTAGGTAACTACTATACATTAGAATAATATCCTCTTTTTATTGTATTGTTCGCCAATCAAACATCAATTTCGTATATATAGACAGATAATTTTTAGAAACCATAGGTATCTTTAAATGTTGCTAAGAGACTTCATTTGATAAAAGAAAATGTAGTTCAATTACAATTTTCTAGCTTTCACCTGCAAAAAAAAGACAAAGAAAATAAAGTGAACGTCCCTCACTTATTTTCTTTTAACAAAATAACTAATTTCGGCCCACATTTGGTGCCTTTGCCATCTTGGTTTTCAAAAATAAAGTCGGATAAAAATAATCGTTTCATATGCAACTATTCAGATGAAATTTGATTCCCTCTGGAAAATGTTTTGTGTCACCAACTAATTATAACTTTTTATTCTTAGACACTTCAGAAAGATAATTTCGGGAGTATGTATAACATAAAACTATATGTTCCAGTTTATCCAACATAAATATGTTGAAATAAATGAAATTCTGTTAGTAATGTTTAAGAACCGAGATACAAACCAGAACTTTTTGAAGAAGTTATGTTTGGCCTTTTAGTAAAAAAGTCAGAATTGGATATTCCGAAATACATGCCGAAAATAGACAATTTCGTCGTTAAAATTGTTGTTAGTTTGGTGCCCTATCAAAAAACTTACTTTCCGCTACAGGAAACGTGCATTTTACAGCTTGCTCAGATGCGAGCGTTAACTTTCTGTTCTCGAATTCCAAAAAGTCCGGTTTTCCATGAGATAACCCCATAATATACCCGCCACTGGTTACAATAAATTTTAGTTGTAAGTAGGTGAAACAACACAAAACAAGATTCACACCAAATTTAAAGTAAAGTTTTTGATATAGAATTTAAAAAAAAACGGTTTTTGGAAAATTTTAGGGTCAGTTGTATAAAAGCGGTTCAGCGAAAGTAAGCTGATTTGGTTCAAAATCCAAGGATACCGATTGTTGCAAGAATGGTATCCTTGGATTTTGAACCAAGTTCAGCTGAACCACTTTTATACAACTGGCCCTTAATGTTTTCTATCTCGAAAACAAGCCACATTTTTGTCTTCAAATAAATCAAGGAACCACTAAATTTTGTTAGTTTCGTTGTTTATTTAAACGCAACTGTCTCAAAAAAACGGAGAGCATAATCGAAACATATCTAATATGATTTCATTTGCAGAGTAAAAAAACGATAAAAAAATACATTTGGTGTACCTTTTTTGTGACTTTAGTGAATCCATTTGACTTAAACTAACCCGATTACCTAATTATATTTAATTAGAAATTTAAGAGAACCAAGTCTCACCTTAATATATTATGTAGGTAGTTTTTGAAAATTTTAAAATCTTAATAAAAATGTTTGTCTTATTTTGTTTAATAGAATCTGCAGTTTTTGTTTGTCGATGAATAAAAAAAAAACACTTTTTATATGATGGCCCAAAAATATCAATTACTCTACTTAAAGTGATATTAACTTTGGAAAAATTATTATAGGGAAGAAAACGGTTGGTTTGAATTTTATCGATTTTTTATTTTTTCATTTTTAATTCAGGTAGGTACACAGTGTTCAAAAATTGAGAAATCTCCTAAACTTTTTACATATCCTACCAAAAAATGTCTAAAGGAAAAGTTTATCGAAATTCACTTAAAAAATATATATATGTAATTAAATATCTGTATACAGGGTGTTTCCTGAGTGACTGGCCATATGCTAATGGGGAGTTCTAAAAAATATATATGTAATTAAATATCTGTATACAGGGTGTTTCCTGAGTGACTGGCCATACGCTAATGGGAAGTAGAGAACTCCGACGCGGTTTCAGAACGACCCTTATTTTATCCCCTAATGCCCTTTGTTTCTGATATGCAGCTTGTTTCAATTGACCATATTTTTTAATGGCTTCACCGAATTGAACCAAATTTGGCAAATATGTTTCACTAACGATGCCTACATCATTCAATAAACAAAAGAAAAAAATAACATTTCCATGGTCAAAAGTTTTTTTTATTATTATTATTTTACCTAAAAATATGGATTTTGGCAATTTTCGATGGCAACTTTAAAAGTACATTAAAAGTGTACCTAAACCACGTATTTAGTTTTTTTGGCACATATTTAATGGGGCGAGAATTAACAGGTAAGTTTCACGATAAATCCATTTTAAAAATAATTACCTACATGTCCTCCTGCAACAAAAACATCAGCAAAGTGCATGGGCGACTATAATGTGTGAAAATATTTTATTTTACTGTCAATTGTTGTAATTTAACTTAAAATACCATTATTCATAAAATATCATCGCCGGATTTTTTTGTTAAATTGTGCGTAGTAATTTTTATATTTACGAACAAAAAAATTAAGAACCACAAATGAATTTTGTTAAAATAAGTACACAATATCTGGCTGAATCGACAACGCCCTTAATGCCAAACAAAAAAACAAAAATCACAAAAAAAAGTACACAATATTAGATTTTTTTTAAATTATGGTCAAAAATAGCTCGAAACGTAATTACACTAGAATGTGTGGTACGTTGTTACATCAGAATAATAAGGGCTTCTAAAAAATCAAATCAGGACCGTATTTAAAAAAAATTAAGTTGAAGATTATTGCTCGAAGTCGAATAAAAAAATAACTAACATAAACTTCAGTTCACTGAAAGCTGCTACGAAAGAAGTTTTGTCGGTTTCGCTTTAACTTTATTATTTACACCAGAAAAAAATAGAATTAAAAGCTCGTAAATTCAGTTGTTTGTTGTTTCAAAATAACTCAAAAACGAAAACTCGTATTCTTATCAAGGATTTCTAGCAGTCAGTCAGTCAGTTAGTTTCCCATTTAACCAAAATTTCTTACCACCATACTGGCCCTCCTCTTGGAATAGTTGTCATTTTATTTAAATTTTACACACTTTTTGAACCAAATTATTGAAAAACTAAACATACAAATAATCACCCAGTAACGTTCGTGGCACTACAAATTTGAATTTTAAGAAACAAATAAAACGTGTTGAAAAGAAAGGGTTGTGATTTTCTAAAGGTGTTGCAGACTTTTCGAGCAACATTATGAAAAATGACAAACATACAAATAGCGATCCAATATTTAGCGTACTGTTATAAAACTGAATTCTAAGAAATTTTTTCTTTTTGACATTTTAATAGGACGTATGAAGTAGGTACAGTTTATATAAAACAAATATAAAAAAAATATCAAAACAAATACTTTTTCTCCTATGACTTTTCTTCCTATTTTCTTATTTTATAGCATACTTTTTGGGACACCCTGTAGATAACTATAACTTACTAACTATACCCTACCTTGTAATATATGTTGCTTTAAAAGCAATATATACTATAATTATGCCATATTAGGCCTGTAGAATTAGACGATGTAAACGGGAATCTGTAACTAATTCGTTTCAGATAGCCGTAGGTAAAAACAGGTGTATTTAGTTATAAGGAATATACCTCTGCGATTCCTCCCAAATCAAATAAACAGAACATTGTTTAAAAGTCACTTTTATGTGAAAAAATCATGAAATTTGGAGTTTTTTAAAAATTACAGTAAGGCTGCAGTAGATTAATTTTTTTGAATGTTTCTGTTTACTAGGTAATTCCAAACCGGTTAATTTAAGCCCCGGTTGATTTCATTTCATTGATTATTTATTTAAATAATTGCCGAAAACCATCGAAATTTTCGAAAATTTCAAGCATTTTTTACTCTGAAAGGAAAAATGCTAGACTCTTGAAACTTTGGTGGAATATGTGTCTCATTACCCTCAACTTACAAAAAAAATTTCGTTTCAAAATATTTATTAGTTTTCGAGAAAGTCTATTTGTTTATTAAAAACGTCCCAAATGTTTAATGAAAAATTGACCTATTAACGTTATCAAAAATAATTCAACCACAGCTCATTTTTTTCGTCTAGACGTCAATTTTACGAATCTGTTATGGGCGTATCGATTTTCAATAATTTTGACCGTCAAAATGGCGTTAACAGTTAACAACATTTCTACTTTTCGGAGCAGCGTTTTTTGCAAATAACTTTACAACAAATGAACGTATCTGCACAAATCTTTCATATTTGAGTTGCTGGTATTTTTCTACAAATTTATAAAAAAAAAATTGTTGCTCTGGGACATGTAGGAGCCGAGAAAATTTTTTAAATTGTTTAATGCGCCAAACGTTTATTTATTAATATTTATGGCCAAAATTGAAACTGGTTGTTAATAAGATCTTGAATTTTGTGAATTCATAAAGTCCTATTGAAAACGGGCCCTTTTGAGGTCAAAATATAATTTTTAATAATTAGTGATTTTAGAGCGTCTTCAATTTGTTTGGCTCAAGGGATAGGTGAATTTTTGATCAAACGAGTTTCAAATTGGGGTAGCGAGAAAAATTCGTCATATCTCCGTTATTTTCCGGCCAATTTCGACGTTTTTTTTTTTTTAATTTGGGGTAGCTCACGAAAATACACATTTGCAATATCCAAATAATAAACGTATAATTTGTTATAAACAATTTTTTTTTTTTAATTTTTTCTTTTTTGGGCTTATGCAACTTATAATGTGCTAATGTATTAAATATAAATTTATAAAGATTATATAATGGTAACAATGTATGCACAAACTATTTCACCATCAAACAATATACGATGTTACAGCATTGTTACCATTATATAATCTTTATAAATTTATATTTAATACATTAGCACATTATAAGTTGCATAAGCCCAAAAAAGAAAAAATAAAAAAAAATAAAAAAATTGTTTATAACAATTATATGTTTATTATTTGGATATTGCAAATGTGCCCATTGTTATTATTTTTGTGAGCTACCCCAAATTAAAAAAAAAAACGTCGAAATTGGCCGGAAAATAACGGAGATATGACGAATTTTTCTCGCTACCCCAATTTGAAACTCGTTTGATAAAAAATTCACCTGTCCCTTGAGCCAAACAAATTGAAGACGCTCTAAAATCACTAATTATTAAAAATTATATTTTGACCTCAAAAAGGGCCCGTTTTCAATAGGACTTGATGAATTAACAAAATTCAAGATCTTATTAACAACCAGTTTCAATTTTGGCCATAAATATTAATAAATAAACGTTTGGCGCATTAAACAATTTAAAAAATTATCTCGGCTCCTACATGTCCCAGAGCAACAATTTTTTTTTTATAAATTTGTAGAAAAATACCAGCAACTCAAATATGAAAGATTTGTGCAGATACGTTCATTTGTTGTAAAGTTATTTGCAAAAAACGCTGCTCCGAAAAGTAGCAATGTTGTTAATTTTGACGGTCAAAATTATTGAAAATCGATACGCCCATAACAGATTCGTAAAATTGACGTCTTGACGAAAAAATTGAGCTGTGGTTGAATTATTTTTGATAACGTTAATAGGTCAATTTTTCATTAAACATTTGGGACGTTTTTAATAAACAAATAGAATTTCTCGAAAACTAATAAACATTTTAAAACGAAATTTTTTTTGTAAGTTGAGGGTAATGAGACACATATTCCACCAAAGTTTCAAGAGTCTAGCATTTTTCCTTTCAGAGTAAAAAATGCTTGAAATTTTCGAAAATTTCGATGGTTTTCGGCAATTATTTAAATAAATAATCAATGAAATGAAATCAACCGGGGCTTAAATTAACCGGTTTGGAATTACCTAGTAAACAGAAACATTCAAAAAAATTAATCTACTGCAGTCTTACTGCAATTTTAAAAAAACTCCAAATTTCATGATTTTTTCACATAAAAGTGACTTATAAACAATGTTCTGTTTATTTGATTTGGGAGGTATCGCAGAGGTATATTCCTTATAACTAAATACGCCTGTTTTTACCCACGGCTATCTGAAACGAATTAGTTACACCGTTTTTTCTATTTCTGCAGGCCTATATTCTATTCAGAAAAACGAGCAGAATATAAACGTGTTTGTTCCATATAAAAATTGGTTTTCCCTTATAGAGGTATATCAAAAATGATGTTGATACATAATCTACGTGCAAAGTTAAATAAAATCCGTAATTAAAACATTAATATATTGTTATCAATTAAATAAGATAACGGGAAGTAGATATAGAAGAATCGCCTTGTGCATATAAATTGTGTATTTTTGATAAAAATTAAATGTAAATGTTGCCTCGAGAATAATCATTATACTATGCAAAATAATTGCTTATTTATACAAGATGTAAAAAATAGTGGCAGCTGATAGGTTAAATTTTTAATGAAGAAATAATTATATATTATGCAATGATTATGATGAAAAAGCTCATGAGGTCACGAATATCTTTTGTTTTTCAAAGACAACTCGCATCAACATTTACCCAAGTTAAATACATGGAATCAGACGGTAATCATCTTGTTGTCACTGTACTAGATAATAATCCATACACTGCTCTATCTCGTTCAATTGTCAAAAATTCTTGGCTACCAATGTAGTATTATTATCAGGAAATGTTACGAAAAATAGCGAATGAATGCTGCTTAGTGTTTACTCATAAATATAGATATACAGTATACATTATACTTTGCATTCAAGAAATTTCACTTTTGTGCCAGTGTTCGTTAATCGTTCGTGAGTGCCACACACGTGAGGTTGACTGTGTTATACGAATTATTAGTGCTTTAATTGCCAGGATTTAATTAGTTTAAAACATCCCCGTAACTGTGTTTAAAAGAAATTACGTCGATAACCACTGACCGTTAAGTAAGAAACTTGTCATGATTTTTTAGAATAATTATAAGCACGTGGGACGACGCAAGATGATAGTTTTAGTACTTCGTATCGTATTGCAAATAACGTATAAAGGAGTGGTTGGCATTTTGTTTATTTTTAGTAATAACTCAATGCCGCAAATAATAGAAATATGATTTCTGCTAATTATCGTTAATTATATCGGAAGAGATTTTTCTGTGCTATAAACAAAGTGGGTATGTTGCAATGTTTATTGTGTTAATCTAAAAAATGATCTACTGATATTATTCATCAGTACACTGTAGTTTAAATGAAACAATATTTATTTGTTTTAACAAGTTCACCACGTACAGATTGTGGCAAAAATGGGGAATAGTGCGTATAACTTTTTAAGTGGCGAGTAAGGAAAATGACATGAACAAAAGTGGTAAATCGTACCCTTTTGTGGCAAATCTGGATAGATCGCGTTGTCTGTATGATAAAATATATTTTTGGTGCAGTTACGTTGGAAAAAAGTGTTTAAACTAAATTTTTATTCTAAACGTAAAATTACTTGCAATTTTTTATTTTTGATTGTAATGCTATTAGATTAATATTACTGATTAAGTTACTTTTGCTTTTGCTAAATATCTTTATATTTTTTCCTCGATTGTTATGTGTGGGATAAAAATTTTAATATCTACGTTCTCGTCTACGTTATACTGATTTAATTTGCAAAAAAAAAATGTATATACCTACCTAACCATATCAATAAATATATGTATTGTACCATACGGAGAAAACGTGTCCTTTCCAGATTTGCCAAAAAAAATTGATGCAATCAAGTGAGTGTTGAATTACTTTAAATCTTTTGTTACTGTCATGTTTTTTTAATGTTCCGCAGTTTTTATACACCCTATATATAAAGGAATTATCTTGAGCGAAAAGGATGTCTGTAGAGAAATCACAGCTACAAATTTACAAAAATTGGCTGTATATGTACTTATGTGTTCAAATTTTTCTATCATTGTATATTTTCTATTAAGTATACTAATTTGGTTTTAACGATTTCAAATAAAGTAACAAAAATTTGTATATGGCAATTTTAATACCATTCCTTTTTTTAAACATACCGAGCATTAAACAGTACCGGTACCAGCAAACATTTTAATTATTAATATTATGTTTATCAAGAAAATTTGGCACGTTTTGTTTCTATAGGTCAATATCCCACAGAAACTTTTTAGTAACTCCTCATATATTCCTAATCTGTTTGAGATTAAGACACTAAATGAGCATTAAAGTTAAGATATCAGCAATTTGTCTCACTATTTTATGAACAAACTTTAAGGAGGTGGAATATTTGTTGTATTGTTTTGTGGATCCCAAAACGTTAAAAAAGTATTTTTAATTTTTCAACGGAGAACAGTTGCGAGGCGTGTTTACGAGCTACTAAGTAGTACTAGAAATTTTCTAGGTGCTTGAAATTTAAATATAAAAATGACCCCAAGACCTAAGTACGGCTTCCCATGATAACTATCTTAAAGAGTTAAAAAAATGCATTTCCGTTAATATCTCCAAAAATGTTTATATTTGAACCAAAGAGGAAGTGACGCTGCATTAACTTTTTTTCGGCAGTTGACAGTTCACTCGGATCGTAAAGCGGAAATATACGTGACAGGGATGAATAATAGATAATTTTGTGACGACCATTTTTTGTTGATAACATGGTTTTATAAAACGTTTTCGAAACAAATGCAAAAAGAGAGTAGATAGGCAAAGCCGCTCCGGGACCACTTTCGAGGTCGATGGCGTCTGTCCATCCGGAGTGACCATGGAGAGGATGAAGAAGTCTTCGGAGAGGGTCGAGGGTATGTACAAGAAGTAAATCGTCAAAGACCGGAAGGTGGAGGGCGAAGAAGTCTTCGAGGGGGTGGTCTTCGGCGAGGGGGTATACAAGAAGTAATCGTCAATGACCAGAAGGTATTGCATCATCGTTAAAGCGTATTGCGCAATATTACGTAATCTTACGCAATATTGCGCAATATCATCAAGTTCTGAGAATGCCTGCGTTCAAGGTTAGCGACTTGTCGAGACTTGTCTGTAGGCGGCTAGATCAAAGGAGTGATTAATGTAGCGTAATCGATATGCACACGTGCGCGTTCAAGGTTATTGCGCAACATCATCAAGTTCTGAGAATGCCTGCGTTCAAGGTTAGCGACTTGTCGAGACTTGTCTGTAGGCGGCTAGATCAAAGGAGTGATTAATGGCGAGTACGTGACTAAAAGAGCAACATCCAGTTCTGAGAATCGTGCGCGTTCAAGGTTATTGCGCAACATCATCCAGTTCTGAGAATGCCTGCGTTCAAGGCTAGCGACTTGTCGAGACTTGTCTGTAGGCGGCTAGATCAAAGGAGTGATGCCGGTGGTGAGTACGTGACTAAAAGAGCAACATCCAATTCTAAGAATGATGGAACACCTGCGTTCAAGGTTAAAGCGCTCTAGTTTTAGAACAAAGAAGTCTTTGATGAAGAAGAGCTGTCAGATATAAGTGATTAATGCTGGTGGTGAGTCATAAGTACGTGACTAAAAGAGTAACATTCAGTTCTAAGATGGAACACTTGCGTTCAAGGTTAAAGCGTTCTCACGGTTTTTGCTGACTCGCAATGAAGTATGGAGGGGAGGGGGAAAGGATATAAAAGTCGGCGTATCGTTATTCTAGGCTTAATAGTTCAGCAGTCTCTACACTTCATAGTTCAGCAGTACAATAGTACCATTGGTGTTTAAGTGTGATTATCGCTATTATAATCTTAATAGTTCAGAAGTTAATAAGTCTGTACACTTCATAGTTCAGCAGTACAATACTTTTTGGTGTTTTAGTGTGCGCTATTAATTACAAAGTGAGTACATTTTAATCTTTTTTGTTTAAATTTCAAATCATGAATATATAATATTTTTAGATGGCCAATTTACAAGAACTGAATAAAATTGCGCTTTTAGAAACGAAACCACTCGTTAAGGTGTCCGACTTACCAATAAACAGTCCCCAGCCAATATTATCAGCTCAAGTAGTGACCACAAAATTTGGTGATAGCATATTGATTGAACTGGAGGATAATAAGGCTTTTCTGCCGAAGAGGGTGACACCTTTAATGAGAAACAATTTAGCTGATTTCACCGAAGGCAAACACAGCATTATATTTGGAGGCTTGAAGGACGTTAAGAAGCCGTCTATGGGGATAAGCTTTCAATTTGTGAAAAGTAAGGACAATTAAATTCTTTTATTTTCTTAATTTTTTTATAATTTTAATTTTTTTAATTTTTTTAATTTTTTAATTTTTTTATTATTTTTAAATTTTTTATTTTTTTTATTAATTTTAATTTTTTTATTTTTTTTTATTTTTTTATAAATTTTTAATTTTTTAATTTTTTTAATTTTTTATCAATTTTAATTTTTTAACTTTTTTTATAAAATTTTGTTTTTTTTTATTTTTAATTTTTTTATTTTTTTTATTTTTAAATTTTTTGATTTTTTTAATTTTTTATTTTTTTATTTTTTATTTATTTTTTTTCTAATGTTTGTATGTTTTTTTTAGCTGAATCATTGCAAGACGGCAGCACTACTAATTAAGATAAAAATACGTAGGGAACAGGATCGATATTGAAAAATCTGTATGTATAAATTTTTCTTAAACATTGTGAAGTGCATTTAAATAAATAAAAATGAGTTCATTAGAAATTGCTAGTCTCAGTGATGAAATTGTGGCGAAATTTAAATCAGTCGAGGTAATTTTAGCTCAAAAAAGAAATTTTACACCGCGGGAGAGAGACACCTGGCTTAAGCAACTAAAGCAGCATATTAGGCTTTTTAATAAGGCGATTCGCGATTCAGATTTAGCCGTAGGTACTCTGAGAAAACTACAAACTAATCTCGGTCATCTTAAACGGTTTAAGAAAGTAATTGAACATTTAAATCGTATTGGGGGAAGAGTAGGAGCCGCGCCAGTGAAAGAAAATCGCAGTGATAGGGTGAAATGGGAAGAGATAATTTCAGTTTTTCAGGGTCGAGTACGTACGGGAATAATAATAAATTTAACACACAAAGATGTTACCCAATTTTTAGATGATGCTTTTTACTTATTTAAAAATAGGGTTATGAATATATTGAAAAAAATGCGTACTCTTAAAGTGAATACCTGTTTCTGTGGTGAATTTCTGAGAAAATCCGGAGATGTTGAAATCGTTGAACGAAAGTACTTCAACACAAAAAATCAAATAGTCGACGCCGGAACGGACTTGTTACATTTTTTCCAAATTAATATTAAAGATGAAATTCTCAATTCCTTATCTGAATTCTCCGAATCCGGATCTGGCTGGGCCCTAGATAAAATTCTTAGCTTGGAAGTTAACATTAATAAGTTCGAAGTGGGGAATGGTACCGGCTCATCCTACATTAGACTGCCGGAAAAAATTTTAAAAAAACAGGCATGTATTAACGTAAAAAATATGAACGACGAAGCATGCTTTGCCTGGAGCATCGTCAGCGGTCTTTATCCTACGGATGTACATTCAGACAGAACCTCTACATATCCTCATTACACTGAAGTGTTAAATTTAAAAGGAATTGAATTTCCTATGAAAATACCATATATTTCTAAATTTGAAAAGAATAATGCTGATATTTCTGTTAATGTGTTTGTCCTGGAGATGGACTCGAAATTAAATTTTTCAGTAGTCCCCGTTCGCTTGACTAAGCAAAAGCGTGAAAAACACGTAAATTTATTATTAATCCAAGATAAATATTATCCAAAAATATCTGAATTTGATCCGGCACCCAAGTCAGATAACGAGGATGAGGAACAAGATGAAAATATTAAATATCATTACGTGTACATCAAAGATTTATCAAGGCTTTTGAATAGTCAAATTTCTAAACATAAACATAAAGTATTTTTCTGTGATAGGTGTCTCAATTATTTCTCTTCGCAGGTTAAATTAGATGGTCATACGGGGGATTGCGAGAAAGTTAACGAATGTAAAATTGAGTTTCCAAAAGAACTGTACGTTAAGTTTAAAAATTTCGTCTATAAGGAAAAGGTTCATTTTGTGATTTACGCGGATTTCGAATCTTTGCTTGAGCCCTTTAACGATGCGGAAGCTGCAAATAAACAATCAGAGTACAGAGATCGCTATGGCGCAGAACCAGCAACGAAAAGTTCTCGCTATCAAAAACACAGAGCATACAGTGCCGGGTACTATTTTAAATGTGACTATAATGACGATTGGTCTTTTTTCAAAAGTAATCGTGGAACAGATTGTATGTCTTGGTTTGTGGACGAGTTGAGCGCCATCGCAAAATTCGTTTCTTCCAAATTGAAAAATATCGAACCCATGAATACGGAAGTTAGTTTACAGGATGCGGTCGGTAAAAAATGTCACATTTGCGAGGTGGCGTTCAATGATAAAGATAAAATCGTTCGTGATCATTGCCACCTCACCGGCGATTTCAGGGGGTTTGCGCATAATAAGTGCAATTTAAATTATAAAAAATCCTTCGTAATTCCAGTGGTGTTCCACAACCTGGGGGGCTATGACGCACATTTCGTAATTAAACAGCTCGCCGAAAGATATCACGTCACTCTGCTACCGGTAAATAAGGAAAAATATATTAGTTTTACGGTATACGATGATGAAACTAACTTAAAATTCAGATTCATAGATTCCTTTAGATTTATGGGCTGCTCATTACAAGAGTTAGCTTCCACATTAAAAGCGGAGAATTTCGTAAATCTTAAACGAGAATTTCCGAATTTAGACGAAGAGAAATTAAATTTATTGAAAAAGAAGGGCGTTTTTCCATACGACTACATAGACACAATAGAACGACTTGACGACACCGAATTACCAGACCTGACCAGCTTTCACAATAAACTTAACGATGCAGACATTGACGAGGACGAATACAGACATGCTCAAATCGTTTGGACAAAATTTAACTGTCAAAATTTAGGCGAGTACAGCGATCTCTATATGAAAACTGACATCATGCTGTTAACGTGCGTGTTCGAGACTTTTCGCATCACTTGTCACAAGACATACGGTCTGGATCCCGCCCACTATTACACTATTCCGGGCTACACGTGGGACTGTATGCTCAAATATACGGGGTGTAAACTCGAAACACTTCAAGACGTGGATATGCTGATGTTCTTCGAACGTGGTATTCGTGGCGGCGTGAGTCAATGCTGTAATCGGTATGGTGAGGCTAACAATAAGTACTCGGAACAATATGACAACACCAAACCATCAACGTATCTGATTTATTATGATGTAAATAACTTATATGGCTGGGCTATGAATCAACCCCTTCCATATGGCAGCTTCGAATGGACCGATACAAACATTGACGTCACCACGGTACCCGATGATGCCGAAATCGGTTACGTGCTTGATGTGGATCTCGAGTATCCGGATGATCTGCATGATTTACACAAAGATTTACCCTTTTGCGCGGAACATCGAACGGCTCCAAATTCCAAATTTTCCAAATTAATGACCACCCTGTACACTAAGCAAAATTATGTTTTACATTACAGAAATTTAAAGCAGGTCTTGCAGCACGGATTGCGTTTAGTTCGCATCCATAAAGTGCTGAAATTCAAGCAGTCTACTTGGCTGAAATCGTACATAGAGCTAAACACATCGTTAAGAGCGCAAGCAAAGTCTGAATTTGAGAAAACAAATTACAAACTGATGAACAACGCAGTGTTTGGGAAAACAATGCAGAATGTGAGGAAACACCGTATAGTAAAACTGGTTAGGAAGTGGGAGGGGCGTTACGGGGCGAAAAATTTAATTTCCAGTCCAAATTTTGATAGTAGATCCGTTTTTAGTGATACGCTAATGGCTATCGAACTTAGAAAAAATCGCATTGTATTCGATAAACCCCTATACATAGGAATGGCAATTTTAGATATTTCAAAAACTTGCGTGTATGAATTCCATTACGACTACATGTTAACTAAATTCCCGGTGGAAAATTGTAAACTGTTATACACCGATACAGATAGTTTGGTCTACGAACTTCAGTGTGATGACGTGTACGAAGAGGTCATCAAAAAAGACATTCAAAGATTCGATACCAGCGACTATCCCTCTGATAATCGTTGGGATATCCCGTTAGTGAACAAAAAAATCCCCGGTCTTATGAAGGATGAGAATAACGGTAAATTGATGACTCATTTTATCGGGTTACGCTCCAAACAATATACGTATAAGGTGGCGCAAGGTAAAGTGGTGAAAAAATCCAAAGGCGTAAAGACTAACGTCGTTAAGAGAAAAATTACTTTTGAGGATTATTTACAGTGTTTGGAGAAATTTTTGAAAAATCCTACTCGAGACGTAGGGCTATTGCACAATACTCAGCGTTGTATACAATCTAGATTGCATGATGTGTACAGCATTGAGCAAACGAAAATCTCGTTAAACCCCTTCGATGATAAACGTAAATTACTTTCTGAGACTCATGACACTCTCCCGTGGGGTCATTATTCAATTATTATACCTGATGATAATACCTAAGATTTCAATATCGATCATTTTATGTATTCTTTTTTTATAATATATGTAATCAATGTATAAATGTAATCGATATTATTATATATATGTAATTAATCATTTTTTATTATTACTGTATTTTTCTCTTTTATTTCAATATATTATGTATTTAAAACATCATGATTTTATTTATTCCATATACCTAACCTAGAAATAAAAAAACGTATTATTAATATTTCTTTATTCAATCATTTTTTTATAAGAAACATTTTTCTATCTAAATCATTTAGAACTTTATTCAAATTATAAGCTAAGCATTCACGAATACAGTATGTGTGAATGTTACAAGGATATATTTCACTTAATTTTAATAGTACATTATAAGAGGATAATTCATATTGAGATTCACTTAATATGTTATTTGTGACATTTAGAAAGTTATCATAGAACTCTGGAAAACTTAAACTATGCAGCAAATCCATATGAGATGATACGAGTTTGTTAATATTTATAATATCGTATACAGTGTTTCTTGAAAAATAAAATAAACTTGAAACTCCAGCAGCAGACAATTTTAACATCTTGTTCCCGATAAAAGGGGCCTTTATTAGGGCATAACCAGAGAAATGAATTTCTTCCTCCACTTCCTCTTCTTCTTCTTCTTCTCCATCTTTGATCTCATCATTAAAATAATCAGAGGTAAATTGTTGAAGGTAAGTAATAAAATCGTTCCAGTCTTCTCTTATGAAGGAAATATTATCTGGTTTCGTGAATATAGGATGTGATACGTTCAGCAATATTCTGACAGCAGGAACATAACCTCTTGCAGGAGAAAGTCCAGTAATTATTTTATAATTAGAGTCTTTAACGTAAAACACATTTTCACAAATATATTGTTCTTCAGTAAGTATGGCACCTTGATAAATATCACTAACTCGATCAATTTCACTCCAATAACCGGAGGAATCTTCAGAGGAAAATGAAGGACTAGCAGCAGCAGGTGATTCCATTGCACTCAAAGACTAACAGACAACTAAGCTTTCAAATCATAATCTATCTGTTTATACATTAGGTAGTGGGAGGGAGGGAGGGTACTAATTTAAAAAGGCCTCCAAGTTTCATAAATGTGTGCTATTCTCTCATAAGATATAATGTAAATTCGCACTTCTCATGGGGGTATGACACATTTTCTCATAAGAACACACACATGCAGGTTAAAGAATGTTATCTGAATCAATCCAGCTGTTGTGCGTGGAATCAAAGCCCAGCCATTTCACGTAAGACTTCTCGCCTCGCTTACGTAACACCTTTTCCACGAGGTACACATCGGGTGTTTTCGTTTTTTGCAGCTCCTCTTCGTAGAACCCCCCTCTTATAGGTCTACCTTGCATATCTTCAAGTAAATAGGTTGTAGGATTGGTGATTCGAACCTCGGATATTTTAAATAACTCTGTACTCCTGTTTGGCGTGTATCCTTTGCTAAACACATGCTTACTCTTACTGACTCGCACAATATCGCCCGCCTTGTAGCGTCGCGATGCTGCTATCTTTATGTGATTGTAAACTGAACGTAAAATTTGCTTTTCATTCTTAGCGTTCACATCCACCGGCTTTACCCCGATAGTCCTATGTTTTCGGTTATTATACTCTTTAACAATGTGAGGAAGCACCTCCACCCATCGGTATGAGCCGTTTAAACTGAAATACTTGTATAAGCGCTCCTTTATCGTTCTAATAACACGTTCAACTATGGCGGCTTTCTTAACAGTATATGTGCTGTAGTGGTTAACCTTAAATTGTTTCATCAAGCGTTGAAAGTGAACATTATAAAATTCCGTACCCTGATCTGTATTTAAATGATTACAAGATCTCTTGCTCTCCCTGAAGACGTTCTCCATAGCCTGGGTGACTTCGGGTCCGCTCTTATTTTTTATCGGCTTAACCCATAGAAACTTGGAAAAACAATCAATTACCATCAGAATGTATCTAAAATTATTGTTATCCTTGGAGTAGTTCCCCATCTCAGCCAAATCTGCCTGCCACAAGTCATCGATTCCCTTTATGACTATGCGCCTGCGCCGCTTAATATTTCTACGGGCGGGTTTATGTAGCTCATTAACCAATTGAATTTTTTCTTTAGAATTAGACATAACTGATCGATGGCATCAAATTAAATGAATATATATGTCAGACTTTTATAATTTATACTCTTTTGCTCGCTTTTAATTTATTAACCGCCATCTCGACAGTTTTCACTGTGTTAGACAGAGAGGTGAGATTCGCTTGCATTAGCACAATTACTTCATCATTTAATTTTTTTATAGATTTTCTAAGGTCTTGTATGGAGCCTCTCTGTTTATCTAAACGAGTAGAAGTATCCCTTTGGTAATTGTTCGAGTTCGTCGCTAGAGTCGTAGCAATAGCAGTCACATTATCATCCATGTACTTTTTATTGACAGCATCGCCATCTTCAGTGGGCGGTTGAACATTACACAATTTCAATTTTTCCACATCAATATTTCCATCTTTGGTGAAATTAAAACCTCGGCCTTGTGGTAATAGACTGATGTTCTTGCTAACGCCACCTCGTGCTGAACGACCGAACTTATCGAGACTCATTGCGAATATGAAGTGTGTGTAGAGAGCTGTAACATACTAATATATAATTCCCGCTTCTTTCAATTCATTTAAAATAGCCAAGATTTCGTTGTCGTGGGAATCAGTATTTCCTGCCGCCTTGGATGCATTTAAAAGTCTTAGCCTGTCCACTAATTCGTTTATGTCGTCCCAGAAGATGTATTCTATAGGTTTTTCATTGTAAACCATATTCATACCCTGTCCACTACTACTACTACTATGAGGTTGAGTATGTTTTATTTTGGGAGTGCCATCACCACTATTGTTTTTTTTAAATAATGGTTTTATCACTTTAGTGTATTTATGTGATCGAGTGCCATTTAATTGACTTGCGGGATCATAATTTCGTTTATGTGCGTTAGAGGTTTCTAGAATTTCCCTGTAATCATCCAGATCTTGTTTGCTGTAACCTTGAGGCTTCTTCATAAATAGCAGTTCATATAAGCCCCGTCTTCCTGCAAACATTTTATCACCGATACTTAAGCCGGCATTAGAACCGATATTTAGTTCCATAGATCCGATGTATAATTTATTCATTTCGCCATTAAATCTCACGCCATAGGTTTCATCGTAATCCTTACTTTTATCATAGAGACCTGTTAAATATTGCTTAGCTAACGTAGGATACTGTTCCGCGGCGGAGGCATCAGGGTCAATCGTACTACTTGAATCTTCAAATATTTCTTCTTCTTCTTCTTCGTCTTCTTCTTCGTCTTCCACTTCTTCTTTCACTTTTATTTTTTTCTTTATTTCAGATTTAATTGTATTCTCTACTTTTGGAGTCTGCTGCTGCTGCTTGGGTGAATTCTTAGCAGCACTGATAGATTTCAATGGATCAATAACCGGTTTCAATAAACGTCTAATTGTATCGTCCTCCTCGGCTCTACCTAATTTTAAAGCCAAGTACTTCCTTCGAATAGAATCTGAAGCTTTTTTTATCTTCTTCTTGAGCGCCAAGTCTTTCGCCAAGTCATAGACCTTCTCCCTAGGTGGTTTATATACCGCGAGAGTAAATTTCTTATTTATCTTCATTGTTAAACAGGTAAACAGCTATTTTAAACAGGTAAACAGCTATTTTAAACAGGTAAACAGCTATTTTAAACAGGTAAACAGCTATTTTAAACAGGTAAACAGCTATTTTAAACAGGTCTGTAAACAGATACAGGGTTTCTCAAAACAGGTAAACAGCTATTTTAAACAGGTAAACAGCTATTTTAAACAGGTCTGTAAACAGATACAGGGTTTCTCAAAACAGGTAAACAGCTATTTTAAACAGGTAAACAGCTATTTTAAACAGGTAAACAGCTATTTTAAACAGGTAAACAGCTATTTTAAACAGGTCTGTAAACAGATACAGGGTTTCTCAAAACAGGTAAACAGCTATTTTAAACAGGTAAACAGCTATTTTAAACAGGTCTGTAAACAGATACAGGGTTTCTCAAAACAGGTAAACAGCTATTTTAAACAGGTCTGTAAACAGATACAGGGTTTCTCAAAACAGGTAAACAGGTATTTTAAACAGGTAAACAGCTATTTTAAACAGGTCTGTAAACAGATACAGGGTTTCTCAAAACAGGTAAACAGCTATTTTAAACAGGTCTGTAAACAGATAACCTGTTTTTCAAAACAGGTCTGTTCAGTTTGAGCGTCTAACTGATAATGCTTGGTGTTATTGAAATCTCATATACTTATATACTGATCAAAGCCTTTTCTATAGCGTCCTTTATGTAATTCAAAATCCTTTACGATAACCAGCACTCCGAATTTATCGTTCCAGCATTCTCTGCATAAATGTTCAAATTGTTCAAAGCTCATATCGGGAGTCACGTGATCGTCAAACACATGGCGTAAATTCATTTTATCCTGTTTAAATAATATTAGGCAGTTACAGTTATCTCGAATGAGATGTTTCGGTATATGGGTGTAAGTCTGACAGAGATAGAAACAATCTACAAGCTTATGTCTCCCCATGGAGAAAAAGGCGCGTATCTTGTCTTGCTTGTCACATGCTACGTCATCAAATATAAATATGGAATTCGTTTTAGCTTCCGAAGGATCGATGATGTTTTCGTTGGAGGTGTATGGAAAGTAGCCTACGCCTTTTACCTTCTTCAGCACATCTTCCAATAATTTATATTTAGGTTGATACAGGGACTTGGAGTACACGTACACATTCTCAAACCATAGTCCGTTAGAGTCGAATAATAGACTTAGTAGAATATTTGTCTTCCCCGCCCCACTAGGTCCACATACGATAGTTCTTAAAGCGCTAGGAAATAACTCTCCATGTTTATTAACAGATCCTTCTACAGAACGATCAGAAGTTAATAAATCTAAATTCTCTACGGGGAGAGACGTCTTTTGTCTTTGAACGCGCATCATGAACTCTAAACTTTTCACTCTGTACATTCCTATATATAGAAGTTTCCACCTCGTACATCATCAGTTCTAGTTTAGATGACGTCGAGGAAACACGGCAGAGGTGTAGTTAACAGTCTTATCAACAAGCTACCTTTCGAACTGCATTTACCTGGTTATCAGTACTGCGGACCCGGCACAAAGTTACGTAAACGTCTAGCTCGAGGGGATCCAGGTGTTAACATTTTAGATCAAGCGTGCCGTGAACACGATATTGCGTATAGCGAAAACGCGAACTTGGACGACAGACATAAAGCCGATTACATACTCGAACAAAGGGCTTGGGAACGCGTTAAATCTAAAGACGCTAAATTGGGGGAGAAAGCAGCAGCTTGGGCAGTCACTAACGCCATGAAGGTTAAACGTAAATTAGGTATGGGTGTAGCAGGAGGCTGTAATAAAAGGAAAGGAAAGAAGAAAATTCCCTTCCGTAAGGCCATCCTATCGAACATTGTGAAAGCGTTGAAAAAGCACGCAAGTCATGATGTGAAAAAGGATATGGCTATGGGTGTTAAAACGGCGCGAATTGCCATCAGGAAAGCAGGTGGAAGGAAGAAAATCACTGTCCCCCGTATTCTACCGCTGCCAAAGACCGGAGGCTTCTTACCTCTAATACCGATCTTTGCAGGTCTCTCAGCTCTTGGAGCTCTGTCAGGTGGCGCTGCGGCCATTGCTAAAACTGTTATAGACGCTAAGAATGCTAGGAAAACTTTGGAAGAAGCTCACCGCCACAATAGAGCCGTGGAGGATGTGGCTTTGGGTAAAAAAGGTTCCGGACTGTACATGAAACCCTATAAGAAAGGATACGGTTTATATTTGACAAAAAACTACCATTGAAGCTACCCGATAGACCGCTCTCTGACCTCGACATCTTAAAGTATGCGAAAAAGTTAAAAGTTCCCCATTTCAGAGGCGTCTATATGAGAGACTCTTTACCCTCACATACGTCACTTAAAGGAAACGAGAGCGCCATCATTAACTTGGACAGCGTAAAGGGACCTGGAACTCATTGGGTAGCATATAAGAAAACAGGCGATTCCGTAGTATATTTTGACAGCTTTGGATCTCTTAAACCTCCAATGGAATTAGTTCGATACTTTGGCGGGAAATTTAAAATTAAATATAATCCCGATGCATATCAAACATATAACACGGTAAATTGTGGACATTTATGTTTGCAATTTCTCTATAAAAATAATAAACACGCGTGATGTGTAATCAGTATGTCATCGAACACTTTCCAGTTAAGTGGTCGCAAGTCTGTTCTCTCCGTAGACTTTTATAATCCCATAGAACTAGATCCCCGATACGATTATTCGATAGCGTTGACCGGTCTCGACACCTATAATACGATACCTAACATCGAGGAAGGTGTGAATAACAAGTTTTATTATTGGGAGCTAGGCGGCGATAGAAGTCTCAAAGAAAGCGTCATAACTATACCTACAGGATCTTATGAAATAAGTGACATTGAATCCTATCTGCAAAAGAGATTACTAGTAGGTAGCGGCGTAACATCACAGCAGCAGGCTGACGAATACTTCTCGCTGAAACCTAATAATAATACGCTCAAGTGTGAAATTAAAAGTAAACACGAAATTAACTTTAATCACAAGGATAGCTTGGCCACCCTGTTGGGTTACAGTGCCAGCAGAACATTAAAACCGGATACATTATATGAGTCTGATTTACCTGTTAATATAGTCAGAGTTATAACGATCCACGTGGACTGTAACATTACTGTGGGAGCATATTCCAATAATAGCCCTACACATACGATTTTTGAATGCGGTTTGAATGTTGATCCCGGATACGCTATAAACATTGAACCTAGGAATTTAACTTATCTACCTGTAAACCCCAGCATTCGAGAGATACAGAACATCACTTTGAAAATACTCGATCAAAATTCTGAGCTTGTTAATCTGCGAGGAGAGAAGTTGATTGTGAGGTTAGAACTTAAAAGAACATGAGATTAATATTTAACCGTAGTAAACCTAATATATACGGAGGAAGTTTACATCATCCTCATTCTGTATCTAATCGTACAAGTGCAAGGTCACCACCACCACCACCGTCATCAGAACCTACCAAGTTAACTTATTCAAATTATTTATATTTATTATCTTTGGGTTATCATGTTAGAAGAACTGCAGCTGTTCCAAGACCCCCACTACGACGATTCAATTGAACGAGTCGAAGTTCGAACGTACCATCCGTACGTTAAAGCCTATGGGAATAATGATGAAATTGAAATTGCCATTTATCAGCATGACGCTTTGATTGAAATAGGTGAGGGGGCGCTATCAATCGAGGGAACTTTAAAGAAAAATGCTACTGGTACGGGCACCGTTGAATTCACCAATAACGCGGGCGCCTTTTTATTTGATTCCATAAGTTATGAATTAAATGGCATGGAAATAGATAAAGTACGCGATCCTGGAATTGTGAGCACGATAAAAAGTTATATATGTTATGAAAAAGATGATTTTTCTCATAGCATCGCAGGTTGGAATTATCCTAACGGTAGCCTGATTACATATGACGCTACAAATTTCACCTTTTTCTTAAGAATACCCTTGAGACATTTACTGGGATTCTTTTACGATTACAGGAGATACGTTTTCGGTAAACAGGTTCTACGTTTGATACGGGCTCGTAGCGATAATAATTGTTTTAAAGTATCTGAAGATGATACAGTTGGCGAACTAACCATCACCAATATTGAATTAAAAGTGAAACATGTGTATTTGAACGATATTCCAAAACTGAATTTTCTAGCTAAAGTTAATGCCGATACGCCAATCATATTAACGTATAGACAATATGAAATTCATGAGATACCCTCCCTAGTGGCAGGTGCTACAAAAGAAATTATAGTTGTTAAAAATGGCACTCAAAGCCCCCAAGCTGCCATCCTTGCTCTACAAACCGATAAGAAAGATGCCAAGACGAAGGACTCTACGCAATTCGATAATATTGATATATTTAATGTGAAATTATTGTTGAACAACGATCGTTACCCTCACGAAGATATGAGGTTGGACTTTAAGGCTAAAAAATACTCTGAGGCCTATCATATGTATACTGACTTTACCAAATCGTTCGCTTCAAATAATAAACCTATGCTAGATTTTGCCGCTTTCAAGAATCACACGCTATTCGTTATAGACTGCTCGAAGAGGAGGGCTCCTGTTAAACCTTCGATTGTAGACATAAAAATGGAAATTGAAAGTTTGACCCCCTTCCCCCCAAATACCAAGGCCTACTGCATTCTCATACACGACCGCGTTTTGGAGTATTTACCTCTCAGTGGAGTCATAAGAAACATTATGTAAAAGAGAGAGAGACAGAAGGGATAATTTAGTATGTGAAGAACTATCGAAGAGTAAACATGAAATTGATTGTCGTAGATATTCAAGGCTTTAACCTGCCCGAATTCTATCCTAAGGAAATCTCGTTTGTTAGTGGAGATCAGCATGCCCATTATTTACTTAAGCCTCTCATACCGTACGATTCTTTAAGTTATGACCTGAAGAAGCAAATAAATTACTTGGAATTACATCATCATGGATTGAGGTATAGTGGTGGCTACGTAAGCGATAATGACCTAAATGAAATATTACGTAATCATCTACTTAATGGAGCTACTACTACTGTGTACGTAAAAGGTTATCAGAAAAAAGAATTTCTGGAAAAACGTTTACATGCATTGGGACAAACTGTGCCATCTATCATCAATGTGGAACAGCTGCTCAATGAAGAGGTTCCAAAGTTCACTAAAGATTTACCTTATTGTTTAAATCATTGTAATAATAATAATAAAATATGTAGCTTAAGAAATGTATTTACCCTTTATAATTGGTTATATTCTAGTTTACCTAAATAAATATGTATTTTATTAATGTTTTTTTTATTCATCCCCTCCCCCCACCTCTTTTGCTATTATCCTCTATGCACAAGCACCAGTTACTCATTATCCAGTTAGACGTTATAAGAGTAAGATGTCATCATCATTTAACTTCATGTTAGAAGATCATTTATTTAAATTGCACGAGTTGAAAAAACTAATAAACTTGTATGCAGAGAAACAGCGTATGTTTTCACAGTTTCAAAAATTAAGTGTCATCGCTGGCAGTGGTGTATTCAGCGATAAAAGACGGTGTGGAACATTTTCACATGCCTCAGCAGCAAGAAGAATTGCTCTCTGAAAACAAAATGCAGTCTCCAGTATTTTTATCTTGTGGTCATATCGCTAATTCTATAAACAGTCTTTGTAAAGTTTGCGAGATTCGTAAAAAGTGTAAAGTTTGCTACAAAAATGATTGTGATATGATATTCGTACCGTGTGGACATATTGCGATATGCGCAGACTGTAGTTTTTCTCAGAAATCATGCGTAATATGTCGAATACGTTTACATGCTGCAGTTCGTATAAATAATCCATGAAAAAAAAAAAAAAAAAAAAAAGAAATGGAAACTGCTGCTGCTAAAAAGAGGGTGAGATTTGACGATAAGATTCAAGTTAGGTACATCATACATTGGTCTTATGCGTACAGAATGTCCAGAAATGGTCAATGTTGGATTGAGGCATCGGTCGATCGTCAAAGATTTCAACGAAGAATTTCCAATTTAATCCCCGTAATTGTGCCAGTACTACTACTTAGAATATCAGACAATAAATAGACATTATTTGAGGATAAATCTCATTAGTGTATCAGCAATCATCATGGCGGCGGCGGCGGCGGCGGTGGTTACATACTTTATTCTTTTACATGCTGTTACATCCTACCCCACTTTTAATGGGACTCAAGAACACGAAGACATAAGCGGCAACAGCGATCCAATTTTACAATTACTATGCTACATTACTCTGTGTATTTCGATTTTATTGTTAAAGTGTATAGTTAGAATTATTATAAGAAAAAAATGTATCATATCGATGAATTAATTATTATTGATTATTAAATATTTTTTACCAAATTAACATTTGTTTTATTTATGTGGAGTATGAATTCAGACGTAAAAAAGGATCGTTTATGTTATGAACGTGCTCAATTGCCTTTTATTATTTTGCTGACAGTCTGATTTAAAAGTAACAGAACTTGCTAGTCTGATACACGTTGGCAAAAAGGGATATTGTTTATTTTTTTAGTGTTTCGTTAATGTGCATTAAAAGATTTTCGTTTTTTCGGCGGAGGGGTTTATGGGTATACGCTTTTATTTAATTGTCATTCAGCTACTGTGAGTCGTGAACATAACTTGATCATGTGCGAGTACCAGTACACCCCGCCCCAGTATCTGGAGGCTTATCTTAGAGAAAAGTGAGTACATTTTAATCTTTTTATTTCTGTGCTTAGTTTTTTTAAATTGGATTTATTTTTTTTTTTCATAGTTTCGTAAGCATTGGTTTAGGCGACAGTTCTTCTCCTCCTCCAAACGGTTACGACGACGAACGGGTCTCAACATCTAGTTGTGACAAGAACCCGTTCATGAAATGGCCACACCGATGGGTGTCGTCGTCCCCCCAGATGCAAATATGGTAATTATTATAGAAAAATTTTAACATAAATAAATACTGATATTTCTCTTTGTTACAGTTTTACGAATATAAAGTCAGAATTAGAGAGTGAGGAGGAGGAGGGTCACGTGATGTCTTCACCGCTCTCATATCACCCGCAGCCCATGACGTCGTTCATGGTGCCTCCACCCCCTATGACATCGCCCATGATGACGCGACCCCCTATGACGTCGTTCATAATGCCTCCACCCGCTATGACGTTGTTCATGGTGCCTCCACCCGCTATGACATCGCCCCTGATGCCTCCACCCGCTATGACATCGCCACCCCCTATGACATCGTCCATGATCCCGCCACCCCCTTCACCATCACCTCCACGACTATCACCTCAAATTGTGATGGAGGTGTTGAGATTCTCAGCAGTAAGTAAAGTAAATATAATTTTTATACATACATCATGTATTTTCTTTTTGTTACAGAATGAATATGATGTCATCACACCCCTGGAGGAATCTGTCATATATTTTAACTAGTATTTTAATTAGTATTATATTTTTATTTCTATTAATATATTATTTTAAATATGTTGTTCTCTTTTATTTAAAAATCTCTTTACGCCTTTATGCATTCCCAAAAATCGAAAATTTAAAAAAAGATTAAAAAAGATTTTTGAAAAAAAAATAAAAATAAAAAAATAAAAAAATTAAAAAATTAAAAAAATTAAAAAATTAAAAAATAAAAAAATAAAAAAAAAATTTTGAAAAAAAAAAAATTTTGAAAAAAAAATTTGAAAAAAAAAAAAATTTGAAAAAATGAAAACTTTATATTTATTCATTTACATCACTATCATCTTCGTCATAAATATCAAATTGAATAATATATTTTACAGGTAAATACAGTTTAATTTTAAATAGAAATGTTTTCATGTCGGCTGCAATCATTTCTCTACAAAATCGTTGAATGCTAACGTTCCCCTCGAGAAATTTGTGACACAATTCCAGAGCTCCATTGTACTTCTGAATCTGTTTTTCACATTCTTTATTACGAATTTCATCGTCTTGGATGGACTGGAAATCGTACACATTATCATGGCGCTCGCTAAATATTAGCGCTGAAATTTCATCACATAAACATTCTACTGCGCTCTGCAAGTCTTCAGCTTTGCTCCAATTCTGTTCACTGTAAAACATCCACATTTTTCTGTTTATTATTATTATTATTTTATTAGGAGAGAGCACACTGTAATGTAACGAGACAGTTCTAACACTAAATGTTAAAGACTAAGAATTAAAAAAAGACGAGCGCTTTAATCTTGAACGCAGGATGACTCATCGATTATATCCTTTCCCCCTCCCCCCATACTTCATTGCGAGTCAGCAAAAACGGAACCGTGAGAACGCTTTAACCTTGAACGCTAGCGGTCGGGGTCGGAAGCCATTAATCACACACCATCAAAGACTTCTTTGTTCTAGAGTGCTTTAACCTTGAACGCAGGTGTTCCATCATTCTTAGAATTGGATGTTGCTCTTTTAGTCACGTACTCACCACCGGCATCACTCCTTTGATCTAGCCGCCTACAGACAAGTCTCGACAAGTCGCTAGCCTTGAACGCAGGCATTCTCAGAACTGGATGATGTTGCGCAATAACCTTGAACGCGCACGATTCTCAGAACTGGATGTTGCTCTTTTAGTCACGTACTCGCCATTAATCACTCCTTTGATCTAGCCGCCTACAGACAAGTCTCGACAAGTCGCTAACCTTGAACGCAGGCATTCTCAGAACTTGATGATGTTGCGCAATAACCTTGAACGCGCACGTGTGCATATCGATTACGCTACATTAATCACTCCTTTGATCTAGCCGCCTACAGACAAGTCTCGACAAGTCGCTAACCTTGAACGCAGGCATTCTCAGAACTTGATGATATTGCGCAATATTGCGTAAGATTACGTAATATTGCGCAATACGCTTTAACGATGATGCAATACCTTCTGGTCATTGACGATTACTTCTTGTATACCCCCTCGCCGAAGACCACCCCCTCGAAGACTTCTTCGCCCTCCACCTTCCGGTCTTTGACGATTTACTTCTTGTACATACCCTCGACCCTCTCCGAAGACTTCTTCATCCTCTCCATGGTCACTCCGGATGGACAGACGCCATCGACCTCGAAAGTGGTCCCGGAGCGGCTTTGCCTATCTACTAAAGAGTTTTCCGAGTGTCTTCGACTCCTTGGAAGAGTATTAAAATTTTATGCTGGTAACAAAATATGAACTTTAAAAGTCTAACAAAACGCATTACATGAACTATTGCTCCATTCCTTGATTATTTTCTGTTGGTTCATGTATTTGACAAACCAGTTAGAAAAAATAATCAATAAGTTGAACTTAGATGGTTACCCTTTTATTATGTATCTAAACTAAACTAAGTTATTCTTCTTTCCGAATGGTCCAAAAGCTACATAAATAAGAAATTTACGTCGTTAGCCAAGATACACGACAATTCTTTAGCTGCTGACATTTGTTGGTATCTTACGTTAATAAAGTAGTAAAATATTCACTACGGGAGACACGACTTATTGGACTAAAATATTCATAGTTAAATGTCACATATAGATTACCCAACATCATAATTATGAAACATTCATTGAAAAATGGGACAACTCTTAAATGTCCAGTGAACAATAATTGTCCAAGTAAAATATAAATATTTAACTGGGAATTCTAAATATCCAGAGTTTTCCTGTTCTATTTAAAAAGTTTTGTTACTTAAGTTAAAAAAGAACTTACTTATAATATTTATTTTAAAATAATGTTTGAAGTACAGGGTAGTTCCATATATTTTGACACCTATCTAGTCTTTATTTGTAGAGATATGTAAAAAAAATAGAAATTGTAGATTTTAGTGTGGACTATCCGAGGGACTATCTACAGTGTGTCGCACTTAACATTGATACACCCCTATAACTTTTTTCATTTTTATCCGATTTGAACCAAATTTTACTCAATGATAGATCCCGTTAGGATTAACTCATGGCCAAAAAACCATTCGTCCCCTACTAAAGCAAAGCCACCTGCGATACCAAAATAAACGCAAAAAATAAAAAAAACATATTAGGCATTTTTTTAATGGAAATTTTAATTATGAAAGTTGTTCAAAATTGTCTAAAAACCTTAAATCCAAAATCTCATCAAAATTAAAAAATATTGATATTTTAATTTCCGAAAATATAATTTTACAATATCAATTATTATCATTCGTATTTAGTTGCAGAGTATTTCTTTAGTTTTTTTTTTTTTTAAATAAAATATTACAATACAATAACCCATTAAAATTATATTTTCAGACCTCAAAATTTTTTCAAACAAAATATTAATATTTTTTTATTTTGATTAAATTTTGGACTTAAGGTTTTTGAACAATTCTGAACAACTTTCATCAATAAAATTTTTGATAAAAAAATGCCTTTTTTGATTTTCCACGTTTATTTTGATATCGTAGGTGGCTTTGCATTAGTAAGGGGCAAATGGCTTTTGGGCCATAAGTTGATCCTAATGTACTCTATCTTTGAGTGAAATTTGGTTTAAATCGGATAAAAATGAAAAAGTTATAGGGGTGTATCACTGTTAAGTGCGACACACGTACATATTGGCGAAGAAAAAAACAAAATAGTATCGGATAGAGAAAGAGGCAAACTTATGGTTTTTTAAATGGACCACTCTGTTCATTTTTGCATATTTTGAAAGACCTTTTTCCTCTGATTCCAAAAATATATAATTTGTTGTCATTTGCTCTATCCGTTCTGGAAATATGCAAAATAGTACCGCATGAAACATAGGTTGCCATGAAAAATAAAAGACAAAATATATCCGATAACTACTGACAGTCTATTTTCTGATATTCCTTTGTTTTATTTATCACCAAATTATATTTCACATCAAAATCTACAATTTTTTTTGTACTTGTTTTATATTTTTATAAATAAATTCTATAACTGTGTCAAAATTAATGAATGACAAATAAAATTATGTTTTTCCACATCCGAATAACCCTCGGAATAACCTATTTTCCAGTATTTGAGATTTTGCATAAAAATCTGGTGGTAAAGTGTCAGAAATTATCAAACATATTTTGCTAGTTTTTTTTTTCATGACAAACTATATTCTGTAACTGTTTTACACGAAGAGGCGTACTGCTTTAAAAACAATCCAGGCAAATGCCAACATATTATATATTTTTGAAATCGGCTAAAAATGATCTTTCAAAATATGCAAAAATATACAGGTTGTTCCATTTGAAACTGCATAAGTTGTGTCTCTTTCTCTACTTTCCGATGCTATTTTGTTTTATATTTTTTCGGCAAAAGATATTTGACACCAAAATCTACAACTTCTGCCTCTACACTTCTTTCATATCATATCTCTAAACATAAGGACTGTAGGTAGATGTCAAAATATAACGGAACTACCCTTTACAAAATTAATTATCCCGTGGAAAAATGTGAGTTCAAGAAAGTAAAAGAAAAACAAATAAATGTGCAATTTTGTGGCCCCATCCCATTATTTATTATTTATATAAATTCTAGATCGTTTTATATATCGCTGATGCTATTATATCTTTCATTATAATTGTTCAGTAGTTGATTGAACATTTGCTGGCCAGATCGGCTGGATAAATCAATAAAAACTAAATGTTTGGACATTTACATAATGCAGTAACAATTAATCGAACTAACTGTTTAATGTTTAGAAAAATATAATGTTCACACCATATCTATTAATAATTAAACAGGTTTTTACATCAATGACAACGCTGACACAAAATATCATCTCGATGGTGTAGTATTCAGCGTGGGAAAATTTAATGTGATGTGTATAGCTGTTTTGTTTTTCATATATATTTCCTGCATAAAATTTATAGTAAATATTTATTTTTAGTATAAACTTGTACGACATATTAATAAATTAAATTAAACTTGGACAGTCCCAAACTAATACGCAGCACGTGATTTTATTATATTCTGTGTGTTTTTTTTTTAGTATTTCTATATAACATTCTATTTTTGTGTTTCAAGGGTGTCTCGTCTCAAAAGTAACGTTAGTACTCTTGGAAATACATTCAGCAAGTAAAAATGAAACAATATATATAATCCTGCTCTTTAATATGTCACTAGAGAAATTGGAATATAAAAATGTAAAGATTGGGAGTATTTATGATAACTGTTGATGAACGTTTATCGCCATAACTAGGTTTCTTTTGTTTCTTTTCTACGCAACAGTTTATTTTGTCTAGGTTTTAGCTGTGAGGATATAATATTACTATGTACCTATTGTCTCTTTATATGGAAGCATCTACTTTTTGATTTTTTGATACTTTCCCCTTTTAATATTTTCTTCTACTGAAAGAAAAACTGCACATAATTATTTATTATAACCAGAACGTGATGCTAATTCTTAAACTGTGAATTAAAGTTGTTGAGCAGTTTATTTATGTGTAGATGATTTTATACACGAATAAATGATGTAACAATATTTTTGCATTCATTAAGTGTTTGGATGTCACGATTTTTATTATCCAATAAAGATAAACGTCGGATAAAAATACTTTTCAGATGCTCGTCAAGTTTACTTTAGTTATAATTACTTGATATTTTATTTTTATATCGAATTAAATACTTAGTGGAATAAAATAAATTGATAACGTTATATGATCTTTATGGTTTTTAAATTGTTGAAAATTTATCGGTTTTCACTTTTATACCTACAAACATTACTCAGCATAATTGTTTAAAAAATTGGAAATTCATATTTTAATCCATACAAGGAACTCCCACATTCTTTATTGTATTATTCATGTATATTGTTGGAAGTATTTTTCGAGTAATCTTACGTTTTCTCGTGGACAATTATAGCGTACAGTAAAATGCGAATTATTACAATGTTCTGTAGAAGGCTTTAATCTTCCATATTTACAGCAGCTGGGTGGGACAGTAGCCTCCCCTTTCATAAAGATACTGACGGAACAACTCAAAAAAGTAAATTTTCATAAATGGTAAAATGATAAATAAACAAATACATTGAACTGATTCCGCGGTTGGCATCATGTGAAACATTGTTAAATATTATAATTAAAGAAAAAATTATTCACTTTTTAAATGTTTCAAACAGTATTTATTAATCTCTACACGTGTTTCGGCTTTTTAGGCCTTTCTCAAGAGTACATACAATACTGTATGTATGTACTCTTGAGAAAGGCCTAAAAAGCCGAAACACGTGTAGAGATTAATAAATACTGTTTGAAACATTTAAAAAGTGAATAATTTTTTCTTTAATTATAATAAATAAACAAATCATGTTAGCGAGTAAGTTTTTGTTGACAATAAACTCATTACATTGGAAGGCATATTAGATATTGAATTTTCGAATGAATCAGCATAAGCTATAATCACCATAAATAAGTCTGATCTAGGGTTAGAGTATTATAACTGGCACTGGTTTTGCACCAAAAAATTAAATTTCTAAACCTAAAAGAAATGCGAATTTTGCTTTCCTCAATGTTTCAAAAACTAAGTAAGCTATGGAAACAAAACTACGTAAGTACCTCTTTTTTTATAGTCTGTTATTCACAAAAAAATTTTATTAGCAAATTGAGATTAAACTTCAAATATAATTTCAAAATTAATTTTTTCCTCAAATTATCTTTTTTAACTCGGTTTTTTATTTTTCTAAAATTGTTAGACGTTCATTTACTCGTTCATTTGTTTTTTCGAAAATACGAAATGTGGTTCACATGATATAGAATTTTTTCCCTTGCACTTTTCTGCTAAAAGTATTCTTTTAAAAGTTGCAGGCTGTAGAACGATAAATCAAACACCCTGTATATACCCTGACAAGATACTTTTCCTTAGCACCCTGTGCATTTATAGGATATATTCCCTAGTAGCGCCAAGAATTCGTTTTTGAAAATTTCATTACCAACAAGACTCGTATGATGCTGTCTTAAATAAATCAAAGATCCGTAAATAAGTAACAAACTAAAACAACTCCAAAAAGTGTTTTGTAGATAATTTTATGTTCTACAAAAAAGAGTACCTATAATTTGTTGCCCTTCTTGCTTAGTTTGCCAAATATTTTTATGATCTAACCCCAAAATATTAATTAATAATAATATAATAATAATATAATATAATATGATATAATAATAAACGGCTTTATTAATTAAATGCATATACAGGGTGATCGTTTGAAAATTCTACTTTTTAAACCCTTTTATTCTGCTTAAAAATATAGCTAGAAAAAAAATTAAAAATAGATCTCTGCATATTTTACCAAGTTTTTGTATGTTATGAGTCTGCATCTATCTTAATGAATATACAAGGAGCGCCACATAGCACATATTTTTAAACGGAACACCCTGTATATTTTTAGATATTTGTATAGCTCTTTTCATCCCCTTTATAAATATATATAATTATTATATATTTCATCCTCAAATAACTGAGTTATTCAAATAAATACACTTAAATGCAAGAAAAACAAGTTTAGATTTTAAACAATTTTTTGATAAAAATAACAACATACAAAATAAGTAAAAATTATAACATGATTTCAAAAATTTCACCATTATTTTCTAAACAAAGGTTTAATTTTTTTAGGTAATTTTGTCTAAAAAAATTTTATCAAAAAAAAAATGTTTTTTCTATTCATACATAATATGAAAATAGCAATTTTTCCACTGCCTACTCTATACGAAAGTGACATTTTTTACTCTAGGGACGAAGTTATTTTCGTCTCTGGAAGTGAAAAAGTGAAAATGAAAGTGTCAAATTTATGTTACCTAGCATAGCAACGACTAAACAAACAATTGATAATTACATTGTGACAATTGGTTTATAATTTAATAACATTTTATATGTATTTTCCAAGTGAATGTTAATAGTATTTTAAATAACAAGTTTTGAAAACGAATCTATTCACACGAGTGAGACAGTTTGGTGGGACGAGCCGAGGGCGAGGCCCACAAGTCGAATGAGTGTGAAAAGATGTTTTTCTCCTACCATAATGGAAAGTACACAGTTTCCTCCCTCATATGAGGGAGGAAAATGCCACTTTTCCTCCCTAGGGAGGAAAGTATTTTATTCCCCCATATGAGGGAGGAAAGTGTATTGCACATTGAATATAAATATAACCAATAATTCTAACATCTAAAAATAATGTATTTAAGATATATTTAAGGATTTGTTTTTATTTCTTTACTCAATAAATAGTTTCAATAAAATCAAATAATTGACTATTTACATCGAGATTTACATATATAAGCTAATTATACAGGTAGGAGAAAAAATCATATGTATTACACGGGAGCAAAGTGCTTTTTCCTCCCTTGGGTGATCACTGACCTCCGCTTGGCGTCGGGCAGTGAACTTCACCCACGGGAGGAAAAGTGGCACTTTCCTCCCTAGTGATACAAATAGCTATTTCAAACGTGTTGTTTACAATATTTCTTCTACGATTGGAAAAAGACAAACAATTTGATAAATATTTTTATTTAACAAAACCAATTACATTAAAAATTAAAATTACAAGTCGGTTACTATGATACTGAATAAGCCTAGCCTACCTAAAAAAATACAAATAACAGATGTTCGATCTGTTTTTGACAGGACTGTGTGAAAAACATGACAGTAGTGTTTTCGGATTTTTGCACACATCATGTGAAAAATGATAGTTTCGGGTCGTGGTTGCTGTGGTTTTTCTGTAATTTTCGAGGGCAGTCGTAGAAAAAAAAAATAAAGTTCTGTAAATTTTAATCCAATACGTACCTATTTCATTGCAATATGGTAGAAAAATAGCATTTCCTACTCGAGATGAAATACGTTTTTTTTCGTTCGTGAGAATGTGCCAACTCGCGTCGCTTATAGGCAAATTATCATCTCACGAAAAAAACAGTATTTTCATCTCATGTAAAATATCTATAGTTGTATCCTAAACTTTTAAGAATATTATTTACTTGAATAACTAAGTTATTTGAAGATGAATTATATAACAATTAGTATATATATATATTTATAAAAGGGATGAAAAGGACTGTTCAAATATCTAAAAATATACAGGGTGTTCCCTTTAAAAAAATGTGACTATGTGGAGCTCCCTGTATATTCATTAAGATAGATAACATACAAAAACTTGGTAAAATATGCTATAAATCAATTTTTAATTTTTTTTTCTATATATTTTAAGCAAAATAAAACAATTTAAAAAGTAGAATGTTCAAGCGATCATCCTGTACATACATTTAGATATATTTAGGGCGAAGTTTAGCTCAAATCTACTACTCTGATACCTACTTAACCCTAATCTTAATAGCATAAAAAAGTACTACTAGGTAACTAAAACATAATTACTATCACAAACGTGAAGAAAACTAATAAAATAATAATAAAAAATAATGCTAAAAAATAATATATGCAAAATATCAGATCTTAAAAACTGGATTAACCCGTATCTGTAAGATCAATTTTTCAATGTTAATTGGGATTGTTGCTTTCTCAGAGAACTTAAGGATTAACTTTTTTTATTTCTATTGTTTTAACTTAAAAATTTGCTTGTATACTGATTAATTCGGAAATTATCTTTCTAAAAAAATCAGTCAAATATAAATGACCTAACAGAAATCCCAAACGTTCGAAAAATAAAATAATTGTACTTATGATTAATTTTATTGACTATATAAATCTGTATATAAGCACTTCATCGAATTATTCGTACAGAGAGAATTTATAAAAATATTTAAAAACCTACCTTATAGTACAGAAGTACAGTGTACAGAAAAATCTCCTTTTGAGTTGAAGGAAAATAATCGTGATCTTCATGTTGAGCTCTGTGGTACTTCAAGGCGAACTTCCTCTTCTTGAACCTACTTACAGTAAAAACACTCAAGACGCTGATGATTCAGAAAGCTAGTGATTCTCTAGTTTCACTCTTGATTGGTAGACTTTTTAGAAAAACCATTTGCAGTCATAATTATCTCCATGTATTCGGGTTTAAAGTAAATTTAATACATTTATATCTTGACCTAGAAGTATTGTTACGTTTCCAACGCACCACATTTAATTGTTGGTTAACAAAATCTGCAGTGTTTAAAAGTCTATTAAATAAACGTAGAACAATTATTTTTTCCTACGAGCGTGCAGAAAGTATCACTTTTCCTCACGCATTTTAGTTTCGAAAGTTGCACTTTTCCGTACTAGTGCGGAACAGTACATTTTTTCGCGCTAGTGCGGGAAAGCACGTTTTTCGCACTAGTGCGGAAAAATATATATTTATATTTACATTTTCGGGTAAGTTATAGTAACATTTTGAAAATGTGATACATAATAATATGACAATGTTTTTCTTTTATACTGTCTTATTTTATAAAAATTTAATTAAGTTAAGGTAATTTCTATTTACACTAACCCTTTTGAAGTAGCCTCTATAACTTTAAAAATCAAACGATCATGCAGCCATGACTGTCTGATTTTGACGTTTCTTAGTATCATAACAATTAACAACCGTCAAATCAAACAGTAGCATCGTTTTAAAGTAACGCCTAGTTTTTCTTCTCTTAATAATTAAGAAAAACGTATTCATTGTTCATAACAAGTGCCGGAAGTGGTACTTTTCCGCACGCGGCTGCCATTGACCGAACGACGCGAAGCGGAGTTCGGTCAAGCAGTTAGCAATTCCTAACAAGTACCACTTCCGGCACTTGTTAGGAAAATAACTATATATGCCGATATTAGGATTGTCGTTATTTTGGCAAAGTGAAAATTTTTACGATCTCACCTCAAAATATTAAATAAAATGCTAAAAATATAAGATATGCAAATTGATGGTTAGCAAAATCTGCAGTGTTTAAAAGTCTATGAAATAAACGTAAAACAACTATTTTACCATTTAGAATTCATTGCGAATTTTTTATTAGGTATGTCATGAATAGAACTACAAAAATTGCCAAATAAATAGCTGACTAATAGCTGAAATTATTACGCACGCATAAGATATCTGAATCTATAATACTTTGAAATTTTTTTCTAATTTGTCCTTTTATTGCACAAGAGTGCACACCATTTGTGAGCATTGATTGGTAGGAAACTGTGGTTTCTCGTCGATTGACTTAATCATTATTAATTAATGTATTCTCGATTCAATGAACTCACGCGACGTGTACTCATAATATTTAAAAAAGGCAACGACAAAGGCATATTTGCATTTTAAATATTATATATTCAATTTAAGTAAATCTCGACCGATGTTAACACAAAAGAACATGTTGTCAGACGGAATTGTTTAAGTGGGTTTGAAATTAGTCATAATACGAGCAAGATTGAACGCGAAGTAATAAAATTAATTCTAGATCGTCGGTGGTAAATAATCAAATATTGCTAACAAACTTAAGTATGTTTTATTCAAAAAAGAACACGCAAAATTTAGATTTCCTTTGTTATGTACGCATGATGTCTAATATTGTAACTACGGAAAAAGTCCCAATAAGTCGAATATTGAGCTTGTAGTTTTATTTATAATAGGAGAGCCCTCCGCGTCCAGGATTTTCGACCTTATCGCCACACAAGGATTCCATTTTTTTTTCAACAGTTCATGTCAATATGAAAAAAAAATTCTATTGCTAAAGGGGCCGAGCTCGGCCGCGGATGGATATTAAGCAGCGAAATTTTCAGGAATCCGAGAGGAAGGCTCTTCTGAAAGTTCGGTCGAAAAACTCCGCTGGGGAGAGGAACAAGGGTCCCCGGAAAAGTACAGTTTTTCGGCAAAATCGACCTTTTTAAAAAATTCATATCTCGGCTAATATCGGAGATGGACCCTCGTACGGACATTGTTTATCCACCTGTTTTAAATGTGTATACAAATGACGATTGGAAGTTATTCTTCTTCTGTTGCAGCCTAATACGATTCCATCGCCAAAAATGAATAAGCAGGTGTGAAATTTCCATTAGATACAGGAATTATTATTATGTTGCTGGTATTTTGCTGGCACTTGATACAATTTAACTTTCTGTTTTGTACATCTATGCAATCAGTCGCTGACCAAGCGTCTTTAATTTTGGACGTCTGGCTAGCCGAATCATTTCCTCAATTATCCCAGGGCAATGCCCACTTTATTTTTTTTATTTTTAAATTAAATGGGCATATTTAAACCGCTCTTCCTCGAGTAATAAATTAACTTCTCATAACATAAGTGTTACCATTTTCTGCCTGAAATAAGTTGAAAGCGATTAATTTGGTTCTTGACAATTTTTTCCGATACCTATCTAGTTTTCCTGGTTGATTGTTCTCATTCAACCGATTTTTTTACTGTATCAGTTAGGATTTGAATATGTGATGTATGATGGATTCCTACCAAATCGTTTCAATTTGTAGTGATAGTTACGATAAGGTATATGATGTTCTAAATTGACATGGATGGTTAGGAAGATACAAGATACAATAATTAACAGATAAATAGTATCCTATATTAAACTTTCACTACAACAATAAGAATATGTGAGGAACAGAAAACTTAGAACAATTACAAGTTTCTATAACATTTTTTACTATTTTATTGTAATTGTGTTTCCAAGAGAAAATTTTAAAAAATATATTGTTAGTCTGAAATTTTTCCGTTAATAATTTCAGAGGTCATTTATAAAATGTATTTTTTACAAAGTTCAACGGTAAGCCCAGCGCTTAGGAATGGGTAGGATTTTTCAACCAGAGTGAAACAAGTTTTAGGCGGCAGCAAAATATAATAAACAACTTTAAAACGTTTTTCACGATAGAAAAATGCATTACATGACGAAAATATACAGGGTGGTCCAGTTTATAATAGCAGGACTTTACCAGGAGCTAGTTCAGCGTAAAATAAAGACATTTTGTCCTATAAACTATGGTCGAATTCTGCTTCGTTTAAGATCTACAGGGTGTTAAAGATGGAACTTTTTTTAGAATAATTGGCCATAACTCTATACTAACAAAAGATAGCTCTCTGAAATTTAGCATAGAGAGGTTGTTTTACATTCGTTATCGTATAGTGGTTGCAATTTTTTTATCAAGAATATAGGGGCGTGCGTACGGGCTGGTCAAAAATTATTTTAATTGAAAACAAAGGTACGCCACTGTTTTTTCACAAAATCGATGTGCTTGTGTTATTCCCTGTACCATTTATCGACTTTTTTGTATCTCTTAATATGTCAATTAAATGCATCGTTTTCGAGTAATTCAACTTCAAAGACGGAAGAAACTAGCACCAAATGCTGACTTGTAATAAAATAATTTGAATAACAACAATTTTTTTAATAAGAAGAACTACAAATGGACCACAAATAAATTAATTTAATAAATGTTCGAAATGAGAACCATTTTGCTGAGTGCATAATCGAGAGCGTCTTATAATTGAATTAAATCAGCATTTGGTGCTATAGTTTCTTCCGTCTTTGAAGTTGAATTACTCGAAAACGATGCATTTAATTGACATATTAAGAGATACAAAAAAGTCGATAAATGATACAGGGGATAACACAAGCACATCGACTTTGTGAACAAACAGTGGCGTACCTTTGTTTCAATTAAAATAATTTTTGACTAGCCCGTACGCACGCCCCTGTATTCTTGATAAAAAAATTGCAACCACTGTCCGATAATGAATGTAAAACAACCTCTCTATGCTAAATTTCAAAGAGCTATCTTTTGTTAGTATAGAGTTATGGCCAATTATTCTAAAAAAAATTCCATCTTTAACATCCTGTAGATCTTAAACGAAGCAGAATTCGACCATAGTTTATAGGACAAAATGTCTTTTTTATTTTCCGCTGAACTAGCTCCTGGTAAAGTCCTGCTATTATAAACTGGACCACCCTGTATATTAAACAACATTAAAACATATTGCTACACTGCACTAGGGGAACAGGTTTTGCACATCGGAAAAATACGTTAAACGACTAAAACATTTATTTAAGAGACAAATAACCAAAAAAAATACAAAAATATACGGCTAGTTCTAACAAAAAACAAAATATGTAGATGCGAGCAATTGAAATTAAACAAAAATTAGATAAATAAGTCAAAAGCTATTCTCAATACCTATATACTAAAGTGAAAAATATATTTAGCAAAAGAACAACTTCTTTGACGTTAGTATACTGTCCTGACAAATAAGCACTCTTTGTTTGGCGTGCAATTTATTTTCCTGTTGTACTGTAATCCTTCTTTTTCTCGTACGAGGCGTAATGTAGTGTAAAACATTGTGTTGTCTGAAACATTATTTCGGCGTAAAATGCATTTTCCTGGTGGGCATTACATTTTTCTCCCGTTTTAAATCTCTTATATTGTCGTTATTGGATTCGTTTTTGTCATGCGAAAGATGACGTAGCCAATAAAAATATTGTCGGTAGTTTGCTGCATTTTTCTATTCATTTCCTGCCGTTCAAATGGCCTGATTTGTCATGCGAATTATAACTTCCCTTTAAGAACTTGACGTAAAAAAATTAACTGTATCATATCCTCATTAGTGATTATTAATTATACCGGCTTAATTTTTTATGGTAAATAAATGTCCGGGTCGTTAATTAGTAAAAGTACATATAATTATACTAATTATTATTACATGTGTGTACTAGCAGCTGGTCAATTAAGTCTTCGGTATAATACAAGATAATATGTAAAAAAAAAGAAGCATTGTTGTTGGTGTATGAAACGGATGTTTTAATTATTCTGGTAATTGGTGTATTTTTTATACTTAATTTACTGTTTTGCTCTTTGATAATTTTTCTTCGAATGAAATATATGTGTCTTTGATTCAACTATTACGGTGATTTCATTGTTATATCAAATTTAATATACCCCATTCTTAATGTACCTAGTGTTTTTCCCAGTTTTCTGGTAACTTGAAAACCACTATTAAGGCTACCTTTAGGATGGTGATGAATTTCCAAGAATCAGACACTATTGAAAGTAAAGCAGATTAAGGATTAAGCAAAAGAACAAAGGACGTGATCGGCAATATTAGTAGTTATGATCTATAATTCTTTGAAGAGATTGAATTAACCAACAGATTTGTCTTAAGACACCTCCCAAATAATGCATTTTTTCCTACAAAATTCATCCATATTAAATATTGCGTAGAGACTTCGTTCCGCAATTGAATTTTTGTGAATGGTTCATGAATTTAAACAAGATGCAATTTATGAACAATGGGCTCATTTCGGAAAAAAATTTTAATTCATATTCCGAAAGTACACCTTGTAATTAGTAAATGTGCAAAATATTAAATTTTTTTTTCAACTGCTTCTCCCTCAAAATAAATAATGAAAATAGAGCGTTGTGACGTCACACCACTCGCAGCGATCGGCAGCTAGCTTGTTTCCTATAGTTTCATACCGGCGGCAGTTACTACACACACGGCGGAAGTGGTAATTTCGTTCATCTTTTAAGTCCTTCGTCCTTGGTACAGCGAAATCTAAATACCGTATATCCGCATAACTCATAGAACCAGTGGAGTCGGGTGGTGTGACATCATAGTCGTTTCAAATATGTTACGAATTTGAAATCAAATATTAGGGTTAATATTAACGCTAGCGATCTAATTTTTTCACTATATACTTAGAGGATGAAATACTTACGGAAAATGCTAAAATAAATTAAAAAGCAAATATCACGAAATGAGCCCATTGCTTTAGCGGCAGTATGGTGTTTTGAAGAAACTAGTACAACTTTGCCTACAAAACGAGGGACGACATTTCGACCAATTTTTACGATTTAGATTATTCAGTAAACACAAAAATTTCTATGTTCATTACATATTTCATTCCTATTTTTTTTTTCTCTTTGTAACCTAATCTTGGTTTAACTTTCAATCTGACGTAACAAGGAAATCACAGTAGTAGACCATTAAGTCTAAAGACATTTTCCATTAAATAACAATTTTTCGAAATATACCCATTTCAAGCCAAATGTGGCCCTCGTGGCAACCTAGACAAAAGTATTTAATGATATCGGTATTAGTGAAAATCACATACGTATTCAAATCGGAGATCACAGGTACCTTATGATTTAAAATCCGGTGTATGAATTACATAACTACACCCAGGCATACGATTTTAGATCCATAACTAATTTAAAGTTAAAAAAAAAATTTTGATTATTTATATACATTTATATTATCACGCAGGATTCTAAATTAATTTTGTTGTATAGAAAACGTCACACAATTTGTATTCGATATTGGTAAATTAAGATATTTATACTTTCTATATGCATACTTACTGAATATTCATTCAATTTCTTGCACGTAGGCGAAAAATCTTACAATATTGTGTAATGATTAGACCTACGAATTATATAGATATAACTCAGTCGTTTATTTATTGCTTATAAACCAAGTGTGAAAACTTGTCTTCATACAAAATAAAGAGAAAATAAAAAGTTGCAAAGTTGTTTCGACCACTCTATAATGAAAGTAGTATTTGTAAACCTAATGGAAAGAACATTTTCTTTTATGAATAATAATATATCGACGCGAAACTGCATGTGTATTGTCATTGAGTAAAGAATAACAAAGAGACACAACCGAGCAGGTTTCGAGATTTTAGTATTGTGTTTTTTGCCAATAACTTCAGGATTGTCTTCAATTTTTAGGACTATTCGTCCAAATTACGAAGCACTAAAAATTGAAGATAATCCTGAAACTGCCAGCAAAAAATACAATACGAAAATCTCGAAACCTCTTGCACCTCTTTACATTATTCCTTTACTCAATGGTATTGTGCAGTATTCAAAATTTCATTAATGTGTTTAATTTAAATAATTTTTTAAATACACTTCGCACATAAATTATGGAATAGGTAAAAAAATGAGTCAAGTTTATACATTCATATTTTTGTTAATATTAAAGCAATTTCAATAATTTTTTTACTGCGTATAGATCATTTCTTCTGCAGTTTAATACCGTATGTTCGATTTAACTACGAGTTTTGTTATACAGGGAAACGCGAAAAATATGAGGACATGTAAATTCCCTAAAATTTCAAAATGATCTGTGGCAATTAGGAGCCTATGAAAATTTATTTTTATAAGTGTTTCGGTTACGGCCTCTCCTATTGTACTCACTGCGCCAATCAATTTGCCATACGGTTCTTGGTAAATAAAAAATTGGTAATTCTTTGAAAATTGCGTGTTAAGACTAATTGTGTTAGAAGCCTTCAAAAATGTCGATCAAATGTTCATTCCAGATTTAATTTTAAGTATGTCCAATCGATGCCAAACTGTAGTGAATGCCAGGGGAGGTAATAACCGTTATTAGTTTGCATTATTGCTTAGATTTTTGTTATTGCTATCGTTCTTTTTCCTGTTAAATAAATTTATTAAGTTATTTTTATTCCAACTCGTATTATTAACCTCGATATTGGTTTCATTACTCTTTAATGAGAGGATAATGAAACAAAATCCACTAAAATCATTGTTTTTTAACAGTTATTGGCAACAGAACAATTTTCAAAGAATTGCCAATTTTTTATTTACCAAGAACCGTATGGCAAATTGCTTGGCGCAGTGAGTACAATAGAATAGACCAGAACTGAAACACTTATAAAAATAAATTTTCATAGGCTCCTAATTGCCACAGATCAAATTGATATTTTAGGGAATTTACATGCCCTCATACTTTTCGCGTTTCCCTGTATAACAAAACTCGTAGTTAAATCGAACATACGGTATTAAACTGCAGAAGAAATGATCTATCCGTAGTAAAAAAATTATTGAAATTGCTTCAATATTAACAAAAATATGAATGTATAAACTTGACTCATTTTTTTACCTATTCCATAATTTATGTGCGAAGTGTATTATACTACGATTATAAAGGTTTTACACCAATTTGTCACTCTAAAAAAATATTTGGAGACCTGAGTACTCAGTTAAATTAATTTTCGATAATTAACGAAACAGTAGCTTAGCTCTACCTTTTGTTAGTTACAAAACGCCAATATGGATAATAACGAGGATAGTAAATAGTGTCTAACTAGAGGTATTTTCCAGAACGATACCATTCATTTTTGCGTCATGCTATAGATATTTTTCATCGAAAATGATGATTAAAACTGAGTTAAATAAAAATTAACATTTTTATTTTTTCATTTAATAATAATAATAATAAAATGTCTTTATTTTTTTCCCATATAAAACATTATAAAAAAATGATTGAAAGAGATGGCGATATTCAGCTTCGCTGCTCTTCCATATAACCATCTCAGTTAATAATCTAGCAAACAAAACATTCATATACTATACAATATACAATAATAATAATAATAGGTGCGCAATTATTATAGGAGTACCATTATGTCCGTTTATTCAATATGTAGGTTTTTACCTCTTCTCTGAAGGTTACCAAGGACTCCAAGGAGGTAATGTGTTTAATATTATTTGGCAAGTCATTAAAAATTTTTGCGGCGTTATAGCTAAAGGAAGGTTCGAATAAGCAAGAATTGTGTTACTAAAAAGTACACAATGGCGTCTAGAGCATACATGGATATCACTACCTTTAATAAGTTTCTTATGTATATAAGAGGGCAACTGTGTAGACATTATTTTAAATATTAGACATGCTATATGAACTTGATACCTCTCATGGAGTGTTAGCCATTCAGATTGATTAGATTTATTTGTGATGTGATCAAATTTACGTAGATTGTAACAAAATCTAATGCACGCGTTTTGAACTTTCTGTAGACTTTCTTTATCTCGTTGCAATAGAGCAGGCCAATATAGAGTGTCACAATAAGCTAAATAAGAAAGAATTAAGGAATCACATAATCTTAATTTAACATCAATACTTAAAATGTCTTTATGCATGTAAAGAATTTTTAACTTTCCAAATAATTTTTGAATTAAATTGGAAACATGTTTTGAAAATCTCAGTTGAACATCTAAATAAATACCCAAATTTTTGCAGTTATCAAATGGTGTCAAAATTAAATTGTTTAAAACTATTTTAAAGTTAGTGTCTTGCAAAATTACATCCCTATTTTTACCAAATAGCAAAACTTGCGTTTTCAATTCATTCAAAACTAGTCCATGCGCTTTAGATACTCTAGATATCGATGTAAGATCAGAATTAATGTATTTGACAGCTTGATTTGTTTCGGTGGGCAGAAATGAATAATAAATTTGTGTATCATCTGCATATTGATGTGACTGACAGTATTCCAAATGCTTATAAAAATCAGCAGTGTATATCGAATTATTCTAAAATCTCAAAATAATAATTATGCTTGTTAGTTATCGTAGCTTAAGCAATTAATTTTCGATAATCATTAAGAATCAAAATTCTGAATCCTTTCTGATTCTGAATTCTTAGACGAGTCTATCCTGAGCTATAAAGCTTTATTTTGATTAGATTAACTAAAAAATAAAAACATTTCTTATATTCCTACTTAATTATTTAAGAAATTTCATATTTTCAAAAAAAAAGTTAATTTTTTTAATTCATATGCTGCTAACTGTAACGCTAACAAAAATCTTAGGTACGCTTTATTGCGAAATTAATAAGTTAAGTTAATACTCATAGTGTAGTTTTTTCCCAAAATTTCGTTATATTAATATTTGATTTGATGGCTAAAAAAAGGAAAAAAATATCTCATATAAAAGGTATTCCTTATTTTCTCATATAAAATGTATATGCAGTATGCACTTATTGTGATAGTAACAAAATCGACATCAAGATTTAAAAGGAATCATCTGTTGTCGTCGTTGTCGATCTTAAATAAAAAGACGGCTTAGAGTTTAGAGTTGTAAAACACTGGAAAAATAAATTTCGTCAAATCACGAATTTTCTAACTGAGCCTGAAAAGAAATAATTTTTCTAAAAGTATCTCTATTGGTCAGTAATTTGTTTAATCGTCATGGTACCTGAGAACTGTTCAAGATCTTTTGATGTAATTTAGTAGATGTGTAGGTAAATCTACCAAGTTGTGCAAAATTGGTGGGAGCGATTAAATTTCTTAAATTTCGCGAATTGTTCAGATCCATAACCACGTTTCATACTGTCTTTATAAAATAAACCTCTTCTGGAATATTCATAAATTGCTCGGGTGGGGTGTGTCAATCTACAAATTAATAATTATAAAGAAGTTCAGTTTTTCAGAGATTTTTTTATTTGAATTAATACACAGAATCCCGAATCATGTACCCCAAATTAAAATTTACATGTGAGTTACATCTGTCTCTACATTTGATACATTTAAATTGTCTTAAAATATAAATATAAATTAACAATAATATTGGTCACGCTATTCCCCATATCCGTTCAAAACTGGCTTCCATACAGTTTATTTAAGTACATATTTATTCGGTCATTAAAGATTTAGTCTATAATTAAAAACTAATACCTGCTTTTAATGTTCTCAAGAACGATAAAATCGGTTTATTTTATAACTAACTAACTAACTATTTAGTTCGTTTGGACATCCCATTTACAGTGTTATTTGTCTCGGTTAATCCAAATAAGCACGTCCCACTTACTTTATAGTTTCAGTTATACGAAAGGAATTCATAAATTAGGAAAAGTATTTGTATTTGCATGTGTCTGTCGAAATTAATGTGGGTGGTTACTGGTTATTGCATATTACATAATATAGTCGAGTAGTCTTTTAACACAGAAAAATATTCAGGATATTTGGTTGGGAACCTACATATTTAAAACGTTTTTTCTCTTAAACAGAATGTTAGATTTAGTGAAGAGAGTAAGTATGGTTGGTGGTCCTACGTATAGTGCTCGTGTGAATTTGCGAAAAAAAGACAAAAACGTAAAGCATAGTGTCATTATTAGACCACGCAGTCTACTTTGCAGTGGAAATTCCGAAGAGCTCTATAGCGACAGCATTCAACAGCAAAGCAACACGTGGAAATTTCATAGACCTAAGTCTCTAAGGTATTTAATGTTTGACTAATAATAGTTCGATAACTAATTTACTAAATTAGCACCTAGTTATGTGTATTTTCTAAATAACTTAAAAAACTAATAAAATTTATTGTATTTAAGTATATATGTGAAAGAACCATGTCCAGTTCTAGACCCTGGGGTGAACAATCAAAATAAATTAAGTCCAAATTAAAGTATACAGACTTCTTTTCAGCATCTCTATATGAGGATTCATTATTGATGTTGTCTTACGGATCATCTTTCAACTGTTTGTTTTTCTTTACGCGAAATCGAACATTCAATATTTGTCGTTCGTTGTACTATTTCGATCATTATTCTCTTTTTTTTTCTTAACGTTGAACACTATCACCTCAGCACTCACGATTATTCGTGCCATAAAAAAATATAAACAATAGTTACTTGCCTACATAATAATTTCAAGGCGTTACTTAATTTTATTTTGAAACAATCGCTCGATCTACTAAAGCATAAAAAATCTTAATTATTCTTTTAAGGTTAATTGTCGTGTCACCTTAATGGTGTAATTAATGATTTCGCAGATTATAATAATCAGTGCGAGCCAAAGCTAACAATTCATTATAATCTTAAATTGAAGTTAAACAGAAAATTCCTTGAGGCATTTGTAACGCTTCGATATAGAATACACGGTGATATAATTTAAAATATCTCTCATTCTCAGAAAAGAAATGGTAACTGTTTAGTTTACATTCTACAGCATTGTAATCGACTAACAAACTTGATTTGAACGTTAGCAATTACATGGATTTGTCAGTGTTATAAATTTTTATAAATTCCTAAAAGTATTATAGTGTATGTTACACTATAATTTATAGTTTACATACGTAAAAATTTACTCTGTTAAATGACATTATACAAATAATGGGGTTGCCATGTAAAACAATTAATTGTTGATGATATTGTTTCGTAACATACTTAACTAATAATAGGTAATTATCTTGTATAGGGTGATTCCTATAACGTTCTCACCTCAATTTTTTGGTTTGTCTTTGGAAATAAAAAAAATATTTAACGTAACTTACAGTATTTATTTCAAGGATTTCGAAAATTTCAACAAAAAAACAATTGAAAGTCAAATAAAAATGGGAAAAAACAAAACAGTGGTTTTTTTTTAATGGAACGCCCTGTATATTTTTACAATTTAAAAAAAAAATTTAAATTCTCTTTCCAAAAATATAACAACATATATATTTACCTTCATATATAGTAAAGTACTGATAATAATTGAAATAATTTATAAGAATAAATTAAATTTTATTTCAATTTATTAATAAAAATAACAAATCAAGCAAATAACATCAAATATTTTAACGAACAAATAACATTTATATTTAAAGGAACTGTTCAAAATGTCCTATTATTTTCGACAGAAATAGTAAGTTTATACAGGGTGTCCCATGACATGACGGCCATTCCTTGAAGGTATGTTGTCAAAGCAATTTCAAGTCAAAAATGTCTAATGAACATATATATGCCCCTAAACTTAATCATTTATCACTTATTAAATAACATTCTAAATCTAAATTCATTTTTAACTTCAATCAACGTAAAGAGTTACAACAAACTATTTAAGTGACAATTCAAACAACTTATACGTTATAGGAATCACCCTGTACATAAAGAAATAGATGTTTTTAGAAATTGTAACGATTTTATTGAATTTTTTAAATTGCTTTTTGGACGCACTGTTTAAAGCTTAGGGTGAATTTTGTTTATAGGAATTAGCTTAGGAGATAGATATTTTTATCACTTTCACGATTTTCTTTTTTCGATGGAATATACATGGCTAAAAACTCAAAATCCGAAAAGATATACTTAATGGTGATCCTCGGCGTTTCACATAATATGCCCAACCAACTCTTATAATTCTAAGAGAGACCTAAGCACTGTTAATTGGTATGCTAAGAGGAATAAGTATTAATTCAAATATACCGGTATTAACACGGGTCTGCATATTTAATTTTTTTTTAACGTTTATTCATTATGAAATACTAAAATTTCGGTTATGAACATTAATTATTTATACAGTGCGTTCACAATGAAAGGAATAAATTCAATATAATCTGAACCACGTGGTTGTGCCAAAAACGCTCGGACACGTCGATTTGTAATTTTGAATTGGCACATTTTGAGTTATACGGCAAGTCAATGTCACTTCCGGTTTTTCCGGAAGTGACATCAACTTTGTTATTTTAAATGCAACACCCTGTATTTTTGTACTGATTTGTATAGACGATAAAAAGACGTTTTCAAAAATATAGTTAACACGTTTTTATTATGAAACGTTTTTGTATTATTTACAAACTTACTGTAGCAACTGTCTTAAAAATTCCTAAATTATTAAATGTTCAATGTGTTGCATATTTTGAGTCACACGGCAAGTCAATGTCACTTCCGGTTTTTCTGGAATGTCACTTCCGGTTTTTCCGGAAGTGACATCAACTTTGTTATTTTAAACGTAACACCCAGTATTTTTGTACTGATTTGTATAGACGATAAAAAGACGTTTCCAAAGATGTGGTAAACACGTTTTTATTATGAATAATTACTTTTTGTATTATTTACAAATTTACTGCACTAACTGTCTAAAAAATTCCTAAGTTAATAAATGTTCAATATGTTGCCCGTTTACGTGAATGCATTTTTGAATTCGAATAATTATGTCTCTTTGGATATTGCGAAACATTTCTGGTGATATTAGTCGGATTTCTTGGCGTATTCTCTCTTTTAAGTCATTAAGATTGTTAGGTCGGTTCACATAAACTTTGGATTTTAAATAACCCCATAAGAAAAAATCCAAGGGAGTTAGATCAGGTGACCTCGGCGGCCACTCAATCGGTCCCCTTCTACCAATCCATCTATTGGGAAAGGTTGCACCTAGAAATTGACGAACTGCGATCGCATAGTGGGGAGGTGCCCCGTCTTGTTGAAACCAAATTGTCTCACTTGGTACGTCAGGGTCTTGTGGGTTGGGAAAAAGAACAGCTAAAGCAGGAATAAGTTCAAATTGAAGAAACTCTAAATAGCGTTCTCCGTTTAGTGTTCCTTCAAAGAAATAAGGCCCAATAATTCGATTGCCAATAATTCCTGCCCATACATTAATTTTCTGAGGATATTGTGTGTGAACCTCTTGCATCCAATGGGGATTTTCTGTCGCCCAGTATCTGCAATTCTGTCTATTTACATGACCACTTAAACAGAAAGTGGCTTCATCAGAAAAAAGAATTTGCTCTATTAAATTCAAATTTTCATTGTGCATTTCTTGTATTTGCTCGCAGAATTGCATTCTTCGATCAAAGTCGTCTTCCGACAATTCATGCACCAGGTGTACTTTATAAGGATGGTACTTAGCTGCTCGAAGAATTTTTGATACTGATCCCGTTGACAATTCATATTCTCTTGAGAGTTCTCTAACCGTCACATGGGGATTTTCTTGAACGTGTAGAAGGACATTTAACTTAACATCTTCAAGTACCTTTTTTGCTCGGCCTTTAGGTAAATCTCTAACGTGGCCAAACTCTCTAAATTTTTTTTCAATTTTACTCACGATAGATTGGCTAATCGGTGGACGGTCAGGATGATTTTCATTAAATAAGTTATACATACCTGCTGTTGAGTACGAACTCTATCACCAAAACCAATCATCATAAGCACCTCAATTCGATCTTTTTCTGTTATATTCATTTTTTCGGTAAATAAATGTCACTTCACAATTATTTTTTGACAACTTAAAAATTTATTCAACGCTTACTATAAGTTTTTTAGTGCTGTAAGTTCAAGTGACATTTATTTACCTAAAAAATGAATTTAACGGAAAAAGATCGAATTGAGGTGCTTATAATGATTGGTTTTGGTAATTGAGTTCGTATTCATCAGCAGCTATGTAAATTATTTAGTGAAAATCATCCTGACCGTAACAAGACGGCCACCTCCCCACTATGCGATCGCAGTTCGTCAATTTCTAGGTGCAACCTTTCCCAATAGATGGATTGGTAGAAGGGGACCGATTGAGTGGCCGCCGAGGTCACCTGATCTAACTCCCTTGGATTTTTTCTTATGGGGTTATTTAAAATCCAAAGTTTATGTGAACCGACCTAACAATCTTAATGACTTAAAAGAGAGAACTCGCCAAGAAATCCGACTAATATCACCAGAAATGTTTCGCAATATCCAAAGAGACATAATTATTCGAATTCAAAAATGCATTCACGTAAACGGGCAACATATTGAACATTTATTAACTTAGGAATTTTTTAGACAGTTAGTGCAGTAAATTTGTAAATAATACAAAAAGTAATTATTCATAATAAAAACGTGTTTACCACATCTTTGGAAACGTCTTTTTATCGTCTATACAAATCAGTACAAAAATACTGGGTGTTACGTTTAAAATAACAAAGTTGATGTCACTTCCGGAAAAACCGGAAGTGACATTCCAGAAAAACCGGAAGTGACATTGACTTGCCGTGTGACTCAAAATATGCAACACATTGAACATTTAATAATTTAGGAATGTTTAAGACAGTTGCTACAGTAAGTTTGTAAATAATACAAAAACGTTTCATAATAAAAACGTGTTAACTACATTTTTGGAAACGTCTTTTTATCGTCTATACAAATCAGTACAAAAATACAGGGTGTTGCATTTAAAATAACAAAGTTGATGTCACTTCCGGAAAAACCGGAAGTGACATTGACTTGCCGTATAACTCAAAATGTGCCAATTCAAAATTACAAATCGACGTGTCCGAGCGTTTTTGGCACAACCACGTGGTTCAGATTATATTGAATTTATTCCTTTCATTGTGAACGCACTGTATACTAAATTAGTCATACACATTACCTGACAACCACACACATTTAGATGCAGATTCGAAATAAAATGAATTTTATAGAAAATATTAATTTGCAGAAACTTTAAAAAATGTTGTCTTTTGTTTCATATTATTCCATTCTGCAAATTTGGAAAGCTCACAAAGAATATAAAGGACATATATTATATATTATAAAAATTTACATTAATTTCAATATTCAAGTCACGTCATGATGTAAATATAGGAAGTTATTTATACTTACCGTGCATAAAAATCGCAATAAATAAATAGTTTATAACCGTGTATTAATAAGTTTTCCTTATTTGGAGCAGGTAGTGTTGGGAAATATGCACAACTCTAGAAGACCTTGCATTTCCAAGGGTACATTTTTAAAATCATCTGAAATGTGTGGAATTTAGTAAAAAAAAATACCCACCTTACTATAGGTACCCATGAAGGGACGTTCCGTTCCCACTTTACATTGCAGTATAAGTGCATCATCATTATGGTAATACATATAGGTATTTTAAGTTTACTTCTTATTTCTTGTCTTTGGATCTGAGAGTAATGTATAGCCTTATTTTGTTCGCATCAATAACGTAAGAAAATCTAGAAACAGCAATATTTAGTCTAATCAAAAAAGCGTTTGAAATTTTGGTATATGAATGATCTATAATATATGAACCATTCGATGTGGCGAAAGAAATAAAATAGTATTAAAATATATTAACGAAGAAAGGTCAATCCCATGTGAGTAGTGGTTCACGTTGAAAAAAATCAGTCTTTTCTCACAAAAATTCAAAAAATTAATTTTAGGTATAGCGAACGGGGTTTCGGTTGAAGCAATTGTAGTTCACGAAGCGGTCTCCATAAAATAAATTTTTTGAATTGTTGTGGGAAAAAATTTCTTTCAACATAAAATATATTATATGAAATAAGTATCCAGGCAATAGGTAAAAAAATTTAATAATGGAAATAATGCATCACGACCAGTCAAAATGCTTGAGTAAAATATTTAAAAAATAGTAATTAGATGGTCTGCCCCAAATTGGGGGTGCATGGCATTGCTCTCGGTTATTATTAGAGATAGAGAAACGGTTAAATGGGGAAAGTTTTAAAGAATTTTACGACCATTTCGATGGCATTTTTAAATTTGACCTAACTTCAATAGAGCTCTTAATTCCCTTCATCGATGTATCACAATGTCAGAAAAAATTAATTAATACAAATCTAAATGAATTGTTGAAGTGATTTCCACCGCTCAAATAAAATAAAAAAATAGTAAAATAATTTAGGTGACTGGATCTTGTTACTAGGACAAAAAATAAAACAATTTGTCATAATTGCTGTCTTTCTTCTTACTTTTTTTCAGGGTTCGAAAATATCATGATATTTATATAAATATCAAAATTTTGATATATATCCGATATACATATATCAAAATTTTGATATTTATTTATTTTTTTCGTTTTTTTTTATTCTGACAAAATTGCCAACTAAAAGCATATTTTTATTTTATATTATAATAAACGAAAACATAACATAAACATAACAATAATTATTATTTAATGGAATATAAAACAAAAATAGACTTCTTAAAAAAATATATAAAAATAGTTGAAATGTCAAAATGTAAAAGTAATAAAAAATAAGACCAAAATTAATGGTCTAACAGATTAATTAACGGAATATCATCTTCAGACGCAGATGATGCAAAACATTATATTATTATGAACCCCCACTAAGAAAAACGTATTTGTTCCACTGATCTAGGGCAGGACAACAGAAATGCGGCTCGCGACAGGAATGGCAATGTAAACAAAGGTAGCATTTTAATTTTAGGTATATTTAGTATAATATTATTGAATAATAATGTGAATCGATTTGATTAAAATTGTAAAATGCATCATCTTGCGAAAAAAAAAATATATCATTGATATATATCAGTCCTTTAAATATCGGATATATATCGTGATATACAGGGTGACCCATTAAGAATGGAAACACTCGCGTACCAAACTTGTTTGTGGACCGAATTGAACGGGATTTTTTTTAAAAGATAGATCTTGTAAAGCTCTATCTTGGTGCAAAATTTGAAGACGAAATTTTGATGTTCAAGGCCTACTATGAATTTTTTTTTAAGTGAAAAATAGCAAAATTTTGTTAGCGATTTTTTTATAAAAAATCTGACTACACCACTGGATTTAGGAGCCCCTCAAATGCATCTGTCCCAATTTTTGCAAAAAAATTGTCATCCCAAAACGCTGATAATGCTGATATTGTTATAACTTTTTTAGGGATGACAATTTTTTTGCAAAAATTGGGACAGATGCATTTGAGGGGCTCCTAAATCCAGTGGTGTAGTCAGATTTTTATAAAAAAATCGCTAACAAAATTTTGCTATTTTTCACTTAAAAAAAAATTCATAGTAGGCCTTGAACATCAAAATTTCATCTTCAAATTTTGCACCAAGATAGAGCTTTACAAGATCTATCTTTTAAAAAAAATCCCGTTCAATTCGGTCCACAAACAAGTTTGGTACGCGAGTGTTTCCATTCTTAATGGGTCACCCTGTATATCATGATATATATCCCGGATATATATCCTTCGAACCCTGTTTTTTTTAATATATCTCGAAAACGGAGATAGCTAGTTCAAATTTAAAAAAGTCGTAAAATTCTCCAAAACTTTACCACCACTTCTCAAGTCACCGTGGTAACCATTGGGAATTTCCAGGATTTTATGTTAAGTAAAGGAACGAGAGGCCCTACAGTTTATTGTGGAATACGAACCACATCTAGGGCATCTCCTCTCTCCTCTCATCTGAATCCGAAGCAAATCACAAATAAATTTTTAATGTACTTTTAATCGTACCAAGTAATTAAGTTCCTCTTTTATTTCCATTTGCAAGACAAGATAAAACTTACTACGTACGAGATTATGAAAATTCAGGTTTCAAATATCAAAATGGAATTATTTTTACAATAAATCTATATGTACAGAGTGATTCCTACTCGGATTCCTATAACGTTCTCACCCCAATTTTTTTGTTTGTCTTTAGAAATAAATTAAAAATGTTTAAGTCAGTAAGAGTAGTACTTTTTTCAAGGAATCTGAAAATTTCGACAACAAAACAATTGACAATCAAATAAAACTGGAAAAAATAAGGCAACGTTTTTTTTAAATGGAACACTGTATATTATTACAATTTTGAAAAAAGATTTCAGGTCTCTTTCCAAAAATATAACATAACATATACATTTACCTACATATTTAATAAAATACTGATAATAATTGAAATAATTTAACACCACCTTGGCTTAGAATGTTTTTTGAATTCAGCATTTTACTAAATACACTTCGCACATAAATTATGGAATATGTAAAAAAATGAGTCAAGTTTATACATTCATATTTTTGTTAATATTGAAGCAATCTTAATAATTTTTTTATTGCGGATAGGCCATTTCTTCTGCAGTTTAATACCGTATGTTCGATTTAACTCCGAGTTTTGTTATACAGGGAAACGCGAAAAGTATGAGGGCATGTAAATACCCTAAAATTTCAATTTGATCTGTGGCAATTAGGAGCCTATGAAAATTTATTTTTATAAGTGTTTCAGTTACGGCCTATCCTATTGTACTCACTGCGCCAAGCAATTTGCCATACGGTTCTTGATAAATAAAAAATTGGCAATTCTTTGAAAATTGTTCTGTTGCCAATAACTGTTAAAAAACAATAATTTTAGTGGATTTTCTTCCATTTTCCTCTCACTAAAGAGTTATGAAACCAATATCGAGGTTAATAATACAAGTTGGAATAAAAATAACTTAATAAATTTGTTTAACAGGAAAAAGAACGATAACAATAACAAAAAACTAAGCAATAATGCAAACTAATAACGGGTATTACCTTCCCTGGCATTTACTACAGTTTGGCATAGATTGAACATACTTAAAATTAAATCTCGAATGAACATTTGATCCACATTTTGTCAGGCTTCCAACAAAATAGTCTTAACAGGCAACAGAAAAATTTTCAAAGAATTGCCAATTTTTTATTTACCAAGAACCGTAGGGCAAATTGCTTGGTGCAGTGAGTACAATAGGAGAGACCGTAACCGAAACACTTATAAAAATAAATTTTCATAGGCTCCTAATTGCCACAGATCAAATTGAAATTTTATGGAATTTACATGCCCTCATACTTTTCGCGTTTCCCTGTATAACAAAACTCGTAGTTAAATCGAACATACGGTATTAAACTGCAGAAGAAATGACCTATCCGCAATTAAAAAATTATTGAAATTGCTTTAATATTAACAAAAATATGAATGTATAAACTTGACTCATTTTTTTACCTAATCCATAATTTATGTGCGAAGTGTATGAAGGTAAATATGTATGTTGTCATATTTTTGGAAAGAGAATTTAAATCTTTTTTCAAAATTTTCATTTAAAAAACATTGCTTTGTTTTCTTATCATTTTTCTTGACTTCCAATTGTTTTTTTGTTGAATTTTTCTAAATCCTTAGAAAAAACGTTACACATTTTTATTTTGTTTCCAAAGAAACCAAAAAATTGGGGTGAGAACGTTATAGGAATCACCCGTACATATAATTCTTCCAAAAATATTTTTTAAATATTGTCCACCTACAAAGTATATATATTCTAACAAAAAGATTTAGAAACACTATAATATTTAGGTACACCTACAGTACGAGTTTTAAATACAAACAAGGCTTTAGTCCTTTGGTCCAATACACCATTTGAGATACGATAGATAGTGTTTCGGGTAACAAAAGTCATTGCAAAATGTTTTCATCGTATTCTTTTTAAATTAATAACCAAGTTTTGGGAATTAAAATAAAATCTTAATGAGTTTCGAAAGATGTCAAGAATCGGTGGTTTAAATAGATATACGCATTTAAGACTTAATCTGCTTAATCCAAGCTTTATAAAACTAAGAATAAAATTTGTATTTCTAAAACGAATGAATTATGAAAATAAACCTCAGACATTTCTTTATGCGAGCCTTATTATGTGGGCAGCAATAACATAATTGAAGATTTTTTAAAACCGAATGACCTAATGACTTATACACTTAAAATCAGCACGATACTAATTAAATCCGATTAATTGCCAATTTTCTAGTTTCTAACGCAAAAAGGTGGCCAAAAAACGGTACATTAAAAACATATTTAATTTTATTAGTAATATCCTTGTATATGTATTCTTATACATATACAAGGGTAATATGTAATAATGGACCGACCTATTTTTACATCATCAAACTATTTTCTGTATTCATTAAGCACCTTCTCTTTTGTGGTTTTTTTTTATTATTGGTTCCAATACAAATTAAAAATGTATAAAAATCGTTTTTCTATTTTCGTTTATATTTAATTGCAATTTTATTTAACGAATATCAATAATTTTATGGCTTAATTACTGACAGTAATGTGTTCGCTGTAAACTTTCACCATGGAAGGTTGTATTTTACGACTAGTCAAGTTAAAAACTTTTATTCTAGTACTGTTGATTTACAGATCAATCATAGTTATTGATTGAAATGCTTTGAAAATACTTTGCACGTGTGCCTTTCGTCGGTCGTTTGCATGAATGACATGAGAATGTTGTACTTGATTTGCTTATTGACTATTTAAAGTACAAACATTTTAATTTAGAATGACGTTTCAAACGCAGACATATAAAAATCAAGGTGGGTACCTATTTCCTAAAATTCTTCAGAGGAATATTGAAAAAATTAATAGAACTATGGATGCTCGAACTTTAAAAGTCTTTAACAATTACACCACGTTACCTTACCAGTTTTCTTTATGACCAATAGATATACTAAAAAACGAACATTCGAATCAGAGCACATGATATAGCGTCCACATTTATCGTTTAAGACTACTTTCGCTTGCTACCAATTTTTATGGGGACTGAAAACTTTAGGAAAAGTATTCTCTAAATAATCAACCAAATAACTTTATTTAGATCATTTTTGCTATAGTAATCATAGAGGCTTATTTGGTCCCAAACAGGTTTATTGGTAATTTCCATAGTTCGTTTTTCTGTATGTAACAAAATAGTTTGATGGTCTTATTGAGGGTTTTGCGAGATTTGCTACCGTGCCAAAGCGATAGATACATGATTTCCTAGAGAACTAATATTCTACTGCATCTAAATTTATTATCTGCATGAACACTCTTGGACCATATTATGTCGTCGTTGGTTTCTTATCATGGTAGAGATATAACATGGTATGTCACGGCGCACATTTTGACTACCGCTAGGACTACGTCATCAAGTAGAAATCTTGGCGCGAATTTTAAATATAAAGTAGAATAATTGGATAGATTTTGCTATTTCTAAATAACATCTAATCTTGAAATTAAGTACCTACAAATTGAAAATCAACGATGCTTATTATCGGAATGTTTACCTGCACTTTTAATTAGAATGTATTTGACATAATATGAAATAAACTTTGAAATTATAATCATGATTTTTAATAAATAAAAGTTGTAACATTTCACATTTGTAGACTTTAATTGAAAATAATTTATTCTTTCATTGAATATAGAATGTTAGATAATGTTTACATAATTGTTCATAATATTCGATGAAAGAATATATAGTTTAAACTTTAAAGTAATGAGGGATATTCAACAAAGTTGAAATCTACTTACTATTAAAAAGGACATGGAAAAACATAATAATAACTACATAATAAAGCATAACATAACTATTTTTTGAATCCTGTAAATTTTGTGATCTTGTTTGTTTTTCTAGAGTTATCTTGTATTTTTCTGTTGATTTCTCGTAGACGAATTTAAGTAAGTTCTTGTCCAAACGAGACAAATTGAATAGCATAGCTGGCAAGCATCTTTTGCTATATTGTCAAAGATTTGATCCTCTTCAATTTCTCGCCGTGGTTAAAGGAGTCCTCCATGACCTTTGAGCATTTTTCAATTAAAACTGATACCACCAGACTAAATCAATAAATTCAAATAACCAAAACTTAACATTCTTAAATGTTGTGTAGCAGATTTGACAATTTGTTATTTGACAGTTGACAGTTCCCACTTTGCAGAAAACAGATAGCTATTTAGTGGCACTCAACAAGTTTTTCTACTTGCGCAGTACAGTACGAAAATCGAGCCGAGATAAAACTAACCATATTTTATCTCAACCATGGTCTCTTATAAGCGTTTACAGTTTTAAAATTGCCTCCAAATATGGGAGATATTATACCATTTTAATTTGATCTTCTTCATTGAAAACATCATGCACCTTATCGAACAAGATGGTCATGTAATTAAAAACTTAGCCTTAGCTAATTCCATTCTTTTATTGTAATGATAATATCAACATTTTTTTGTAGAATATGATAAACAGTTCTGTTGAATTTTTCTTTCTTTTGTTATCTTAAAAACAGCTTTTGAATCATTTTAATTATGATTTTCACAACGCAGTGCAAAACTTAACATAAATTTGGGAATGCAGTTAGCTTTATAAGTTTCAATTGTTTGCCATTTTTTCCAGTAGGAGGCGTATAAGTACATTTTTAAAGTTGTCATATAAAAATGAAACAAACGCAACAACATTTTTACAAAAAGTATGCGAAAAGGATATTTCAGAATTTACAAATATTTTTTACAAAAAAAAAATTGTTTCGAGGACAATATTTCAAATTTACGTAATTAGGTGTTAACTGCCTAGGCAATTATTAAGTCGTTATGAAAGGGTACAGTGTACTTGTAACCTGCCATGTGTTTTGTAAGATTTAATACGCTGTAAACCATTTCCTTTTAAAATATTGTTATTCTAATTATAACTAGTATTCATTTCGAACTGTATCATAAGTATTTTTAAAACAGGGTTTATGAACTCAACCACACTATAATAGATTTAATTCAAACAAGATATAATACAATAAAAACGAAACATGTGGTTCATTTTCAGTCGTATAAATGGGTTGAAAGTAATTTCAGCCAGTCGGTTCTGGTATAGTTGCAATTTCTAATTAATGAATTAATGAATTAGGCTATTTTCAGTCTCGTTTCACATATTTTTTATCTGAACATAGGTACGTTAAAATTATTAAACGCAATAAATGGAATTTTACACAACAAAGCGGCCGTGTTTTTGAAAGACGAGCCAATTCGCTTTGAACATAATAGAACATGGTTGGCAATCCACAATTTTACTAAACAAACTTTCGATCAAAGAAACCCTAGATATGTAATCAATCCACTTCTACCGTCTCAAAGACATCCATAGTCTATTTCTAAACGTCCCAAACGTTGATTAATCGATCCATTCGCGGTTTGTATTTCAATCTAGTTTTCGAAATTTCATTCTGACATCTGTCATTAATCATTAATGTCAAAAGTGATACATATATAAATTTTAATAAGGGAACTCTACTATTATTACTATTTATTTCAATCGTCGAGATCCATCGTGTTTCCTGACGGAGTCTATGGAAATACAGGAGACAGCAGAAGAAGAACAAGAACATGATGGAGAGGAAAGCATAAGTACAGATTGAAATAGAGTCAGAAGTGAAGATGAATATTGATTATTAAGATTAATAACTCCTATGTTGGATAAAAAATTAACAAATTCATTATTTAAAAAAAAATAAACGTGCATGGATTTAAGCTTACTAGGGTCATCACGTGAAAAAAAAACACACCTTGTACCAATTCTCTTTAACAGTCCCACTCGGCATAATTAATTACATCAAAAATATAAATAGTACAATAATTTAGCATATACCAAAAATAAATGTTAATTAATTCTCTTCATTATTCTTAGCATTTATTACTGCGTATTGAAGCATTGCTTGTTTTGTGTTTTGGTATTTAGTTTATTTACTATCAAACTAATGACTAATGAAGTAAGTATTAAGAAGCCAATATTTTCGATGGATTAGGTATAGAAAATATTGAGTATTGTTTATTAAAGTTAAAGTTAAAATATATGAAGAGCTTGATGAGCTTTTGGGTTATGGCCTTGCGGCCTTATTCTAGAGCAGTTTATAAGAACTAAATTAGCACTATTATGAATTATAAGCAAGCATTCTTTCCTTTTGAGTGTAACTTCTCAGTTCTCAATGTTAAATAATAGATTTAGCATTTATATTATTATATTACGTAAAATTATTAAATACGTATCTATCTTGGTAGAATTTGTTCTGTGCAGATGATGTCATAGTTACACCTACGGTTACCTCGCCAGAATGTCTAGCTAGTTATTGGACCTGGTCTGGTTTATATCCTCTTTCCTTCTCAGTTTACGCTAATTTGCAAGGTTATTATTATTATAAATAAATTGAAAGGTTATCTGTGTTTACATTTTGAGAATTAAAATTTTGAAACCTGTTATATAATATAAAGTCAAATGTATAAACTAAATGTTTTGTATCTTAACAGAATTGTGAACATTTTTCGATAGATAGACTTATTTTCTATGTACGTACACCCCCCCCCCTTTTAAGTCTAACAACTTTTCTATTTTGATATTTATAGGAGCTATGGATTTAAAATGTTGATGGTGTATGTTCATATAGGCACCTACCTAAGTATATCACTATACCCAAGGTAAGGTGGGCCAGTATTTGGATCTCGTTAATAGCATAGTTATTTGATCTGTAAATTCTTAGGTTTCTCGGTCATACATATATAAAATATGTAAAAAAAAACATCTTTTATTTTCTGACGTCATAATTATGAGATTATAACAAAAAAAATATATGTAAATTGTACTAGTTACGAGACATCTAATAATGTTTTTAACAGGATTCGGACGATATATCAAGCAATATACAGGGTGGTCCAGTTTATAATAGCAGAACTTTACCAGGAGCTAGTTCAGCGTAAAATAAAGACATGTTGTCCTATAAACTATGGTTGAATTCTGCTTCGTTTAAGATCTACAGGGTGTTAAAGATGGAATTTTTTTTAGAATAATTGGCCATAACTCTATACTAACAAAAGATAGCTCTTTGAAATTTATCATAGAGAGGTTGTTTTACATTCTTTATCGGATAGTGGTTGCCATTTTTTTATCAAGAATACAGGGGCGTGCGTACGGGCTAGTCAAAAATTATTTTAATTGAAAACAAAGGTACGCCACTGTTTTTTTCACAAAATCGATGTGCTTGTGTTATTCTCTGTACCATTTATCGACTTTTTTGTATCTCTTAATATGTCAATTAAATGCATCATTTTCGAGTAATTCAACTTCAAAGACGGAAGAAACTAGCACCAAATGCTGATTTAATTCAATTATAAGACGCTCTCGATTATGCATTCAGCAAAATGGTTCTCATTTCAAACATTTATTAAATTAATTTATTTGTGGTCCATTTGTCGTTCTTATTATTAAAAAAATTGTTATTAAAATTATTTTATTACAAGTCAGCATTTGGTGCTCGTTTTTTCCGTCTTTGAAGTTGAATTACTCGAAAACGATGCATTTAATTGACATATTAAGAGATACAAAAAAGTCGATAAATGGTACAGGGAGTAACACAAGCACATCGATTTTGTGAAAAAACAGTGGCGTACCTTTGTTTTCAATTAAAATAATTTTTGACTAGCCCGTACACACGCCCCTGTATTCTTGATAAAAAAATTGCAACCACTATACGATAAAGAATGTAAAACAACCTCTCTATGCTAAATTTCAAAGAGCTATCTTTTGTTAGTATAGAGTTATGGCCAATTATTCTAAAAAAATTTCCATCTTTAACACCCTGTAGATCTTAAACGAAGCAGAATTCGACCATAGTTTATAGAACAACATGTCTTTATTTTACGCTGAACTAGCTCCTGGTAAAGTCCTGCTATTATAAACTGGACCACCCTGTATATCATGATGTAATAAAATAATAATAATAGTAATAATTTATTTACTTTCAAAAAATAATACAGTAAATAACAATACAAAAATACAAAACATGACAGGTAAATAATGGACAATCCTACGAGATGCAAGAATGCACCTGTTTGTAGGTAAAATTAAATATTTATAAATATACAGTGCGTTCACACAGAAATGAATAAATTCAGTATAATCTGAACAACGTGTGAACACGTTGCGTATAGTTTTAAAGGAAACGCCCTAAGTTTAAATTCAATTACTTACGCCATTTTTATAGCAAATATATTAGTGTCATATATATTTGTAATCAGAAGGACGAGGCGAATCCAAATATGTAAAAATATATAGGGTGTTCCATTTAAAAAAACCATACTTTTTTCTGCCCCTCGTATACGGTTGAAGTAGGAAAAAAAGTAATAGCATATTCAAAATCTACGGAAAATTCTGTGTTAGACCGGTTTTTGAAAAATTAAAATCGGCGGTAATTGACCGAAATAAGGGGGGGTATAGTTTTATAGGAAACACCCTGTACCTATATTCGAAAATAATTTCCGGTTGTAGACTTTTTTATCTAGTTTACCTACTTGTATTCTTTTTTAATTTCTAGCTATCATAGAACTCGAGCTATCGAATTCCAATGCATAAACTTGAGTATTATATAGGTACCTACTATTTAGCTATTTTAAATAGACATTATAGATATATATTTTTTTACAATTCTCTTTCTTTGCTTGATATGCATTGTTTATAAATGACTTCATTTAGGCTTTATTTATATGTATAGTATAAAATATTAACTAAAATATTTTTTCACTCTACTATCTATATTTATCTATCGCATAGCCGAAAGAAAAGCCCGGCTAGCTCAGTCGGTAGAGCATGAGACTCTTAATCTCAGGGTCGTGGGTTCGAGCCCCACGTTGTGCGAGAATGTTTTTTTTTTTTTTTTATAAATTATGGCAATTTTGTTGAAACCTATGGATATGTAAATTTTTACATTTTTAACTTTATAGATATAGTTTTAAATATCGTCACATTTTTCTACTACATAGTCCTAAATATACTATACACACAAATGTGTATATAGTGTTGCCTGCTAAGTTATGCTGAAGAAAAATATCTATACATCTCATTATAGTATTCTATATTTTAGCAGAGAGCAGAAATATGGGTGTAATTACAAAAAACTTATTTTGTGGTGTGGTGTAACATATTTTGTTATTTAAGTTAGTTAAACGCACATATTTGGAAATTAAACTACATTTTAGATTTTTTGTTTAAAATAACAATGATTAATTTTATACACATAAATATTTATATTAAACGACGTCAAAATTAATAGATTGGACCAAACTTATCTCTACCAAAATGCCTGCAAAGAGGGCTGTGTGCTTCTTGAAGATGGTTTTTAATTATTATCTCCAAAACTGTTCAATTTAAACTTTTTAAGCCTAATAAAATGAGATGGATATCATCTCAAAATTAAAATAAAAAAAAAAAAAATGACCATAACTCTTTTATTTCTATTTTTTTTTGTTTTGATATCAAATTATGGTTTATCAAAGTTTTTCACAAAGCAAATGTTCTCTTGAGTGAACTTCGATGGGAGGCACCGTTTTCGAGTAAAATTGTTTTCAAAAGTTTAGTGCATGCCTATTGATTTTCTCATTTTTACCCCCACTCCTACAGCTTGATCTTCCCTTGGTAAAGGTTTTGTGGTTGTGCTAAACTTCAACATTTTAATGTGAATAGTTTCGGAAAAACCATCTTCAGGAGCCCACTTTTAGGGGCCTACAGCTCCCTTACGAAGAATTTTGGTACAGAGGTAAGTTTGGTCTAATCGATTTATTTTGACGTCAGGAATATGTTGTATCTTTTTGTGCAGTTATTTCTGAAACACCCTGTATGTGCGTAAATTATTATTACACTTTGCATTTTTCACAAAATATCATGTTTCCTATGGATGTTTAATAATAATAATTTTAATTACAATTGGCAACCTATATATCCTTGTTAAGCATTCACTATTGTGCTGTCAGTTGTATTAAACAAATTACCCTAATATGATAATTTGGAATGCTATTATTGCTATTGTATGCTAGATTAAAACTACGCATGTGTGACCTGTTCTTTTCTACAGTATTTGGCAATTTTTTGTATTTCCTGTTAGATCGATTTCCTTTTATAAGTGGGTTTATTGTAAAATTATTTTGTATTACTGTAACTATTGAGTTATCGCTTCATAGTAAAATAGATAGTTTCAACTTTAAATAAAAGTAATAATCAAGGTCCTTTCTTGTTCTACAGTATCTAAGAGACAGTCTCATATCCGGTTTTTTCTGTACGTTTCAATGCCAAAAATATCTTTTTCTTGATAGTAATGATCAGAAACCCGATGGACGAAAAAAATTGCCAACCAAAAATTGATTGGTTTAATTTTCTAAAATTATAACATTGATGGGTAACGTGGGACTTGACTATGGAAGGATACACATATCTTTACGAGCAAGGTAGCCGATTGGGTAATATGTTGGCACCTTCTTACTTGGTTCTGAATATTGATGGATCTAATTTATTCTGAAGCAAATTAAAAATTTAATTGACATGCCTCGGACTGAGAGGTACGATGGAACTGTCTATGCCTTAGATGCAGTTCGGACTCTACAATAACTGGGACCTTATCTCTCCTTACCTAGCACATAATTTTATCTATCTTAAATTTGATATCAGAAAATTGAGATCATATTTAAAAAAATTAAGTTTATTAAAAGTTGCTGCAAAGAAGTTTTGTCAGTTTCGCTCTAAATTTACTATTAACGCCAGAAAAATAAGAGAATTAAAAAGCTGAAAAATTCAATTAATAATTATTATACGCACTATTATTATTATTTATAATTTATATTTTTTATTTTTTTCAAATCAACCCCCGAAGATCTACAAACAATTGTTAAAAATGCGTTTATAATACCAATTTTTTTCTACAAAAGTATCAAATCGTCTATAGTGAAAATATAATGCAAAAACAATACTTTAAAGAATAATTTTGAAAACTTGGCAAAGAAATAGGCTGTTTTTGACAAGAGTTTTCAGATTACAGACAAAGAACATATTGACAATAAAATCATTTTTTTAATTCAGGGAGTTCAGAGAAAACATAATATTTATATATTTCCTCCACAAGATCAATAACAAATATTGAAAAAGTCTGAACACATTGAATAAATTCAAAGACAAAGACGATGTAAGGCATTATTTAATAACTTAAAATCTCATTAAAATGCAATTAAGATATTAATTGCCTCTATGTCCATGTGTTATTTGTTAGTACATATTTTATGTTGATAAGTCATATTTTTAATATATATTTGCCATTATTTTGAAACGAATTGCCCTACACTTGGATGCTATGCTGTTATAATATATAAAAAGTAGCTGCAAAACATGAAATAATTTCTCTAGGGGCTATAAATTGTCCTCGTATTTGGCGCGTCATTCCGTCTAGTAAGGTCTCTGCAGATTTTCCATCCAATATTAATATAATGTTACTGAAATTTCTCATGTGGTTTGAACTAGTTTGAGTAAATTAAAGTCTAATTGAATGAAAATAGTAACAAAAATACATTCTCCATAGACAGTACAGCTAGTAATAACGATAATAATAAATTTCTTGAAAAACAGTTTAGATCAGTTTAGATATCGCGAAATTTCTTACTCAGTTGATAACTATGAATTTCAGCCAACCTAATAAACAATATACTACATACAACTCCCTATGGACATATGTTTTCAAATATGTAGGTATTTAGTTTTCGTGAAGGAACCTTATTTCTGCTATCTCGTTTCTGTAATATTAGCTTTTTTTTACTGCCCGATATATTGAATCGCCAACTTGAACTAAACAGCTGTATAAAGCAGTGGTGATTTCTCAACCAGCGCTGCAACACTGGTTTTTAATTTAAATTTTATAAAATAATGTATTATATGATTTGCCACTGTGGCACTGGTTGAGAAACCATTACTGCTTATAGGTATGTATAAATATTTTCAATAACGTTGCGATATTTTATATGCTATCTAATAAAATGGGAAATGTCTAACAAAAACAGCTGAAAATGTAATTTCGAATCTAGTTTGATACTTTGCCAACAAAGAGAAGTGAACTTGACAATAATAAACCTATAAATAACAGTAATCCAAATTATATAACATTACTAGAAACACCTTTCATATTGTTTATTTGATAAAACAGTAGATGTTATGTGAATGTAAAAATATAACTATGTTTTCAAGATATAATAGATTTTATTTAAGAATAGCAGCCCTGCAAATACGTGTGTACAGTTAAATCTAAAAATGTAATAAGGAAATTTTGTAAATGTATCGAAATGTAATATAAATTGCACCCAATTGGTGTTCCTGTGATCATGATTTGATATAATTAAACGATATATTTTTGTTTCAGTGATGTATCACCAGCACCCCCCGTAAATCAGGGCTCACCAGTCCGGTGTGCCCCAGCAAGAACCAACATGGAGAGCCCCAAAAAGTCGCCCCAAAGTAGTCCAGCAACCGCTGATAAGGCCACAGTTAAGGTAACATTTAAATAAGCTTATTCATTTTTATTTTGTTGTAAATGGTGGCCCATAATGTAGTGACACATTTTGAAGTCTAATAACTTTGCCTCTGAAATACCTATAGGTAAGTTTTTGGTGTTGTTCGATAGAAAAACTAAAAAAGTTTTTTTGTGTTGCAAAAATACAGGGTGTACCAAAGTATAAAAATTCAAGTCAAAAAATAACTATGTAAAGTTACATTCTGTATACTACTATTTTTTGAAGCGTAACCATAGAGATTTATAATTGTTATAATTGTCAAATAGTGCCGGTTTCGAAAAATGAATCATCGCGCTTTTATTGTTGAAAATCCAGGGTTTACATCAATAATCCTCAGAATATCGACGAATTAAAAGAAAATATTCGAACAGAAATCCGGAATTTTTCTTCATTAATGTTGCATAATGATATGCGAAATATGGTGTAGAGTAGAATAATGTTTATGAAGAGAAGGTCATCATCTTTTAGACACAATTTTTAAAAATTAGGCTAGTTATAATTATTATTATGTTAGTTTCCCTTGTTATTAAATTTCTTGAATTCCATATTTTGATTAATATCGTTTTATACTTTGGTACACCCTGTATTTTTTTGCAACACAAAAAACTTTTTGAGTTTTTTTATCGAACAACACCAAAAACTTATCTATAGGTTCTTCAGAGGCAATGTTATTAGACCTCAAAATGTGTCACTACATTATGGGCCACCATTTATAAAAAAACGTGATCGATTTTTGCAAACATAACATTTTCCATATAAAATAGCCCTCTGGTGAAACCAGTTGCATCTCACCGACTTCATGTCGATCGATGTTATCAAGAACTGGACCTTCTGTTATCATACAGTGTGCATTACCTGTACCATGCTGATGAAGGCTAATAAGCCAGAAACCGGTCCATGGGATGGTGACGTGCGCTGCCTGATAACAGGAGTCCTTTTTTGGATTAATCCGTCTGGTGAGGCTTATTGCAATATTAAATTATTTGCTTTCTACATTCGTAGTACTGGTTTTCATACAGTTAAATGTAGATAGTCTGCAAATAAGCTCTGAAAAGAGTATTTATGTCTTTTTAAGACATTAGAGTTAATCCTCTAATGTCTTAAAAACTTTGACGTAAATAGTAAAATTTATTTTTACTATTTTATCTTATTAAAAATTTACCTCTATGGATTTCTGACTTCTTTGGATTTCATTTCTATTATTTTTTCTTTTTTTGTCAGTGAATAAAGACGATTTATTATTATTATGTTTGTCACATGTTTATATTTGTATCTATAATGTTCCTTGTTTCGCAAGCTACTTATGCTAGTTATAATAAATTTTATTTCATCCCGTCCGGAAAGTACAACACTACAGTATTCATATGCGGCCGGAAAATGAGACATTACGGTATCAGAGCCGGTAAAGTACCGGAAACCGCCGGAAACTTATTACGAACCAATCACAAACTGTTATTATACCTTTTGACAGTTGTTTGGCATATAAAAATCAACCGTAAATTAAAAAATAGTGTCAAAAATGTCAAATGACATAAGAAAATAACCAAGTGTCAAATTATACAAATATACTAATATACAAGAAATGACGGGATGAAATAAAATATCATTCGACACACGTCCGTAAGGTGTTGTTCCAGCCTCGTTTATATAGATATTCTAGACTCGGCTCCTGACGTCGCCTCGTCCATAATATCTACTCGACTGTAATAAGTCACCTTCCGGACTTGTGACGAAAATTACTATTTTGGAAAAATTTTAATACATCGATCACAGATCTTAATCTGTTTTATTTTAATTTTTTCATTCACTCTTGTGAAAAAATAAGCAAGTTAAATATGTGAAAGCTTCCAGCGTTTATTTATTTTGGTAAATTAGAATAAAATATTCATCTTTCTATTGTTCGAAATACAAACTGACCACCTTTTCTCGAGTTTTGTCTCGAAAACAGCAAATGATGTTTGAATATTTTTTTGTGTAGTAGCAATTTTAGGGATATTTTTTATTCTACGAGGTGTCCCCAAAAAGCTGGGCAGTGATCAACTTTTGATTTTTCTAATGGCAACCCCTAATTTTTTTTGCAATTTGTAAAATTGCAAGAGAAATTTGCAATTTGTAAAATTCTACACATTTTCTATGTAGTACACCCCATATCTAAAATCAATCGTTTCTGAGTTATTAACATTTATTCTCATTGAACAGGCTAATTACACCAGAACTCAAAAAAATCGAGAAGAATTTATCAATCGTTTAGATTATTGTCAAGTAACCAATGGGAGGCATTTTACACACGTTGAAATCATTTTAATTTGTTGCTAACCTAAAAATAAAATACATTTAATATTAAAAATATTTTCTTTTTCAAAAAAATTAATTTTAAATATCGATAACTCAGAAACGATTGATTTTAAATATAGAGTGCGTAATACACAATAATATTTAGAATTTTACAAGGAATTCGAAATTGCAAAAAAATTGGGGGTTACCATTTGAAAAATAAAAGTTGATCACGGCCCAGCTTTTTTGGGACACATTGCAGAATAAAAGATATTCCCAAAATAGGCCTAATATAAAATCAAAATCAACCTGTCCGAGCGATTTTCCCAAAACTTAGGCGTTTTGAAGATAATGAATTTGTTCCTTACTACTCGACTTCGCTGTATATCAAAGGAAGAGTAATATAATTCTTCTAATATTTTTAATGGAATGGGAGATATTCATACTAGGCACATATCTACTCTTATAAAAAGCTATATTTTAGAGCCATTTGATTTCCTTTAAGAAATGGGTAGGGTAGCCTGACAATGTATGTAGTGTCATGTGATAGGTAATATAAAGTGTTTTTTCTAATTTTGACATATAAAGTGACATATTTTGTTATTGAAACAAGTGACAAAACGTTCTACTTTATGTAACTGGTTACATAATGAAAACCATTATTAACCTGGTTACGAAAAATAAGTAATAGTAATGATCAGCGGCACAAAATAGATCAGCGTCTATTAAATGTCAAGCCAAATGACAAGATAATTTAAACTGACACTGACCTACTAGATAATTGTCATTTAAATTATGCTTGTAAGTGATCAAAATTAAAATATTGTATTTCCCATTTTTCGTCAAAATTAGAAAAAATCTTGTAGGTACGTAATACGTTATGAAACATGATTTTATGTAACTCGTGCGATATTGCAGGATCTCGCTTCGCTCGTCCCGCAAACTTACACTCGTTACATAAAATCATACTTTTCATAACTGATTACATAAATAGCTATTAAACACTTTGTCATTTTTAAAAATAAAACCACGCAAAATAGACATCTTAAAATCACATTATAATTCAACCTTAAGTTTCACACTTGAATATCATAAGACGTTCATATCTGATTATGTATATGCACATTGTCAATTTATAATGCATAATTTTTTTTTTTTAGGTTCACCTACCAAATGGTGGATTTAATGTGGTTAGATATGGGGACACAATCGATATTAAGGGTATTATATCAACAGTTACTGAACGTTTGTCAACAGGGGAGAGATATTATAATGGACTATATGCTATGAGATTATCCAGACCATCTTCAAATGAGGTAACATTTGTTTTTATTCGCTCTTGTGTCTTAGAAACTGATTTATATTTTAAATAATCATTTATACTATTCAAAAGCGTGACCAATCCGAGTTTTTATGTCCAATTAACCGTAAATAGATGCACTTGAAGTTCAATTATTGTGCACTGTTATAAAAACAACCCATGCAAATTCCAACATGTTATATATTTTTGGAATCAGCTAAAAATGATCTTTTGAAATATGCAAAAATATACAGGATGTTCCATTTAAAGAGGCACAAGTTGTCTCTCTTTCTCTACTTTCCAATGCTATTTTGTTTTATATTTTCTCGGCAAAAGATATTCGACACCAAAATCTTTTGTCTCTACACTTTTTTCATATCTCTAATCATAAAGGCTGTAGGTAGGGGTCAAAATATACGGAACTACCCTGTACAAGTTCATTCTCAGAGTATATTTCTGAAGGACTCAATTTGATTTTTTTTGAAAAGGTGCTTTTTGATAGAACCGGTGGACGAGCTGTACAAAAAATAATTTTCTAAAATTAGTTACCACAGAAATCCTTTTTCCCACAGTCTCAAAGAAAAATAATTATTAATGCATGATTTTTAACATACAAAAAATGCGTACCAGACTGGCCGGATTAAATGATTTTAACAAAGTTATGGGGAAGTATCGAGGATTTGTGCCATGTCCGTGGTCATTCAGCCGTCTAGAATATAGACAGTTATTTTAACTGAAATTGGAGATGGTTTTCGATGTGAGGTTTCCCAAATTTTAATGTGGTAGATCGGTTTCATGGAACTTTTTTATTGTTTGAGTGAGAAAAATTTGCCTCTTTTTCATATTCCGTACAATGCAAATGTTGTCTCTTATGTTGGTTCTGTAATAATTTCTACCATGAGAAAAATGCATGCAAACAGTCACATATTTAATTTTTTATTTAGGTACATTGGTTACATCAAGATATAACAATGCAACAGGTTCATGAGAAGTATCTAAAAAAACATCCAAATTCCGAATGGAGGTATGATCTTAGAGTTAGATATTTACCGACTAGTCTCAAGGAACTTCATGATAGGGATAAGGTCACCTTTCACTATTATTATGATCAGGTAAGTTTGCGATAAAAGTGTAAGAAATCTAACTGAAAAGTATGTGATTTTTCATGTGAAAATGATATTGACGAGTGACATTGTTGATTATCATAGATTCGCATGGGAAATGCAGATGGACATTTTCCAATGATTGATTGATTTATTAATTATCTATAGAATTAAATTATCCTCAGTACTTTTGAGAGGTATTTTAATATTTAGATAATTATAATAATAAATTGTAAATAAGTTGCTTTCTATGGATAATAAATTAATAAAAGAGCTAAGCAGATTTAAATATCATAATTTAATTATTTTACTAATAGTTCTGAAGTGTAAGAAAGGAAAAAAAATCGCAGATTCTTTTACTCTTAGTGTTCCCAAAGTATTCTCCATACCTTCAGGCACCCTGTAGAAGAGAATTTTAAACAGATCAAATATTTTAACTTTTTTAAGGTAATGTCATATACAGGGTGTTCTGAAAAACACTAGCATAAATTCAGGGGCTGATAGAATTTCAATAAATATTACAATTTGTTTCTATGAACCATGGGCGTATCTTTTTCCGTTTTCAAGATACAGGGCGTTGAAAACAATTTTCCTGAAATTTTAATTTTCTGTTAGTAATAATTAGTTATCCTTTTTTTCAATTGTTTTCAGTATGTGTTAAACTTTTCCAGAAATAAACTAACTATTACTTTTTATCATTACGATTCAAATAATAACTTTGATTTTGAGTTTTATTAATGAAATTAATAGTAATAACAACTAGGTGCCAAAGCCTACTTGAAATAAAAACCAACAATTTGGGATACCAGCTGCTTGACTTTGGTGCACTATGCCTGGTTTTTCTCGAAAACGGGCAAATTTTAGCACTTCTTACAAGAGCACCTTTTTTGTTTAGAATAAAATTTGCCATAACAGCAAGTGACAAAAGGGGCAAAAAGATGAATCAAACAAAGGTTAGGACCTAAAATGTTCCCATGGAGTACTGTACTGAACGCCCTGTATGATATAGCCAAAAATTAATAACACCAGAGCATTTAGCATCCCCAGAAACCCCACAAAGCAAAATTTCAGTTCATTCGGTCGAATTTTGTGGAAGATAGGACCGAAACTAGATTTTAAAAAATAATTTTTAACACCCTGTATCTTGAAAACAGAAAAAGGATACGCCCATGGTTCATAGGAACAAATTGTAATATTTTTTGAAGTTTCATCAGGCCCTGAATTTATGCTAGTGTTTTTCAGAACGCCCTGTATATATATTATATTTTAATTTTATATTTTTTTAAGGTTCGGAATGATTATCACACTGAACTACACAAAAAGGTTGACCAAGATGTGGCTGTGCTATTATGTTGTTTAGAAATACGTAAATATTTTAAAGACATGCCTCAAAATGTGTTAGATAAGAAATCAAATTTTGAATATTTAGAAAGAGAAATTGGCATGCAAAAGTTTATACCAAATAGTGTTGTAGAGAAGATAAAATCAAAATCACTCCGAAAGAGTATACAGGCTCAATTTAAAAAATTCGCGCATCTCACAGATGTCGAGAGTATGTTTAAATTTCTAGAAATTTTAAAATATCATACGAATTTTGATCAAGAAAGGTTTAGGGTTGATTTTGGAAGTAGCTTTACAGTTCCTGTAGAGTTAGTGATTGGTCCAGATATTGGAATATCTCATACAAATGTTCAAGCGTCGACAACCACAAAAATTGCTGATTTTGATCAAATTCAAGCCATTCAAACACTAGTCAGCGATTGTGAGGAACATACCAAAGCCACTTTACAGTTAAGGGTTGCTGGGACACAGGAAGTTTTATTTTTCACATGCCCTAACTTAGATGTAGCAGAAAGTTTAGCAGATTTAATTGACGGTTATTGCAGACTTCATTCTGGAGCCCAAAGTTCGATCTGGAATAGAAAAGGTAAAAATTCATGTTTTTATGTATACATAACTATGAGCATGCAGATAATGTAGTTGTAATTATAATATAATAGAGGTTGTTTGATTTTGATGTAACGTCAAAATAAAATTTGTTGCGTAATGTTCTCAGTTTTTTTCATTGGATTATTATAAATTGTTTCTTACGCTAATTTCAAATATATTAATTTTTTGAAACATTTTGCAGTATTGAAAATTTTTATAGAGATATCTGGAAACCTCATAGTATAATATTTTCTTTTATTGAATTTTATAGAATTTATAGCATAATAAATAATAAATATAAATAATGTACACAGTTAGGCGAATTGACTGTCGATAAGTTTGCGTTAGACATAGAACTGTTATTTAAAACTAATTATTTTATTAGCTAAAGTTGATAACTTACTCCCAACCATATCCTTTTTTTGTACAATTTTTCCTTATTGTGTAGAAAATTTAATAGATGAACTGAAATTGATACTCGTCATTTTGTATTGGGCACAATAATGGTGCGAATTATTAGAGACAGGTATGTGCTGTCTTTTCTACATATATCAAATTCTAGCTTATTTTTACTATTCTAGTATTACTCACGTAGAGGCAGTATCAAACCTTAATATTTTGTCATGAAATTTGGCCTCAGTGCTACTAATATGTTGGAGCACCTTTTGTGTACCAAACAAACTTGGTTGGAAATCTTTTTTTTTTTTTTTTTCTATACAAGGTGTTTCTAAATTGACTACCATAAATTTAAGAGCTTGTAGAGAACGTTAAAATAAAACTAAAACCTCTATACAGTTTCGTCGGAAAACGCTTCGTTTTCAAAATACAGGGTGTTATAGTGTCGACTGGCAGATCAGTTATTTAGCTATATCTCTAAACAGAGTAGGCAGAGGATTCTAAATTTTTGTGAGCGAGTGTTACTTAAGACTACCGATGACTGGATAATATTTTAAATCTAGTACCACCATTCAGTGGCGTAGAAAAAGGGGTAGCCTAACACTTTTTTGATAATAAAAAATTTGCTGTTCGACGTTTTGAAAATATCGCCTCATTTTCAAATTCCCCAGTCAAAATGCTGTAATAAAGATGCTCTTATTAAATATCTCCAGAGGCGTTCGTTTTCGAGATATTCTCGGTTTTATCTGTTACCTACTTAATTTGCGAAAAACATATTATTATTCAAAAGGGACAATCATTACAAGGTAGATAAAAACAAAAACAAATGCAACTCAAATCTGCTTTACTGTCAAGAAATGACATTTTAATCTCAAAGGTGTACTTATTAACAAATTCATATTAACTTTTCCTTTTTTTGTTCAGTAGTAATAATAAGGCTACCCCTTTTTCTACGCCACTGAATGGTGGTATCAGATTTAAAATATTATCCAGTCATTGGTAGTCTTAAGTAACACTCGCTCACAAAATTTTAGATTCCTCTGCCTACTCTGTTTAGAGATATAGCTAAATAACTGACTGATGGTCGAGATGGTAGAGTACCTGCCTCTCTCCCAAAAGTCCCGGGTTCGAATCCCGGTCGTGGCAATGGAAAATACTGTGAGAGGGATTTTTCCATTATACACGGATATTGGATGTGTGTCCCTTGTCTTTAAATGTGTAGCCCCCTCCCGCACAAGGCTCAGCCTTCTGGGATGAAGGGGGTCGTAAATTACATATGGTGTATTTATTAACTGATCTGCCAGTCGACACTATAACACCCTGTATTTTGAAAACGAAGCGTTTTCCGACGAAACTGTATTAGGTTTATTTTAACGTTCTCTACAAGCTCTTAAATTTATGGTAGTCAATTTGGAAACACCTTGTATAACAACGATTCACCCTAATATATAATGCCTTCATAAAGTAGACACACGGAACCCAAATTTCCTCAAAAGTTGATTACCCCACTGAATCCATCACTCACTATAAGAATGCTCCCCATTTTTATAATATTACTAATTCTGTAAAATGGTCCACGTTTTTGTTTTAATTTTTATATATAAACTTTTTGTTAATAAAGTCAACGTTCCCCTTAAATTTTTGTTTTATCAATGATAAATAATTCGAACTTTATATATATACTGCTCCCAATTTGAAGTGGGACACTCGATAAATGATCACAATTCAAAATGCCGTAAAATCCTTAAAACTTTACAGATTTCGACGAAACAGGCACTATTTTAAAAAACAATTCTTTGACATTCACTATAAGCAAACCAACAGGCCAAAATATTCAATGCAAATACTCTACAGAGTGTTCAATGCATCCATGTCATTTTGTAAAAGTTTGACATTGTGTACGGACTTAATAGGACATACTGTATATTTTGCTTTAATGATATCTTGTAGCCTAGAATGTCATGACAAAATCGTTTTTTGGTTTTTGTTTTTATCACTACTAGTTTTGAAGATATTAATTTTTTCTCAATTAAGTCATATTTTCCATAAAAATTGGATTAGCTTCTTGTTTTCAATAGTTGGCTTTGAAATTAAAAATAAAATGTGCGTCAGTTTGACATTTCAAATAAATGCACAAGTAAAACAAACCCCCAGGTAAAAGTGGTTCGTTTAAATGAAGCTTATTTAAATTTAAAGGCCTCACAGAGCTCGAATAATTAATGATTTTATTCACAGAGAACACATTATTCGAATGTACTGGCCTGCTCTATCTCTAGATCTGAATCCCATTGAACATATTTGGGACGCGCTACAGATACGAATTTCAAGTCGTCGTAATCGTCCACAAAATCTAAATCTAAAATGCTTTTGTTGAATAGTGGACACGAATACCTGTTAAAATTGTAAACAGTAAAATACGAAGTATGCATCAACGACGTGAAGAGGTTGTGAGGTCAAGAGGAGGCCCTACACATTATTAGGTTTAGCTGACTTCTGTAATGGTCTTTTACTGATGTTATATTTTATTTTTGTTTACTTATTTTAGTTCAGTTCATTAGTGCGAGATTAAAAAAGAAAAAATCATATAAAAATATATCTTCTTTTTATTTAATATCTAGGTAACTAGTGGAGATAAAAACAAAAACCAAAAAACGATTTTATCACGACACTCCAGGCTACAAGATATCATTAAAACAAAATATACAGTATGTCCCATTAAGTCCGTACACATTGTCAAACTTTTACAAAATGACATGGATGCATTGAACACTCTGTAGAGTATTTGCATTGAATGTTTTGGCCCGTTGGTTTGCTTATAATGAAAGCCAAAGAATTGTTTTTTAAAATAGCGCCTGTTCCGTCGAAATCTGTAAAGTTTTAAGGATTTTACGGCATTTTGAATTGTGACCATTTTTCGAGTGTCCCACTTCAAATTGGGAGCAGTATATTTTACCAAATACAAATACAATATTTGCGATATATAGTTGTTAATTTAAATATTAAAATAAATTATGTGGTTAGACTTTTATTCTCCGATTAAATATTCTCATAATCAATTTATATTTAACATTGAGAATAATTCAAAATCAAAGGAGTTACCATTTATTTATATATTTAATTACATATTATGAAATTTACGATTCATTTTTGCTATAAAATATTAATAATCGATAATAAACTGAGAACAAAGTATTTTTGCCTTAGTTTTATTCCTATAGATATTTAATATGTTTGTATATTTTCTTTACAAGCTACAATATGGAAGCAATTTCCATGTCCTTGTAAAGGTTAGTAATAGTTATAATATTTTTTGTGTATTTTGGTTTATTCTGTATAAATCAATTAACTGCATATAATTATATTTATTTTAGGATCTTAATATTTTTGCCTTTTAGAACTGAAAATTATCCTTCTAAGTCTATTATTTTAAACAGTGGTGTAATTCATACCCTCTCATTATAAATGTCACATAATATTTCTTCTTATAAAGGTATAAAACTATTGTCAGCTAGATCACGGTTGTGCGAAGTAAATTTGTAGCAGTATTTATCAACTTTACTATGTTTTGCTGATCAATATAGAGTGTATATTTTAGAAATTATAAAGGCGACCTCATCATCTAAACTGACAGACAACAGCTGTGAAGAAATTTTTTAGATTTATTTAAAAATATGTTTTCAAAATTTTCCTACAAACACTTCAATTTGTAATTAAATTTTTTTGAAGGACCTAAAAAATTGACAGAAGGGGTGATCTGGTAAATCCTTGCGATGTCTTCTGTCAGAAACTGGAAGAAAATTGGATCAGAAACTCCGTTATTCGATTAATCGATTTATGGGAGACTGCCTGATTTGTCAATTTTTTTTTCTAAATATAATAATAAACTTTATTTTTCCATTAAAGACAATACAGTAAATATTGTATAGAAATAGTCACACTTACATGTAAAATAGACATAAAAAATAAAATATAAAACAAATATAGACATTGTATAACTAAGTATATAAAATCCTTCACATATTAAAATATTCTTCGAGTTTATAGAAAGTTTGATTAATTAAAAATAATTTGAGTTGCTGTTTAAATAGCGACAGTTTGCTACAATGTTTTATTTCTGCAGGTAGGTTGTTGAAAACTCTAGGCCCTAGAGAACCAGGTGATTTTGCAGATATATTTAATTTATTAAAAGGTATATAAAAATTATGTTTTTGCCTGGTATTTACATCGTGTAGGTCTTTATTACAATAAAATTTATTTTTATTTTTAAAAACATATAATATAAACACAATTCAAAAATGAAAAGTGACGGAAGTGTTAATATTTTATATTCTTTAAATATGTTTTTACAAGTATCTCTTGATGATAAGCCTACCATACATCTTAATACTCGCTTTTGAGCTAAAAACACGTTGGTTGATAGGGTGGAAACTCCCCAAAAACAGATACCATATCTTATCCGAGAATCAACCTCAGCAAAATATAAGTTCCTTAACTGATTAATATTTAGTACATTTTTTATATTTCTGAACTGGTAGACCATTGAGTGTAATTTCGAAACCAGATATTCGCAGTGAGTTTTCCAGTTTAGGCAATTGTCGATATTAATTCCTAAAAATTTTATATTTGGAGTATTGGTCGATATTGTTGTAGTATCAATTTGAATATCTGTGTAGGTACTCACATTTTTTTTGAATATTGTGAAATGTTAATGCCTGCGTTTTGTCAACATTAAAATAAAGTGAATTTTCGCAGAACCAATTACTTAGGTTTTTCATCAAAATATCACATTTTATTTTCATACTATCAACATTCTTATCTGATATAATAATTGATGTGTCATCCGCATATAAAGTAAAGTTTGCCAGGGTACCTAAAGCATCAAGATCATTAATATATAATAAAAAAAATATAGGACCCAATACCGACCCTTGTGGTACTCCTATAGTAACTTCTACAGATTCTGAATTCACATAACCCACTGTATTATGTGTGATATTATTAAGCGACACATACTGTCTACGTTGTAATAAGTAGCTTTCAACCCATTTTAAAGGTAAGCCCCTTACACCATACTTATATAGTTTTGTAGTAAGTTTTTTGTGATCTACGCAGTCAAATGCCCTGCTTAGATCGCAAAAAATACCAACAGGGCATTCACCTGCTTCAAGATATTCAATTATTTGTTCATGAAAAGACTGTATTGCTGTTAGTGTTGATTTATTATTCAAAAATCCATGCTGATTATGTGATAGTGTGTTATTTTTATTTAAAAAGACCAGTAACCGGTTTAAGAAACAATACTCAATAATTTTAGAAAATCCCGAAGGTATGGTAACAGGTCTATTGATGTGTCAGAAGGAAAAATTTGATTCTTATTCAGAAAATATTTTGGTGGTCATTTAAACTGGACCTTTGTGACATTTCGACCTACGACTCAAAAATAAAAAATTAAATTTTCGCATTTCATGGCATTGATTATAAGTGTCAGAATGCTGAGTAAATGATGGAGATAGAAACAATTGTTTAACTCCACATGCTTTGGCAATAGGGTTGGCAAAATTTTGTATTTAACTTTCACTAGTTTTATACCTTATTATACCAAAAGTATTATACCTAGTACTCAAAAAATTGGTAGGGATTTTTGCTATAAAATAAATTTGTAATAACGAAACTTAATGTTTATTCAATAAAAGAAACCCGAAACATGAACAATGATTCTTAAAAAATCCTAAATTTGTAAAAACAAAACTCAAAGTTTATTCGAGCAAACAAACCCAAAACATAAGCATAAGTAAACACGACACGAGACACCACCAGAAGCTCACAATAGCACCGCTCTGCACTCTGCCCCTTCAATCCACAGATCCCCTTCAGGTCGAATCTCTTACGACTGACTTTTGATATTTACGGTTTAATACAATTTGGTATAATACTAGGTAAGTTAAATACAAAGTATAAAACTAATTATACCATTTGGTCTAATACCTTTGCCAACCATATTTGGCAAACACCGGTACTTTAAAAAGTAAAAATTACAAGTAGGTCTTGGAGCTGATAAAATGAACTTCGACAACAATTTTGGAGTTTGATTTATTGTTTTAAAATAAATCTGTGCTTTAATGGAAATAATCATCTTATTTCACTAATACTTTATAACTTTAAATCGCTACATACTTAATTTTTTTAATTTTTTGACAAAAATGTTATCTTTCATTTTTTTCATATTATGTCTTATAGTTCATGCACAAATTGTAACTATTCTAGTGACAAAAATTGTACAAATCGACAGTAACCATGATTAAACAGTACTTGACATCTAAAATTACTATGACATATGAAAAAAACAAAAGAATGAAAAACCAAAAACTTATTAATGGTGTGCTTTTAAAATTTAATCAGTGGCGTCACATATTTTTTTTGCTTAAGGTTATAGTTGAAATGTCATCTTTTGGTAAAATAAAAGATGTCGTATCCTTAGTTCATACAGCACCCCAAATTTTACGGCGATATCTCTATATGTGAAAAGTAGGGCTGGGCGATTATGAAATATAACAATCGATTATTGATTATTAAAAATAATCGATTATTTCCGATTAATCGATTTTTTCAGATTAATCGCTTATTTCTGATTAATCGATGATCGATTAATCGATCAATCGATTATTTAAGAAAATATAATCAAATGATCGATTCATCGATTAATCGATTATTTCTCCCAGCCATAGTACCGACTGGCACTGTGGCAAAATTTTACGGAAAATATAATGATTTGATTGATAAGTGATGATAAAAGATGTGTTACAGTAAAACTTCTGTCAACTATTTGTAGATTAATTAATTAATAAATAGATGATCGATTAATTGAATCTAGATTAATAATCGATTGATGGAATCCTTCGATTAATTGGTTACTGATTATCCTTATAATCGATCAATCGATTAATTGAATAATCAATTAATCGATGATTTGATTAATTGATTATTCGATTAATCCATTATTCGATTAATCCATTATTCGATTAATCGATCGGTCGATCAATTGATTAATCGATCAATCGATTATTTAGGAAAATGTAATCAAATGATCGATTAATCGATAATCGATTATTTTTCGATTAATCGATTATTTCTCCCAGCCCTAGTGAAAAGGTTACAAAATAAAACCTCTTTTTTCCGAAAATTTTTAACCCCCTGTAACTTGAAAACGAATCATGCTAGGACAAAAGTTTACGGGACTTTTTTTTCTTTTTTTTTGTTCCTAGAATACGCCTACGTGTTTGTGACATACGATAGCGTAAGACCCTGTATATAAAAATTTCTCGTATTCACTACTACTGCGTGGGGGAAACATGTTTATGACTCCTTGCTTATGAACTTATATACTCTGACTAACAAAGCATATAGTGAATATAAGCACATTATTCATCTAGATTCGTTGAAAAATATTATCAAAGCAACTGCAATCTAGTTGACGATAGATAAAATACGAACCCTATAACTAATTCAAACTATTTCAGTAATTATGAATAATTCCATTTAACGTTAATAATATATCTAAAATTTCTTTGTAAAATGTCAAACAAGTTTGTAACTAATAAAATGACGATTACAACAATTATTTGTAATATAATAAAATATGATTATGTGCACCTATTTGCTTAATTACATTAATCGCTAATCAGTAATTTATTTATCATAGCAATTAATAGCACTATAGGTAGTTAATTCTAGTATGCTGAATTAGAATGTCTTTAAATTATAAGAATAAGGAATACTTATAAATTGGCCTTTTTCAGATTCAAATCCATCAAAACATAAGTCCAGTAAAGAGAGTTTTTCCACTCCTACAGGAACAATGTTATCTGAGGATTATGCAGAAATTGTTGAAGAAGGCGATTATTCTGTTCCAGCAGGTAAATTTTTCATATTCATTTCATATAGTTCATTATTTGATTTTAAAAAATAAACTCTACCCTTGCCAAACCACTTTTTACTTTATTAAAATTCTGCTCTTTTCAATCATCTTTGTGGAAACTTTTTTATTTATTTTCATTACAAGCAATCGAAGTTTAAAATTAAATCGGGTGCGCCAAAACGAGGCGTGGCCATCTCAATGTAGTGTGACGTCACAAGGCTCGTTCCGCTGACGTCATATAATCTAGACTGGACGGACTTTGGGTAGCCAACAGCACAAGCCTTGCCAGCAGCGTAGTTCAACAAGTGTTTGACGGTCGAAATTGACAGTTCAATGTTTTGAGGTTATTAATACTTTTATTAATCTGAAAGCAAAAAGTGATTAATTGTTAAAATTCAAATGTTATGCACTGAAAACTTAATTATTAAATATTTAAATCGAAAATACCTACCAGGATATCCTTTAAAGTAAACTAATATTCAGCCAAGATGTAATGATGCATAATAACGAGCGCTGAGGCCTTGCGTGTTTTAGGAGGTGTTGATTGTTTACACTGGACGGTTCGCACGTTTTATTTTCTTAATTTTCTTAAATGCAATTGAGCTGTGTAATCCTCATAGAGCGTCATATTGAAAGACAATGGTTTATCAATATTGCATGGTACCCGATTGTAAAAGTACTACAATTTCCACACCAGCAAAAACATTTATTAAAGTGCCATTAGACGAGAAGCATCGAAAAATGTATATGGCGACCTGCTTCGTGACATCACCACCAATGACAAGGCGTTTTCGTATGACGTCAATTTAAAGATCTGTGTTTGAATTTTATCTGGAAAATTAGGCTGGAATTGTTTTTTTTTTTTTCAAAAATATATGCGAAGAGGCGCTTAAATTTACTAAAAGCTATTAGCTTTTGGAAGTAAAATAAATTATATGCAAGGTCCCTATTCTTTCACTCTATGCTTTCATAAATTGTTATAAAATAAAAATAGTTGGTTTGATTACAAAAATTCCAAGATTATAATAATAATAAATTATTAGTTAACGTTTATAGTAATCAAAGCAATGTACCTTTGTCCATATTTTTAGCGAAAAACTATGAATTGGATAGACATCAAATCGAACTACAAGAAATATTAGGCGAGGGTCAGTTTGGAGATGTCCATAAGGGAGCGGTTAAAGGTAAAGATGGCGCACTCATTCCAGTGGCTGTGAAAACATGTAAGGGTGATGCTGACCTTGCTACAACGGAAAAATTCCTTGAAGAAGCATGTGAGTTTCAAAGGCTTTTTTGTTGCTATATAAAAATACATAATCATGTTTATTCATTCTAGATATTATGCAAAAGTTTGATCACCAGCATATAATTAAGTTAATTGGAATCTGTTCTGATTCACCAGTTTGGATTGTGATGGAATTAGCTAAACTTGGTGAATTAAGAGCTTATCTTCAAAACAATAGAGGTCGTTTAGATTTAGCAACTCTTCTACTTTATGCATTCCAGCTATCTACAGCTTTAAGTTATTTAGAATCTAAGAAATATGTACATAGAGATATAGCAGCTAGAAATGTTTTGGTTAGTACTGATAAATGTGTTAAGCTTGCCGATTTTGGTTTATCCCGATGGATGGGCGAGGATCAAAGTTATTATAAGGCGTCCAAAGGAAAGTTACCTATCAAGTGGATGAGTCCTGAAAGTATTAATTTTAGAAGATTTACAACTGCAAGTGATGTATGGATGTTTGGTAAGTAATTATAAGTAAAAATAATAAACAGCTTTTTTGTGGTTGTCATAACTAACATGATTCACATATTATAAAGTACTCAAAATACAATTTTATAGGTGTTTGTATATGGGAAATACTAATGTTAGGTGTGAAACCATTCCAAGGTGTAAAAAACAATGATGTGATTGGTAAAATAGAAAACGGGGAACGCTTAGCGTTGCCACCAAATTGCCCTCCACGATTGTATTCATTAATGTCACAGTGTTGGTCTTATGAACCTAGTAAGAGACCTAGTTTTAAGGATATAAAAGAAATATTACAAGAAATTTTATTAGAAGAAAAAAGTGCTCAACAGGAGACTCTACGAAGGGAGAACCGTAGAGCTGCGGCTATGTCTTGGGGACCAAGTGACGATTTTGCTCCTCCAAAGCCAAGCAGATATCCAATGCAAGGTAATTTCAGATACCTCATATTTTGCATAAGTATATTATACTTTAATTACTAAACAAAATACGTTATATAAATGTTTAAATTGGAGGTGGGCATTTGGAAACCATCCAATTTCAGATAGTTTTGAGCAAAAATAAATATAACAGAGAAAACTCTCCATCAAATGTTAACTAGAAAGAGGATGATGAGAGTAAAAAAAAAAATAGGAAAGTTTTGGGGAAATTTAAGACAATGTTTTATGGAAACAGGAAATTGACAACAAATGGGAAATATGGCACCTCTAGTTTGAATTAAAATACCATATTGGCAAATTTTTATTTAAAGATTCAGCTTGATGAGTTAGAGAAAAAATAAAATTAGCAGTACCATGAGCAAAAACAGTGTTAAATATTTAAATGCACTGTACTTGTTTACTATTCACTTTTCCACCGCTATGAAATGTAATTCCTTTTAGGTGTGGATTCCACTTCTTTCGCACCAATGGATGCTCCAAGTTCAGTATCACAGACGTATATAGTGGCTCAAAATCCAGAAGTTTTAGCTCATTTAATGAAAGAAAACGAAACACGAGGATTCAGCCCAGCAGCTTACAATACACCAGCATCGGTATTTAATACAGTAGCTGTTAATTTTCAAAAAAAAGATGACGCACCTGAACCCGTCCTGATAACACAACCTATTCCCATCCAAAATCTTCATAAGTTAGATCCAGAAGTTCCCGAAAATGTAGTTGTGGTTGATCAAATGAAAAAAATCGGTACACTAGAAAGAACCCCGTCTCGCTCCAGTACTGGTAGTGCTACTCCCAAAATGGATTCGTTAGAGAGAAAGTCAGTTGAAAATTCCTCTCCCAAATTAAATTCTCTAGAAAGAAATGCTCACTTAGTTCACAGTTCACATAGTAGTTTAGATAAATCGGGCATGTTTAGCCCAAAGTTGGGATCACTGGAACGTAAATCAAGAAATACTTCTCCTAAAATGGGCTCTTTGGAGCGTAACAACAGCCAAACAGCTACATTTTCTCCAAAAATGGGTTCTTTGGATCGTAACACACATATAAACCCGCAACAAGTTTTCTATGATATTGAAAATGTCCCAAATTACCATCCAAATCCTGTGATGTACCAATTTAGTGATAAACCTAAAGAGATGCAACAATTTGAAGAAAGTATTTATGATTTTGGTGGTGCAGATGTTAAAAGCTGTGCCCATAAGCAACAATTCTTCATTCAGAAAGCCACTGCTATGACAGTTGAAAATAAATTTCAAGAACTGCGGCAACAGGTTCGAGTCAAGCATGGCTTGATTACGATGTTATTATGTGTTGTAGCCTAATACAATGCAGCATTTTGAAATTTTTTTTTAAACTCATTGTATGTCGATTAATATATATTTTTATGACTATTAAGAAACATTATATTTAAGTGATTAAAATTCTTACAGTAGATTCAGACCTGAAACAAATTAATCATAATCTAAAAAGATCATTATCAAATGAAAATCCAAAGTAGCATAAATTAAATATCATTTTTTCTTTATTCTTTAATAATTAAAAACAAATTGTGATTTTATAAAGTACAAGTGCTATTATGTAAATGTTAAAATTGTGTCGCATACATTACCTTTTGCACTCGTATATATTGTTGGAAAAAAAACAACAGGGTGAACTTTGAATAAGTTTTAAAGATCTCGTGAAAAATACTCAAGCAAATAAAATGAAGTCCACATTTACACATACTACGTACTATACCATACTTTAGCTTAACTAAGTTATTTTTATTTTGATATTTGATTGGCGTTCAAGGTATAGAATAATGCATAAGCTAATAAAGAATGAGATAGATATAATGTAAAATGAAAACGGATAATTACGCAAATTTGGTAAAGGGATTAAATAAGCCATGGGATAATAATGAAAAAAAAAAAAAATGTAGCAAATATTTTTCAGTCGTAAAAATATATAAAACTCAAACATATGATGAGTGTGCATAACTGAGCTAACTGTTCTGATAATTTTAATTTCTGTTTTAATAACCTTTAATTCATTAGCATGGAGCATGGTTTTTTGTGATGCCTACTTATTATTTTGATTCGATAGTTAATTACTTTCTTCCTCTTTCACAGCAAATTGATCATGAAAAGTCATAAATTCTTGATCATCGATTAGACATAAATAAAAATATAAAACTCAAAAAACTGGTCATATTAATGAATGATTTTTTTGTTTATCAATACAACTAGTTATATTGCATTAGTGAAGTGTGAAACAAAAAGTATTTTAACAAAGAAAATAGAAGGTACTATGAGGTCTAAAACGACGGAATGAAGTTTAATAGTTACTTATAAATAGTATTTTTAAGCATGTTTAGTTGCAAGAATTAAAATTGGGTTGCATAACGTTTTTATTTTCGTTAAAAGATTTTGTGTTTCAATTTGAAAACAAAATGCGAAAAATATCTATTAAAATTTAGTATATACCTCAAACTGTCCCACAACCGATACGTGTGCGTACTATTGTAGTCGTCCCTTCAACCCGCGACTAGGAGTTTATTGCTTTAATCCTCTTGAAAAAATTATGTGCAAACGACGATATTGGTACCCGTTATTTTCTAACCTGTTATTTTTTTAAACAAAACAAATAATGAAATTTTAGATTGCAACTAGTACAATTATATTATAATTGTTACAACATACCTCTATTTGCAAATACACGCTTTACCTTTAATATGAGTAAACTTTAAGGCCACTAGCGATGTATGATGTATAGGGAAATGTTGCCAGATTTGAACAAAATTTTTTCAAATAAATTAAATAATTCCTTATCATTTTATCATATTTACGTAAATGATACTGTGCAATAATTACATTTGTGATAAGAGAATTTATTAGATATTTTAAACTGTGAAATTGGGAAAATGCAATATATAATAATTACATGTTTTATGATAGTGTCATAATGTGGCTTAGTTGTGGCAGTTGTTCAGAAAAATTGCAAAAAAAGAACGCTCCCTCAACTCGTAAGGAAAAGAAATCATTGAACAAAAATCTAAAAAATAGCAGTTCTCAAACTTCTTATAATTTCAACTACATTAATAATAATTGCAATAATAGAACAGACATAAATGAGATTCGTGATTTACGTGAACAGATTTGTGTTATTAAAACTATGGTAGAAAGGATTGAGAGACATTTAAAATATTTTTCAACTACCCCACTGAAATATGATAAGGATAAGAAATATACTATTAATGTAATTAGCTCACTTTATTTATATAAATTATTGTTTATTGATATTTATCGCAATTTAAAATTGTTGTGTTTTTAGAAAGAAATTTGCATCACAATGTTTTAAAATCGCACGATTTTTTTTATTTCAGCATTTGCATATTATGTGTTTTAAAAATTGTAGATATAGATGTTTACTTAGAAGCATGTTGCACCTTTTTGGAACCACACTTGAATGAATGTAATGTACACTTTTTTCTTATAATAAATTCTACGAAGTGAAAGTCATACATAATTTGCTTTTGATAATTTCCAAAATTTAGTCCTATTCACATAAAAAATAAGTTGAAAACTGAAAAGCAAGTATGACTTCTTAAATAATTTATATCCTCTTGAAAATAAGCCCTTTAACAACTGTTTTTGGTAATTATTTTTATAAATGCTCCACAATTTTATGTGTGCTGTCTTTAAATATGTAAAAACATATTTCGCATAAGATTAATTAATTATGTTGAATCTGTTAAGCGGCAGTTTCACATGGCAGTCGACTGCTATAGCAGCGACTGTTAGGTGGGCGTTTCTACACTGTCAGGTGTTTATTTATGTGAATCATACTATTTCGATCGCAATTGAATGTTATGGCAGTTACTGCTATCGACTAGAAATATTTCTACTTATGTTATCGCAGTCGACTGCTTTGAGGAATAAAATGGCGAAATCTGTTAAACGTATTGCGTTCTCGGATGACCAAATTTTTCATTTAACACAATTATATCGAAAAAATTAATGTTATGGAACATACAGTCACCACAGTGCAAAAATAACATGAAAAGGAAAGCCGCACTTGCAAACATTGCGGAAAAGATGGGCTTCAATAATTAAGAAATTGTCAAAAAAAAGATAGCTTCAATAAGAGCAACTTATTTAATGGAAATAAACAGGTAATCACACCCTTTATCACTATTTCTGTATCCGACGCCATTTTAAACAAGTATATATTATTTCATTTAAAAAGTACAGTCAATCAGTACATAGCAGTAAAACTATCGCAGTAGAAATATTCCCCACCAAACAGTTCAGATGTTATAGCAGTCGACTGCCATGTGAAACTGCCGCTTTAAGGTGAATTATACAAATATTCTTTCTTCCTATAAATAATTTCTTTGCTTATATTCTTATAATTAATTAGCCTGATTATTTACGGGGTCAGTTGACTATACAAGCCAAGAAATATAAATAGGATTTTTTTAAATCATAGAGAAAATAAAATGTCACAACTTTTTTAAAACATGTCATTTAATACAATATAGGACAAATATATTATCGTAGTAATTTATTGTAAGTGGTACTGTAAAGCGAGTTACTCATAAATTGAAATGGCACGGTAAAAAATATTAATATAGGTAACTGTATCGATCAAATTCTAACTTTTTTTTTGTTGAAAACCTTGATTTATTGGCAGGGAGGTTTGTAGATTGTATTTTAGATTTATATATTATGCTGCCCAGATATGCATTTAAAATTTAAAATATATAACAACACCAAGCACTGTTTTTTTAAATCTGAAATACATTCTATAGATCTGCTAATAAATCAAATTAAAAAAAAATAAAAATTCAAATCCTGCTTATTTTGAAAGTTACCTATTTGTTTTTTAATGTTCTACTTCAATTTGTAAAAAGTAATAAATTTTTAACAAAATGTAACAACTTACGAGGTATTGATATATTAATAAATAGACATATTATTTTTAGCCAACTTCCTCTCAACATTCTATATATGGTGATCAACTTTTAGAGAGTATAAGGTACGATCCATCCACTAATTTCAATAATGCATTGAAACAGAAACTTAAGCAACAGCAGCTAGAGTCCGAAGAAGATTCGAAATGGTTGGCTGAGTCTGAAATACACCTGGTATGTATATAGTCAAATTTTTCCTTATATATTAATTCAATTTCTGATTTATTAAAATTCTTAAAGTAGTTTAGGAAAACAGAGAATCTGTGTCAAATACAGGGTGGGCCAATAGAACATAACGTTTTTGAAAGTTACAGAAAAAATTCAATTTTTGTATTAAAAAATATTTATTTACATGAAAATGCAGCTAAATGTATGTTATGTACCTATGAAAAATTACATCCGTCATATGCTGACCGTTCTGTGCAATACATGCATGTAGTCAAACGGTTTACAAAGTTTTGATGCACTTTCACCAATAATTCTGGTCAATAGCTTCAATTTGCCGACGAATTGAACTTTTCAATTCTTCAAGGGTTCTCGGTTTGCATGCATAGACTTTTGACTTGAGATATCCCCACAGAAGAAAGTCACATAAAGTGAGATCGGGGGATCTAGGTGGCCATGCCACCGCCTTGGCCATGCCACCGCCTAAACGAGAAATTACGTGGCCTGGAAACATCTCTCGAACCACCCGCATAGAGTTACGCGAAGTCAAGGCTGGTAAACTCTAAAGGTTACCCAATCTGAACCTGACCTATCTCAATATATCATACGTCACTAGGCGACTGTCGGTATATCCATCTCTGTTCTACAACAGCAGAGCAGTGTTTAGTGTCTCTTTTTAGTATGTAAAATAAATGAAAGACCGCGGTCGCCAGCCCTGCCGCAACCCGCATTTTCCTCGCCCTAATGCTGCTCATTGAGGCAACCTGTACGTCTACAAGCCTTGACGCGAAGTGTGAGAAGTGGCGCCATCTTGTTAGTCTAAATGGCATTCCTTTAAGCTTACATCGCGACTGCTCGCAACACCCCACCGCTTCTACCTGCCAGGTACTATCCATTGCAAAAACGTTATGTTCTATTGGCCCGCCCTGTATAACCGTCAGGTATTTACATACTTGTGTACACTATTGTAAATTGAAAATTTGACAATTCTGTATATCATGTTTCATTCCTTAGAGAGCCACTCATCTCACTTATCTAAAATCCAAATATTTCAAAATTTTGGTGGTAAATATATATTATATATACCTTCTGAAGTTGAAATCTGGTTCTGGAGTAAAAAAAGAAAACGACGAAAAAATTAAAAAAAAAAATTTTGAAAAGCTAAATAATAACCAGATATTTTTTAGATTATCTGGGACTTTTCAAGAATGGGGTAATAAACCCCGAAAAAGAAAAGACAGAAAGTTCAACATATACACACAAATAATTTTTAGTCAGAAGTGTTAGAAGAGAGTGTTCCATTAATCCAAATTTCCCTCTTTATCTCTTTTAATATCCATTGACCATTAATATTAAATCAAAACAGACTGTATAAGAACATATCATACTTGTTAGGTAACAAACAACATATCACATATTTTCCATGAAATTTTAGAAGCTCATTGTTCTAGTTTTTTTATACAAAATGCATTTACTACTTCTTGATTGTAACTATATATTGTTACAGAAAAAAAGATTGAGTATTTGTGGACCACTATTGGACCATGAAGCAGCACAAGATGGTGCCAATTCTTTGATGTCACTCCCAACTAGCCCTAGTTACATTAATAACACGAACTCTGTTTCGTATCAGTTAAGTGGCAATATGGCAGCCATGTCTTTGAGTGGTAATGGAAATGGTATTCAAAGCAGTACAGGATCAGTTTCCAGTAGTAAGAGCCATTCACCACCTGGGTCTCTGACAAGTACTATGACTGGGAAAACTGAAATCAGTGGGATGACTTTCAGTGGATCGGAGTACAGTGATTCCGAAAAGACAAAGGTTTGTTGAAATCCGATTCATATTATTACAAAATAAATTTTATCGGCTGTAGTACTGAAAAAATTGATTTACCATTGACAGAATTTTCACAGATCTGGCAATAAAGAATTGTCTTTGTTAATGTAGTAATTATTTCGTTTACTTTCTTTAGAATAATGTATAATAGTTGTTTCGTACATTAACAAATTAAAATAATTATTATAACATTTTGTCATTATAAAAAAGTTTATATGTGGCTAAATAAGTTGATACGTACTTACTCGGTTGCAAAGATTGATGCTTTGAATCCATCCTGGGCAAATTAAAAATTTATTTCTGATTTGCCTCGGATTTAGATGGACAAAGAATTATCGAAGCCCTAGATGTGGTTCAGACTCCACAATAAACTGTAGGGCCTCGTCTCTCTTTACCTATCACAAAATCCTAGGATTTTCCAGGGGCTACTTCAATTTGAGAAGTATAAGAAAACATTTACATATATTTATTTTCAACAGGAAATATCACAGAATCCAACAGCAAATTTAGACCGTACTCATGATCGAGTCTACGAGTGTACAACAGATGTCGTTAGGGCTGTAATGTCACTTTCTCAAGGAGTTCAACAAGCTGTTGCTGATCAGTATCTCGAGATGGTTAAAAAAGTTGGTGTAGAACTTAGATCACTTCTTGCAAGCGTTGACGCAATCGTCACTGAATTTCCAATGTCAGCTCAACGAGAGGTTGAAATGGCACACAAAGTTTTATCCAAAGATATGGCTGAATTAGTCAATGCTATGAAGTTGGCACAACAGTATAGTAATACTACTTTAGATGCAGAATACAGAAAGTAAGTTAAATTAGAGATTTTTGTAAATGCAATTTTTTGCAATTTAAATGTTCTTATATTGTATTCGAAAATGGTGTAAAGCTATGAAACATCGCAGACATTTAGAATTATGATTTCTGCTTACTCATATAATAAGGTGACGCCGCCCACAACCAATATTGATGTTTGAAAAGTGAAAACAGGTAGAGCCATACACTTTTCTTTTTCTGCGAGTATTTATCTAATCAAACGTGTTATGATGTTGACCAATTAAATAAGTAAATTCTTTACTGAAATTATATAAGCAATACGCGTGCTGACATCTAATACTTATAAAACTACCATCGAAAATGATCAAGCATAGTTAAATGCCATTAAAATATAATTTATTCCCTTTTCATTCTTTTATGAATCAAATTCAATAATTTTATTTTAACAAAATTATTTTTCAGAGGCATGCTAGCTGCTGCACATGTATTAGCCATGGATTCCAAAAACCTCTTGGACGTAGTGGATGCTATTAGAATACGGTTTCCACAAATCAACAAGAATATTTTTAAGTCGAATGAATCACTTCCTGAATCAGACCAAAGCCAAGAATCAGTTGAAAAACATGACTTTCCCAAACCTGCAGATATTCCTTCCACATATCCCCTTTCCTTATCCCCTACTCCCGTCTCCTGTACTTTTGTTCCAATGTATAGTAATAATATTCAGTCTGCATCATCATCCTCTAATATAAGTACAAACCAAACAGTCGATAGTTAGTGTAACAACTTATAGATTTATTTAGCAGCTATTATAATTTAAAATATTTGTTTCTACAAAATTAACAATACTCATTGAATTATTTTAATTCAGAAGTATTTCCTCCACTAGTATGCCTCTGTTTTTGAATGTTTGTCTTAAATATGTTTAATCTATCTAATGAACAGTAGTGTGTCTATGAAAAAAAAATCTTATGTGTTGTCAGGGTTGTGATGTTGATTGTTCAGAATCCATATTAAACAAACAACATATAGATAATTATATTTACCAATAATAACTAAGGTAAATAATAATTGTCCTTGTTAAATAAGCCAAAATTTAGATTTCTTATGCTTTTATTTATTTTGAAAATTTTGAACTAAATAAGATAATGACAATTATTTAATCGTGTCCCGTGATATTTAGATTAGTTAAAATTTTAGTATTAGAGCATGAGACTCAAGCACCATACGTTAGGAATAAGATATTTTGTGGGAAAAAAATTGTGAAATGAATGGATGAATAAAAAAAAGCTTGTGAAAAGAAACATTCAAATTTGAAATACTGCCAACATTTTTTTGCAGTTTGTCTTAATTTATTTCCCTTAAAATTTCTTCACTTAATTTTGGCAGGCATGCATTACAAGTATAGTTTAAATCGCATAGTCCATAATGCTAAAAAAGAGTCACCGAATATCAAATAGATATAATTTATATTTTGCATTTAAAAGTATAGTAATAAAAATGTTTAATATGTAGAAAGAGTGTAGAACAACATAGCTTTTAAAGTTTTATATAACACGTGCTTCATGATTCAATTAATTATTTTCATTTTTTATTTCATAAAAATCATTTAAATTTTAACATAACCTTAAGATTTTTCTCTTCATATAACAACATATAACATTAATATAAACAAATTGAATGTGTGATGTAGGCAACTTTTTATATAACAATTATCTTAAAGTTAGGCAATTATTGTAGACAGTTATCGGCTAAGCAAACGCTAGTTTATTTATTAATAAGGCATAATTAATATATCAATTTTAAAACATAAGGGCTATACCTATTGGTTGTAAAATGTGAGGAAATTGAAAAAATGTGAACGTAAACATGTATTTGTAAATATAGATCGACGATATGACATGATTATGAATGCAAATGCAAAATTAGAAAACGATATATTTATAATTCGAGAATAGGAATTTTACATGAAAAGATTTATATAAGGTTGAATAACCAGTTAGTTATTGAAATTAAATTATTGCATCCGTATCCGTATTTTTGCTTCACTGCTTCTGCTTTTCTGCTAGTCCCATAAATATGCCAGCGCATTTCATTTCATTAAAGCAACAGCGATAGAAAATACAAATGCAAAAATAAAATTAAGAAAATATTAAAGCTCGAAATCAGCAGAATGATTCCACAATGTGGTGAAGGATTTGCAACATTATTAATAATAATGGCAGGAATGGAAGTTCTTTGAAAATAAAAGTACCTGTTTCTGTATTTTTGAAATTCATTATTTATGGAAGATATATCTTGATGGGAACAATGTGATATTGTATTTTTGAAGTTATAAAATGTGATTACTAGATGAACACATTCATTTTCAGAAAACATTATGTAATCTAGAAGAATTTGGAATTTTCTCGAGAAGTTGTATTGGCATATTGTGTAATGTAATAATTTTTCTATTACCATTAAATAAGTGGGATTTTTAAATTGATTTCAGCGTCAACTGATTATATAAAGTGCACAATTTTCATGTTCACTAAAAACTTGTTTAGGGTAAGGGAATTGTGAGTTCCCCATTCAAATTAAATTAATAAATAATTTAGATAATGACAAGACTGACAAAATGCCAGGGGGCCTCCAGTCCCAATCACGTGGTAGGATTTAGGATTTTTCATGTCTCAATTTGGGACACTTAATTAGCTTAATTTATATGAGGGCCCCAGTCAAAAAATTTGCCATGGGCCTCACATTATGTTGTTACGCCACTGTTTACAGTGCTTTCATATCTAGAGAAGTTGTGGAGTTTGCTTACATATACATAATATATTATATTTTTGTCAATGCCAATATATCTGTAGCAATACTAAAAAAAGCAACTTTTTTGTCATTATTAGAAATTAAATATGAAAAGTGACACTTCTCAGTTCTCACAATAAAAAAATCTACTTTTCTTAGTGGTCATAAAAAAATTGTGTCTGCAACTCGTGTTTCCTTTTTTCCTCTTGCGTGGTTATTGGACTTGGCTATAGCGCATCTATAGTCCGTCTCATATTCAGAAATCAGCGTTGGTCATACGGAGAGCTTTGATGCCGACCTGTACACATCAAGAACCAAGCGTGCGGATGACTTGCATGCACACGAGAGAAACGGCACCGCTGTCGACAGATCTCCTATTTGAAAAGTATTGCCCTATGTTAGGCCACGCTGATTTCTGAATGTGAGATAGACTATAGTAGATCTCCACACTAACGGAGAAAGTAGTACTTCTACTTCTACATTAGTTACAAATATAGGTATTATAATTCAATTAAAAATAAAAAATACAAACTTTTCAACTTAATAGGAAATTTACATCTTTATACTTAACTTTAGTGATATATGCAGTGATTTTTTCATATAAAGAAAAATCGAAAAATTTCCAAAAAGAAACGATTTTTCATGGAAAAATAGAAATTGAAAATTCAGAAGTTTTCCTGAAAGAAAAATTATCCGGAAAAATAACAAAATTGGTGATAAATTTCCGATTTAATTGGAAACATTTCACTTCTACTAAGGAAAATTCAGAAAAAATCTTCTGAAATTTTCTGAAAAAATTACGTCACTATTTAACATTCCTTCTAAGGGTTCTTCCATAGTAAAAAAATATGTATTTAATTGAAAAATTTACTCTCAACACAAATTCCCTACTTAAACTGAGCACTTCAAAGGATGCTGCTATTATTTATTTTGTTTGGTTCTCATTTATTTACACTCAAACAATATAATTATATAGTTCTATTGTAACGATTTCGAGATTTATTTTTCAATTCTGTTGCTCAGTATTACGATAAGAATCAATTGTTTAATGATCGGCATCTAGTAGTCATTATTGTTTGTAACTTTTTTAAATAAATTTAAGTATGTTAATATTATTACTCTTTGAAGACTGCGTAGGATATTACTATTATTTATATACTTTTATATTTTATAGTTTAAAATGTCATTTTTATTGAGTTTTCATAATATATAAAAATAACCATAATGTAATTATGAAATTTTAAAACAATTAATCTGGTAAGTTTTTAAGAGTGTATGTAATCTTTTGTATATTTTAAACTTATAAAATATGTATCAAGTCTAAACAATAAATAGCATATTTGTCAATATTTATAATAATGACCATTTTTGTATATTTTTTTGTATTATATGTATATGTTTGTTTTTTGTTTTTGAGCTTCCAAAGTAAAAGAATTACAAATTAAAAATTACTTGTTGTCTTATTCTCATAATAAATTAAATTTTCTTACGATAAACTTAATTGGACATTGTGAATACTGCCAAGTTGGAGTCCTGTAAATCAAGACTCTCATTGGTAAGTAAAGTCAAAGTTTTGTCAGTTGAAGATCGACAAGCCTCGTTCTAAAGTTAGACAATTTTAAAGTGACAAAATCTATTGTGTCATAAATAATTCATAAGGAAGAAACGGTCCGTTGAAAGTTCTCCCGGTATATTATCAGTTTCGTGACAAATGCAAACGTGGGCCGGAAACGAAGCCTTCAGCGGGATTTAATTGATTAAATAACGTACTGATTCTGCCAGTCAAAAACAAATAGAAAGCAACTGAAAATATTTTATAAATTTTATCCAAAATCTATATTGGACTCTGTTATACCATTTGTACGGGAAAATCACTTTTTTTAAATCTTAGTCTTTTAACTTGACTTACTACACCGCCGACGCAGTACTGCGTTATTATCTCTCCCCTGGTCTTTTCGGCCATTTCCTGTCTCACTGAAGGCTGCTACATAATTTTATGCCCTTCGCCTACATACTTTAGTTTGTTGAAAGGATTTAAGCCCGATGTAGGTATAGGATGTTGTCACAAATGGCCAAGTTAGGGATTTTATGAACGGGCTTAGGGAAACTTGTTAACTTCTTAGGACTAATGCCATAGTTGGGACAGAGACGTTTCCCACACTTTTCTAACCTAGTGAGTACCGTATCAACGTATAGTAAAGTTTAGTACCTAGGCATAAGCAGGAAGTTATATTCTTGCGTCAGAGTATTTTGTGGTTGGATTGAATTTAGCATCAAGAAAAATCGTCTTCTAAACCCTAGATATTTAAATATTTTATTTAAAATAGATTTTTATGCATTAGCTATAAAATAAATAAGCTTTTCTAAGCCACCAATTCTACGAAACTAAGTTGCCCAGTAAAGTTTTATTTGTTCCTCGTATAAAATCTACCAAACTGAAAGTTAGAGTTGACTAATTTGAGTTCTCAAATTCATTCATAAAAACGCGAGCTGTCCCAACTTGATCTATGTAAACTATGATAATAATACCAATCAACGAGTTAGGGCTAGAAGGATTTTTAATAAACACATGATTTAAAAAACAATATACGTGCAAAAGATTTTTAGTTTCAAATTATGTATATTACATTAAATGACGGTTTGATTTTGGTAGTAAATACTAAATAAAAAAATATAGTCAGGTAATAGACAGTAAAGAAATCCTGAATTAACATAGAATATACCTACATAACTAATAACACGAATAACATATAGATACACATTTATCGTATACACTAAATGAGCAGTTGTTACAATATTCTTCATCACAGCGAGTGCAAATATTTGTACACGTACCACATATATATTTATCACAATAAAAACACTTCGTTTTGGCTGCTATAGGTGTTGAGCATTGAAAACATTCAAAATGAGTGATTGACACTTGCTTGGGTTCTTCTCGAGGTTCAAATTGTTTAGAACCGCCTTTGTATAATAATTGTAGCGCCTTTTCGGATAGTGGTGAGCGAATCTCCCGAGTTTTTGCTTCGTGACCTATTTGTTTTTTAACAGCCTGAACATTTTCATCAAATGGACACGGTCGTTTAGACATCTTAGTGCTCAAATACTAATTACTCTTTTATACTTCAGCAGCTAAAACATTTGTTTGTTTGATATTTTTGATGATGAACAACTAACAATTTGAAATTGTAATTTTAGGTTAAAGTCTTCTTCTGCATCTCTTCTAGTAGTCCTCTGCTCCACAGAATATCTACTTGCTGCTACCAGAGAGAACTTGTCTCTGTCTGTCTGCTACAAGCATAGACGTATAAGTCTATGGCTACAAGTGCTACCACAGAATATATAAAGGAATCTGTGCCCATGATATAAAGGAAATATAAAGGAATATACAGTACCCCACAAAATTTTATGTTCAACTTGAAAACAAGAACAGAGAATATCAGTAATGAGTATAAAATAAAGACAGATACCAGAGCACTATAGAGACACGCCTCCCTCTCCATTCTATTTCAAATTGAAACACCTAAAAACTTGGGCAAAAAACTGCGCCAAACGAATTTAATAGGGTATCACCATGATACAACAACACAAGATATGATATCAAAGCGTTCAAATTTCGTCCGGTTTGCGCATGACGTCACACAGTGAGTTTTTTTTTAAATCTATGTCGCGCATTCGAATTTAATATCAAATTTTGTTAGTTAGGAACTCTGTTTTATGGCTTTTATTCATAATATAGGTGCACTGATTATAGTGTAATACTAAGTTAATGACGGCTATTTAAATTATTACATTTTAGATGAAATTTATTAGAACCCAGAGATAACACTGATTATTACATTTGATTTATTTTATGCAGATATTTCTATATTATACGTGAATATAAGTATTAATAATACGAAATTAACTCCCAATTTATATTTTTCGTAGGCAAGTATTTCGATTTGTAATTTTTGAATATGTGTGGCCCTAAAATTAATAATTTTGGGATTCTTGCTATTCGAAGTTTTCAAAATTAAAAAAATTGCAAGTCAAATGTGAAAAAGGATAAATTAACCATATATACATTCAATATATTTGATATTTAAGAATATTGAAGAATGTTTTTACGTAAAAATACAATGCGATCGCCAGACAGTAGGAGCATAATAGAAAACTTATTTATAATTAATTTCTCAAAAATTGTTTCATGCCGAATGTTAAGTATATTAAGAAAAACCAGTTTTGACGTCAAATTTTACCTTTAATATGTAGGAAGTTAAAAAAATATAAAAATGTTAATAATTAAGGTAAAAAATGTAAATAAACTTTCTCTAAAAATTTTCTAGTTACTAAGAGAATTAATGCTAAATAGTACATTGTGTGCCTAGTAGGAATAACCTCTGGAATAACTTAACATTCCCGGACGACCGTGCAGATTGCTTATCGAGGCGCAAGCAACACAGAGTTCGAAAATATGCTTTTACTACGATGATACACATACTATTTTTTCTGAAACCGCGTTTCCATACACCCTGCATTTTTTTTATTTCAGGGAACTAAAAAAACGTTATATCGTGCGTAGAATCTCTTGATTGATTATCAACATCACAATCGTACACAGCACAACTCATTTTCGACGGTTTTTGAACTTTTAAACCCAAAAATATCCGCAACAACTTGACAATTCTACCTGACACTCCTGACAGCCGGGCGTTTAATGGCGTCCTAGCTCACCGACTGACGTCACGAGCTGCGCGATATCTTATCTTCTTATTTATTGTATCATGGGGTATCACTTACCGTATGTATGCAAGTCGACCACATGAGTAACCGGCATACATAAAACGATATTTACTAATGCTTTCATTGACATAGCATATCACCCAGCATTGTCTATTAAATTTCTTTGGCGGCGTTTTTTGCCCAACTTTTAATGTGTTTTAATTTGCGGTCTTTACCGCTGTCACTCTCCGTGTGGGCGTTACACATTCACCGTTTGTTTTCTCTTTTTAATTCACGCTTTTCGTACTATAAACCCATCTTTGTTTCCAAGTTGAATATAAAATTTTGTGGGGTACTGTATAAAGGAGCTACAGGCCACAGAGCCTCTGCTTCTGCTTGCTATGAATATTAAGCGCTTTTCTTTCTTCACTTGGTTACTTCTTTCAACTTTCAACCAGTGATGTGCGTGGTTATTTACCATTTTGGTTATTAACCAATTGTTAGTTAATTATCGCAAGGAAATAGGTCTTTAGCCGTTTAATTATTTTTTGAAACCTGAACTGGTCAGTGGTCACTGTTAATGTTCAATAACGTACAGTTTGTTTTTCTTCTATAATACTTGTCAAAGTGTTTATACACAATCATGTAATGCTTCATAGGGTACATGCGCGTGTCAGTTTTACACCCAAATTTGTTTTTATCGTAAGCTTTATGTTTGAAAAAGACCAACTACACCATAATTTAAATTATTTAGCCACACAATAATGTATAATTAATAAATAAAATTCAAATTATTTGAAGGTTTCCGACCAACTGTCGAGTACCTCCGACGACCCGCGTGACGTCATACTATTTGTTTACTTCTCGCCATAAACAAATTATAAAGGAAGTGACTGCTGCACGGTCCGAATATTTGACATTTGATATGTAGTGAATTTATTCTTGCTTTACTCACATTTCGTCTGCGGTGCGATAGCCTACAGGCAACGAGCCGGGTTTGGCAAGGAGAAGGTTCAGGGTTCAAATCCCACACTTTCTTATTTTTTTTTCTATTAAATGCATCAGGCATGAGATCTATTGCGAGTTAGAAGCTGGAGGCGATAGCCGGAGGTAGGTTAGATATGTGTGTTTTACCCTTATAAAGGAGAGCAGTTGAGGAAGAAGAAAATATATATTCAGACCGTACAGCTATTATTTTAACGGGGACGATCGGACCGTGCAGTAATCACTCCCAATTATCAATGCTTCGACTGTGTCTCTAATCTGTACTTCTATTGAAAACGTGCAAGAAAAGTTTATTTCAAGAGTTTCAAGCGTTCTGTGTTTTTTATTAACTGGTTTAACGTATATTAATAGTTTAGAAGTGTTTTATTATTATTACAATGGCTGAGACTGATTTCGTAAAGGCACAAAGTGACAATTTCAGTTGTTTCTAAATAACGTTTCTTATCTATATGCTATTCACATTTTATTTACATGAGGGGAGGCTTTGGAAAATCTGAATTCTGTTGGTATGAATGACTGTTTTAATTACTGGAGGTTATGTTGAAAAGTCAAAAACATAACCACAAATTCAAATTGGTTCTACATAGTTGCCAGAATGAGACCCTAAAGAAAGCACAGCAATGTTATCAATAAAAAATTTGGCAATTCAGCCAAAAATAAGTGACAGTGACGAACAATTAAATCTGATACTTCAATATTTTGTCAATAGTAGACAACCCTCTGAGACCTGAGACAACCTAAGAAAAACATATCATAGCCTCCCCTCATGTAAATAAAATGTGAATAGCATATATTACAGAGGCTTTATAGGGACAGAGACGACAATAAGGCCACGCCCACCAAAATGCGGCTAAATTTTAAGAAAATTGAATGGCGCTTTTAAATTTATAAGATGATGCAAGCATATTTTAATAGTTTAATTTTAGATTGGTTTTATTTAGTTCACTATTGAAACATTCGTATTATAATGTTATAATTATTAATGTAATTTAATGAAAGTCTAGAATATTTTAATTTATTATAATAACGAAGAAAATTAATTATGTATTTAACGTTCATAACTAACCTCAAAAATACGCATTTTCTAAAATTTTCAGATGTTATGTAAATTTTTCTCAAATTTCTGCTTGATTCCCGTACTATCAACTAAAATTTTGTTCAGTGCATACTAATGAACTTTTAATTGCCTTAATCTAATATAATAAGATGCTTTTTGTTGGTTAGAAATCCAACCTATAATTAGTAGTCTATTTTCAATAATCTACAACATTGAAACTTTATATATAGGTATCTACTATCTGAGTGAGTTTTTAAATGTTATAATGGATCCATACTAAAACTGCCGAAATTAAAATTGAAAATAAATCTGCAAAAACTATAAATTTAAGGTTATGTTAGTAATATGCCCAGTAAACACGGCGAGGTAATATATATATATAAAATACATAACTGCTGTTCCTTTGAATATATCAGCTATGTAGCAGGTAATATACATTCTCATAAAATATTATGGCTCTATGTCAGCAACATCGACATGTATCATTTATGTATATAATACGTATGGTCGTAACTTGTCTGATATATTATGACTATGTAGTTCATACATCTCATGTAATGTATCAGATACATTTAACATGTAACATGCTACATATATAATACATAACATATACATATTATAATATGATATATTATGTAATATGTATGTACTATTCTCCTGGATTTCTTTGGGTATTTTAAGCCACTATTTTTATAAAATATTAAAATAATTAATAAATAAACTTCTGCGCCAAAAAGACAGTCGGAAATTGTTATTGAGTAAAATCAATTTTTTTGCCTATCAGGAAAAAATAGATTTTAATCAAGAACAACTTCTGACTGTGTCCCTTTGGCGTAAAAGTTTATTTATTAATAATTTTAATATTTTATAGAAACAGTGGCTAATATCCAAAGAAGTCAAGTCAAGAGAATAACGGACACAAATAAATAATTATAGACAATATGATATATTATAAATACATACCTACTGCATGCAGGATGACTTATAACTCTTGTTTTTTATCAGCTTTTATTTATTTACATTTAAATTATGATTCTGAAAATGCAATTGAGCCAAAGAACGTATTGAACGAAAATAGATTTTTCTGAAAAAAATTAAGGCTTTAAAATTACATAAGAAATTGTTGAATTAATCAGTTTTTCTGTCAGTTATTTTATTTATTTATTTACAATTTGTTCTGAAAATATGTAGATTCATTAATTATACTTTCTTTTTCGATTTTATGTCTACAAATAAACAAAAACCAATTAAAGTGTTATCGTCACTCACCTCATGCATATATGTGTACTATACCCTGCAGTTTTTGTGTATAGTATGTAAGTGGAAAAAGCCTCATATAAGTATAATACTTACAAGATATACTCAGAAAGATCAGGATCAAGTCAAGTATTCTATTTTCTCTACTTTCATAGGACCACTTCCTTCATTTTAATTTTTTATGCTAAGAGTGCAAGAATAAAATCAACAGCATATTATTTAGAAATGTTTCTATAGGTATATATACAGGGTGTCCCGAAATTAGCTAGAAAGATTTTGCCATCAGTTTCTACGTCCAAAAATAGTAAAAAAAGTTCCTATAAACATGGCCCCGAAAATGCTTCCTAAGGGAGCTACAGCCCTTTAAAGGTGCATCCTTGAAGACGGTTTTTATTTATTAACTCCGAAACTGTTCAAGTTAAAGTAATGAAATTTTGCACATCCACTAAACTTTCTAAGCCTAAAAAAATGAGGTAAATATCATCTCAAAATTTTTACCAAGGATGGGTCAAGCTGTAGGGGTGGGGGGTAAAAATTACCGCAACTTTTTTATTTGTAAATTTTTTTGAGTTTTGACTTCAAATTATGAATTGTCAGAGTTTTTCACAAAGAAAATGCCCTCTTGTGCAATTTCGATCGGAGGCACCGTTTTCGAGATAAATTCATTTTAATATTCAAATGCATGCTCTAAAATGATTAGGGAAGTGAACAAATTTTTTGCTTTTCGCGTCGAAACAAAATTTAAGCATTTTGAGCAGTTGTTAAAATAAATAAGAAAATCTTGGTTTGATCTGGCTCTTAAATTTTGTTTTGACGAGAAAAGGAAAAAATTAGTCCACTTACTCCACTTATCTAATCATTTTAGAGCATGCATTTGAATATTAAAATGAATTTATCTCGAAAACGGTGCCTCCGATCGAAGTTGCACAAGAGGGCATTTTCTTTGTGAAAAACTCTGACAATTCATAATTTGAAGTCAAAACTCAAAAAAATTTACAAATAAAAAAGTTGCGGTAATTTTTACCCCCCACCCCTACAGCTTGACCCATCCTTGGTAAAAATTTTGAGATGATATTTACCTCATTTTGTTAGGCTTAGAAAGTTTAGTGGATGTGCAAAATTTCATTACTTTAACTTGAACAGTTTCGGAGTTAATAAATAAAAACCGTCTTCAAGGATGCACCTTTAAAGGGCTGTAGCTCCCTTAGGACGCATTTTCGGGACCATGTTTATAGGAACTTTTTTTACTATTTTTGGACGTAGAAACTGATGGCAAAATCTTTCTAGCTAATTTCGGGACACCCTGTATATTTAAAAAGACGCATAATTATAGAGAACAAAAAAATAAATATATTTATATAGGATATAATATAGTATAGATATAATAATTACAAAAGATATACTTTATTCATTTCACTTCATTTTTCTGTCTAGTCGAAGTTTAGCTAAATGGAACCATTATTCACTAGCGGTTGTTTCAAATGTATTTTCTTTTATATCTGGGTAGAAGATATAAATAACATCTGAAAAGAATAAGACCAAAAATCAGTCTTATACAATTTTATATAAACTTATTTATTATACTAGAAATTATTTAAATCGAGTTGAAAATATTTTACTTGAATATCACTAACTTAAGCGAAATGTTTTGTCGTAAAAGGTCTATTTTAAAAAGAAGAACGTTGATAAAACGTAATAAGGGTTAAGATTTTACCACGAAAATTTCTTTGGAAAATTGGAATTACGGTGGTATTATACTTACATGTTGAACAAACGGTTTCCCTGATTGTTTGTTTATTTCAAACATCCAATCGTCTCCGTCACATTTGGAAAAACTTGCTTGTCCAAACGTAGCTACATAGGCATCCCTTAGAGGTTATGTCAATTTTATGCTGTTTTTTTCATTTTTCATCAAAACGGACGCAGCACACCAAAAATCGCGCACTGCATACTGAACACTTTAAATTGCGCCAACAATTTGTATTGAATGTTTTAAGATTTAGGGATTAAATCAATGCAAAATAGCAGCACGATTCGCGTACCTTCGCCATTTTAGTTTGAACTAATATTTATCTGCGGTTTACATAAAATATATGTCTATTAGTGGGCATGAACATGTATTTATAATATATCATATCTATCTGTGGCAAGTATATAATACATTCTATATATATATCAGAGACATGGAGTATGTCTCTGATACATATCCACGATACATAAATGTTATATTTGAAATAAACGGGTATGTTATGGATCCATTACATAAAATGGTTACATAACGAACAAAATATCGTTGAGCTTCCTATGCTACATATCATATATATGTGTGTTTACTGGGTGATGCCCATGATCCGTACGTAAGCACATTAATTTGAAACGATTAATAATTTTCTTAACTGAATAGAAGGAATGAAAGATTGGTACCTAAATATGATTGTATAAATTATGCCTACATAAAATAAAGATATATCAGTGAAAAATGTTTCTTAATTTGAAGCAAAACTAATTAGTTTATAAAAATATGTACTTTATCCCATCTGCATGATGGTTCTCATCTACAGAATAACAAATAAACAATAAGCGAAAGACACAGAGAGTTTTTAACATCTAATAATTTATTTATTAATATAAACAAAATTCCATTACATGGGTACAGTAAATATATAAGAAATATTATTATATTATATAAGAAATATATTATATAAGAAAAAATATCATTATAATCACAGTATATATATGCACGATTGTATACAAAACTATACAAAATGTAGGTGTGAGGGAGGCACTTCAAATAATGGCAATAATTATTGCTTTCTAAAAATTTTTTTCATTTACCTTTCTGTCTAAATTTAGTTTTACAATTTTGTAATTTATTACGGTATGATTTCAAAGATGATGTCTTCAATTCCCACAAATCTTTCTACCTCTCTACCTAATTTTAGTTTTACAATATTGTAATTTATTACGATAAGATTTGAATGAGAATAATATCTTTCTTTTGTACAATTTTTCTCTTTTCCAATTTCTGCTTCTTTTTTAATTTCTGAAAAATCACTGGATTTGATTCTGTAGGTATTGTATCGGCGCTTGAAGAAAGTCGTGACTGTGAAGTTAAAGATTAATTCGATGCATATTAACGAAACCTTCATTTCTAAAACTGAATAAGCTTCTGTTGAGAGTGATACTTTCGTTATTTGTATTGCTGAAGTTATCAGGAACCACGTCTGAATGATATATCTACGTATTATTTAATGTAATTCCATAAAAGATAGTTATGTGCGATTACCAAGTGAATTACTTGCAAATTTGTTCCCTTTTTGCTTTTTGTTGGCTATTTTATTTAATCGAAATCCACATACTCCGGGAAACTATTTTATCACAATCACTAATCACAAATAGGTTTCATACGTTTAATAAATCCCAATAAATTGAAAGATGCACAAGAATACTCCAGTATGACAGCACAAAATAATGAGAAATATCTAATTATGACAGGACAATTAGTGCCGTGCACGTGGTATTACAACTAACCTCAAAAATGTGCATTTTCTAAGTTCTTGGATTATTATGTCGCTTTTATCAAAATTTCTGTTTGGTTGCTGTACTATAAACTAAAATCTTGTTCAGTGCATTATTACTGAAGAGTATTACCTTGATCTAATAAAATAAGATGCTTTTTGTTGGTTGGAAATCCAACCTATAATTAGCAGTAAATTTTTAATGATCTACAATATTGAAACTTTCTATATCTACTGTCTGAAAGAGTTTTTAAATGCTATAATGGTTCCAAGCTGAAACTACAAAAATTAAAATTAAAATTGAAAATTAATTTACAAAAACTAAAAATGTAAGGTTATGTTAGTAATATGATATGCACATGGTCTGTTTAAAAATTTTAGCCTCATTTTATACCACGTGACCTCTACTACCAATCAAAATGCTGACAACCTATTGTCGCCTCTGTCTCTATAAAGCCTCTGTAGCATATATATGCCATTCACATTTTATTTACATGAGGGGAGGCTATGATATGTTTTTCTTAGGTTGTTTCAGGACTGTCTACTAGTGACAAAATCACAGCTTTTTATTCTGTGACAAAATATTGAAGTATCAGATTTAATTGATCGTCACTATGTCACTTATTTTTTGCTGAATTGCCAAATTTTTTATTGATAACATTGCTGTGCTTTCTTTAGGGTCTCACTTTGGCAACTATGTAGAACCAATTTGAATTTGTGGTTATGTTTTTGACTTTTCAACATAACCTCAATAATTAAAACAGTCATTCATACCAACAGAATTCAGATTTTCCAAAGCCTCCCCATGTAAATAAAATGTGAATAGCATATATTTGGCATTTAAATAATAATATATGTGGAACGATTTGATCTCTCAAAAATATCTTCTCGCCCATTAATTTTCATATCTTGTTCCAGTTCAAGAAAAAAAACAAAAAAATATGTTTTACTAAATCGTGCCATATACCCCAAAAGATGAAACTGGTGCAGCTACGGACACGTGTTTCGGAGTTATTGCTCCTCGTCAGCGTAGCGTAGCTAAATAAAGAATCTAAGATTTGAAGCAATAACTAATAAAGGTTAGAAAGCACAGTACACAGTACCCTATTCGTGTCCGTAGCTGCACCAGTTTCATCTTTTGGGGTATATGGCATGATTTAGTTTCTTATTTATTTATATTTGACCCCACGAATCCTATCTATCAAATATGTTTTACTTTCAATACAGAGTAGATAGACCATTTAACATAGGTACCTAACCTTTTATTTATTAACAAAAATATTTCTCACTATCATATTATTTATTATTAGGTAAATAATTACATTGAAATGGTCTTCACAAACAAATTAACAAATCCTCTAGTGTTTTCAGACATCTCGCATTTTCATTAATTACGTCTCATAGCTCGCAACCACAATTTTCTTTTTTCTTTCAGTTTAGCACTTGATTCCCACTGGCAATGAAATAAATACTTTTTCCGGCGTTCTAATAGATTTGATTCACATTGAGGCACTAAGCAGTATTTATAGCACTTTAATCAGGTTTTTCAAATCATAAGTTAAAACGAATTTACGAGTAATAAACAGTAAACGGGCAGTAAACAATCACGTTCTTGTCGCTTTGACACCGCTATTGTCAATGTCAAAAAAGTAAACAAATAGAGTGACGTCAGAACATGGCGGTCGTGACGTCAAACCCGTTTTGCCGGAATAGCATTTTCAAATTCGATTTTATGCCACCAACAACATATTTCAAAAAAATTAATAATCAAAGGTGTTATTAAAACAAATAGAGAATCTAATTTTATTGATATTAAAATATGTGCGTGTTCCCTCAGCTTATAAAAAGTTGGGAGGCAGGTATTTGTTCACTCTTCTTTTCCAGCTAGCCAGCTAGCCGGTAAAGTAGCTTTACCGGCTAGAAACGTCAAACGTCACTTTTCCGCCAAGTTAAACGTCACACTTTGCAGCAGCAAATCTTCTGGTTGTCTTTTGTGCAGCAGCTTTAAAATTTGGTGAAGTACACTCTCTAAGTCACAAATGATCAGAATCAAACATTTTGTTGTAGAATTTTGAGCGAATAACAGAAATTATTGATAATAAATACTTGTGGAAATAACCTAATTTATTTGACAGAAGACCCTTAATGCTCGTTACCTAGCGCTCAACTTTTATCACTGCAGCCTACCTACTTATTTTGCATAATTTCCTAATTCTCATTCACTATCTATTCAATTAACTCGCCAGTCGCTGGTCGTTTTCATTACAGCCTCGCGTTTACATCTGACCTCGGCGCTAGCGCGCCTCTGTCAGATTTCCAACCCTCCCTCGGTTGTAATGAAGCACCTCCCAGCTCGGTATGTAATGTAATGTACTATTCTATAATCTATTACAGAGTTGGTGGAAGCGTAGGAAATTTCGGTATTTACTGTTGGAAGGCCTATAAATTTTATAGGCTGAAATTTCAAATTTTATTCTCATTGACCTTCCGGGCTAATGTATTTAATTTAGAAATGTAATATTTTAAATAGATATTTAATACATGTGTAAAAAGTCATTGTTTATTGCACAAACGGCTAGGTTAAAAACACGAGCAAAGCGAGTGTTTTTAGAAGCCGCGAGTGCAATGAGAAGACTTTTACACGTGTGTCTTACGTTTTATCTTCGATCGTGTCAATTATCGTAAAAAGGGACAATTTTTACGAATATTTGCTTTACTAAATGAATATAGTATTCGTATTATAGAAAAAAAAAACGGACTTTATATATGATTTTACCTCTATTGAGAATGTAAAAAAAAAGTTGGATGTATGACGTATGTGTTGCGTGAAAAAATTATAAAGAGATGTAACCACCTAATATTGCTGGCAGAGAGCATGGCGCCACAATATCGATTAAAATTATCACACTCGTACGGACAACATTACCTTCCCAATGTTTCAAACTACACTGTTGTCTTTACGATTGTGACAATTTTAATCACGTTAACAGTTTCTGAACAGATGCTGCGGAAACGCCATCTATTAACGAATCAATACGATTTCTCTACACGTACACGACTGATCCAAATTCGATTATAATAAAATTCGTATCGGAGTATGCTCTATCAGCCTAAAATATTATCATCAGTACGGCGTTGCCAATTGTAGGCAAAACTGGCACCAGCTTCGTTATTTTAAATGAAACACCCTATATATTCTGAGTAACTTTCGTCAACATATTCCTATCTCAGGCCGTTTCAGAGATATTAATTAATTTCCAGATTTATTGAGCAAAATCTGACTTATAAATCGTGTTATCTGCCTAACAAAAAACAATCATAAGCTGATCTGTCGGTTACCATTAGGCAAGGCCTGAGGACTTTTCATGCTGTAGCCAAACCTTAGTAGTATTATACGTTTTCTTCTTTACCATGTCAGTTACTTAAAACTGTGTAGAAAAATTAATCTTTTAGGGAGTGTATGCATCATTGTGGGAAATGGTGGGGTGTATAGTATAGTACATATTATTATATTTTAGATATATCTTTTTTAATGTGAATAAATTCAATAACTATTAATATATTACAAGCTTAATAATAATTATATCACAGGATTACATATAACTCATATTAAAATTAGTTTTCTATAATAGATTTTAAAAATGTTGTTCCATTAATAATTTTCGTTGTTGCAATTACAAACTCCACGTTAGAATCTTCTTGTTGGGATAAAAACCTTAGAGCCGATATCTGTAATAACAAAATTGAAATAGTGTTTGTTCCCTTCATTAAATATCACAATTCACAATGCTTAAATAATTATCATATCTAACGATTTCTTTATAAAACATATGATTAAATTATATGAATCATTTATTGAATGTTAAAATGTATTTTTTGGTGAAGAATACAAATACTCAACATAAAATGTAATCGAGTACAAAGTACAACTGTTTTACTTATTTAAGAATGACAAAATTCATTGACATTCTCATCTATAAGGACATGAAGACGTGGACTTTATAATCCTAGTAAGTAAAAATAAATGTTCAATGTTCTACTGCGGGCAATGATGGCAAGCGTGCATGAAAAGTTTTCATATGTAGGTGGTCATTCAAGATTGAAAGACTGATGGCGATGATTTAAAAGCTTGAGTTCATTTTGAACTTTGGGTATAAGTAAATGTACACACGAGTACGCCAAAATATATTTGAGTATACCAAAATTTACTAGTGGATATTTTCATTATCTTGTCTAAAATGCGTTAAATAAAAGTACAAGTACATTAAAATAAAATACCTGTCGACTGAATACCAAGTACATAAAAAGCATTCAGAGCACAGAGATTAAGTATTTGTGCCACACAACTCTGTCTACTTAAACCAATTTTAATATCGCAATTTAGAAAGTGTATTATTAGATTAATTAGGTTAACTAAGGTCTTCTTTGTCATCGCAAAGATAGCATAATTCAGACGACACATGTTGGTTTAATGTTTGCATTTGATTTAAACCGTTTAATATGTTGCTGTAGGAGAGGTCTAATTTTATTGAGTTCATATGCCACCACTAATTCAAGGTTATTTGTACGTAATATAAATATAAAATAATTATAAAATTATAGTATACATACCTCTGCAAAAGTACAGCCTCCAATAAAAAATACAAGAACTACTGATGGAGCATCAGAAGTATTTGATATCAGATTGGTAGATATAGATGGAGATTCATCTAGTGTGGGTCCTAAAACAATCGAACATGAAAAAAGGATATAAATTAAAATTATATATGACCTATTTCAATATTTTGCTCATAACTGTCAAAGAAAGAATTCTGTAGGTTGAATATTTGTTAAAAATTCTGGAAGAAGCGGTTTTTAATAAACATGAATGGAATTGAGAATTAACAAAGTGGGCCCTTATTCTCGGAGAACTACATTTATTCTCTAAAAAGTCTATGTAAACATTTTCTTTTTACGTATTTTAACTAATTAAAATTTGTAATGACTACCTGGCAATAACCCAAGAACATCTTGTAATTGTTTCAAACCACCATTTTTTGTTACTTGTTCTGCCAATCTGATACTAAGTGGTGCATAAATACTATGTACATAACTTATATCAGTTGGATTAATTTCGGATGTGTCTTCCATTGTTAAATGTAGAGCTTTTCTCAGAACTGTGTACTGTCGAGTACTAGACTGCAGCTTCAGTAAACCAACTTTCTCTAACTTTGTTATGGCCAATAGAGCTTCCAAACCATAAACCTGTTCAAACAAATATATACATAAATATCGAGAAGATAAATAAAAATAAATGAGGTATCTGATAGGGCTGGGCGATTATAAAATATAACAATCGATTATTGATTATTAAAAATAATCGATTATTTCCGATTAATCGATTGTTTCCGATGAATCGATTATTCCCGATTAATCAATGATCGATTAATCGATTATTTAGGAAAATGTAATCAAATGATCGATTAATCGATTATTTAATTTTACGGAAAAGATAATGATTTGATTGATAAGTGATAATAAAATATGTGTTACAGTAAAACTTCTGTTAACTTTTTGTAGATTAATTAATTAATAAATAGATAGATGATCCATTAATTCAATCTAGATTAATAATCGATTGATGGATTCCTTCGATTAATTGGTTATTGATTAATCGATTATCCAATATTTATTTGATTAATCGTTTAATCGAATAATCGATTAATCGATCAGTCGATTAATCGATTATTTAGGAAAATGTAATCAAATGATCGATTAATCGATTATTTCTCCCAGCCCTAGTATCTGATTTATGTGCATTAAATCATAACCATAAACTGTATTGTTGTGCGGTTTATTATATTTGTTACTGCTAAAAGAAATTTATTTTCTATAATTATTAAAGAAATCGTTGAATTTATTACAACATATCTGCAAATTTAGGTTATTTTATTTATCTCCTTTATAATATATAATTTAATTATAATATAATACAATAGTGGCTTAATTTGCTGTAAAAGTTCCTGGAATTATAATTATTATTTAGATAATAATAAATTAGGAACACTATAACAGTAAGTCACTATTTAACTCAGTATTTAAATTTGATAAAATTGAAATATTCTTGAATCTCGACTTGGATAATCGGTAATAGCATGTGAACATTTTTGTCTGTTTGTCACAAAGCAAGTACTCAAATCATTTTTCTGATGTTGGCCACCGTCAGTGACCAATTTAAATTTCAATCACTGCACATGTGGTTCCCTAAACCAGTCTCAGGAGAATTTCATTCTTTAGGCAATAGATCCTAATTTTCAATTGTTTTTATATAGATATTCATAATTCATATTATGGTAAAGTCTGGTTATAACGAATCCGAAAGTTGCATAAAAAATGGTTCAGTTTGCTAGAAATTGGTTCACTCTAACCAGACTCCACTGTATTTAGTTTTTATTTAGTATTTACATCTAACCTATCAATTAAAACAAATACCTGAAATAGATCTCTTTTATAACCTTCCAATACTTTTGGCTTCAAACCAGAACTGGCAATGCATTGTAGACACATTAATCTTAGGACCTTAACTAATGGCTTATTTTGAGCTATCATTTCTTCAATATAGGAACTTGGTTTATCGACCTCAATACAGTTTAAAAATTCTTGTTCGGTCTAAAATATAATTAAACAGTATGAATTATTGTCTGTTAATATGCCATTTTATTTTTAATTGGAGATAAAAATGGTCCTGATCATATTTATGATCCTACCTACCTGAAGGGTATCTAAAAAGTCATAACTATCAGTCACTTCTTTAATACATTCTGCTATGGCTGTATGAGTGGCAAGTTGTTTTTTCTTGGCTAAAATTTGTGGTAGTCTTTGAACATACAACTTCATTTCTTGAACAGATTTTTCTTGGGTATTCTCCAACTGGCTGCTAATAGATTTTGCTTGTTTTGACAAATAGGCTCCTACCTACATTACACTATTTTATTTTTTTTATTTGAGATTGAAATTTATGATAACATACCGCATTAAAATTTCTATCCCTGATGTCTGCATACAATTTATCTGCCGAATTTAATATAATCTGTTTTTTATCTTCTGAGAGGGACTCGGTACATCTTTCTTCAGTAGTCAAGAAATTGTCGATTGGAAAATTTGCAGTTGAATTATTTATTCCAAATATTTCATCAATTAATCCTGAAATTGTTAGCACTGATAATAATTATTGCAAATCCTAAAAGGCATAATTTATAAGACTACAGCATTATTATTTCAGAATACCTAAATTACTTAGGCAGCTTTGTAATCCACCTTGAACAAAGCAAATGTGTAACTAATACGATTCTGTAATGAACTTATATCTAAGGGCAATCAATTGTAAAAACCTATAACTAATAATAGATTTAATAATCTATGTACATTTTCTTTTCAGTTTTAAAATCAATGTTCCGCAATTTTAATTTTTACCAACCTTCATAAGTGAGCTGTGTAGCTAAAGGACTTATCAAATCTACTGATCTATCAATAAGTAATATTTGGTCAATACAGGATTGTTGGTTAGATTTTGGCTCCTCTATATTATTTTTTTCTCTCTGCAGTCTCATAACAAGATCCCAAATTTGTTTAGCGGCAGCACCCTTACCCCAAACTCTTGGGATAGGCCCATACATCTTTTGGAGATATATTATAGCTTGAGCTGTTTGATATAGGTACGTTGGGTCATTTTCAATGGTATATTCCCTAACAAAAAAAAAACATGAGGAATCTAAATACTGCTGAACAGAAAAGTGGCTGGATTGTGGAATTTAAAAGGAATGCAGAAGATAAATGTCTTATCGAGTCCAATTTTACAAGTGGGTTATAGAAGAACCCATTAACTATACCGGGTGACCACGGATCATGGTAAACCCCCGTCATTTCCACAATTTTTGAGATATCCAAATGAAATTTTGCATCAGTAATGTACGTCCAAAAAGACTCATTCACCTGTCAAAGTTACGTCTTTTAATTGTTTCTTCCATGGCTAGTGTGATAAATAGTATAAAATGACGTGTTGGGTTTTTTGCCTTTTTTTATTACTTGCACATTGCAGATTTATAAAGGATGGGCACATCAATCGATTCCATACAAAATGTATTATTTTATATCTTTTGGGAAAATGGTCAAAATGGACAAAAAGTGATTTGGTCAAAATGGACAAAAAGTGATTTGGTCAAATTTGAATGCACGCCAAGACACCATTTTTATATTATTTTTGTCGAATTTTTTGGGAGTTATACCAGTACATTTGAACCAAATTAGACAAATCATGGCACTCTAGATTAAAAAATGTAATTGGCTCTAAAAAAATCAAGTGGTATTAAAGAGTCCCCAAAACAGTTCTATCGTACTCACAATTTTCTCAGTATTTCAAAAATGCAAGAATATACAGAGTGTTCCGTTTAAAATTCCATAGTTGAGGTCACTTCCGTCAAAACCGGACGTCGAAAAAAAAATCGGATGGGCCAAAATAAGTCTTTTTGGACGTACATTACTGCTGCAAAATTTCATTTGGATAGCTCAAAAATTGTGGAAATGGCGGGGTTTACCATGATCCGTGGTCACCCGGTATACAGAGTGTCCCGATTTTAAACCGACAAACTTCGGGTACAGAAAATTCACATGAAATTATGACATACCCCTTCTAACAATTCTTCTCTATCGAGCCTCCTAACGGAGATACAGGGTGTTGAAAATTCAATTTATTTTTTGTTTTTCTTTAATAACTCCCACAACATTAAAGATAGGGAAACCAAACTTGGTACACATAGTTAGGTTGTGAGGGTCCATCTTTGCTATGGTTCAGAGTTGAACTGAGGCGCGCCAGTGGCGTGCGGTGTGGTCACGTCGACATAATTTTAAGGAAAAAAGTATGTGCACTAATTTTTTTCGCAATTCTGATCGGATTTTCATAATTTACGGTTAATTTTCTAAAAAAACTTGCTCATGTAGAATTTTGACTGAGGCATTAGTTTTCGAGATATTTGCATCTGAACAAAACGATGCACCAAAAACATAATTATCATGTCGGGAATAGAAACTTCTGATGAAATCACGACATATCCCTTCTAAAATTTCTCTATAGCCATTCCTAACGGAAATACGGGTTGTTGATTTTTATGATATTTGGATGTGATAATTTGTTTATGCAATTTCGTAACAAACAAATTTTTCTTTTGACAGAAATAATATCGACTTGCAAAATGCCTTAAAAACGCCTCATCGCAAAAGAAGAAAAATATTAAATTGACAGTTCAGTTCAGTATATCCCTTAGAGAATCAGATTGAAAATAATTTTGAAAGGGCTATCTTAATTAATTAATTTTGTTTTTGGTGCATAGTTTTGTTCAGATGCAAGTATCTCGAAAACTAATGCCTCAGTCAAAATTCTACATGAGCAAGTTTTTTTAGAAAATTAACCGTAAATTATGAAAATCCAATCAGAATTGCGAAAAAAATTAGTGCACATACTTTTTTCCTTAAAATTATGTCGACGTGACCAAACCGCACGCCACTGGCGCGCCTCAGTTCAACTCTGAACCATAGCAAAGATGGACCCTCACAACCTAACTATGTGTACCAAGTTTGGTTTCCCTATCTTTAATATTGTGGAATTTATTAAAGAAAAACACAAAATTAATTGAATTTTCAACACCCTGTATCTCCATTAGGAGGCTCGATAGAGAAGAAATGTTAGAAGGGGTATGTCATAATTTTATGTGAACTTTCTCTACCCGAAGTTTGTCGGTTTAAAATCAGGACACCCTGTATATATACATTTCTTTATATTACAAGTACAATTTCACTACCGTATTATATCTAAAATATTTTGCAATACCAATTTATATGAATTAATTATTAGCCATACAAATGTGCAAATTTTCAATAAATAATGACTTTTAAACATACTCCAATATTTTCAGATACTCATGATTTTAATTTCAGTAAAAAATTTTAAATGTATACTTTTTGCTCACATTTACCCGATAAATGCATAGAAAAAAGAAGAAATTTTTCAACATTGCATTAAATTTCTTTGAATAGTAGAATATTTACCTTACAGCATTTTAAAAAGAGTAAGTAGGTATTATCTAATTTTGTATTCATGGTAAAACATACAAAACCAACAGAATAGTGAGTTGACCTAAACAGTGTCCGATTCAAGTTCTGCGGACTGTATAGTTGTGCAAACTGGTCTCAGGAGTACTTTATTCTTAAAGGGGACAAACCTTGAAGCTACTTAATATTATTTTTATATTATTCTCATTCTGAATGAAATACCTGAACACCTCTGAAATCTCCATTGATACAACATCTGAATCAAATGGAAAAAGTTGACATTTAAATTCTTCTATTAACATAACGCTGCCGAATACCCCATTAATTTTAAGTCGTTCTATACACAATAAGCTTTTCTTGGGTACAAAAAATAGATGATATTGTTTTTTCGATCCACTCCTAGTTTTATTGTCTAAAAGTACATTTTGAGCTAAAAGTTAAAAACATTAATTAGAAAAAATTAAATATACACATTATACACATTATACTGTTATAATAATACTCGAATCATACACTAGCTATTACATGAACTTTTTGAGAATTTAAAATTATAGGAAGTCAACTAACAATTATAGCACTGAATGAAATAAAACTAAAATATTAAAAATATTAGGTTACCAGTTAATTCAAAACTTATTTCTTTTGATGTTCTAAATTTATTTCCCAGCATACCTCTAAATTCTAAAAGATACTATACAGATCATAGAAAATTTATTAGATAAAAATAATACGAATCCTGTCCTAAAATCAGAAATTTTAAATCTGTTAACCATATGTTTAAACCAAAATTACTTTCAGTTCAATGGTAATATTTATAAAGGCAATGAGGGTTTAATAATGTGAAATCCCCTAAGCCCGATTCTAGCCGAAATATTTATGGATCATTTAGAGAAACAAATACATGGCAATAAATTAAGTAAAAATTTCATATATTGGTATAGATATGTAGATGATATCATTGGGTGTTTTACAGGGACCCAAAGACAATTAAATAATTTTTTAGAATATATTAATAATTTACATCCGAACATAAAATTCACTATTGAAATAGAAGAGAATAACTCTATTAATTTTTTAGATTTAACAATTTCCAAAACCAATAATTTACATGAATTTTCCATATACCATAAAAGCTCTCATACTGATACTACAATACATAATAGTTCGACACACCCTTTACAACACAAACTAGCTGCTTATAATAGTATGGTACACAGATTAATTAACATTCCGCTATCTAGTGAAAATTTCGAAAAAGAATTAGGCATAATAAAACAAATTGCAATTAACAACGGCTATACCGCAACAATGATTGATAATATTCTCGCTACCAAATCTTATAAAAAAGCAATAGAATTAGTTTATCCAAAATTTAAAACAAATATATCAAAATTCAACACCCTCACTTATATCGGCAAACCTACAGAGAAAGTTGCTAAAAATTTGAAAAAACAAAATATTAATATTGCTTATAAAACTACAAATACTCTTGGTAAATTTATTAAAAATAATAAAGATAAAATTGAGAAAGACAATAAATCAGGAATCTATAAGCTAATCTGTGGTACCTGCCCTAAAGTATACTGCCCTATTAAGAAAGACCCCCGTATCTCCACTAGAACAAGTTTTGAGAAAACCGCGTAATAAGATTTTTGTTTGTGCCGTTATGTTTTTGCTTGACTAACAAAAAAAAAATCATTCATGATATGACTTGTAAGGCCATAGCAAACTTATTTAAGAAAAAAAACTGCAAAACTAGGCCATGGCTATTAGTTATGCTACATACGGGGTAAGGAAGCAAAGCATTATACTAAAATTAATTAGTTAAAACCCCGTATATTAAAAATTTGGCTTAAGCGTAATTTTACTATGTAATTATTATAAAATTTATATCCTGGGCCTAGAGATTAACATTTTATATATTTTAATATGGTTTCTTAGGAATATAATGTATAAAAAAAACACATTTTTTATTTACCTTTAAAAAAAATTTATGTACCTAACAACCTGGCATCGACAGCGCCGATTGCGGGCTTGCCGTATTCCTTGGACAAAACCTGGCATGTTAATTTTCCTTCGTTAAAAGCCCGTATCTGCTGATTACGTACCAGGTTTTTGCTAAAAAAACATAATATACGGGGTTTATACTAAGCGAAAAGGCTATTTTTGGCGTTTACGGGGAAATTATTTTCCTTCATAAAATATTTAAAAATGTAAAATATGGGGTTTTCTCTGCGTGAATATATTGTATAAATCACGATTTGTTGTCTGGTGCAAATATCTCCATTTACGAAATTTATGGAGATACGGGGGTCTTTCTTAGTAGGGCAGTATATTGGTCAAACCGGAAGAAGTTTTAAGAAAAGAATAGGAGAGCACAAAAGAAGCTTTACACATAGAAAAGATGATTCTACTTACGCTAATCATCTGTTCGAAGAAAATCATCAGTTTAATAAAAGTTTGATATTTTATATTCAGAAAATAAAGGATCAAAATTAACATTATTAGAATCTTTGGAAATTAACAAATTGAAAAACTCAGATATAATCCTAAATAACCAACTTGAAACTAATTCTTCCCCATTGTTAAATCTGTTTTAATAATATACCTACCATATCTGTTTAGTTGAATACTTCTTGATTGTCTCATATTTTAATTTATGTTTAAACTATGTACCCATTCAAAATTAATTTTACAATATTGTTAATATTTGATATCGAGAGTGAGTTTATTCTGTTTTTGTTGAATACTTCTTGATTTTTTCATATTTATTCATATTTAAGCTACCCATCTATTCAAAATTAATTTTACAACACTGTTAATATTTTATTATGCTCTAGAACACTTTAAATACCCTTGTTCTGTAGGAAGTAGTTTAGTCTATAACTCATCATCTGACGAAGCCACTGTGTGGCGAAACAATGTTATGTAGTTTATATACATATTTTGTGAAATATATAAATATAAAAAATTTGTGGAAATCATAAAACAGTTAAGTTTTATTTCATTCAGTGCTAACATGGATTTCCATCAAGTAAAGATCGACTCAATCAACTATAACAATTATAGATTACAATATTAATTAATAATTTTGATTATGCATGGAGCTTGTTGACATAACATAACTGATTATAATCAAGGTAAAATAAAATGTGCTTACAAATTTTAAATGCTATGAAATTTCTTGGTAGTGTTTTTAGATAAGTAGAATTTTTAAAATACAAATATCCATAGCTGCTTTCCATTTGTAATTCTAATTGTTCAGTACTGTACCATTCTATACTGTACGTTACTGTACTTCGATCTGGATCGATCACACACTCGACGCAAGTTTACTGTTGATGAACAATTATTTTCCATATTTTTATAAAAGTAGTACCACGAACGAAAATAAGCACAACGCATAACATAACCTTTATTACGTGACAACCCGACACAAACAAAACAATGAAATTTCGTACTTGGCGCTACTGCGCTTGCTGGTACAGAACGTCTCAAAAATCCGGTAAGGACATTAGGGGACGGGGGAATGTAATTTTAGTACCTGGGACGCTTTGTATTTTTCAAATGGAAAGCGTAAATCCAGTTTAGTACAACTCGGTACCGTACATTACAGTAGGTACTTTATGGCAAATGGAAAGCAGCTTATGACACAAAGGAGATTTGAATCAACAATATGTTGTTTTAATATGATTAAAATTTATTTGTTATCTAACGCTTCTGGAATTCTTTTTCTTATGATTCACTTAAGAATTATCCAAGTGCCTATATTAATATAAGGCACTGCACAGTAAATGGAAAAACAAATGTGTACCACAAAGATGAAACTTCCACATATTCATACCTGTTAGAAAATAAAACATGACACTAAACAGACTTTTAGCACTGCTGGTAAATAAATGGAACAGGTAACATCGAAATAACTTATGTAATGGCTGTGCTACTACATTTTTTTTAACAATATCATGAAACGTGTCACAGGCACCTTAAAGTATTAAGCATGCCTACCAAACAAAATCAACAAAATGCACTCTGTTTTTTGAATACCCAGAATACCCCAAATATTGTTATTTACCAGCATTTTAGGTTCTGTGATTATATGAAAGGATTTTCTCAGATATGAAATACACCAGTCTTCCCCCGATCCTTTTACACAAATCAAACTTTAATCACAAAACAAAACTAGAAAAATATGACTATTGGATATATGAAATAAAGAATACCATACAATATACATACACTGCCTTGATTAATGATTACAGCAGCACCTGCATTGCTACGTTGTTAGTAAAAGATAGCTAGGAATAACATACAGTTCAGTACATAAATTTACATTTCTCTTATTGTTATAGGTATGTTCATAATATCTAAATTAATCTAGTTTATATATATTAGTTTCAGTAAATTGAAGTTATATTAATGTTATTTTAATAATATTTTTACACAACTATAGTCGTGACCTCGGTCGAGACTATATATATATATATATATGCAAAATATGTATCTACGATCATTATACAATCCACACTAACATCTAATAAATAAAACGTAACACACTGACCTATGTAATTCATTAAATGTAGTTTAGGGCGTGAGATAAAGATAATGTGATCTACATCAGTTTCGGGTAATGGACTAGGACGTAACGGGTACATTTTTGTTACCATATGTTCTCTCAAAATGGTATATTGAGCTACCAAACCAACTGGTCCTGCAAGATCATTATCCCAGACAATTGCTTTCTTGCCTGGACATTTTTCTAATAGATTTATTAGGTTATTTCTTGCAGATGTTTGTATTAACGAAATGTCTACTTTTCCACCTTGTAAATGGGCCATTATGATAAAATCACGCCTTTTCTTTCCAGATTTATTAAGAGAATTTATGTTTATTTCAGTACAGCAACGACACAGAACAGTTCAACATGTCAACATGTCAAATTAAAACAAATGAGTCAAATGACAAATGTCAAAATATCAACTCTTCTGCCTCTTCGTAAGTGTTCGTTGCTCTTCTGATCGTCCGTAGCCATCTAAAGAGTTTTCGTCATTTTTATTCAAACGCCATATGTATTTAATGTATTTCATAACTAAAAAATGAGACGGCACTTCGTCTTGTAAGTCTCTTGATTGAAGGGCTTGAACTTGAACTTGAAAGAAAAATTTGTTAGATCTTATTTGGAAACTTCTCAAATAATTTTTATAAATTACTGTTTCATATCCTAGAATTCTTCAGTGAAATGGATAAAATATGGACATTTTTAAAACCTTATTTTATGCTTCTTATGAAATGGTCATTAAAGATTAAATTTATTCGCGAAAATCACGAAGTGGGCGGCGACATCTATGGGCGAGTTGCTTTATTCACCGGTTGATCCACGAGATAAAACACATCCGATGGATCCACCGGTGAATAAAGCAACTCGCCCATATTTTTTGGCGTATGAGTCAATCATAGTACAGCGGTTGGGCGTTGGGCCCGGTTGGTTCAGTTAGTTTCTTCTTCCTCCACAATGTTTTCTTCTTCTCAGAAGCATAGACGAGCATTCATTCTTTCTTTCATAAGATATTCGCGAAAATCACATACCGCGAGATGGCGCTGAAAATTTAATGAGTGTATGAACCATAGAGATAGAATATAAGGAGATGCTATACGATATAAATACATGAGGCAAATTCTTTTGGGCCTGCCCAGCTTTACCTAGTGCAGTTGTTTAGGGCAGTTGGAGGTGGTAAAATACGTCATTTTGACGTCACAGAAATATAAAGTGATATTAACCTCCAAACATATTTTATTGCTGTCAAATGTTTATGTTTTGATCGTTTTGTAGGTTTTAGCTGCTTTCGTTCGTGTATGAAAAGTAAATCACTGTTCACGTGAACATAATCTATAGGCATTTACGATAATTGGAGCGGGTAATGAATCCTGGTACATTGCGGTAATCAGCTGTTTTAAGTCAATACATCTACCGAGCTAAGAATTACCGAACGCAAAATTTCAAATGTAACCTAAAGCATCACTTGACTAATTAATAAATAATTAAAAATTGAATTACTTTTCTATTTTATGCTTATTCATAAGTTCATACTGCTCGCCATGTCAAAATGGAAAGTAAAAAAACATTTATATGTATGCATATTTAGGTATACCTACTTACTTACTTAATTCATTATACATATACATAAATGTTTCCGTCCTCATCTTAAATTACTTCATTATTTTCGACAGTGGATGGGTTTATCATATCTCAAATACTCACAAAATGTCAAAAATTAAGTTTTTTAAATCATATTTTAAGGTTGTACCGTATTTACCAACCGATGTAGTCGATCCATAAATTTTGGATCGGGTAGATGTAGCGAATACATTCGATACATTTACCGAACGCGGTTCGGTAGATATGTTCTTATTATCGAACGCTCTGATACATTGCGGTATGTAGCGCTCCAATTATCGTAAATGCCCTATGTTTTCTTAATCATGGATTACGAAAGTGTCAACAATCGAACGCGTCCCTACATAAAAGTTTATTGTGTATTGTGTAAACAGAGAATATGAGTTTGAGTAAGAAAATTAAAGTAGCAGCCGTTAACCTGATATTTGACGATTTAACTCCACGTTTATTAGGCGGAAAATAGCTTTTTTGTTTATGAAACATAATAAATATAATATTGTACAACAGACAATGATATTAAAAGACCTGAGATTGGATCATTTTCGAATCCCATTTTTTTGTGAGCAGTGGATAGATAAATATCTGGAGATGGATTTTTTTAGGCTTTTCAGACAAGACAAGAACTACAGTTATTGGGCAAATAACTTTAACTTTCAACCATAGAATAGGATCTCTCATCTGTCACTAATGGGTTTAACCAAAGATTAAATATGAAATGAGGTTAAGCTTGGGAAGATAGGGGAGGTAACCTGGGTGAAGCATTACGTCACTAGGGCAGTCAAAAGAATGCACATTTTGGTGCCCTGGGCGCCAGGGCAGCTGAAAAGAATTTGACTATGATACAACTAACTACACAAGATATGATATCAAAGCGTTCAAATTTCGTCCGGTTTGCGCATGACGTCACACAGTGAGTAATTTTTAAAATCTATGTCGCGGTTTCGAATTTAATATCAAATTTTGTTAGTTAGGAACTCTGTTTTATGGCTTTTATTCATAATATGGGTTCACTGCTTATAGTGTAATACTAAGTTAATGACGGCTATTTAATTTGTTACATTTTAGATGAAATTTACTAGAGCCCAGAGGATAACACTGATTATTACATTTGATTTATTTTATACAGATATTTCTATATTATACGTGAATATAAGTATAATAATACGAAATTAAATCCCAATTTATATTTTCGTAGGCATGTATTTCGATTTGTAATTGTTGAATATGTCTGGCCCTACAAATTAATAATTTTGGGGTTCTTGTTATTCGAAATTACAAAAATGGCAAGTCAAATGTAAAAAAGCATAAATTAACCATATATACAGTCAATATATTTGATATTTAAGAATTTTGAAGAATGTTTTTACGTAAAAATACAGTGCGATCGCCATGCAGACAGTATGCAGCATAATAGAAAACTTAATTATAATTAATTTCTCAAAAATTGTTTCTTGCCGAAATTTAAGTATACTAAGAAAAACCAGTTTTGACGTCAAATGTTACCTTTAATATGTAGGAAGTTAAAAAAATATAAAAACGTTAATTATTAAGGTAAAAAATGTAAATAAACTCTCTCTAAAAATTTTCTAGTTACTAAGAGAATTGATGCTAAATAGTACATTGTGTGCTTATTAGGAAAAACTTAATACATTCCCGGACGACCGTGCAGATTGCTTATCGAGGCGTAAGCAACACGGAGTTCGGAAATATGCTTTTACTACGATGATACACATACTATTTTTTCTGAAACCGCGTTTCCATACACCCTGCAGTTTTTTTTATTTCAGGGAACTAAAAAACTTTATATCGTGCGTAGAATCTCTGGATTGATTATCAGCATTACAATCGTACACAGCACATCTCATTTTCGACGATTTCTTAACTTTTAAACCCAAAAATATCCGCAACAACTTGACAATTCTACCTGACACTCCTGACAGCCGGGCGTTTAATGGTGTCCTAGCTCACCGACTGACGTCACGAGCTGCGCGATATCTTATCTCTTATTTATTGTATCATGATCATTGAGTAAAAATAATAAAGAGGCGCAACTGTCAAGGTTTCGAGATTTTAGTGTTGTATTTTTTCACCAATAGCTTCATGATTGTCTTCAATTTTAAGGGCTATACAGCCACATTACAAATACCTTCCAGTAGCACTAAAAATTGATGACAATCATGAAGTTATTGGCAAAGAAATACAATACTAAAATCTCGAAACCTCGACAGTTGCAACTCTTTATTATTTTTTACTCAATGATCATGATATAAATAGGTAAGAAAATAACGGTACTACTGGGCGGAGCTTATTGTAGTAGCAATATGGCGGCTTTAACAGAGTTGGATTAAGCGCGTTCTCACGATTCGATATTAGTTGGTCAACTTTCAACTTTCGTAATCAACTAAATTCGGTGCAGTTTTTGGTTATTTTTAGACAAGATATTTAATCTAGTAGAACTAGTTTTATGGGGCTTATAGGTCCCTTTGAAAGAAAACTGCACTATTAGTTCAATAGTACCAATTCCTACAGCTTCTTAATTGGGTGTGTGGATGATGGTGAATATGGAAAGTAAAACAATAGGCAAATAAGTAAATTTATCTTTAATTTATATACCCATGTTATACATTGTTTCAGAATACATAAATATACAGTACCCCAAGAAAAATTATAGCCAAATTGGAAACAAAGACGGGATGATCGTGCGTAAAGCGTAAATAGAGAAAACGATCAGTGAATGTGTACGCCCACATTCCTTCGAAGTGGTACGTACCAATCAGAAGATTTTCTCCAGGGCTATATTGAATAACTGACACGTCAGCGCATCTTCCTGTCGCAGTCCTTTGTGTATTTCGAACGGTTCCTATATTATGTCGTTCTGAAGTTTAACTGCGGACGTGGTATCAACCATGGTCATTTTAATCAGACAAGTTAGCTTCATTGGTATTCCGAGTTCGTTCATAACATCGTGCAACATCGACCTAAGAATGTTATCATACGCTGCTTTAAAGTAGATGACAATAGTGGTGCATACCAGTGTTATACCAATGTCAAATTCTCTGGATTTTTCTAGGATTTGATGCAAAGTGAACATTTGGTTGGTAGTTGAGCGACGGTCTGAATCCTGACTGATATTCTCCGAGGTGGGCTTCAGAGAATGGTTTCAGTGTTTCATTTGGGTTGGTCCTCCCGCCAGCAGCTCTTGAAAATGTTCTGTCCATCCAAATAGAATATATTTTTTATTGCTTATTAAGTTTCCTCCTTTGACTCTGACTCTACAGATATTAGTTCTTGGTTTAAAAACCTTTCTTGTCGCATTTCTCTTCCCTTCTAAGATGCTTGTATTTGTCTACCGCCGCCCTTTGTCCTACGCTGTAGCATGTATAAAGTACACTACCAATAATAGCATTTATATACCATAATTTTGTAGGTACGGTTCTGTTTATTGTTTATACCCAATGAGTAAATATCTAAGGAGAGAAGGTTATAAAATCTGCCGCGACGGAAGTTGTACTAAGGTTGGTACGAAAGTGGTTTATCTAGGTGGGGGAAATAATCAGTGGCGTTTCCCAGGGATAACGCAACATTATCCGTGGGGACCGAAATGTAAATTTTGTGATATTGAACCAGCTATTTACCACATAAAAATACTGTGGATATGTACTGCAATGTTCTAAAATTTTAAATAAAAAATTAGTAGATAGTATGGTTAAAAAAATCAAATCAAACTCGTGGATAAATTGTACATTACGAACAAATTTAGACAATTAACAAAATAAATGTGGTTTAAGCTTGAACCATGCTCAAACGATTGTTTGCACAGTTGTAACCTTAAATATTAAACCAAGTTCAAGCTGATGAACATCTTTGGTAAAATCAGCTCTTATAAATATCTAGGATAAATAAAGAAATCAGAACATATGATAATACTTTATTATTTATCTTTATAATAGGTAAGTACATACATATAAAACATAAACCATAAAACTAATGCATTTTAAAAAGTATGGTATAAACATGTAATTGAAATCGTTCTCTGATCTAAATTGTAAGCCTTTGGTGAGAAAAAGTGTATAGTGAGTGCAAACTTTCTAATTTCATGACCATATTGTCTTTCCCATTTTATCCCTTTACATCTGTTGAAAACCCTGTTAATTAGTTCACTGTTTCTTCCGAATTCATCTAATATACTACTGACATGGTCTGCATCCACTTAAGTTTTCTTCTCCAGTTCTTTTACTATGCCAGATAGTTTAAAAATTCGTTTTTTTGCCACCACAGTTGCTTTTGTAGTTTACGAACTTAAGACTTTGTTGTAAGTGTGTCCTAGACAATGTTCGAATTTAACGTTTCAACTTCACTTTTCTAGGACAATTCCCTTCGGTAGACAAAAGAATGGTACTATCCATCCTAGGTGTCCTTGGAGATGGAATTTGTGCATCCATTATTTCAGCAGTTGAAGTAGAGGGAGTAGGTTCCAAGGTAATGCAGACAGGTTCTGCATCAATTGGTTGATGGCTTGTGGCAGTACTGGTAGTTAGAGTAGTTTGATGATGTTTTGTCTGAAAATAAAACATTTATTCATTACTACCAATTTTTTTGTTAGATATAAAATCAAATCACAAATTTAAACAGGTTTCTTAATGTTTAATTGTAAGGTATATACACAAGTTTATGAAGAATTTTCAGCAGTAAACTAGCAAATCATAGTTAGTAATGCAAACTCTTTTTTCTCCACAAAACATTCCTATTTCATCAATGTAGGTATCTCCATTCTTACAGTAAACTTACATATTTGTGCCTCTGTACTATTCTTGAGGGTATAGCATTTTCCTTTAGAAATATTTTGAAGGCAGTTGTCTTGAAGTCTGTCTCTTCAAAATGCTGATAGCACAGCACTGCAAATGCAGGTATTTCTTCCCTTTTTCTACCAGTGAATTTAATCCATTCCCTTTGCTGAAAAGGCTTCTTTGGCAATCTTTTGGAAAAATATGTATTAGTAGTTATCACAGGATCACAGTTTATACAACGGCGAACTTACATTCTTTTATTTGCACACAATTATAATTTAACTAGTATGTATGTAGTTAAATTAAGTATAATTTTTTTATTTTATTTTATTTTCGACAAGCATGACAAATTTAGGATGAACTGCCACTGGATAAATTATAAACAATCATGGCGGCGTATAACCTACAATTTAGCTCTTTGACGATTTTATTATTGTTATGTTTTTAAACACTCCAACATAGGGCGAGTTGCTTTTCTCACCGGTTGATCCACCAGATGTGTTTTGTCTCGTTCTAACCTCGAAGATAGAACGAGATAAAACACATCTGATGGATCCACCGGTGAATAAAGCAACTCGCCCATAATGAAAATATTACTAACAGTTGGTTTAATTAGTTATAATAATATTTAATTACTTACCGATGAAAAGTAACGCCACTTTTCCTTGCAATGTGCGATAAACCACACGATATGCAACTCCATAATAAAGTTTTATATGTCCAAATTTCGCATATTAACACGCACATACGAATAAATAATACAATCCCTATATACTATACAATCGTTTAACACAAAATCGGCACTCAACAAAAAGTTTTGCATAAGATGCTGACACCAAGAACAGAACACGTTGGGTTTCTAACGCTTCATAAATACAAAACTGTCAAACACTGATAACTAACTTATGAAATGTTATTCCCGACATCTTTTTATCCACGCCGTCACTACAGCAGCTACGCACAGCACAAGACAAACTAACAAAAAATACTTGGACAGTTCTCAAAACACAAATGAAATGCTAAATATTGCTCAACATAAACTGACAACCAGGTGTATTCTGTAAATTTTCCGTTAAAAATAACCTGCCTGTTAATAGTAATTTTCGTCACAAGTCCGGAAGGTGACTTGTTACAGCCGAGTAGATATTATGGACGAGGCGACGTCAGGAGCCGAGTCCAGAATATCTAAACGAGGCTGGAACAACACCTTACGGACGTGTCAGAGAAGAACGATCGTTCTTCTCTGGACGTGTGTCATTTGATATTTGACACTATTTTTTAATTTACGGTTGATTTTTATATGTCAAACAACTGTCAAAAGGTATAATAACAGTTTGTTATTGGTTCGCAATAAGTTTCCGGTGGTTTCCGGTACTTTACCGGCTCTGATACCGTAATGTATCATTTTCCGGCCGCATATGAATACTGTACTGTTGTACTTTCCGGACGGGATGAAGTAAAATATTCATTTTAACGTTCCGCTAAAAATAATAACCAATTTTGCTATTCTGTATGCATCATTTTAACGGCCTTTTGTTAACATTGGGTTATCGGGTTATTTTCAAATTTCTATTGTAATATAAAATTATTACGTATAATATAGACATATAATAATATATGTTTATTATATATATTTATACATTTGCTCTAATCGTTCGGCCTCTTCAATTAACACATTGATTTGTAACGCCATTTTTATTAATTTTTAACACTACTGTTAAATTTTAGCGGCTAGTCCGAGGGTGCCGCTAATTTTAACAGATTTTGGTTAAATTTAACAATCAAGAAAAGAGAATACATCTTTGGTTAACTTTGGCCTGTTAAAATATTTTAGCGGTGACCTTGCAGTTAAAAGTTAACAAAAAAGTTACAGAATACACCTGAACAAATGACACTACAGTTTGACATTTTTGACAAAAAAGTAGTAGCAATATGGCGGACATGAAACCACTTTTGCCACGTGATGCCGTCTCCCTATTATATTCTATCTCTATGGAATGAACCAAGTGGTGACTGGTGAACAACAAACCTTTGACAGTGTTTTGACATTTACGATAAATTTAGAGGTTAATTCTAGTAACAATATTTTTTTATTAAAGTATAGTGTCAACCGTTTTATTAATTGATTACATTGCTATATTGTTTATAAACTATAATAACAACACTTTAAACTCACTTTTAATTTAAAAAATCACAAGATAAATTTAAGAAACCCGCGAACTGACAGTGACAGTAGTGACAGCGGTTTGTCCTCAGATGAACAAAAGACGTAGATAAATAACACATAAATAACACAATACAAATGACTATACTTTGTTTGAATGCAACATATACAGACCGCTGGCCAATAAGATCGAACGATTACGAGCGAAAAGTGAGAGGGCAAGTGCAAGTGCCCAATAACATTCCATTCCTGTACCGTATAAACAAACTCATGTTATCATTACTTCAAACAACGACGAGTTGTTATTTATCTACGTCTCTTTGTTCGTCTGAGGGTTTGTTGTTCACTATGAAGACTCATCCGGTAGCCTCTGGGAATTACGTCGCCCACTCCGTGATTTTCGCGAATTAGTTACATCTCTTTTTATCTGCTCTAAGTTGTTAGAGGCAGTACAAATGAACAGACCAATACTATCTTTAGACTGTGACCAAGGCTGGTAAACTCTCCACTTGGTTTACATCACAGAATTTCAGCGCCATCTCGTGATACGTGATTTTCGCGAATCTTTTCTTTCTTAACCACAGAACTTTTAGGTGTTGTCAACTGTCACCGAGTGTCAACCTGTCAACTGTCAACTGTGGTTTTTAAACGTCGTTAGTGTGGCCGCGAAATATTTGTATGTAAATAATTTAGAACGAACAATATAATTTAGAAAGAACAAATAACCGCAATAGAATGTCGTTTAGCTTTGGTTCTACACCTAAAACTGCTGCAACAGGTTTTACTTTACCTACCAATCCTACTACAAGTAAATTGAAATAAGCTTTTATTTATTTTATATCTAACCTAACTTTTTTTAGCAACTGCTCCAACTGGATTTTCATTCAACACAGGCTCAGGAGATAATAAGATACAAAATAAACCTGTAACGTTTGCATCTCCTGCTACTAGTACTACAGGATTTTCTTTGGGTGGTGCTGCTCAACCTAAACCCTCAACAGCTTTAAGTTTTGGAATACCAGCCGCATCTACGGCACCCTCTTTATCGCTAGGCACAACAGGTACAGTTGGTAACAGTAACAGTAATAGTTCATGTGTATGTCTCTTATTACCATTAAAAATGACCACAAAAAATTGAAAAATATAACCTCAATCACTTCTGTAAAACCATATAAAAGTTTCTCACGTAGGTTTGCACTGTTTGCAGCATATTTAATCTTTTGCAATCGCAATCCAATCATCTCTTTTTCCAAATTCTTTTCATAATCCTCGATAAAGAAGAAGGGGGTGTAGTTTTACAGATTAGCCGTATGGTATATTTGTCATTTTTGTACTTGTACTTGATTTGATAACATTTTATATCAGTACCTATTTAGAAACAGGTTAAAATATAACATATTTTTAATATTCCAGGAACAAGTACTGCTACAACTTCAGTACCACAGTTTAGTTTTGGAACTAGTATAGCAGCTTCTACGACATCTTTTACGCCTATATTAGGATCCTCAACAACAACCACGTCAGCAGGTAGATATCTATTAATATTTCTTTAGTTCATAAGCAGTATTAATGTATTTTTTTCTACTACTGGCATCATAAGTTGCCGTTATGGTCCTGACAACGGGCTGGTAAGTGTAACTAACAATTTAACACATTGAGTGCGGATATGATTTTGCTAGACTTGCCAGGGGTGCGGTACGGGAAATAATATGTCCTGTTCGTGACTTCTCGTTGGTGCTGTGCAGGACATGTATCCTGTAATCCTGTAAACCCCTGTACAATTTTTTAGAAAGTTTGAACATGAAAAATTATTTAATGTTAACGAAAATTGATATATGTGATTTTAAAATGGTATTCTAAAAGGTGCTAAAGCACAACATGAATATCTTTGGAGTATCTTAAAAAAATTAATTAGAATCTAGAAAATTAGACTTTTTTTTTTTCTAAAATCAACTAATTCTTAGTGGTAATTAGATTTATTAAAACAAAAACATAAGTAACATTATTATATGGTTACACACATTTGAGGAAAAAAATAAAATAAAATATTATGCTACATGATCCTTGTTGAAACAGTAAGAGAGTAAATAGGAGTAATCCTATTTAATTAATTAATAATAATTAATTTAATAATTTAATTAATTAATAATTTTCACATAAACGGCCCGTAAGCAGTATTTCGAAACTAGTGTGCTATACTGGTCATATATGTCCCATAGAATTTTATTACATAAATCAATTCCAGGAGTGACATGCACCACAGGGATATCAAAAAAGACGAAAACTTTAATAAACTCCTAAAAATAATAATTACATTGTCCGCACCCTAGAGAATTCTTGTGATTTTGGCGCCGTCCTTTACGAAGATCCTGTACGGGACATATAGGTCCCATATAGCACTGAACGTATTATAGCTATTAACATATCTAGGAATGTTATAAGTATCATAACTGCCGCAGATGTTGGTTTGAAATCCGAGCTCGTAGAGTGAGGATTTTAAGATATCTAAGGCTGTTGTGATTCATAACATCCGTGATTTGTTCAATAGTTTATCGGTTTCAGAAAATAAAGACATTATTAATAGATATTATAAGAAGCAGGAGCAGTAGTGATATATTTCAGTCTTCAATTATTATTGTTTTGAGTTTTCTGTTTGTTTGTATTAATAAATAGCCCTATAGTTTCATTATTTATTATTTCATCTGTTGACAGTTGTTGACAGATCTGTATTGTAATATTACCATACAAGTTGTTGGCATGGCAATTAATATTACTGTACAACTTTAGTTATGACTTACTTACCAGCCTACTTTTGTATATGTAAACAAAAGATTAATATCCTGAAACCGATAAAATAATTAAATTCGTTATTGTTTATAATTACTGTGTTTCCATGGTATCAAAATATTTATAACATTTTTACTTCCTCACCATAAGTGAGGAAGGTATGTATTCGAGAAAAAATTTTTGGAAATTTTGATTGCATTTCTGGATGAATCTCGATGAATTATGATACAGAAAATTTCAGAGAAAAATATTTCTGTCTGTGTGTGCGCGTGTGCGTGTGTGTGTTCGTAAATACTTGATTTATTGAAATAAAATAAACGCTATTGTATTTGTGGCAATTATTTCTAATAGAGAAAAATATGTATTAATTTTATTTTTCATTTTTATAATCTCATTAGTCATATAAATTAGTCATCAGAGCACAAATTTCTTGTTTCGACTCTTTTTTGATTTTAATATGAAATTGTAAAATAAGTCAGTTATGTTATACTGACTTTTTGATTGATTACCTACTTAAAATCATCTTTTAAGAAATAGAGTATTCCACATAAGTTGAACGATTTCGACAGATGACTTACTGAAATACTTTTAAAAAATTTGTCCCTAACTGTGGCGTAGGAGTACAAAACAAAATGGATGATTGGTGTCATACGTTTCCTCTGGTTTTGAGGTTATTGTTAAAAGTCGTCAGTGTCAGTTTTGTGGTGTGTGTTGAATATTTTGTTGTAATCTATTAAGTTTGGGTGTGGGTGTGTGTGTGAACATGAACGTTAATAATGGAATAAAATAATTAATAAAATCAATTGAATATACACAAACACTGCATTCTTAAACTGAGTTTTCTTACAAAAGCAACCATGAAATCAAAGTACCATATTGTTAGTTGCCTGCTATCATTCATTTAATTTGGAGGAACTATATTATTAGGCGGATGCGATCCGAGGTGGGTCGAGGTCAGGATCATTGAGACCAAAAATATTGAATAAAAAGTTACTGTATTTGTGCAGGCTGTCATCTGTCGAAGTCATTCAGCTTACGTGGAATATACTATAATTATTGTTTCTATAGCAGGACACTGACATAGTTATCTATGACACTGACTACATACTACTTTAACCACTATAGTATTCACTACTTTTCACTATACTAGTTACTATTCCCTTGTTCTTCCCAGTTCACTCTCCAATATTCAGCTGACTGGAGTGGTGTGTTCTGGCCTTTATATACCTATAGACGTGGTTCTGTTGTAATAAGACATACTCTACAGACTTCTGTAAATCCATCACAATATTTTATAGAGTCTGCTTTTCTTAGATTTATCTGAGTTGTAAAATTTCCACACAAATACATGTAGTTTATGATCAGCATACCTGTTCAATTCTTATGATTTGTATTCTTTTCAGGAATTGCTTTAGGACCAACTACATCAACGACCACTACACAAGCAGCTCCAAAATTATCATTTGTAACAACAACAACAGCAACAACCACAGCAGCAGCAACAGCTATACCTTCTTTATTAAGTTCTACGCCGATAACTGCTTTGTAAGTACATAGTTATTTTATTAATCTGCGTGGTCAAGTACTGTTTGATCACATATATAAAAACCTCTCCTCATGTTGATCATACAGATATAATTAATACGACAATAAATCGGAGTGCAAAAAACACATTTTTAAGGAATATCTGTGTCATTTTATCTGTTTGTCTGTCATGATAATTTGAGAATAAAAATAGATTTGTATAATCTGTCTCATCAACAGATATAAATCGGCTCCGCCCCATTAATTTTATAGTAGCGCAGAACGGTGTACGCAATAGTCAGGTTTACACAATGAAATGTACATGTTTATTTATTAATATCAATCGTAAGATTACTTTCTGTTCTTTTTACGAATAGTGGAATGTTCAAGCAATAAAAACTATACCAACTATATATATACACCTACATCTTGTTTTATTTTTATTGAGAAAAATCTTTCAAAACACTATCATTTATTAGAAGGCGAGAATTTTACTATAAGTTTTAGCATGTCCAAATAAATAAAACAACACATACCTATTTTTTCTTTATTTTCACAAGGTTCTACAACTCATATAAGAAATAATATACTCGTAATATACTAATAGAATGCTTTATTCATCATTTCAATACATTTGGTAGAAAAAAATAGACTTTAAAAGCCCACCTACGTGTTGCATATGTATAACATAAATTTGTAAATAATATTAAAACAACGATATGTAATAAGATAAACGTATAAAATATAATTGGAAAAAAACGTATGGTATCACTTTTATTATCTACAGTCATCGAGGTGGGAGAATATAGAGATGTAACGCTGTACAATTCGTTGAAGCCTATTTCGACGTCACAGGGCCGACTAAATATGGCGGATGAACAGAATTGGATTCAGGAATATCTTCTTATACTCTGTCTGTCCAAAAGATAGAAATACACTCCGCCCCAAAAATGTCCGCTAAATTTGAATGGAATTTCTCTATTGGTCGTATTTATAGAACCCAAATTACAATGCAACTTCTAGATTTGACTGAAAGGCCGCCTCTACAAGAACTTGCGTCACATATTAAACTTTTACGTATTTTGCAACAGACCAATCAGCAATCAGCTTATGTTATAGATTGTCGCGAAACGCATTAAACGTACGAAAAACGCGAATAAATGGGGAGCCGGCCTGCGGCCTGCACTGTCACCTGTCATGCAGTATGCACAGGTTATGAAAAATCGAAATAAGATGGCTGGCTGAAGGGGGTACAATTTCTCCACCGAGAAAGCGAAAAGCAAGACATTTTTCAGTGGAGAATAAGGAAAACATGCTGAATATCTTCAAGCCGACGATAGGGGAATCCGGAGAAGTCAAAAATGGAATGTGTGAAGATCACTGCAACGGCAGCAGGTGTGAGTGTTGCAAGTGTTTACAATATTCTTCATGAATACAAAGAAACACACCAACTCCAACCACCAAAAGTGTACCACCGAAAGAATGATACGATAGATATTAGTAAATAAATATGTACAGTGGTGGAAACCGAAAAGTAAACGACTCAGATTTGGCTATTTTTAAGTAGTGTACATTGTGGTCATTGGAGTTTATCCAGTAGAGTAACCTATGTGAAACTGTTACAGTAAATCACAAACTAAACTTTTTTGCCTGAAATAACCACATACGTTCTCTTAAGTATGTGGCAATTACTCGCAAAAGCACCTAACCTAAAAACGAATACAAACGTAAACAAACCAGCAATCGGCGGCTGGTCGTTACATGGACGGTAGGAAATAAACAAAGTATCGTGAGTTTGCGCAGTGCGAACTTAATAAAGAAACGTCTTTTAAATTTTCGCGGGAATAAGTATTATTTTTAAAAGTCCAAAATTGTAAATGTATAATAGAAACTTTAATGGGAATAAACATTGTAAAAATGTAGCATCGCTGCAGTATACAATGTAACACGTATAATAAACAAATTTTGTTGAAGCTATCACAGCCTTCAGTAATTCTATCGTGTAAAACTGACTATTGCGTACACCGTTCTGCGCTGCCATAAAATTAATGGGGCGTAGTCGACTTCTATGTTTTGAACAGATCGAGTATAGAAACGTAATTTCACCACTATAAATATTTAAATAAAAAAAAAATGATTGATAGAAGAAATTTTTTCTAACATTAATATAGGTAAATTTGTTATATAGACCGATTTTTTATGTTCTTAAAAAAGCCTTTGATAAAACAATAAGATATACCCATGATGTAAATGATTGAAATTATATTCAAATACAATGGCGGATTTAGTATTGTATTAGGTTAGTGGGTCCAATTATTGAATTTATGCAGTATTAAAATGAAGGAGTTTTTTGGCTTGCTTGTTTTCTGAAAGCGTAAACATTTTAGAATTTTATATTCATGGGGAGAGGGGAAGCATACCCTCCATCTACAAGTATAGGAACTGTCTTGTAGTAACTTTGTTAAAGTGAGGTTGGACCTAGTACCACGTTACCAGTACCAAGTCAAATTATTACTGTCAAATGAAGATCATTTAATTATCAAAAAATGTTCAAGTACGTGATAAGGAAGGAATGGGAAAGAAAAAATATTTCAATTAATACTCGTGTTCTTTTTATTTTATTCTAGATGTAAATATAATCTATCCATATTAACAAATATTAACAAATATTTAAATACATATATAATCTATCTAATTATTCAGGAGATATTATAGGTCGACTTTCGTTTGATGACGAAAAAAAAGTGAATGATGTACTAGGGCGACTCTCAGGAGACAACAAAACATCACTTCTCGTACTTGACTCTTCCTCGTACTGTCGGTGCTCCTAAAATCATTTATGCAATTAAATAAACTATTTATTTCTAATACCTACATATTGCTCACATCAAGCAGAGTTTCAGAAACATTTCATTATTATTATCAATATTATCATTTCAGCAGCTAATATCACTGGCAACAAGCAAGCAAAAAATATATTATCGTATACACATTTTTATAACCACTAACCTGCGTAATTATTAATGGCACTATTCAGACACGACATGCTTCCAAAGTTATTTACCTTTCACATGTTTAGGAATGAAATCCACAATAAAACTTCAGTCAACTAAACCAAGAAATTTTTGAATACGTACCTGTGATATGAAATATTCTTTCTAGTTTTACGATCGCCTCTATTTCGGCAACCCACAACGCTGCAGTTTGGCATTTATATATCAATAAGTCTTTCACAAATAAATACACTGTCCAAAGTTTGAAAATAACTACAATAAACACAGAAAATTACACTTCAATAACCACTCAACTACTAGACATAACCTAAGCTATTGACACTAGTGACAGGTCATACTAAATATGGCGCCTGGCTTCACGGTCGCAATTCATATGCCATCTCTATCCCTTCCGACCTCGATGTCTACAGTCTACACTGAACTGTCAGATCCGGCGAGCAGTTCCTATTTCTCCACCGAAAAAAACCTTTTGAGAATCTATAATGCCAAACACAGTTACATTACAATACGAAGAAGTAAAAAGTCCGTTTACTTACCGAAAGCCAATTTCTCTTATTAATGTCTCAAACTACTCCGTTTAAGATTAGGTAAATAATCATCTTCATGCACTGCTGCTAAATTTGTTTGTAGTTGGTGGTTCATTTCTTTCAAAAAAATAAATTCAATATTAATCGTCTGCAATGTCTGCATTACGTGGTACCTTACTGAACACAGCACAGATGACATAAATTATATAATAAATGTCACAAAAACGAATAACACAGTTGACAGTCAAGCCAGCTCCCCATTTATTCGTGTTTTTCGTACGTTTAGCGTTTATGCTTTCTGACATCTGTAACATAATGTGTAAAACCGAGTTAGCCATTGTCAGTCAAATCTAGCGGTTGCTTTGTAATTTGGGTTCTATAAATACGACCAATTGAGAAATTCCATTCAAATTTAGCGGACATATTTGGGGTGGCTTCTATTTATATCTGTTGGTGAGACAGATTATAATAATAATTAAAATAATGACCTGATTATCATTTCATACAGTAACCGTATTCCAAACCTTTTAAAATGTTCTCGTCATACTCAAAACTAAAATGTGACTAATATTTCAAAGTTTTAAAGCAGACTTGTCAATACCATCTAGCCTTCTTGTTATTAGAGACTTTTACTAAAAAGAATAATAATTTTCAATTATTGAAATTGCTTTTTTTATGAAATAATTTGCCACTTAATAAATTTTGGTATATCACTTTTTAGAGTTCACAATAATAGATTTCAATGCTATAGCCAACATAATAGAATTTAGTAACACTGGAGTAGCCTATTACTGGCTGTAAATAATCATTTACTCTAATTTCATTTATATGATCATAAAAAAAAACTTTTTTACGAGTATACATATCATATAAGTGAAGTGTAAAATTCTATAATCGTTTTCAGAGCTTCTACAAATGTAATCTCAACAACCTCAACAATTCCTACAACAGGGACATTAACGTTTGCCCAATTAGAAGATTCAATAAACAAATGGACAATCGATTTAGAGGAACAAGGAAAATTCTTCATTAATCAAGCTAAGCAGTTAAATGCCTGGGACTCTTTATTAATATCAAATGGTGAAAAAATACTGAACCTCAACAGTAGTATCGAAAGAGTGAAACAACAACAGCAACAGCTTGATCAAGAATTAGATTTTGTTCTTGCGCAGCAGAAAGAACTAGAAGAATTAATTGTTCCTTTGGAAAAAGAATTGGTTGAAATTCCTGTCAATGATATTGATAGAAATCAAATGTAAGTAAATTTTGCAATAAAAATAATATTAAATATTAATATGTATATACACGCCTACAACCAGTATATATCAATCAAAAAGCCGGCTACGGACGGTGAGTGATAATATAATATATATTGTAGCTTTGTAGTGAGAACTGATAGTTCTGCGATTATAGATGATATATATTATAATGTGCACGCTTTGCCGTCTATTTCCATTTTTGTCTTGTAATATTTACATGCGGTTATTTCCTTTTTCTAACCTTAAAGTTTTTCCTGGCAGGAATTCCACGCAGGCAGCTATAGTCGCCTCCGTAGCAAGATTAGTTGATGCCCTCAAAATGCAGGGTCTTCTGATCACAGCCACAAATGTGCTACTGGCTTCCTGTTGGTGGTTTCCTCTTTGTCGCTATCATTTTTCCTAAGTTGTGCCTATCCTTTCAACTTAGCTATACCTTGCTGATGATGACCAATAAGTCTGAAACACGTGTCCACGGTTGCTTCCTTTTTTTGCACGCTTTGCCGTCTATTTCCATTTTTGTCATATATTATAATGTCAATGTGCGGCGTCTTGTGCTTTGCAATCACAAGTGATATTTTCGTAATATGTAAGGTATTATACAGGGTGTTCCAGTTTTTTGTAGCAGGACTTTAACAGTCGATAGACATTTGAAAATTATTAAAAAAAGTTCATATAAACATAGGTTGAGAAATGCTTAGTTTTCGAGATACAGGGTGTTAAAGTTTGAAAATAAATATGGATTTATATTTATATTTCCAGAATGCTAAGAAGTATCGAATCCAAACGTACAAATTCTTTACATACAATTTAGAGGCCTATTTTAGAATAACAAACTACTACTTTACTTAACCATGGGCGTAGATATATGGATTTACTAAGGCTCTTTTTTACAAAAAAGTAGTACGCCACTAATATTTTCATTATATTCCCATGTTTCCAGTTTAATTCAATAAAGCAAGAAAAAACAAAAATTTAATGTCTCTTGGCACTTTTTGATATGACAAGCCGTTGTTCAGAAAATTTACATTTAATCATTTGATGCACGCATCTGGACGAATTTTAGACAAACTTGAAGTCGCTCAGAATTTCACCAAATTTGATGGTACGAAAAGTCTTTTAAAAAGAAAGAATGAAACATCGCTAATGATGCTTGTAATGAAGTAAGACACTTTTACATGTTGCTAGCTTTTGTGTTGTGTTTCTAATAATTTATTTTAGTTCGACCGTTGTGTTTTAATCGAGGGGTGAGCAAATGTCAAAACATATGTACACCATAATTAATTATTTAAGCATTTAAAGGTAATTAAATTGTATTTAAAGATATTTAAAGGTATTTAAATAGATTTAAAGGTATTTAAAGATATTAATATTTAAAGGTATTTAAAGATATTTAAAGGTATTTAAAGATATTTAAAGGTATTTAAAGATGTTTAAAGGTATTTAAATTTATAAGTTTTACATCTAACGCCGATAGCGGTGCTCGTACATCGTCGTTACCGCTACGTACCGTTCGAAAGACATTCCAATCCAAAATAATGAAACTTATTTAAAAAGTATTTAATAAGTATTTAAATGTATTTAATAAGTATTAAAAGACCATTAATAAGTATTTAAAGGTATTTAATAAGTATTAAAAGGCCGTTAATAAGTATTTAAAGGTATTTAATAAGTATTTAAAGGTACTTAGTAAGTATTTAACGATATTAAATAAGTATTTAAAGTATTAAATAAAAGTAACTAATATTTAAAAGTATTTAAAAAATTTAATAAATATTGAATAATATTTAAAATGTATTTAAAGACGGAGTTTACACCATATTTAAAGATTTGCGCACCCCTCGGTTTTAATACATTTGTGTTATAAAAATTTTGATTTACATGACAATAAAATTTTACAATAAATATTTTAAATGTTTCATTCTTTCTTTTTAAGAGACTTTTCGCACCATCAAATTTGGTGAAATTCTGAATTTCTGTGCGACTTCAAGTTTGTCTAAAATTCGCCCAGAGACGTGAATCAAAAGATTAAATGTAAATTTTCTGAACTACTGCTTGTCATATCAAAAAGTGCCAAGAGACATTAAATTTTTGTTTTTTCTTGCTTTATTGAATTAAACTGGGGACATGGGAAAATATCAGTGGTGTACTACTTTTTTGTAAAAAAGAGCCATGGTAAATCCATATATCTACGCCCACGGTTAAGTAAAGTAGTAGTTTGTTATTCTAAAATAGGCCTATAAATTGTATGTAAAGAATTGGTAAGTTTAGATTCGATACTTCTTAGCATTCTGGAAATATAAATATAAATCCATATTTATTTTCAAACTTTAATACAGGGTGTATCTCGAAAACTAAGCATTTCTCAACCTATGTTTATATGAACTTTTTTTAATAATTTTCAAATGTCTATCGACTGTCAAAGTCCTGCTACAAAAAACTGGAACACCCTGTATATTATATTATCGCGCTCACTGTCCGTAAAAAAAGAGGTTGTCACGTTATGATTTTTACTCTACTAAACTAAAGAAGTATAGGGCTTATATTATTATATTAAAATATAAAGTAAATGTGACCTTAATTAAATTAAATGTATTTTAGACAGTTTTAAAAAGGCTAGAGATTTTTTTGTGGAATTTCTCTTTGGCATCATTCTCGAAATAATAGAAATTATTTTTTGAAATTGTAAACATTTAATTCTAAAACATATTAGGTATGCAAAATGTATGTTTTTTCTTTCAGGTACCAATTTTCAGAAATAATAGATTCACAGTTAAAACAAATGTCAGATGATTTGAAAGAAATTATAGAGCATATAAATGAGTCAAATAAAGATGAAGAAGCTTCCAACCCTGTAAGTACAGTTTAAAATTAAATTATCAGTAATTATTATTATAGTTATTGTGTATAAAAAAAATATTTTGTTCATCTATATTTTTGAACATTAGCATAGAATTAGACAAAGCTTGTTAAATTTTCAGTAGCATCTGCATCTGTTTGAATGTTTACGTAAATCGTGATAGAGTACTCATAATCTAATTGATGAAGCAGTTTATTTAACGTCTTTTATGCCAGTTGAACGTTCAAGCTAAACATACATTATATTTATATTTTAAAAATAAAATTTATTTTTTAGGCACTGAACTTCTATTGGCAAATTATGACGATTTATTTATGTCTGCTTTCACTAAACTGCTATTTTTTTGCTGCAAAACTCTTGTTAAAGGCTAAAGCTACATCCTGTTTATGTAAAGCAGTAAGAAATGAAAAGCCTTTCGAATGGTCCTTGACCATGACATATTAGTATTTAAAAGTTACACCACATATTAGGTGCCCGATGATTATTTATATGTATCAAATATTTGGTAAATATTCTATAGGGTAGACACTTAGTTTTTCTAAATATTTCTAGATATTAGTTATAGTAGTACCTATAAATTAAAAATTAACATCGATTACTAATCTCTTCTGTATATTTCATTTGGTGGGTCACTTGGCCTATCAGTTATTGTTCTTTTGATAATTAACCTCATATTATTACCTTTTAATGTCCATTATCTGATTTTATCTTATACAAAGATTATAATTTTGTCTTATACATATATTTTTGTATTATTATGGTTTTTCGTGTAATTTTCAGTAGGTGTAAGAATTATATTTATTTTTTAGATTACACAGATAAGTCGTATATTAAATGCCCATATGAATTCGCTTCAATGGATTGATAGAAACACAGCTCAAATTAGTGCACAACTAGAACAAATTACTAAAATGCAAGATTCAAATAGGAGGCATTTTTCTTTAAATCATTCTATTAATATGTAATTTACTGTTTATTTGTAGGTACCAAGTTTGTTTATTTGCATGTTTATACTTTTTTTGGTATTTCGTTCTTTTTTTAAATTTATTAAAAAGTGGTAAATTGATTGATTTTTATTTAAACAATCATTAACTTTTTTAAGAAAATGTAAGTAGTCTGTAAGAATAGTAAGGTCAGTTGATGGCCATTCAGTCTTTGTAAATGAAGTGAAGTGAAATGTAATAATTACAACCAAAAGTATTTTCTGTCATAACATAAATTCAGTGATTACACTACGGTTTATATCAGCACATTTTCAATATAATTTGTACGGATTACCAAACTTCTTTGTTTTATAATTTTTCCAAATTAGGTTATAAGTTAGTGATGCAAACTTGACTGATCAAATATTTTCAGTAAATTGATCATTAAAATTAACCAGTCATTGACCTGAGCAATTTTAAATTTTGAACTTTTGATGTCATTCGACCAGTTCTAGAAAGATAATCATTTTAATACCAAATACATAGGCAGTAGTATCATGCTTTGATAAGTTGATAGTTTTGTTAATTTCAACTTTTTTCCTATATTGATATATCCACAGTTCATATATTTTATTTTATTATTTGATTTGATTTAAAATGATTGTGCTGGCATACAGAATAGTGAATATTATATAAATCGAAAATGTATGAAATATTTTGAGAATAAAAAATTAACCAACAAAACAAATTAATTTTCTGGAAAAAATGAAGCTGGAAACTATAGAACAAAAATACGCACTATTCTAGGAACGATAACGATTTGGATGCGATAAATATGTTCTGTACAATATAACGACAAATTTAAGCGGGAATATGCGTTGATATTTACTTGGTTGCAAAGATCGATGATTTGAATCCATCCTGGAGAAAGAATTATCAAAGTCCTAAAAGTGATTCGGCCTACACAATAAACTGTAGGGCCTCGTCTCTCTCTTTACCTAACACAAAATCCTAGGATTTTCTGGGTGTTACTCCGGTGATTTGAGGCAGTTAAGAAAACTTGCCATGAATTTGCCTTCTCTCCACTATTAAAAGTTTTGTAATACATTATATTATAATTATAATACCTACATATTGCAAAAAGACCAGCTCGAAGCCACATCAACAAAAACTATAAATACTTCTTTGGGTTCAGACTTATTATCCCAGGTCTCGTATAGCACGGCACTACAAAGCGTAAATATTAATCATCAATGTCAATAGATATCAGCTGTCTTATTAAGTCCTGAGGGAAATACAAATGTAATGAAAGAAACAGACTAAAAATTATTACTAGGATAAGGCGTAAATTTAATCAAAATATTGTTTTAGACACCAGTATTAAGAAGTAAGATTTATAAATTACTTTTTTCTACAACTGTCAAAAAAGACTATGTTTGCGCATTAACGTCAGTGTCTAAAATGAGACATTTTTTCATTGACATTATTTTTTTTTTGCGTTACCATGACGGGGTCATGGCGCAAAATATTTTGCACACTAGGTTGCAAAATATTTTGCGCATCACATATCTATTACTGTTTATACTGCCGTCTGGATAATTCCCGTAGAAGATTCAGTGTAACAAAGTTGCCTGCATCTAATATTTCTGGTGGGGTATAAAATAAATCATCTTCACTTTCGAGACTCTCCATTATTATCTTATGTATTATTTTACCTTAAAAAAACTCACAATATCGATCAGTGAAAAATGTTTGTTGACAAATATATTGGTTTCCATAGTTACCTGAGACATCTGCTACTATGTCTTTTTAAATTAATTTGCATTAAATATTATAATAGAAGATATCGTTTTATGGTTTTAGTCGTTTCGTTCTCAATCACCAAAGTAGCATTTCACACCCTTGATACAAAAATAAGTATATTTCGGCTTATACAAGCATAATACTACCGATGCTGGGTCTTGAACCCACTGGATGAATTTATTATGAAGTTAATCGTACGCCGCTGACTGTTAAGTGTGTCTACCGTCAACCTTTCTCGGTCGAGAGCCTAGTGGCAGATTAGAATGAATGAATTCCTCAACTGTGCATCTCCTTATCTCGCATCACGTTTGATGACTGCCATACTTACAATGTAGTTTTATTTGTATAATAACAATAAAATTTAATCCGTTAATCAATGATAAAGAAAATAAGAGGGAACGAACCTAGTTTCTGTTACACCGATATATAGTTTACGTATAAAAAAAAAGTTTAATCATTTCGCAAATAATTTATTTCCGTAAAATGTATTTAGTAGATAGTATGATGTACGACAAGAGTAAAAATAAAATCAACAAGAAATTATAGGAATACATCAGGTTTTGTCCTACAAGTTTACTGTACAATATATATATCATGACGATATCCACTGAATGTATAAGATTTATGCTCTAGCTAAAAGTGAAAGATCAGAAATACATTTGTTGATGTTCTGCTTCTCTTGATCTGGGGTAATAGATGCTCTTACTCTCGCCACAACCCAGTCAACAAGGTTCTTTTGGGTAATTCTACGTTCAATATTTTGTTTCTCGACTTGGTAATCAAGACGCTTTTTAATTTCATTATAGGCTGAAAATATTCTTTCACGGTAGTTCGCCTCAAGTTGAAGACCAATGTTTTCACGTTTAGCCTGACTTAGCACAATTTGCCCATCCATACTCCACTGAGCTTTTTCTTCTTCACTAATTTGCTCACCAAGAATTCGTTTTTCCTCCACACGACTTTGGTTCCAAGCTGCTTCATAATCCTATAAAAAGTATACATATGTATAAAACTTTTATGCCACCAAAAGATAGACATACGCAATACCATGACATTATAAAATGTTTGAGGAAAATAAATTATTTTTTAATGAAAATATAATATGAACAATAATAGAATGTAAAGCAACTAATCCTAATATAATAATTTATTTATTTACACTTCTTTTTGTCATGATGTTAAAATAATAACAACAGGGCATGTGCATTATACATATATTAGAAAATTTTAAATGAGAATAAACGTACAAAAATAAGAAAATTTCAGGGTTTACGAGACATATCACGTACATGCCCGATACGCGTTTCTACTGATCCAGAAATATGAATTTTTATCCATGTCCTAAGTGAAGCAACGTCTTTATTTTTTTTACAATTCTCTTAGCGCATTGTTTATAACTGACTTTATTTAGGTTTTATACAAGCATAATCATAACAAATTGTTATTATTATGCTTGTATAAAACCTAAATAAAGTCATTTATAAACAACGTCTTCATAACATATAGACTCTGCATTATATCTAATGATTCACTCAGGGCCGGATCAAGGGACTTTTGGGTCGTAAGAGCCAAAAACTCCAGGCTCCTTTCCCCTTCTTGGCATTTTTACTTGTTATTTTTTGACGTCACTTACATGTAAAAAAATGCAAACTGCATATAATAACAGAACAAAGTATATACATATTTCATAAAAACAATAAAACGATAATTCTCATAATACAAAATGAATACAAACTCTTAATTAAAACAAAAAGAGCGATCTCGTCGGGCCCTGAGGCGTGTGCTTCATGTATTATCCAGCACTGGATTCACTATAATAATAATAGTATATTGTTTTATTAGGAGTAAAAGTGATATTTTTGTGACGAGTCTGTAGGTTTACAATTTACAAACGAGTCACAACAAGTGGCTTTTACTCCAAATAACTTATGTTATATTTTCTTTAAGCATCGATTAGCTATAAAAAAATAAAGATAAAAATCTCGAATTTCACCACCAAAAATGCATTGTGTTAATATCGCATAGCCCGCGTATTAAATAAAATATGCATTGCTATGGATATATTTGTGTATGCGTTGTTCGATTTGACAAGTGTCAGTTTAAATAGCACTGCGAGTGTCCTCACGATCTGTAAGTATTTTAATATTCTGAAGCAAGTACAAGCAATATTTAAATTTTAAATTCATTCATTTATTAAATAGGAACCCTAATATAAACAATTATTAAATGATAATAGGTACATAAATATAAGACGACAATAAAAAATAGTAAGAAAAAAAAAAGAAACAATAAGAAAGAATAACAAAAATATAATAAAGTAAATAAAATATAGATCAAGATGTTACAATTGCAGTAATTCCAAGTGGCATCAACTTTTCTGGGGCCACACTTAATAATAAAATTGTTTGTTCAATATAATGTTCAAATAGTTAAATTATGGTGTATTTTTTATTTAATAATTAACGCATATAAGTTTTGTATTATGTAATACATTGTTATTTATAAGCAATCAGTCGTACTGTTTCTGCCGCTCCCAGCGTCAGAAAAAATATTTTTACCTCCGCTGCTAATGGCAACACACAGCCGTCCAAAATGTCAAACTTTAATGTAGAGTTGAGAGCTGGTAATATTACCGCGGTAACTTACGGAAAGTTTCCTATGTTACCGGTAAGGTATTATTCATAAGTTACCGGTAATTTATTTTCTCGCCAATTTTTGAATTGGCAGTGACATTTGACTCATTCAACATAACCTCAAATTTAATTAATAAAATATAAAATAGAACCCTTTTCTGTTTTTAAATTGGTAAGTTATTAATAATTAGCAAATATTGTGAATTTTTAATTCAGTAGCTTAACATTAACTTTACTTATCATTTTATTGTTTTATATTTAGTTAGAATCAATTATAAAAATGCCCAAGAAAGAATCCAAGATATGGGAGTATTTTAAAAAGAAATTTAAAAATTAAAAAAAATATGCCAATATTTTTTGTAAACAATCATATGTAAGTAATGCCACGAGGATGGTGAAACATTTAAAAAACAGCTCCAAGTGCCCACACTACCTAAAAAATGCTTTTAGTCGTAGCCCTTTGCCTAACTCTAGAGTGAGTCATTATTATAGTGCGAAGTTTTCAAAAGTATATTGAATTTTTTACATTTTTTAGTCTGCTTCCACTACAACTGCTTCAGTATTCACTTGATGTGATATTGATATATATTTCTTTATTTCTTATAATTAAATAAGAGGCAAATTAAATTAGGTGTTTTATTTCTCTGGATTATTTTTTTGTAAACTTATATATATATAAATATAATATAAAAGTAATTATTATCTAATTATTATACAGAGACAGTAGTACATTTCTGAAAAAGTCTATGTATTTGGTATCTTTTAAAAGCTCTAGGTCTAACCTTTCTACATTTCTTGTGATTCTCATAGTAAAAATTTTTTTAATAACTTACTGGTAATGTTACCGGTAATATTACCGGTAAGGTAACTAAAAATAAATTACCGGTAATTTTATCAACACTACTTTAATGTCATGAAATGAGTTAAGAAATGTCATGTTCTTCTGATTCTTGAAGAAAAATAAATTTTATTCATGATGGGAAAGTGTACTTTATAGCTCGGTTTTCCGCCCTTGGCATGTATAAGCCCTCGGCTAAAGCCTCATGCTATTATCTTCACGCCGCGGGCCATAAACGCTTACCTTACGCTCTTGATACATAAATAACTATTGCATTTTAAAAACTTGATTTTACGCACAATTTTAAATTGACAAACTGATGACATCAATTGCGATAATTGAGCAGATGACAGATGACCATCATTCCACATGATATTCGAGGGTCATAATTGTCATAAACAGATTCATCTGTTCTGTAGATTTAAAGTTAAATACAATATTGAAACCCACTACGTCTATTATAACTAGTAAAACACTCTTAGGCGATATATACACTTATAGGCTGTATCAGCAGTAAGACTTTCCTATTAACACTAGATAGCAATTGTAATTTTATTATCACTCCAAGTCATTTGCATGAGTAACGCCCTAATGAAATTGGACCACTATATTTTTTTATTAGGTATCTAAATAAACTAATATTTGATATTTTAACAATTTCTGGTACTTCCCCCATTTTTAACAAAATTGACTACACCACTGAGAAACACACTCACACACATAGGCCTTGGTATCTGTTGTTATTATAAAGTGCTAACATCAGAATATAGATTAAAACAGCAAGAAACACATAGTTCACATAGCATCCTTTATTTCTCTGAATAGTTATTAGGTGGACAAAATCTGTAAATTGAACATTGAACCAGTCAGTATGTTCTGTTGTTCATAGTGAATATAGCACAAAATGAGTTCTCAATTTTCAATACAAAGTTTAACAAGAACATTTGATCAACTTCAGTTAAAATATGGTTGTGAAGAGCCTATACAGATAAAGAGAAATACACAAATATTAACTGATATAATAGGTAACATATTAGAACCTGCAATCAATTCGTTATGGACACCTATTAATCATAACCTCCCCTACAAGTTAGTGGACTTACCCAAATATTCTCATGAATATGTAATAATAAATAATCTGTTTAGAAACACAATGAAATTACGTTACACAGTAGATAATATAATACGAGTAGAAAATCCTTACTTACTAGCACAATACAAGTTAAAAATGATTCAAAAACGTCATTTACATCAAATATGTATAGAAAGAGAACTGTTTCACGGAACTAGGGAATGTAACGTTCAATCAATTTGTAAAGACAATTTTAACTGGCGCCTTACTGGTACTAGCGTGGGACATAAATTTGGTCAAGGCATTTGTTTTTCACCAAATTCAACTTACTCCTGCCACTATCCCAGGAAATATCATTCACCTAAAAGAGTCATGTTTGTTGCTGAAATATTGGAGGGATCATCATGTCAAGGAAATCGGTTGATGAAAATACCTACAGGATCATGCGATACATCAATAAACCCTACTGGACAAGTTGTCGTAAAATATGAGGATAACGATTTTTACCCAAAGTATGTTATCTATTACTCAAATAAATGAAAACCTTTATACTTTATTACCATTATTCACCATTAGAAAACGTTTATAATATATAATTAACATACATACATAACCATTTTATATTGATAAAAAAAGATTAAATGCTTGTACGCCTTTTATACATGCAGAAATGTTAATATTTTATGTAATTTTGTGTATGTTCTTTCAATAAACAAATATATTTGCTGTAAGTGCTTTTTATTTAGATGCCATAATGGTATTATTTATATATAGTGTTAGCTTTTTACTAATTTTTAATCAAAAAGTAGAAATAAGACGATTTTCACCGGTTTGACTAAATATATTCATAATACCAATTGCTCTACTCCGATGTACAAACTCAACTGTTCTCCGTTTCTGGCTCTCCCTGTCGCCAATTGCTCACCGCATTGCTTATATTATGACTTCAATATAAGATTTATGATGTTAGATTAGCGACAGAGAACCCACAAAAGTTCATAACAATTTTTATGAATTGCGTTTCTTAATTTATATTTAACAATAGGTATAAGGTTGAATTACAAATATCAAAATAATACAATTTTTCTAATGGAAACGGGGCACTAATCTTTTTATAAACAAAAATTAATATTATTTTATATTGCAAAAATTTAATGACACTAAAAATTTTATAATTCTGTTAAGCGTTTTTCCTAAGATGAGCCAGAATATATTAATAATTATGCAAATAAGCTTTTAGAAACTTATTAGTAATAATGAAACAAGCCAAAATTACACTTTTTTAGCTTAAACCTGGGCAAATCAATAACACTGGCCTTTGGAAAACCATAGTAGCCATTGAATGCAATTAATGTGTCATTTGTTAACTTGTTATTGTTCTTTTCGTAAAATTGTTGATATTTCTGTTTCAAAGCCATTCAGAGGTGCACTCATGTTCCAAATAGCTCGATTGCGTCATTGTTAATATTGTTTCAATGCTAGAAACATAATTTAGAAAAAAATTTAGTAACACTGAGTTCGTATAAAAATCAACTTAAAAATAGAATTGAAAATGTTTGCAAAAGAGACCGAAATGATTATATTATATTGGAAATATACTGGATTACTCGTATGAAATATTAAAGTTGGGGTCATTTCCGGTTAAAGTGAAAGAGCCTATTTTGGTTATTAAAATAATTATTTTGTGTTCAAAATATTTCAATTCATATAAACATTGCGATTGACTTTTCACTAGATTATTTAAATATTTTGATCAGCAATCTGAAATACATATTAAACAAATAAATGTTTTATTTTTATGGCACTAAAGCATCTAAGGGAACTGCTGATGAATCAAACTAAAATAAAATTTTTACTGAATTGGTAACTTATGAATTGCACATTTTTAGTAAAATTAAGCGGAATCAATATACAGGGTGTCCGGGAATAACGTTCATATTTTCAGGGGGCGATTCGTCAGCTCAAAATATGAAGAAAAGTTCATGTCAACATGGGTCCGGAAATGCGTATTGAGGGAGCTACAGCCCCTTGAAGTTGGACCCCAAAAATGAAATACGTTCTTTAATATCCGTGTTATCGGAGATAAAAAGACAAAATTTGGTACTCGAAGATTTTAACAAAAGTTGTCAAGTTTGACAGATGCCTACATTGTTTTTTATTAAATAAGAAATTTGAGCGTCCCGACGTGCGTGCGAACATAACATCACATAGACGCATATTTCACGAAAATGGTAGCCCCTACGAGTTTCTGCCAAGAGTACTTTTTAGTGTAAACTCCTTAGTAGAATCCTATTCATTTCACAAAAGTTCGCTAACAGTCAAGACCAATAATTTGGGGGTCATTTAAAATGAAGGCCCCCCCCTCCCCCCAGTATTAACTACGCAACTGGTGGAGAAATCACATTTTTAGAATGGCCAAAGATTTGTTATACTCGAAAACCCTCGAGTACCAAATTTTGTCTTCTTATCTCCAATAACACGGAAATAAAAGAACAAATTTCATTTTTGGGGCCCACCTTCAAGGGACTGTAGCTCTTTCAGTAGGCATTTCCGGATTCATGTTGACATGAACTTTTCTTCATATTTTGAGCTGAGGAATCACCCCCTGAAATATATTAACGTTATTCCCGGACACCCTGTATAGAAACAGAAATATAATGTTAAATTCCTACCTTATATTTGCATCTAACATGTTTTGTAATCTAGACGGCAGGACGAAAAAATGTCCATTTTTTGACAAATAAAGGCGGCAGTGTTTTTTTTCTGAACAGCTTTGTTTCGAGGTCAGCAATAGTAATTTTCATTCAAGATTCTACTAAGTGACTTGTTACAGTCGAGTAGATATTATGTAATATCTAAATGAGACTGGAACAACACATAACGGACGTGTATCGAATAATATTTTATTTCATCCCGTCATTAATTCTTTATTTATATAATTTGAAACTTGTTTATTTTCTTAGATTATTTGACATTTGACAGTTCTGATACTAGTTCTTAATTTAAGGTTAATTTTTATATGTCAAATAACTGTCAAAAGGTATTGTGATTGGTTAGTAATGAATTTCCGGTGGCTTCCGGTACATTACAGTCACTAGTACCGTAATACCGCACTTCCCGGCCGCATATGAGTACTGTTATGTTGTAATTTCCGGACGGAATGAAATTAAAACATAATATATATATAAAAAATGTGAATACTGCAGAGACTGCATATAACTTTTATAGAAAATTTGATTATTCTTTAACTTTGGATACTACCATTTGGAGCGTAAGATCGATAGAAAACGAGTTATTGCACAAAAATCTGATTTTGGTACAGGGTAAGTCACGTAAAAGGTCCACCCCATTTATTTGGGTAATTTTGAATATATTTTTGGTTTTCGGGACTCTATCCTATATGAATTTAGGTAGATCACGATTCTGATCAAACATTTTTTATTCAACCAAACATATACAAGGTGTTTAAAAATACGTGTTTATCTTAAATGGCACGCCCTATATATTTCTACACATTATTTATTTATGATACAAACATACAGGTATTATATATTTTTGAAATCCCCTCGAATAGCTGCATAGAAATGTGTAGAAATATATAGGGTGTGTCATTTAAAAAAAACACGTATTTTTAAAATCCCTGTATATGTTTGGTTGAATTAAAAATCTTTTATCAGAATCGTAATTTACGTTAAAATTCATATAGGATAGAGTCCCGAAAACCAAAAATATATTCAAAATTACCCAAATAAATGGGGTGGACCTTTTACGTGACTTACCCTGTACATAATTTACACAATTAAAGATAGTTCCGTATCTCTGCATTTTTCACATTTTTGATATGTTATTCCTGAAACAAAACTATTTAAAAAAAAAAAAATGCCTACCGCCTGGACCACTGTAGTAATAATTTCCCTCTCAAGTTTATTTATTGGAAAGGAAATAGCCAACTGCTTTTTATAAAAATAATAAATGCAAAAATAAAATCATTCAATATTGTTAGTATTACTTATTGGGATGGTCTCTCTGCAGGGTATGCAGGGAGTGGGACCAAGCTGACTCAGGAAGCTGAAGGCAAGTGAGTCACAGGTCCAGGCTGAAAACCTAAAGGCACATTAACTATCATTTGTATATTGTAAGCGGTGGCCCCATAAGTTTATTTTATTTTTGTTATTGTTTTTAATATAAAAACATTGTAAAACAAATATAATAGTTTATATATGAAAAATATTTAAAAACTAAAAATTAAATTAAAAAATAATACAATATAAGTAGTTACTCACATCTATCTGCTTATCTAATGTTTCAGCAAGTTTTGGTCCCAATTTCTTAATTCCAACAATCCACATAAGTAACAATGAGAGACCAGAGTAGTATTCATGCTCCAAAACGTAAATTTCTTTGCTTACTAAGTAAGTCGAGAGGGTAAATGCGAAAGTATAAGGGCCAGTTACACCAGTTTTCTTGTAGAAAAACTGAAACCACTCTTCTGGAACAAATCCCAATCGTACTTTGCCTGGTTCTTGCCTAACCTGAAAATTTAATAAACGTGAGTTTAACTGGGTGTAGTATACGAGCCTTATATAATTTATGGATGTTTAGGAATCATTTTTGAAAAAAAACAAAAAAGAGAGTGAGTGGCTTGACCACTCTTATATTTCTAGTTTGCCAGTTAAATGTGTTAACCACTTATTTAATAGAAAACTCAACCTCTAAATAACCAAACTTATGTATTGTCCCATATCCCATATAATAACTGAGAGACGCTAGAGCAAAATATTTACTCTTCTCTTAGCTTCCCACAGGCATTTCTGTTTAAAATGGTGACGGAACAACAGATAATACGCTATTTTAATAAATTCAAAATCGTTTAATAAAGTGGCACTTTACCACATGAATATGTCACTTTACTATTATAGTAATGATAAATCGGATTTATAGGAAACAACTACTGGACGGGCAAAGGCCCCTACTCCCATTGAATTATACCTATAAATCCAAATTGGTAGCCAAATTTGTTATTTGTCTTTTCTCCACCAGACACAGACCGGTTTCGAACTCTTTATGTTCTCATCAGTGTGCCACAGGTAGCTGAAAAGACAAATAACAAAGGCAAACCAAACTAGTCTATGGCAGACCCAGCACAAGTAAGTAGTGAGGGATAAGTGCATCCCTCTGGTGGTCAGTTGCTACTACCAGTCGAGACATCGAAGATGTCTCTGTGACCGATAGCGGCTTGCCAAGCAACCACCAAGAGCGGCGACCTCTAGCCCTGATGGACTAAAATGTGCATGATAAATAGGATAGAATCGCCGCTCTTGGTGGTTGCTTGGCAAGCCGCTATCGGTCACAGAGACATCTTCGATGTCTCGACTGGTAGTAGCAACTGACCACCAGAGGGATGCACTTATCCCTCACTACTTATTATAGTAATGTCAGTGTTAATAAAAAACTGTTTGACAAAAAATATTTCATATATGTACTCGTATTTTTCTTTGGATATTAAAAGAAATAAGCTCGAAGTTGCTTCTCGAGCGGCATTTAAAATGTCTTCAGAACAATTTTTTAAACTGTTTTCAGTAGCAAGATTCATTTTTATAATTAATATATAACTTAAAATCAATTCGACTCACAAAAATTACTTAACTGTTATTATATAAAAAAGCCGTGTCAGTTACTAGGTTACGGAAATCCTATGACATGTTTTAGCCTCGGTTTTAGCAAACTTTGTAATGCTTTTACATCTATCACTATTTGCTTATAATAACCTACTGACACAAAATGCAAAAAAATAGCATAAACAAATCTCGTAAGAAAAGCAGTTTTACTAAACTCATATAGTTTTTGAGTTATCTCGCTCGCTGCGCTCGCTCGTTCTCAAACAGTATATTCGTTTAGTAAAACTTTGCTTTTCTAAACTTGTTGTTTAATGTACTATTAAGCAATCATTAATGCGATGTTTGTAATTTTTTTTTGATAAAAACGCAATAGATTTAAAAAATATTTTAATTTAATACCAACAAAGGTTCATTGTGTTTCAGTGTTTCAAATCAGGATAAATATGTTCAATCTTAGCAAAAAAATATATAATATTAATAATAATAATAATACTATTTATTTAATAAGCATATAACGAGGCATATAAAGTATAAAGTGTAAAGATTAGATACAACGGTACACGATATAATATAACAATATAATTTTATACCTCATTATTACAGTACATACGCCTATTAAAAAGGACCATATTACGCTTTACATACTGGAGTATGTAAATTGTGTCTTCCATATGGCTCATGTAGTATATTTCTATATATTTTATTTATTAATTAAAATGACAGATAAATTTTCAATTTCAAATAATTCAGGTGGTATGCACTGCATTTCTTTAGACATTTTAGCTTTTAAATTTGAAAAGACCCGATTTTAAATTGATAGTTTATGACAATTAAACATGGATTTTTAATCCGTTTCATGATACATTATTATTTTCACCGATCGACAGCAAAACGCTAATTTTGCTGATAAATGCCTATTAGCAAAGTGACTAGGCAGGGAAAATAATTATTGGTCGTCATAGCAAGTGAATATTTACGCATTTTTAATTATTTTTAACCTTAACAGTAAATATATTGATATTTTTTCGAAAATGGCAAGAACTTATATATATGCTATTCACATTTTCTTACATGAGGGAAGGCCTTGGAAAATCTGAATTCTGTTGGTATGAATGACTGTTTTAATTACTGAGGTTATGTTGAAAAGTCAAAAACATAACCACAAATTCAAATTGGTTCTACTACATAGTTGCCACAGTGAGACCCTACAGAAAGCACAGCAATGTCATCAATAAAAAATTTGGCAATTCAGCCAAAAATAAATGACAGTGACAATCAATTAAATCTGACACCTCAATATTTTGTCAATAGTAGACAACCCTGAGACAACCTAAGAAAAACATATCATAGCCTCCCCTCATGTAAATAAAATGTGAATAGCATATAACTTGTAACCAACTCGCATCAACTGTGACTTTTATTGAATTTATCACGACAACATAAATGAAGAGATTATGTGAATTGTAATAATTTAAATATTATAAAATATTTTTAAGCAATCAGCAAAACACTTTTTAAAAGCAGTTCTTAATTCGCCTCGACCTATCATAACAATGTGTCCTTTTCTTCGTAAATCGCTATGTGTATATACCGTGCCTTCATTTCAAAACGCAGCACAAGGGAGTGATTGGTCAGGCTCGTGAGACATGTCCGCAATACTGGGGATTGGATTGATTCGATACATAATGGCAAATGTTTTATTGGAAAGTAATTTTTAGATAAATGCTAAGCCAATTATAGAAATAATTCATTAAAATATCATCATTCACGAGTCCGAACAAATGCTGCTTTACTATGTAGTGTACAAATATAAAGACATGGTATATATCCTAAAACACAAGGCCGCAGTGTTCGTTATATGCATCATTACATCTGGGCTGACTATCCGTTTATTTTAAAGGATAATGCGACTGACACCCCTGACATCTGGCCTACCGTAACTACCCAAAGTCCGTCCAGCCTAGATTCTATGTTTATTATTAAGCGCTTTGTCCTTTATATAGGATTGGTATACTTGTTGGTAATACCCTTACTAATACTAGTAAAAAACATTCCCAGTTGAATCAGATTTGCTCTGTAATATTGGTCTGTCAAAACAAGCGAATTTATTACAGTGCTCTGCAAATTATTTGTTGCCAGGTTATCCCTATTCGCTATGTGCAAGGGTTCTAGTAGCGCCACTCGTGGTCAATTTTTTAATATTTGTACCCCTAATTTGTCAATGTCACTACATGATTGTCAGTGTCACGACATGACAGAATAACATAAAATAATGACCAGTATAATTTTGCGTACCAAATTTAAATTATGTACGCATTCCAATAAATTTACCAGAGGTGAGAGGTGGATTAGAAAAATGAAGGAAATTGGCATTTTGTTACGTGAAACATGTAGAAGCATATGTTGATATCAGCTGCAATAATAAAACTACAGCAAAGCGCATTCGACAAATGGCTGTAACAGATACGCCTTAAACTTAATTTAGAGGTAAATACATGCTTTTACTTGACTCTTTTCAAAGCTTTGATCCACTTCGCGCGTTATTCAAGGTTCTGTTTCCGCGCAGGAAATCTGTAAAACTTTATTTTATGGAAAGTGTCACTAACACGACAGCCTAGAACACAATAACATTTGTTTGCAAGTAGCTTAATTTTTCCCATTTTTCATTTATAACTGAAAAGCACTATTAAATTACGACTCATCTCATTCAAACAACAATTTTTATTACTTGATGACAATCTTGACATTCTTGACAGCACGAGCACAAAACATAACCATACCTTGACAGATGGGAAAATTAGGGGTTCAAAATTTACAATTATGGCCACCGCAAACGCTCGAGCCGGATTTAGTAATAACTCCGCCCCCTTGCACATAGTCAATACCAGACCTTTTTTATTCAATTTCGGAACTATGCACATGTCAAAACTGACCGAAAAGTAGTTTTTAGTTTCACTGGAAAATGCATTAATTTGGATAAATTCATACCAAAAAATGCTTTATGCTTATTATTAGTTATATTATGAAGATTGGTTTTCCAAGTAAGTTCGCCAATAGCTACATCCTTAATATTTTGGAGATTAGTGAAAAGTTAGAGAATTAACCCAACTTTTCGTCTTTCAGACATACCGAGAGTCATACATTTGACAGCAGTTGTTGCCAAATTAACAATAATTAGGACCTAAACAAAAAAAAACAATAAGGCATCTACCGTACATCGTCAGTGTGGCATATTATAATAGAACTACAACAGACTAGAATTTATCAATTCAACTAGGACCTAACTGACGTTGATTATTAAATGTAAAACCATAACGTAGCCATCGCAATATCCCGATGGCTACGACCATAATAATAATTTCTTTCAGGGCCTACTTGTCATTAAATATTTTAAACGATTAAACTTTTTACGAGAATGTAATACATCTTTGAAAAACCTATATCCTAATACATTATCTAATCAGCAAAAATCCAAAATCAAACCAAATTATATTCTTAATCATCTTTCATATCACCGAAGTAATTCCCAGCAAAATCTAGGATTTTGTGTTAGCAAAGGGAGAAGAGAGAAATTTGTTTTAACCACTAAAATAAATAATATACCTAAGGCTTGCATTATTAAATCTAAATTACAACTACGTAAATTTAGGCACGAGTTATATAATGATAAATATTTTAAAAACCAGCCAGCAATCTACAATGTTAGGTTAAGTGATGAAGGTCACTACTTACAGGCCTAAAATTTGTTGTTTGGGATTGTTTTTCATCTGTTGAAGCAGACTGATTATTGGTTGTAGATGTGCTTGTTGCTCTTGAACCCAAAACTGCTAGGGCTCTAGATGTTTGGCCTAAAAAAGTTGAAAAATGTATAATGTCATCGCCATCTATTACATAAACTAGACTAGGATTATAGAAAATAAAACAAAATTTTCTAATTGCCATTTTGCTGCATTTGTTCAGCTTAAGGATTAGAAGTTACCTGATAAAATAGCAGCCCTGGACAACATTTTGTTCCAAAATTATTTCCAATTAGAAATATCCGGCCACTTATCCTCCACCTCTGCACTGGGCTGGTGTATCAAGAGAAAACACAAGGTTCATTAAAGTTGCCACGGATGGCGCTATGCATCGATCAAATATCAAATTAAACTACCTATCACAGAGAGAGGGAGAGAGAGAAGTATCTATGAGATATAGGTGTGTGTGGGAGGGACATATTGTTATATAACCACAGTCACAGAAGAAATAACAGATAGAAATAATTCTGTGCCATAGCATAGCCAATATACAGGGTGTCCCAGAAGTCGTGGTCCAAACGAAAGTGGGCGATAGCAGGTGAGGTCATTTACAATCAAAATAACCCCATAATATGTTGTTATGTGTCCTTATAGTGAAAGTATTTTCATGAACTTTTCTTTCATGTTACAATAATAAAACAAATATTTTGTAAATTTTTCATTTCTTCGAAAATAAAACAGATTTGAATGAAGTTTAGTCGTAGCCTTCGCAATTACGATGGCTACGGTTTAGTTTAAAAAAAAATACCACTGAAAAGGTGAACCAGCATACTATAAACTTCTGTAATTCAAGCCGATTTAAGCAAAGGTATACCGGGTGACCACGAAATGACGCTCGCGCCTATAACTTTCTTGGTTTTACAAGATATGAATTTCAAATTTGGGCATGTCAAATAACAGTTTTAAATATATGCATTATTTTAACCAATTTATCATCTCTTGTCGCTTTCGGTTTCACAGGTGATGATACTATAACTTTGGTTTTTTAAGTGGACCCTGTATATTTTTACATTTTTTGTTTCGGGAGGTCATCCTGGATACAAGTTATGGCATATTGAAATAAGAATAATAATGGCTGACATTTTTATTAGCAAATTTAATTTTTTATCTATAGGCGGCCAGCGGCCGTGACCCCCAAAAAATGTTTTGTTTTGCTTCAATAATTAATCAAAAAATACAATTATATGGTATTATGTCATATGACTGTTGTGTTATAAGGTCTTAAACATTTCGAAAATCATTTTTTCAGAATTTTTTTTTAATGGTACCATGGTGGCTCACTACATTATTGCAATAAAGCATTTTATTACCGATAACTTGGTACCAAACACTGTAGGTACTATTCATTCATATTATAATACATAAAAATACATAAGAATAATATTCAACAAAAGATATAAAAATGAAAGAAACTCATAATATTTAACAGCGTGGATCTCTGTGAAGTGGGTGACTTTCACCTCCTGAATCAAAAAATGTAAAAATATACAGGGTGTTCCATTTAAAAATCTAAAGTTAGCATCATTTCCGGTGAAACCGGAAGCGACAGAAAATGTTAAATTGCATATTTAGCCGTTATTTGACGTGTCCAAATTTGAAATTCATATCTTGTAAAACCAAGAATATACTAGGTGACCACACTCCACCCCTATATCTTCTTGGTTTTATATACAAGATATGAATTTCAAATTTGGGCACGTCAAATAACGGCTAAATATGCATTAATTTGACCTATTTAACATTTTTTGTCGCTTCTGGATTCACCGGAAATTATGCTAACTTTGGATTTTGTTACGGAACAATCTGTTTAGTTTTAAATTTTTTGATTCAGGAGGGCAAAAGGCACCATTAATAGAGATCCACTGTTAAATATCATGAGTTTTTTTTTCGTTCTTCTAATTGTTGAATGTTATTCTTATGTATTTTATGCATTATAATATGAAGAAATAGAGAAGTATTTGGTATCAAGTAATCGGTAATAAAATGCTTTATTGAAATAGCGTAGTGAGCCGACAAGGCCATTTAAAAAAAAAATAGTTATTCTGGAAAAATTATTTCCGAAATGTTTAAGGATCTTATGACATAATAATATGACATAATACCATAATTGTATTTTTTGATTAATTATTGAAGCAAAACAAAATATTTTTTTGGGATCACGGCCGCCTAGAAAAAATTAAGTTTGTTCATGAAAATGTCAAACATTAATATTTCTATTTTAATATGCCATGACTGTATCCAAAATGACCTCCTGAATCCAAAAATATAAAAATATATAGGGTGTTCCATTTAAAAAAACAAAGTTAGTGTCATTTCCGGTGAAACCGGAAGGGTTCAGAAATAATACTCAAAAAAAGTGCTTTAAGAATCTATACGTTACACCATCTACAGTTGATAAATCAAACTTATAATCGAAATTGAAACTGCATACGTCAGAAGTAGTACTTGTTTCACTCCATAGATGTCAGCGATTCACAACTGTTAGAAATTTATACAGTGTAAATAAGGGGGGTAAGGGGGGGGGGGGGTCATATTTTTATGGGTAGTCTAGTCGTCAGTAATATGAATCTGATTTTTTTGTAAGTTGTAAAATGGCCGAGTTACGAGTTTTTTTCACGGTTCAAATGTAATTCTGGCGCCGCTGGGCAAGCTTTACATTTACGTCTGACCGGTCGACAGTGGTGAGTGTTGCTATTTTAATTAAAATATAGATGATATAACCAATGCGATCTATGTAATCAAATAAAAGACATTTCAACTTCACTTTAAAAGTGGATTTATGCAGTCTAATTTTTATTTTCACTTACTTACAGTCCTTACAGATTTACGTTTGGCGGACTAAGAAGGTTGGGCCGGAGCGGAATTGCAATGTGCACCCCCCCCCCTCTCCTCCCTATAGATTTTACAAGATGTTTGAGAAATTTCCTGTAATACGAAACGTCCGATTTTTGAAATATTTTTTATATTTTGGCATTTTTGGCACAAAATAAATATAATATAACACCTCCGTAGGCATAAAACTAATTTGTTCCTACTTTGCAGAAATTAAAAAAGAAATAATTTTAATGAACCTTTTAAAAACACTTTCATTATTACAGAGGATCTCGCTAAGAAATGACTATTGGCGAAAAAATTAAAGCTTATGAATCATTACGTCCGATTAATAGAAAAAAATAGTGCGGTCCCATTTAAAAATTTTCCATAGGACCCCTACGGAAAAAAAATGAAAATTAAATTCCGATTTTTGAGAAAAACCTATCTATTAGTAATTTAAATAACTACCTACCTATTTTATTCTTTACAGACAAGCTTCCAAGCAACATGGTGACGTCTTTTACACGTCCCAGTTAAGTCATATGACTAATTGTTGACGTCTGTGCGACGTATTTTTTAAGACGTCCTTATGGCGTCCTTCGAGAGACGTATTTATGACGTATATTTATGACTTAAAACTTAAAACTAGGTACTGTATAAAAGAAAAGTTTCAGAATAAATTTTACAAATGTGATTTTCCAATTTTGGGAACAAATACTACTGCTGACAATAAAAGACAACTTTACATATAAAGTTTATCTTTTATCATCAGCAGTTAATAATTTGTTGAGGTTGAAGTGAAGAATCTAAAAGTATTTGAAATTATAACGGAATTAGAAACATTCAGGGTGGTCCGAATTGCACCTCCGATAATTTGAGAATCAATAGAAAATGTGAAATTAATGTGAGTTTTCTTAATAAACTTATATCGAAAACTTAATTTATACATATATTATTTTTTTTGTATTTTTTTATATATCTCCTGAAGCACATGGAATTTTTTATTGAAATTTTGTGTGTACATGTTCCTGAATAAGTACCACGTTTAATCATTATTTTCATTTTCCTACTTCAACCAGAGGCGTAACCACGGGGTGTGAATCCCCTTCTTTGTTTAAAGAAAAATTGTATTATTTTTTCATTTTTGAAATCCAGTCAGTTTACGAATAAAAAGTCCTCTTTGAGTTTGTTAGTAAAACGTATTGTTTTACAGTTAAGTTTTAATTAGAATTCATTACATATTCATAAAGTATTTCAAATAATAAAACACTTGTAATTTCTTTCCTACATTAGATAAAAATTTGAAATTTGGAGGACGTGAATTAGATAATATTACACATTTTTTAGGATAATCTTGAATTTCAAAGTAGGTACTTCCGGTTTGACCGGAATTGACCGCAGCGGATCATTTTACGTATAATTGTGCTTTTTTGGATTTTTTTTGGAATTAACTATTTATTATTTAATTTTTAAAAACAGGTGACTGTGATGCACATAAATTGCTTTTGTGTTGGTTTGTAATAATTGTAGTTGTCACCCGGTATAAAAAATAAAATACCAGTGAAAAAAAAAATGGACCCTTTTCCGTCATTTTTTATTTTATTTTAGTTTTAATGCTAAATTCGTAATCAGCGATCCAAAATCCCCCATATATCTAATAAATATAATAAATATAATAAAAAAAAATAATAAAAAATTTGACATTCGATGCCATTTTGTTGTTAAACCGATTTTGAGGCCAGATTCGTAATCTGTGACCTCAAAAACATTATGTAATCAAATTTCAGGAAATTGTTTAAATAAATAAGAGTTATACATTTTTTACTTAAGCGAGTGTATTAAAAAAACACTTATTTGTTAGTAACAATTGAAAAAATAAAAAGCATACCTTCTCACCTATGGGGAACTTTTCTATAAACTTTTTCCGAAGTTTCAAAAAAAAAATTATTATCAAAATTGGTTTTGAGTCAACGAAGTTAGAACTTTTTTCTTTAGTAAATGGGCTATAAGGATTATTTAAAAAAAAAGCAATTAAACATAAATATTTCACAAAATAAACTCAAATCGTTAGAGGAGCTGTTTAAAATGCTCACCACCAACTTCAATAATTTCCGATATCTTTGAATTATGGAATCAAAGCCAACTAAAAATAAAATATATCAAACGATACATTTTATGGAAAATCTAAAAGAGGACGTAAACTGACTGTAGATTTCAAAAATGGAAAAAAAATACAATTTCGATCATTGGCTTACCCTTTTTCTTTAAACAAAGCAATAATAATAATAATAATAATAATATATGTTTATTCACAATTAATTCGTTAACATAATACAAATTTTAATATAAATATTTTTTTTTTTTTAGATGTTTCAACTTACACATACAAAAAATCCGCAAAAGAATACATGTCTGCGGAGATTTATAGTGGTGCTCCATAAGGTACAAAATTTAAATATTATTCCCATTTACAGTAATAGTAACAAAACATAATTAAGTAAGCAATATCAAATTTATGTAAAAAGAATTTTTTAAATTTCTTTTACATGTTATCCTAATGAATAAATATTATTATTATTTTTTTTTAAAGAAACATTAAATTAATTTGACAGAATATAATACATTATTAACTCACTAAAATAATATAATATACTTATATATAGCTATTGGCTAATTTACATGCATTTAATTATTTTTTATATCAATTAGACTGTGAATTTGACTTCTCTCAATTTTTAATACATGTTTTTTTAATTCTTTTTTAAACTTTGGAAATGGCTTTATCTGTTTTAAGTTTTGAGGGAGTTTATTGTACAGCCTAGGACCTAGGTATGCACAACTTCTTTGTCCAATTGTTTTTTGCGCCTTTATTGTTTTGACGTTTTCTTTTGTTTTATTTCTAGTTTGATGAATGTTCTGTAAAGGTTTAAAAATGTAACTATGTTTAAAATTATAATGTAGTATTTTTACATAAAATATTTGCCCAGGATCTAATATTTCCGTTTCAAGGTAAAGAAGGTTAGAAGGGTAAGTATGTTCTTTTTTCAACATTATTTTCAGAAATTTTTTCTGAATAGTCTCTATATTTTTTAGATAAGTGGATGATATTCCTCCCCAACCTAATATACCGTACGACAGGCGAGATTCCACAAGGGCATAGTACAAAATCTTAATTTGAGGTAAGTCTAATATATTACAGAGATATTTAAATTTAAAGATGATGGTTCGTAAAACACTTACAATATTCAACCCATGAAAATTCCATCGTAAGAAACTGTCTAATGTTACACCTAAATATTTTACTTTTTCGGTCGTTAGAATTTCTATGATATTACCGTGATTATTAATTATTAGTTTATTAAAATCTGGCAAGGTGGATTTGTTGCATGATACCGGTAAGAACATAGTTTTCTTGAAGTTTATTGTAAGTAGCTTACTGTTAAACCAATCTATTATACTGCCGAGATCATTTTCTATTAAGACTTTTAATATCATCCATGATTTTGCTTTGTAAAAAAGGACAGTATCATCAGCAAAACTTGTTATTGAAGCAGCACTATTTTGCAAAAGTAGGTTATTAATGTATACTATGAACAGAATGGGTCCTAACACAGTACCTTGAGGTACTCCACACTTAACAATTCGTATTGCTAATATGTTTGTTTAATTGAACATACTGCCTACGATTATCCAAGTAACTGGCTATTAAATTATATGTAGAACCTCTAAATCCCATGTCTTGCAAGGCCTCCAATAACTGCCGATGATCAACAGTATCGAAGGCCTTGGCAAGATCCAGGAAAACACATATGGCCACTTCGCTTTCATCTAAAGCTTTATACATTTTTTGTGTTAGATCCATAATAGCATCTTCTGTTGATTTTCCTCTTTGAAATCCAAACTGATTGTCGGATAGTAGTTTATATTTAATTAAATAGTTTTCAATACGGATCTTAATTACTTTTTCAAAAATTTTGGCAAAAGATGTTATTATGGAAATTGGTCGATAATTAGATGTTATGTTTTTATCACCAGTTTTGTAAATCGGTTTTATAACTGCTACCTTGAACTCTGAAGGACTGATTCCTTTTTCAATGCATTTATTTATAAGAAAAGTTAATGGTGCCACTATTTCATTAGCAATTTCTTTCAAAGTTTCCGCTCGTATTTTATCAATTCCAGGACACTTTTTTGATTTTAGGTTATAAATAATATCTAATACTTCCTTTGTTGTTGCAGGTTGCAAGAAAATGGAGTGACTCGATGTCTGTTTGAATTGGGGTAAACCTGGATGGTTTACAATTTGTTTAGCAAGGTCTGGACCTACATCAGCAAAATAATCATTAAAAATATTAGCAATTTCTGTTGGGTTTTCTGTTATTTTATTATCAGGACATCTAACTTGTTTTATATCAACTTGTTGTTTATTGCAATTACTAATTTCATTTATTGTATTCCATAGTTGCTTAGAATTACCTTTATTTAAATTAATTTCAGTTTTATAATAATTCATTTTAGTTGTTTTTAATAAGGTATTTAAATAATTTCTATATGTGATAAAATTTTGTTTTAATAATACATTGTTAGGATTATTTTGCCATTCCTTATACAATTTATCTCTGTTATTTATAGATTTTTTTAGACCCTGCGTTATCCATCCTTTTTTTTTAGTTTTATTTCTTTGTTTAACTAGTTTTGTATTATTTTCAATTTTCCCTATAATTAGTTTATTAAAATAATTTGCGGACTCGCATGCATCTTCTATATTATAATAATCATTCCAATTAAACTTTTTTAAATCACTTTTTAAATTTTTATAATTAATAAACTGCATATATTGTTGACTATTTGAATCATATATTTTTCTTTTTAAATTTAGATTAAATAAAGTTGAAAAGTGATCTGTAATATAAGTTTTCAGTATGTACGATGAACTATTTACAATATTGGTACTTTTACTTTTAACAAAAATGTGATCAATGCAAGATTGAGCATCTCCCTGCACTCTAGTATTGTCATTTATAGTGGAAATAAAATTATGCTCTGACATTACATTCAAATAGTCTTGTGTTATTCTTACATCTTTAAGTAAATCTATATTTATGTCACCAATTAACAGTTCGCACTTTCCGTTTAAGACATTTAAATAATTATTTAATTCTGTTGTAAAGTAATCAGCATCAGTAGCTGGTGATCTGTAGATAGCGGTTACTCTTATACTTTTCTTTTGCACCATAATTTTTATTTCTAGAGATTTGCAGTCCCCTATATCAATGATATCGGCAGTATAATCTAAAGAACTATTTATAAATACAGCAACTCCATCATTTTTATTAAATCTTCCCTCACTGTATAACATATCATAGCCATGCAGTTGAAAAAAATTAATATCCGGAATAATCCACGTTTCGGTCAAAACAATACAGTCAAATTTGTCTTTGATTTGTTCCAGCAATACAGAGAGTTCATCAAAATTTTTGATAGACATGTTCATATGGAAAAATTTCAATAGCTCATCATTATGGCACAATTTATTGCTGTACTGAAAGGAGTTTCAATAATATTAGTCTCAAACGGAATATAATTACAATGACGGATGTATTGATTCATTCTGTACCTATCTTTATTTTAACCAAAAACAAACTTAAACAATATGAATATTAATGACTACTAATAACATATATATTTAAGTATAGGGTGAAATAAACAAATTACGTTTATATTTGAGTATCATACATAATGGTAATTAGAATGTAAAAAAAAAACAAATTAAAAATAAGAGAATATAGTACATTTAGATTTTTGGCTTTCTATTTGAACGAGTATTGTATTCCTTATCCTCAACAGAATTTTACACTCTTAGAAGAAGATGCTGTTGATTCAGGGGTTGGTGCTTTTGTTAAGGATAACTCCTTCCCACTATATGTTGTTTTTTGTTCCAGCTTTTCCACAATATTAAGTTTCTTCCCTTCTACAATGTTATAATTAGACGCCAATGCTGAATTTCTGACCGGGGTTGATGGGGCACTGGAGATTTCGAGTACTTCCGATTGATCCTCTTTTTCACCTTCTATGATATTTTTATTTTTCAAATCTTCATAAGAAAATGTCTCACCGTTAATAATTATTTTATTTTTGAAAATTTTCGCAATATCTTGTCTCTGTCTGGCTTCTTTAAGTGTTTTTGTAAAAATTTTTGTTGTTCCCTATCTTTTAATATTAGATCGTTAGAGAATCTTATTCCAGTATTCTTCAATTTTGGTAAGGCTTTGAAAATTTCTTGCTTTTTTAAATTAGTTAGTAATTCTAGAATAATTGGTCTTGATTTTTCTGCTTGTTTCTGGCCAATTCTGTATATATTATTTATTTCTTGGACTTTTATTTCTATTTTAAGGTTTTTAGTTATTAAATTCAAAACATATTGTAAAATATCAGTAATATCCTCTTTAATACCAAAAATTATAAAGTTATTCTTTTTGGATTTCCTTTCTATATCAATTATTTTATTTCTTAGTTCAGCATTTTCTTCTTCCAATGTCACTACTCTACAATTTATATTTTCAATTATTCCAGACTGGTTTGATATCTCTTGTTTTATTTGCGCAATGTCACTTTTTATTTCTTTATTTTGATTTACTATTGTGTTAAGTAGCTTCAAAATCTCAGAATCACTTCTAGCTTGTGATACATCCATGCTATTAATGAAATAGGATTTCTGCTTTTTTAGCTTTATTTTTATGGTACCAATGGTACTATAGTTGATAAGCAGTCTACGGATAGTGTTTGCTAGGAATCTTATTGAGTTCTTCTACTAGAAACCAGGTGTCTTTAGTAGTATAATATTGTTATCAATTAGTTGATAACCTTAATTTTATTATGTTTATATCCTCGTTTATATCACTATTATTTTATATTTGATATTATAGACATACCTTTCACTACAGCAGTGTTTAGTACTAACATTTACATTTTGCATTAAAAATTTATATTTTAAACTAATTTAAAACACTTTTATGAACACACAACGGTAAGGCAAGGCATACGTTCGTGATGGAAACTCACTATATGAAAGCAATGGATTCACACCCCCCGTCGTTACGTCTCAGGTTGAAGTAGGAAAATGAAAATAATGATTAAACGTGGTACTTATTCACGAACATGCGTACACACAAAATTTCAATAAATATTCCTTTTATTTCAGGAGATATAAAAAAAATACCAAAAAAAAATGTAACTTAACGCCGTGTATTTCTGAAACGGTTAAGTTTTCGATATTAATTTATTAAGAAAACTCACATTAATTTAAAATTTTCTATTTGATTCCCAAATTATCGAAGGTACAATTCGGACCACCCCGTATACCTAATTTCATAAAAAAGTTTACCCTTAATAAATGGCCTTAAATTACCTTGAAAGTTTTCACTCAGCGAAATTACGGTTGTCGTCTGGAGAATTCATAAAAACTATTCAAAGTTTATAGGAAACCTTTTCTAAAATACCTATATCTAATTTTCGAGAAAATTGGTCGTTTCCATACTTTTCTATATGTATATGATTGAGTTTGGAGTCCGTCACTAATGTTGGCCTTTAAACCATATGAAAGAGGAAGGAGAAGAGAGGGAGATAAAGAGAGAGAGAGGGAGGGGCGAGATAGAGAGGAAAGAGAGAGATATAGAGGGAGAGAGGAAGAGAGAGATGGGGTGAGGGAGAGGGGGAGAGGTGATATTTTACTAGACGAGTTGGCATGTGGTCTGTGAGTTGGCAAATTCCAGAGCGAGCCGCAGCCGAACGAGTCTGGAAGCCTGCGAATCCAGTAAAAGCACTTTAGGGACGTGTTACGTACATACAAAATTTTTGAATATTTTTTTTACAGGTTCCCACAGACGGCATATTCTAGATTTTTTTATTTGTCATAACATATTTTTATTTTCCATAACAATGGCTTATTTATTTTACTGCAAGACACAAAATAAACTATTTTATATGCCCAACTGATGGGCCTACCTAAAAGTGTTAAAACGTACAGCCTTATTCCTTATTCCACCCAAGAATAGGCTGCGGTAGGGAACGCGTTGAATTAACTGCCAGATTTATCAAAAATTTTGGCTTCCCCTGCAGATTCACGTATATCTGGTCCAGACAGTGTCCGACTGGGGACCAAACGGGCCTACCGGGCAAACTACTTGGGGAGCC